>CANIUD010000705.1:0-600000 GCA_947470075.1 Closterium sp. Yama58-4
GGAGAGAAGCAGCAGGGAAAACTATGGCTACTAAGAAGCTGACTGCAGGAACTGATGCAGCAGAGCAGCAGCTAGGGACCGAAGAGGCATTGCTGATTCTACCTCATGGCTATGACCCGGATGAGGAGGATGAGCCTGCGTACTGTTTTCTTGCCCCTGCACCAGAGGAACCAGCTAGCATAGAGGAGGCATTAGCTGGACCAGATAGGGACAAGTGGCTGGCTTCTAGGGATGCTGAGTACCAGAGTCTGCTGGAGAATAGGACATGGGATCTGGTGGTGCTGCCTGATGGGAAGAAAGCGATACAATGCAAGTGGGTGCTGAGGATCAAGACCGATGACAAGGGGCAGGTCACCATCTACAAGAGTAGGCTGGTGGCGAAGGGGTTTATGCAGAAGGAGAAGCAGGACTTCAACGAGATCTTTGCTCCCACTGCCAAACCCCCTACCCTCCGTGTCTTGTTGGCAGATGCAGCTGTTAGTGGGAAATTCATCATTCAGATGGATATTTCAACGGCATTCCTGAATGGGATTTTAGAGGAGGATGTGTACATGACGCAGCCGCCTGGGTATGAGGATAGTACGGGCAGGGTGTGCAAGCTCAACAAGTCCATCTACGGCTTGAAGCAGGCGCCACGCTGCTGGTACCAGAAGTTGGCAGCTGTTTTAGAGGAGATGGGATTCAGGACCAGCAGCTGTGATGAGAGCCTCTTTCTCAAGGGCGAGGGGGAGAAGCTGGTGCTGTTTCTGGTCTATGTGGACGACATTCTTCTCTTCAGCAGCAGCATGAAGGAGATCCAGAAAGTGCAGCAGCAACTGATGGAAAACTTCAAGTGCAAGAACCTTGGGGAGGTAAAGTACTACCTCGGGATGCACGTGGAGAGGGATCCAGATCACAGGTGGTTGAAGCTGCACCAGGAGAAGTTCATCAAGGAGCTGGGGGAGAAGTATGGGATTGAGAATGAGCGCAAGGTTGCAACTCCCCTGCCAGCAGAATTCAAGCTTGTGAAGGCTGCAGAGGATGAAGGGATTGAAGCTGAAGAGCAGCAGCAATTTCAGTCCTTGGTGGGCAGCCTCTTGTACGCAGCAGTTCACACGAGGCCCGACATCTCTTTCTCGGTTGGGCAGCTGGCTAGGGTGGTGCAGAATCCATCAGAGGAGCAGGTGGATGCAGCTGAGCGTGTGGTGAAGTACCTGAACTCTCACCCAAGCATTGGAGTTCAATACTCCGCATCTGCACAGGTGAAGCAGAAAGGGGTGGAGGTGCTGAAAAAGAAGGGGGAGAGGCTTGGAGAAGGCAAGCTATTTCTCACTTGCTTTACCGATGCTACATGGGCTTCTGAGAAGGAGGATTCCTCATCTGTGGGAGGATACATCTGCGTAGTTGGGGGAGGACCTGTTAGTTGGAGGTCCAAGAAGCAGACGAAGACGGCACTCTCTTCCGTAGAATCAGAGTACATGGCGATGTTCCATGGGGTGAAGGAGGTGATTTGGCTGAGGAGGCTGTTAGAGGAGATTGGCCAGGAGCAGAAAGTTGCTACGCCGCTGTTTTGTGATAGCAAGGGGGCTCTTGGGATGGCCAGGAACGCTGTGCTTCATGGCCTGAACAAGCACATGCGTATCAAGTGGCACTGGCTGCGTAAGGAGGTGAAGAGGGGGACGGTGAATCCAATCTACATCAAGACTCACCAGCAGCCAGCAGACTTTCTCACCAAGAGGCTTGCGGATGAGCCTCATTGGCGTTGTGTGCGCATGAGTGGAATGAGCATGAACTAGCATGGAATGATGGGAATGCAGCCGGCAGGCTGAGGGGGAGTGTGTTGGGTGCAAATTTACATTGCACGACATCCTGCCGTCTGTTTGTACGAGTATGCGTGTGCGAATGCATTTGGGTGTGAATGGAATGTTCGTGTGTTTGTTTGCTTTCGCAATTTTCGCTTGATGCATTTGCAGGTACTCGCGCAATGTGCGCTTCGGCACAACATTGTACGCGCTATGAACAGTGCAAGCAGAAAGGACGAGCTCGCAAAGGAACCCAAGATGGAAGCTTTGCAGTTCGGTTGAGTTGATTGCGCAGATTCAGTTCTATCCAACTCGAAATTGTACTGTTTTGCTTGGTTAACTATAGTGTAGCAGGGAAGGCACTATAGGGGTACAATTTAGGTGAAGGTTGGATGTTGTTTGTCTGTATCTGCATGCTACAAGGCCAGGGGAAACCAGCGGAACCAGCATTTGGCTGGTGGGCAAAGACAAAACAGGTTCTGTTTTTAGAACCTGAACCTGGTTGTTGTTTTCCCAGGTTGGAAAAACAGAACCAGAGGTTGTTTACCAACCTACCACCTGCTATTTTGTCCAGCCAGGTTGGTTCTGTTGCTTGGAATTATTTGGGATCATCCCTGGTTGTTCGTAGGTTGATTCCCAAGGTCCTTGCTAGCTAGAACTATTTAATCCTTCTCTGTTTGTACCTGAATATAGTCAATTGATTCAAGCGAATTCCTTCCTCGCTGGAATTTCGTTTCTGCGCTATTCGACGGCGGAATGCTACCTGAGTCAACGCTAGTATGCTAGCACTCCAACGCTAGGCAAACGCTGTCCGAGCCATAACTTAGTAATGGCAGAACTTTTCGCGAGGCAACTTGGCTCATTTTAAAGCTCTTGGAGCGAGCTTCGATATAGCGAATTCTCAGCTTAATCCGACCGACGGTCTGCACGGCACGCTGCGCGACGTTCAAGGTACTCTTGCTGTTTTGACTAAGTCCTTCTTGATCCCTCTCTCTACAAACTCGGACCCGAGGATAGGGGCTGGTCTTGTACCAGGCACCCAGGGACCCTTGGAGGTGACCCCGAGGAGAGGTTTTAAGTTTGGTTAAGTCCTAATAGCTTGAGTTGATTAGGCCCTTACACCAACAGACGGCACTCTCCTCTGTTGAATCAGAGTACATGGCAATGTTCCATGGGGTGAAGGAGGTGATTTGGCTAAGGAGGCTGTTAGAGGAGATTGGCCAGGAGCAGAAGGTTGCTACGCCGCTGTTTTGTGATAGCAAGGGGGCTCTTAGGATGGCCAGGAACGCTGTGCTTTACGGGCTGAACAAGCACATACGTATCAAGTGGCACTGGCTGCGTAAGGAGGTGAAGAGGGGGACAGTGAATCCGATCTACATCAAGACTCACCAGCAGCCAGCAGACTTTCTCACCAAGAGGCTTGCGGATGAGCCTCATTGGCGTTGTGTGCGCATGAGTGGAATGAGCATGAACTAGCATGGAATGATGGGAATGCAGCCGGCAGGCTGAGGGGGGGTGTGTTGGGTGCAAATTCACTTTGCACGACATCCTGCCATCTGTTTGTACGAGTATGTGTGTGCGAGTGCATTTGCGTGTGAATGTTGTGTTCGTGTGTTTGTTTGCTTTCGCAATTTTCGCTTGAAGCATTTGCAGGTACTCGCGCAATGTGCGCTTTGGCACAACATTGTACGCGCTATGAACAGTGCAAGTAGAAAGGACGAGCTCGCAAAGGAACCCAAGATGGAAGCTTTGCAGTTCGATTGAGTTGATTGCGCAGATTCAGTTCTATCCAACTTGAAATTGTACTGTTATGTTTGGTTGACTATAGTGTAGCAAGGCAGGCACTATAGGGGTACAATTTAGGTGAAGGTTTGATGTTGTTTGTCTGTATCTGCATGCTACAAGGCCAGGGAAAACCAGCAGAACCAGCATTTGGCTGGTTGGGCAAAGACAAAACAGGTTCTTTTTTTGAACCTGAACCTGGTTGTTGTTTTCCCAGGTTGGAAAAACAGAACCAGAGGTTGTTTTCCAACCTACCACCTGCTGTTTTGTCCAGCCAGGTTGGTTCTGTTGCTTGGAATTATTTGGGATCATCCCTGGTTGTTCCCAGGTTGATTCCCAAGGTCCTTGCTAGCTAGAACTATTTAATCCTTCTCTGTTTGTACCTGGATATAGTCAATTGATTCATGCGAATTCCTTCCTCACTGGAATTTCGTTTCTACGCGGTTCGACGGCGGAATGCTACCCAAGTCAACGCTAGTACGCTAGCACTCCAACGCTAGGCAAACACTGTCCGAGCCATAACTTCGTAATGGCAGAAATTTTCGCGAGGCAACTTGGCTTATTTTAAAGCTCTTGGAGAGAGCTTCGATATAGCAAATTCTCAGCTTAATCCGATCGACGGTCTGCACGGCACGCTGCGCGACGTTCAAGGTACTCTTGTTATTTTGGCTAAGTCTTTCTTGACTCCTCTCTCTACAAACTCGGACCCGAGGATAGGGGCTGGTCTTGGGTGCAAATTTACATTGCACGACATCCTGCCGTCTGTTTGTACGAGTATGCGTGTGCGAATGCATTTGGGTGTGAATGGAATGTTCGTGTGTTTGTTTGCTTTCGCAATTTTCGCTTGATGCATTTGCAGGTACTCGCGCAATGTGCGCTTCGGCACGACATTGTACGCGCTATGAACAATGCAAGCAGAAAGGACGAGCTCGCAAAGGAACCCAAGATGGAAGCTTTGCAGTTCGGTTGAGTTGATTGCGCAGATTCAGTTCTATCCAACTCGAAATTGTACTGTTTTGTTTGGTTAACTATAGTGTAGCAGGGAAGGCACTATAGGGTACAATTTAGGTGAAGGTTGGATGTTGTTTGTCTGTATCTGCATGCTACAAGGCCAGGGGAAACCAGCGGAACCAGCATTTGGCTGGTTGGGCAAAGACAAAACAGGTTCTGTTTTTAGAACCTGAACCTGGTTGTTGTTTTCCCAGGTTGGAAAAACAGAACCAGAGGTTGTTTACCAACCTACCACCTGCTATTTTGTCCAGCCATGTTGGTTCTGTTGCTTGGAATTATTTGGGATCATCCCTGGTTGTTCCCAGGTTGATTCCCAAGGTCCTTGCTAGCTAGAACTATTTAATCCTTCTCTGTTTGTACCTGAATATAGTCAATTGATTCAAGCGAATTCCTTCCTCGCTGGAATTTCGTTTCTGCGCTATTCGACGGCGGAATGCTACCCGAGTCAACGCTAGTATGCTAGCACTCCAACGCTAGGCAAACGCTGTCCGAGCCATAACTTAGTAATGGCAGAACTTTTCGCGAGGCAACTTGGCTCATTTTAAAGCTCTTGGAGCGAGCTTCGATATAGCGAATTCTCAGCTTAATCCGATCGACGGTCTGCACGGCACGCTGCGCGACGTTCAAGGTGCTCTTGCTGTTTTGACTAAGTCCTTCTTGATCCCTCTCTCTACAAACTCGGACCCGAGGATAGGGGCTGGTCTTGTACCAGGCACCCAGGGACCCTTGGAGGTGACCCGGAGGAGAGGTTTTAAGTTTGATTAAGTCCTAATAGCTTGAGTTTATTAGGCCCTTACACCAACAAGCTGGTATCAGAGCTGCGTTATAGTGATCCTCGTTATAGGTAGCTATGGCGGGCAACACCTCGGCGGGAGCTGGTGAATCTTCAGCCCAAGATCGTAGCGGCAGCCAAGATTCTGGTCTTTCAGCGCCAAGGGGAGCGCGAACAAACCAGGGCTCGCTTGTCAAGGAGGTGCTGAAGAATTTCACCGTCGAGAAGTTCAATGGTGAGGGCTATGATGATTGGGCCTGGAAAATGCAATTATATTTCCGTCAGATCGGTTTGCTGAAACTAATGATTGGGGAGGAGCCTAGACCGAGTGACCCCACGCTGCAGGAAGATTGGGACGAGCGCTCCTCGGCTGGCTACTATTTGATGTCGCAGAGTTTGGAGCTGAACCAGCGTCACCACGTCATGCACCTGCTGCCGGAGGTTGAATGCGGTCCGAAGGCGTGGACCGTGTTGAAGGAGCTGCACGCCCCGACCTCCGTTGTCGCAACGTTGATGCTGGAGAGGGAGCTGTCCGCGTTGCGCCTGAGCGAGGGAGAGCCGGTGCAACCAGTCCTGGACAAGATGCGCGACCTCTACGCGAAGTTGGCGACCGCGGGAATCACCTACCCGGAGCAGACCAAGTGCTTGAAGATGCTCTCGCTGCTGCCAGAATCGTGGCTTCAATTTACGAGTGGATTGAGCCTGCCGCAGAACCAGAGCTTGTGGACGCTCGAGTGGGTGCGGACGAAGATTCTGGAGGAGGACTTCCGTCGCCGCCAACTGAGGGGTGGAGACGACGGCAGCAGCGGCTACGGGATGCAAGGGAGCCGACGTGGCAGAGGACGTGGCTTCGGTGGTGCTGGACGCGGTGCAAAGAAGGACGACGACTCCAACGACCAACAAGGAGGTACCGGTTGGGGTCGCGGTGCGAAATCTGGACGTGGGGGCAAGTCGGGTGCTGGTGGCAAAATGAAAGGGAGTTGCTGGTATTGTGAGAAGGAAGGGCACCCCTGGTTTTTGTGCTATAAGAAACCCGATGGATGGACCCCCCAGAATCGTCACCAGGATGGCGGCGCGCGGAGGAACCAGAAAAACGGCGCCAACATGGTCGCTGATTCGTCCGACAACAACCCGAAGGGCAACGGCGGTGCGGAGAAGAAGAAGGAGCGCACCGCGGGCCAATTCTTCCATGTGGGAGACAAGGGGAGCAAGGAGACGCCTCTGCCAAAGTTGGAGCAGAGCTGCACCCCCTAGACTATTGGGTGTTGGACACAGGCGCTGCTTGGACGATGACGCCGCGCAAAGACCTGCTGGACGAAGTACGAGCTGCACCGATCAATGAAGTGTGCTCCGCCTCTGGACACATGTTGAAGGTGGCTGGTGCGGGACGAGCTGCGTTTAAGGGAGCGGATGGCAAGCCGGTGGTGCTGCACGACGTTCTCTTCGTCCCCGACCTGAAGGCCAACCTTATCTCCCTCCGTAAGCTTGGCAAGGCTGGGGTGAACACCAACACGGATGGGGCACGCACTTATAAGGGGCAGCTGGGCAATCGGGTGCTTTGGGATCTGCACGAGAGCAAAGACGTGTACAGATCTATGTGGCAGCTGCCGGCCCTGGCGTGGCATGGTGGGGGGCAGGCTGGAGAGGGGTCTGCATCCCAGGGGGAGTGCAATGCCGTTGGAGGGGTTGGTGTGAAAGTGTCGGCCAGATCTGGGGAGACAGATTGGGCAACGGCACACCGGCGCTTAGGGCATGTGGCAATGCCTTTGCTGAAGCAGCTGGAGAAGGACGGAGCCGTTAAGGGTCTGAAGCTGAACGGACAGCCATCCGATGACAACTGTGAAATCTGTTTGCTTTCAAAGTTCACCCGTTTCCCTTTCCATAGTGTGGCTGGCAGGAGCAAGAAGCCTTTGGAGCTGGTCCACATGGACTTGGTGGGGCTGCTGCCGGTGCAAGGGCACAAGGGGGAGCGGTATTTTCTTACAATTGTGGATGACTGGAGCAGGCTGATGTGGGCGTATCCGCTGAAGCAGAAGGACCACGCCGCCTCCACGATACGGGACGATTGGCTGCCATTCGTGGAGAAGCAGGCGGAGTATGTAGTGAAGCGGATTAGGACAGACCGGGGTGGTGAGTTCCTTGGAGCTGAAATGACGGCCTGGCTCAAGAAGCAGGGCATCCAGAGAGAGCTGACCACGGCTTATACCCCACAGTCCAATGGTGTAGCAGAACGGGCAAACTGGACCATTCTGGAGACAGCTAGGGCGCTGCTCATAGAATCTGGGCTGAGCAATTCTATGTGGCCTCATGCTGTCCGGCACGCCACTGTCGCTAGGAACAGGGTGCTCACCAAGGTTGGGGATGACTCGTGGGTGCCGTTGGAGAGGTGGCTTGGGAGGAAGCCGCCGGTGGACATGCTGAGGGTGTTCGGTTGCATGGCAGTCGCCCACGTCCCCAAGACCTACCGCAGTAAGTTGGGGGCGAGTGCAATCTGGTGTGTGCATTTGGGGCTGGCTGCTGAGAGCAAGGGATGGCTGCTGTGGGAACCATCCAAGGGTGTGTTGTTTGACAGCAGGGATGTGAAATTCATTGAGGGCATGATGTATGGGAGCTGGGAGAAACAGCCGGAGGCAAGGGTGTCCCAGCAGATGGAGCAGATCACCATGCAGCTGGACCTGACTCCTAGTGTGTGGGAGGAGGGAGAGGAGGCAGCTGCTGGAAATGGTGATGGAGAGAAGGTACAGGAGGCATCTGCTGGTGGAGAAAATGGTGTGGAAACTGGCGGCAGCACTAGTGGAGCTGCTGGACCCGAGGGAGGAGAGAAGCAGCAGGGAAAAACTAAGAAGCCGAAGGGTGTCGTTATGAAGGGATGGGAGACACCCGTCTCCAGGCCAGGACGTACCCGTATGGCTACTAAGAAGCTGACTGCAGGAACTGATGCAGCAGAGCAGCAGCTAGGGACCGAAGAGGCATTGCTGATTCTACCTCATGGCTATGACCCGGATGAGGAGGATGAGCCTGCGTACTGTTTTCTTGCCCCTGCACCAGAGGAACCAGCTAGCATGGAGGAGGCATTAGCTGGACCAGATAGGGACAAGTGGCTGGCTTCTAGAGATGCTGAGTACCAGAGTCTGTTGGAGAATAGGACATGGGATCTGGTGGTGCTGCCTGATGGGAAGAAAGCGATACAATGCAAGTGGGTGCTGAGGATCAAGACCGATGACAAGGGGCAGGTCACCATCTACAAGAGTAGGCTGGTGGCGAAGGGGTTTATGCAGAAGGAGAAGCAGGACTTCAACGAGATCTTTGCTCCCACTGCCAAACCCCCTACCCTCCGTGTCTTGTTGGCAGATGCAGCTGTTAGTGGGAAATTCATCATTCAGATGGATATTTCAACGGCATTCCTGAATGGGATTTTAGAGGAGGATGTGTACATGACGCAGCCGCCTGGGTATGAGGATGGTACGGGCAGGGTGTGCAAGCTCAACAAGTCCATCTACGGCTTGAAGCAGGCGCCACGCTGCTGGTACCAGAAGTTGGCAGCTGTTTTAGAGGAGATGGGATTCAGGACCAGCAGCTGTGATGAGAGCCTCTTTCTCAAGGGCGAGGGGGAGAAGCTGGTGCTGTTTCTGGTCTATGTGGACGACATTCTTCTCTTCAGCAGCAGCATGAAGGAGATCCAGAAAGTGCAGCAGCAACTGATGGAAAACTTCAAGTGCAAGAACCTTGGGGAGGTAAAGTACTACCTCGGGATGCACGTGGAGAGGGATCCAGATCACAGGTGGTTGAAGCTGCACCAGGAGAAGTTCATCAAGGAGCTGGGGGAGAAGTATGGGATTGAGAATGAGCGCAAGGTTGCAACTCCCCTGCCAGCAGAATTCAAGCTTGTGAAGGCTGCAGAGGATGAAGGGGTTGAAGCTGAAGAGCAGCAGCAATTTCAGTCCTTGGTGGGCAGCCTCTTGTACGCAGCAGTTCACACGAGGCCCGATATCTCTTTCTCGGTTGGGCAGCTGGCTAGGGTGGTGCAGAATCCATCAGAGGAGCAGGTGGATGCAGCTGAGCGTGTGGTGAAGTACCTGAACTCTCACCCAAGCATTGGAGTTCAATACTCCGCATCTGCACAGGTGAAGCAGAAAGGGGTGGAGGTGCTGAAAGAGAAGGGGGAGAGGCTTGGAGAAGGCAAGCTATTTCTCACTTGCTTTACCGATGCTACGTGGGCTTCTGAGAAGGAGGATTCCTCATCTGTGGGAGGATACATCTGCGTAGTTGGGGGAGGACCTGTTAGTTGGAGGTCCAAGAAGCAGACGGAGACGGCACTCTCTTCCGTAGAATCAGAGTACATGGCGATGTTCCATGGGGTGAAGGAGGTGATTTGGCTGAGGAGGCTGTTAGAGGAGATTGGCCAGGAGCAGAAAGTTGCTACGCCGCTGTTTTGTGATAGCAAGGGGGCTCTTGGGATGGCCAGAAACGCTGTGCTTCATGGGCTGAACAAGCACATGCGTATCAAGTGGCACTGGCTGCGTAAGGAGGTGAAGAAGGGGACGGTGCATCCGATCTACATCAAGACTCACCAGCAGCCAGCAGACTTTCTCACCAAGAGGCTTGCGGATGAGCCTCATTGGCGTTGTGTGCGCATGAGTGGAATGAGCATGAAATAGCATGGAATGATGGGGATGCAGCCGGCAGGCTGAGGGGGAGTGTGTTGGGTGCAAATTTACATTGCACGACATCCTGCCGTCTGTTTGTACGAGTATGCGTGTGCGAATGCATTTGGGTGTGAATGGAATGTTCGTGTGTTTGTTTGCTTTCGCAATTTTCGCTTGATGCATTTGCAGGTACTCGCGCAATGTGCGCTTCGGCACGACATTGTACGCGCTATGAACAATGCAAGCAGAAAGGACGAGCTCGCAAAGGAACCCAAGATGGAAGCTTTGCAGTTCGGTTGAGTTGATTGCGCAGATTCAGTTCTATCCAACTCGAAATTGTACTGTTTTGTTTGGTTAACTATAGTGTAGCAGGGAAGGCACTATAGGGGTACAATTTAGGTGAAGGTTGGATGTTGTTTGTCTGTATCTGCATGCTACAAGGCCAGGGGAAACCAGCGGAACCAGCATTTGGCTGGTTGGGCAAAGACAAAACAGGTTCTGTTTTTAGAACCTGAACCTGGTTGTTGTTTTCCCAGGTTGGAAAAACAGAACCAGAGGTTGTTTACCAACCTACCACCTGCTATTTTGTCCAGCCAGGTTGGTTCTGTTGCTTGGAATTATTTGGGATCATCCCTGGTTGTTCCCAGGTTGATTCCCAAGGTCCTTGCTAGCTAGAACTATTTAATCCTTCTCTGTTTGTACCTGAATATAGTCAAATTGATTCAAGCGAATTCCTTCCTCGCTGGAATTTCGTTTCTGCGCTATTCGACGGCGGAATGCTACCCGAGTCAACGCTAGTATGCTAGCACTCCAACGCTAGGCAAACGCTGTCCGAGCCATAACTTCGTAATGGCAGAACTTTTCGCGAGGCAACTTGGCTCATTTTAAAGCTCTTGGAGCGAGCTTCGATATAGCGAATTCTCAGCTTAATCCGACCGACGGTCTGCACGGCACGCTGCACGACGTTCAAGGTACTCTTGCTGTTTTGACTAAGTCCTTCTTGATCCCTCTCTCTACAAACTCGGACCCGAGGATAGGGGCTGGTCTTGTACCAGGCACCCAGGGACCCTTGGAGGTGACCCCGAGGAGAGGTTTTAAGTTTGATTAAGTCCTAATAGCTTGAGTTTATTAGGCCCTTACACCAACAGGTCTTGTGCCAGGCACCCAGGGACCCTTGGAGGTGACCCCGAGGAGAGGTTTTAAGTTTGATAAAGTCTTAATAGCTTGAGTTTATTAGGCCCTTACACCAACAAACTGGACTTTTCTAGAGACAGCTTGGGCGCTGCTCATAGAATCGGGGCTGGGCAACTCGATGTGGCCCCATGCTGTTCGGCACCAAGGTTGGGGATGACTCGTGGGTGCCGTTGGAGAGGTGGCTTGGGAGGAAGCCGCCGGTGGACATGCTGAGGATGTTTGGCTGTATGGCAGTCGCCCATGTCCCCAAGACCTACCGCAGTAAGTTGGGGGCGAGTGCAATCTGGTGTGTGCATTTGGGGCTGGCTGCTGAGAGCAAGGGATGGTTGCTGTGGGAACCACGCAAGGGTGTGTTGTTTGACAGCAGGGATGTGAAGTTTGTTGAGGGCCTGATGTATGGGGGCTGGAAGCAACAGCCAGAGGCCAAGATATCACAGGAGATGGAGCAGATCACCATGCAGCTGGACCTGACTCCTAGTGTGCAGGAGGAGGGAGAGGAGGTAGCTGCAGAGGGTGGTGATGGAGAGAAGGTGCAGGAGGCACGTGCTAATGGAGGAGGTGATGTGGAGACTAGTGGTAGCACTAGTGGAGCTGCTGGATCCGAGGGAGGAGAGCAGCAGCAGGGGAAAACAAAGGTTCCTAAGCTACCATCAAGGAGGAAGCCAAAGGGTGTTGTGATGAAGGGATGGGAGACACCCGTCTCTAGGCCAGGACGTACCCGCATGGCAACGATGAAGCTGACTGCAGGAGCTGATGCAGCAGAGCAGCAGCTAGGGACCGAGGAGGCATTGCTGATTCTACCGCACGGCTATGACCCGGATGAGGAGGATGAGCCTGCGTACTGCTTTCTTGCCCCTGCACCAGAGGAACCAGCTAGCATGGAGGAGGCATTAGCTGGACCAGATAGGGACAAATGGCTGGCTTCTAGGGATGCTGAGTACCAGAGCCTGCTAGAGAATGGGACTTGGGAACCCATGTCCCATTCTCAGGACATGTACCATGTGCGTTTGTAGGGAATTTTTTTTTTTACGCTAGGGACTAATATTTGAATGTTGAATATATTTTGGCACGATGCGGCAAAACGATACGCCCCTACTTGGCTTTCAAGGTGCCACACAATGTTTTATAAGGGCGTGTCGAAAATGACATGTGCGAACCAAGGCACCGTTTGGAATTTGGGGTGGTGACATTTTTTTAGGGTCTTCGTCACAGGCTTTGCTTGATAGTTTGCGATGTCGCCATCTTGCAGAACCTAGTTGGAACATTTGACGTTTTGCAGTGCGAACGGTCAGACTCGCACTGCTTGTTTTTACGATGTATATGATTGTGCAATTATCATTGAAGAACTAATGTAGTGCCAGGCGACGTAGCAAATTTCCCCTCAGATGTGTCAAATTATGTCCAAAGCACAAGAGCGCATTACGACCCAGAAAAATGAACGAACGACCCCAACAAATCATCGCTGCATCACTGACTGCTTGAATGGCCCCATTGCAAATGTACTATACATGTTCGAACGATGCTCGATAGATTGGCCTGTTATGGATTCCTGTTATGGGTGCAATTGAACGAGCGAGTGAAGATTGCACCGAAGAGTCAAATGAGTACAAATGTATGCGTACATGTTGAATTCGTTGGATAAGTACTCAATACCTTCGTCCGACTGGAAGGTTTTCAGTTTCAAGCCTGACTGATGTTCGGTATTCGTCATATAAAATACGAAAAAAAATGAATCCGTGTGATTGATAATCAATGTTGATGAGCTAGATATAGCGCGTGCATGCGTCGATGAACTACCTCGTGTTCTACTTGCCGTCGAATTTACCTTGACTTAGAATGATAAAGTCGGTGAAAACCTTATTGACCGGTTTGTATCTTTTTTGTTCAGGAGGTAAGATTGCAAAGGGTTTGTGAGCGAGCGATAGAATCGGGTAGAAGGTACACGGTGGGTCTTTCGATACTTTGAGTGTGTTGCCACTAGGTTAGAGTCTGCTTTTCTCGAAGATGTTGGCTTCAATCAAGTTTTTTAGTGTGGCATGTGAGAGATGCAATTTGGTGCCAGATTTTGTGAGTAATGCGATAGCCGACCGTTCTTTTATTGTGAGTGTTTCTCCGCTCTTTCTCCTGTTGTGGCATCGCAGGCCCCGTATCAGCGGCGGATCGTACGTCATACACCATGCCTTTTGAATCTTCTTGTTCCTCCTGTGCAGGTACGAAGAGGTATTGACCTTGGAGAAGAGGTCCGTCCCAACTGATACCACGTGTTGCCCAATAAGGGTCTATTTTGGCCACGGCCTCGAGGGGGAGTCTTGAAGTTTCTGGAAAGGAGCCTGGTAGTCCCCAACGGCCTTGTGAAGTCGACGCACCCCGTCCGCCTCGAGGAACCGGGGCCTCTTGCACTCCCCAGGCGCCAGTGGTGACATCGGTGTAGGCCCATCCGAGGGCGGCAGTGTCAACGGGAGTTGTGTGTTGGCCCCGTCCTTGCTTGGGCGGAGCCGACTTCGGAGTTGGGTGTACGAGAAGTGCAGCTGACTTGCAACAGTGGGCGACGCTGACTTGGGCGAGCTGGTCGACGGGTTTGGTCGACACGGACGGGGCCACTGCAATGGCGCCGACTTGGGAAGCCGGCGGCCGGCTTCAACTGATGGTTGACGGTGAAGCTCGTCGACTTGGAAGTCGGCTCCGACTTCAGGAGGTCGCCAACTTTAGGAGGTCGCCGCTTCAGGAGGTTGCCGACTTCAGGAGGTCGACCTGGAAGTTGGCGCCAACTTAGAATGGCGCCGACTTGAGAAGTCAACCTGGAAGTATGCGCGACTTGGGGGCGCCGACTCGGGGAGTTGCCGGTTTTGTCAAGTCGGCTAGAGGACGCCGACCTGGGTGGTCGACGAGCATGTAAGTCGACGCCAACTCGGTGGTTGCCCGGTATACCAGGTTACCCTAGCGATGGGAATCTGCGGAAGTGCGAGACCGTCGCCCAGGTGGTTTTGGCGAAGCTGGCCCCGGTGGTGGTATCCCATGGTCGACCTAGAGGATCAGGTGCAGACGTGGACACGTGATAGACTTGGTGTCTGTGCTGCGCAGGTGATGAAGCACAGCACGCCAATCAATTGCGAGCACCTGCGACGCATGCGCGCTGCTGTCCTGCGAGTGCAACACTGTTCAGCTGCCATTCTACAGCGTTGGCGCAGTGTCGACTTGCAGCGCTGGCAGACCGCGACTACACTCTGCTGGAGCGCGGTTGACCTTGCAGTGCTGGAACGCGGTCGACCGTGCTGCGCTGGCAGTCGACCAGCAGCCTTGCATGCTAGCTCCTGATATATTATGTGTTTCTTTGCCATTGTTAACCATTGTTGTGAACCTTTGCTAGTAAAACTCTTGCCATTCTTTCCTGTAAATGCGGGAGAGAGGTTGCATTGAAGGATAGTGTACGCGAGGAGAGACTCGTGGTAATACAGATTATTCTCCTAGAGAGTACCAATTGTCGGAAAGGTAAGACTTGTTGGTGTAAGGGCCTAATAAACTCAAGCTATTAGGACTTAATCAAACTTAATACCTCTCCTCGGGGTCACCTCCAAGGGTCCTTGGGTGCCTGGTACAAGACCAGCCCCTATCCTCGGGTCCGAGTTTGTAGAGAGAGGAACCAAGAATGACTTAGCCAAAACAGCGAAAGTACCTTGAACGTCGCGAAGCGTGCCGTGCAGATCGTCAATTGGATTAAGCTGAGAATTTGCTATATCGAAGCTCGCTCCAAGAGCTTTGAAATGAGCCAAGTTGCCTCGCGAAAAGTTCTGTCATTACGAAGTTATGGCTCGGACAACGTTTGCCTAGCATTTGAGTGTTATTGTACTAGCGTTGACTCGGGTAGCATCACGCCGTCGAACCGCGTAGAGAACAAAGTTCCAGCAAGGAAGGAATCCGCTTGAATCAATTTTCTATGTCCTCAGGTACAAACAGAGAAGGAGTAAATAGTTCTAGCTAGCAAGGACCTTGGGAATCAACCTGGGAACAACCAGGGATGATCCCAAACAATTCCAAGCAACAGAACCAACCTGGCTGGACAAAATAGCAGGTGGTAGGTTGGTAAACAACCTCTGGTTCTGTTTTTCCAACCTGGGAAAACAACAACCAGGTTCAGGTTCTAAAAACAGAACCCGTTTTGTCTTTGCCCAACCAGCCAAATGCTGGTTCCGCTGGTTTCCCTTGGCCTTGTAGCATGCAGATACAGACAAACAACATCCAACCTTTACCTAAATTGTACCCCTATAGTGCCTGTCCTGCTACACTATAGTCAACCAAATATAACAGTATAATTTCAAGTTGGATGGAACTGAATCTGCGCAATCAATCAAACCGAACTGCAAAGCTTCCATCCTGGGTTCCTTTGCAAGCTCGTCCTTTCTGCTTGCACTGTTCATAGCGTGTACAATGTTGTGCCGAAGCGCACATTGCGCGAGTACCTGCAAATGCTTCAAACGAAAATTGCTAGCAAACAAACACACGAACAAACCATTCACACGCAAATGCATTCGCACACGCATACTCGTACAAACGGATACTGTTCGGCGCTAATGTGTATGTTGCTTGTGCCCAGGGCGTGTGGTGCACTACACATTCAAGACACATTTTACACCCAAAAGTTGATCACGTCCAATCCACACCCCAAAAAAAATTTACATTTGGATTATTCGGTAATGGATTCTGAATCGCAGAGATTTACCGTATGTACAACCTGACGTTGCCCTAAAACTCAACAGTTGGGTTGGGTTTTTGAGCAACAAACCAAGCCCACTCTACTGAAGTAGTACGCATCTTTACTACACATCGTTTCTTTGACCAGTACTCCTCGCCCTGCCTCGTCTGCTCACATGCCACTACGCGGCCAATGCAGCGAGTAGCGGAAATAGAAGAACTCACGGACAATGAGCGCCGAGCCCTTCACGCCAGTCGATTTTCTGCGGCGCATCTTCCCAGTACACCGCGTTCCTTGCACACCGCAGCAGCAGTGGCCGCATGGTGAGTTGCCGCTCTTACCCATCATCGCTCCCAACGTTCACCGCCTGCGTCTCAACCGGTCGATTCCTTGCGTGCCGCCAGTCCTTCCGCCCTCCCTTTCACCAATCTGTCCCAATTCCGCCACCCTTCTTCCATCGCAGGCAGGCGCATTCCGGGGGGGGCGCTGGCGACGAACAAGGCGGCGGCGCGCTGTCACGTTTCTTGTAGCGGCGTGGCGGCGAGCGCCGAAGGGGGGAAGGGAAGCGAGAGGGGGGCGCTGGACCTGCGGTTGGTGGAGGTGGCGGTGAGGAACGCGCAGGCGATGCTCGTGGCAGGTGAGAAGCGCGCACACGTATCGCGCGCTTCGTGTGCGGGAGTGCGCGATATGGAAAGGAGGGGATATGCACATAGAGCAAGTAGCACACTTGCATGGGGTGCGATACTGGGATACTGGGGCATTGACCAAAGAGATGGTGGTCAAGCATGTGGGGCGGCCAAGGAAACGCGAGGAAGGGAAACATGAGGAGTACTGGAAAACGATGGAGGGAGAAGTGAAGAAGGGGACAAGGGGGTGGTTGGATAGTGGAAAAGAGTGAGGGAAGAGCATAAGAAGGGCGAGGTTGGACAATTACAAGCAGGGTTCGAGGTTGGAAGGAGCAAGAGGGACGAGATGGGGTTAAGAACAGATGTTCTCAATGAGCATTGTCGCATGTCAGCATTGGCTGAGCTACTCCAGCATTTGCCACACAAAGCTGTCTGGTGCGTGCGCGCGCGCGCGTGCGTATGTGCGCGCGTGCGTCACGCGCGCACGTGCGTTCATGTGTGTGTGCGTGCGTGCGTGGGTGGGTGCGTGCGTCGTGCGTGCGCGCGTGTGCGTGCTTGTGTGCGTGCATGCGTGTGTGTATATCCATGTGCGAGTGCACATGTGTGCGTGCGTGTGTGGGAGTGCGTGCGTGTACATATGTGTGTCCCCGCCCTCTCAGCAGCGTCCTCATGTGGAGGTGCCGTGCGCCACATGGATTGTTTTGATGAGGGCGACCGGGGGGTGGCGCCACTGACAGCAACGGCAGCCTCTGTGGCTTTGACGAGCAGGTGAGCGCTCATGCCATGTCAGTGCATGCTGCATGCAACAGGCATCTGGCGTGCAACCTGCAAGGAACGAAGCCTTCAACTTCCTGCTCTAACCCATGCACCTGTTGCGTGGCTCTGATGCACCCCACTGCGTTGTTGCATTCACTGCCCATATAGTCCATGGAGCAGTCCAAGGTGAAGCAGAATAAGCGCAAGGGCAATGGAAGAGGCATTGAAGGCAAAGACAAGAAGACAAAGGGGAATTTCATAGAGAAACGGAATTTCAAGGAAAACAAGCGGCAGACAAAGAAGGGACATGCAAAGAGATTGAAAATGCTAGCAGACTCTAACTCCTGAAGAAACAATTTACCTGCAATTCAGCTTCTTGTTTGAAACACTTTATTTGTTACGCTTTATTTAGTCATATGGATGACCATTTTTAGGCATTTAGAGGGCAAGGACATTTACAGGAACACACAAAGCACATAAACAATCAAAATATCAGATTTTGGCTAGCTAGCTAGCAACTTCACCTACTCCCCCTACCCTAGTCATTATCCAGCCACTCACACCATTACCGTGCTCCCATTCCTCGAAACGTACATGGATTAAGCTGAGCGATGGACTCAACCCTCGTCGCTTCTAGTTTCGTTGGACATGATTGTCCAACCAGAATCTAACTATGGTAGTGGATTTTTGTTACCGACGTTATAAGAACATTCACGTCATGTACCTTTTTCCAAAATCTAGAAACGAATCAAGTTCCAATTGTCGAGAACGGAATGGTGGTTCGATTAAGGTTGGTTGGGGTACATAAACCTAACCCCCAACTGCTGTACGACATATGACACACATCACTAAGACTACAACATTTGACACACCCCCATAGCCTAAGTGAGGGGTGTCAAGCAAACCAACAACGTACGATATCACAAAACAACAAAGCTCAGGGTGGATCACAATGTCACCACACAGTCTGAGCACAAGCAAAAGAGCCACAAGGCCAGTCCAAGAGTTCACAGAGGTATATATAAAGCGTACAAACAAAGCAAGCAGAGAACTCAAGACTACACGAGGCGAGAATCTGTGTCAATGAGACCTAACTGCACACAACACCTCTGGTGGTCACAAGGCGGAAGCGCCTTGGTGAAGATGTCTGCAAGGTTGGCTCGGACTCCACAAAGTCGAAGCGAGCCTGTCCACGCCTCTGCAACTCTCGCAAAAGAAAGGACCTGACGATGATGTGCTTCACACTGCTCTCAAGTTGCGGCTCTCGACGGAGGAGAATCGACGCCTTGTTGTCAGAGAACAAGGTCGGTGCAGAGCTCGGCCGCTCACCAAGGTCGGTGAGCAAGAAGGACAATCAACGCTACTCCTGTGCAGCCATGGCTCCGGCGTATTCCTATCCTCGTATCAAGAGAACCTCATATCAAGCTCATACTGAAAAATCTCCTAAACCCAAAACCTCTCGCTAGTTTTACCAGGCAAAATGTACAGTCTCTCAAGAGTATTGGCAAGGAGTGAGTGGATCGACTATCGAATGAGTTGGGTACAAGTAACAAACTCTATGCCTCACATTGGCTACCCCACTACAGCCTACATATAACTATAATATATACATATAATTTGACACACCCCCATAGGCAAAGTGGGGGAAAACAAGGGGTCACAAGACCGGTCAAGAAAAGCAAAGCAAGCTCGGGGTGGATCACAACGTCACCACACACACCGAGCACAAACAGAGGGCCATAAGGCTAGTTCATATGCAGAGGTATAAATGTAACAACAACAGTACACTGATCACTTCCTAGCAAGAGTAAGCATGCAGGTATATATATGTAGATCACAGTATAAGCGAGGTCTACAGCAAGTGAGGAAACGTAGGCACCAGGCCTAGAGCAGTGCAGAAGCGCTGAAACTCACCAGCCGTAAAGGCCTTGGTGAACACATCAGCTGTGTTGGCCCGGGTGGGCACGTGAGCGACACGAAGCTGACCACGTTGCTGCAACTCTCGAGCAAGGAAGTAACGCAGAGCGATGCGCTTCGTTCTGTGCTCCAGTCTGTGGTCCTGACACAAGGCAATGGCAGCCTTGTTGTCGACGTACAGAACTGGAGGAGAACGAGGCCTCTCTCCCAAGTCGGTCAGCAGGTAGGTGAGCCAGCGTAACTCCTGTGCAGCCATGGCTGTGGCGTAGATCTTAGCCTCACAACTGGAGCTGAGAACAAAAGACGAGCGAGTAGTTCGCCAAGAAACAGAGCCTGAACCAAGGCTGAACGTGTAACCCTGCGTAGCTAGGTCGTCGACCCAAGAAGCATCTGAGTGCCCAGTGAGGACAACTGGACTCCGCCCTCCAAGCACGAGCCCCATGCCCAACGTACTGCACAAGTAGCGCAGTACCCTCTTCGCAGCTTCCCAGTGCACCTTTCGGTGCCTACCAGGAGCCACGTAGCATGCCAGAAGGCCAAGAGGGTACGCAAGGTCAGGACGAGTGCAGGTCATCAGGTACATGAGGCAGCCCAATAGCTCTGGGTACGGACCACTCGGCTCTACGGAATCGTCCGAAGGTGGAGCTGAGAGCAAGTGACCTGTAGCCAGAGGAGTGGACTGTGGCGAGGACCAAGTGAAGCCGAAGCGCTGAAGGACCTGCTGCACCATGTGTGACTGAGTCAGTATGATGGTGCGGCGTGCTCTGTCCCGGGTGATCTGCAAGCCAAAGTAGCTGCGCAACTTACGCAGGTCTGTGTACGTGTGTCTCTTCTGCAGCTCCGACTTCACAAGGGCGAGAGCCTCAGTGTCAGCAGTGGCAAAGACCAAGTCGTCGACGTACACGAGGATGTAGAACGGTGGCAACGAAGTGTCGGTGCGCAGAAACAGCGACGGGTCAGCAGTGGAAGGGGCAAACCCAAGAGCCGCAAGTGTCGTCCTCAGTGTGTCGTGCCACTCACGAGGTGCCTGACGGAGACCGTAGACTGGCCGACGGAGGCTCCACTGGGTACGGGGTGGGAACGACCCAGTGAAGCCAGGTGAGCGGCGCAGCCAGATCTCCTCGTGCAGACTGCCCTGTAAGAACGCTGTGCTGAAGTCCAGAGAGTGAAGCTCGTAGTTACGCTGAGCGGCAACGTGCAGCAGCACCCGAAGAGTGGTCATCTTCGAGGTGGGGGAGAAGGTCTGGAAGAAGTCAACTCCCTGTCGCTGACTGAAGCCTCGTGCAACGTAACGAGCCTTGAAGACAGGCGGAGAACCAGGCGGCCGCTTCACCCTGAAAATCCACATGCCATCGACTACGTTCGCCCTAGGAGGGAGAACTGCGTCTGCGGAGATAACTCTAGCAACGGGAGCTTGACTACGGGGAAAGCACATGTGTGAGAGGTAGCTCTGCGTTCGTTCCTTAGTCGTTTCCTTATGCGCACACTGCTTGCTAGTTCACGGGGAGAATTGGCAAGAGTTCCACTAGGAAAACATCACAACAAAGGTTCAGAATGATTGCAACACAGACTACATCAGAGCTAGCAAGGCTGCTGGTCGACCTCCAGCACAGCACGGTCGACCGCGTTCCAGCGCAGCAATGCTCGCACCGCTCCAGCGCTGCAGAGATGCGGCGCGCCAACGTTGCATGTCCACGGTGTGCCAACGCTGCAGCAAGTCGGCTGTACAGCGTTGCACTCGCAGCACAATGGTGCACCTGCTTCGCAGGTGTGCGCGGCTGGTTGGCGTCCAACTCCCCGTCACGTGCCCAGCGCAGACATTCCCGCCCGTGACGGCGCCCATCAGCCACGTCGACCTCGGGATACCACCCCCGAGGTCGTCCTCGCAGAAACCACCCCCGGCGACCTTCGCAGCCGTCGCCCGGGTATCCCGGTCGACCGGGCAACCCCGCCTGGTCGTCCAGCCCAGTCGGACGCCGGCTACACCAAGCCCGGCGTCCCCAGGTCGGCGTCCTGGCGTCCTGGTCGGCGTCCCCTCACCCAGGACGCCTTCCAGGCGCCCAAGTCAGCATCTAGGCGTCCGGGACGCCGAGCAGACCATCAGGTCGGCGTCCAGCCTCCCAGGACGCCGGGTAGACGCCCAGGGCGGCGTCCAGGCGTCCAGGACGCCGAGCAGACGCCCAGGTCGGCGTCCCACCTCCCAGGACGCCGAGCAGACGCCTAGCACGGCGTCCAGGCACCCAAGACGCCGAGCAGACGCCCAGGTCGGCGTCCACCTGCTCGGCGCCCTCCAGCCAGACGCCCCCAAGCTCCGCGCCCTTGCAGTGGCCCCCGTGCCCACTGCTGCAGGTCGGCTGCATCTCCCCCATACACCCGACCACGAGGTCGCCGAGATGAGAACGTCGCCGGTCGCCGAGATGAGCAGCATCCCGTCGCCGTCGTCCTGCAGCTTCACGCCGTGCTCCTTCAGCTGGCCGGACGACAGCAGGTTCGCGTGCACGCCCGGGACATACAGCACGTCGGGGATGAGCACCCGCTTCCCGGCCTCCCCTTGCAGCGCAACCGTGCCCCGTCCCTTGACGTCCTGCAGCGCCCCATTGAAGCCACGCACGTGCTTCACGTCGCCGCTCGGCCCCATGTCGACGAAGACCTCCTTCGTCCCCATCAGGTGATGGGAGCAGCCGCTGTCCAGCAGGACCACCGCCGGGTTCGCCTGCACTGCTGCTGCCATCGCCTGGAAATCCTCACCGGCCTCCGGCGCCAGTGAGACGGTCGGCTCCACGACGCCGACCAGAGAGCACGACGCCGACTTGTCGTCGCTCCCCTTGCCGCCAGCAGAGGAGTCGGCGTCCTTCGCCGAGGTCGACGTCTTGGTCGACTGCTTCCCCTTGCGTGGCTGGTTGCCTCGACGTGGACGACGGCTGGCCGACCTCCCGCGGCCTCCCTTGGCGTCGTCGTCGTCGTCGGATTCGCTGCGGTCGGGACACTCGAAGGAGAGGTGGTCGGGGCTGCGACAGATCCAGCATTCCCGACGCCGACTTCCTCCTCCGCGACCGCCTTCCTTCGCCGACTTGCCCTTGTCGGCGTCCTTGGCCGGCTTCCCACCTCCGCTACCACTGCTGCCAGGTTTCCCGCGCTGCCCTGGCCGGCTTCCTTGCTTCGCCGGGGCGGGGTAGTTCACCTGCGCCAGAAGCTCCTGGGACCGCTCGGCCTCCTGCATCGCCTCGTCCTGCAGGATGTACGAGGTCAACGTGTCCTCGTTGAGCGTCGCCCGCGTGCTCGGCGCCATCGACAACCGCTTCAGCAGGTTGTAGCTGCTCGGGAGCCCCTGCATAACGTGGGTAACGTATGACGCCGTCGAGTACTCCGCGCCGGCCATCCTGACAGTGGCGAGAATTCGCCGGGCCCGGTTGCAGTAGTCGGTCGCCGTCTCCTCGTCGCACGTGCGCAAGCGCGTCAGCTGTCCCTCCAGCTGGGCGATGAACAGGTCGTCGGTGACCTGGTACGTCGACTCGATGAAGTGCCACGCCTGGTGCCCGGCGTCCAGGTACTCCCTGCACCACTTCAAGGCGATCTGCACGCCCGGCGTGCAGCACCGCGAGATGACCGTGAAGGTCAACAGCTGCACGGCGCGGAACTCAGCTCGCAAGTCGGGGTCGTCCGGCGTCTCCACGGTGCCTCGAGCGAAGCTGATCAGCCCGGCCATCTCCAGCTGGGGCTCGATGGCCTCCTTCCAGGTGAGGATGTCTGGTCGACCGACCAGCGGGGAGTGACAGAGATCATGTCCGGCGTGAACTTGTAGTAGCCGTAAATCGGTACAATTCCGCCAGCCGTCACCTGGGACGCCGCAATCGGCATCAACCCGCTTCGCCGACCTCCGACATCGCGCTACAAGGTGCTTGCAGCCGCCGACGATCGCATCCCTCGCGCCTGAACGCCGCCGACTTCATCGGCGTGAATCACACCTCTTTGACGCGATGTGCCTCCCGCACTGCTGCCGACTTGGCCACCACCGGCGTTGACGCCCACGTCGACGCCGCCCTCGGTGTTCACCAGTCGAGGAGAAGCAGGCCGAGAAGGGTGCTCCGACGCCCACATGCTTCGGAGCCCGGCCTCGACAACCGCCCACGGCAGGTCGCCATACTCGTTGGCCTCGTGCTTTCTCCTCGCGTTCTCCAGCCGTGCCTCCAGGGTGTCCACCACCCCGGCGTCACCTACGGCGCCTACCACGGTGACTCACGCAAAGCTGCCGGCCTACGAACACAATCGGGAAGTGCAAAGTCGGCTAGACTGAACTACGTCGCGGTGTCGTCCACGCTCACTGCACCATGCGGAGATAACTCTATCAACGGGAGCTAGACTACGCGGAAAGCACGTGTGTGAGAGGTAGCTCTACGTTCGTTCCCTTAGTCGTTTCCTTGTGCGCACACTGCTTGCTAGTTCACGGGGAGAATTGGCAAGAGTTCCACTAGGAAAACATCACAACAAAGGTTCAGAATGATTGCAACACAGACTACATCAGAGCTAGCTAGGCTGCTGGTCGACCTCCAGCGCAGCACGGTCGACCGCGTTCCAGCGCAGCAATGCTCGCACCGCTCCAGCGCTGCAGAGATGCGGCGCGCCAACGTTGCATGTCCACGGTGTGCCAACGCTGCAGCAAGTCGGCTGTACAGCGTTGCACTCGCAGCAAAACGGTGCACCTGCTTCGCAGGTGTGCGCGGCTGGTTGGCGTCCAACTCCCCGTCACGTGCCCAGCGCAGACATTTTCGCCCGTGACAGCGCCCATCAGCCACGTCGACCTCGGGATACCACCCCCGAGGTCGTCCTCGCAGAAACCACCCCCGGCGACCTTTGCAACCGTCGCCCGGTTATCCCGGTCGACCGGGCAACCCCGCCTGGTCGTCCAGCCCAGTCGGACGCCGGCTACACCAAGCCCGGCGTCCCCAGGTCGGCGTCCTGGCGTCCTGGTCGGCGTCCCCTCACCCAGGACGCCTTCCAGGCGCCCAAGTCAGCATCTAGGCGTCCGGGACGCCGAGCAGACCATCAGGTCGGCGTCCAGCCTCCCAGGACGCCGAGCAGACGCCCAGGTCGGCGTCCAGGCGCCCAGGACGCCGAGCAGACGCCCAGGTCGGCGTCCCACCTCCCAGGACGCCGAGCAGACGCCCAGGTCGGCGTCCAGGCGCCCAGGACGCCGAGCAGACGCCCAGGTCGGCGTCCACCTGCTCGGCGCCCTCCAGCCAGACGCCCCCAAGCTCCGCGCCCTTGCAGTGGCCCCCGTGCCCACTGCTGCAGGTCGGCTGCATCTCCCCCGTACACCCGACCACGAGGTCGGCTCCGCCCAAGCGAGGACGGGGCCGAACACAACTCCCGTTGACAGCGTCGACGTAAGTGACTGTGGACTTCCAGGATGCCATCTCTGCGTCCATGGCTGTCTGCCACTGAGAATAATAGGGACTCGGGATCGCCTCTCTGTAAGCGCGTGGGGTCGGGATGTCCAGTGCATCCGGGTCTCCCTCAAGGGCAAGCAGCATGGCCACGAGATGAGGTACAGGGTGCAAGACACTCAAAGTCCTCCTGCCTGTCCTCAAGGACGTCCGTGCCAAGAGCACACTCACCCCTGATGGACGGAGGACAGACAGTCTCAGACTCAGCGACAAGACTAGCGGCGTAGTCGAGACGACAAGCAGCAGCAAAGTCAACAAGCTCAGCGACCAAGGCAGACGCAGCAGCAGACTCAAAGGAAGGGTCAGTGACAACAGTGGCCAACAGACGCGTGACAGTAGGGTGAGCAGCACGAACCAGGTCAGACGCAGGGTCCGGAACGTGCGGAAGAGAGGACTCAGGAGGAGACGGCAGGGGAACACGCTGTGGAACAGAGGAAGGACGAAGTGCCATAGTGTGCGTGCCGGGGACAGGAGGAGGACGCGGACGAGGAACACGACGACCAGTGCGACCAGTGCGAACAGGCGAGGCAGGACGAGACGCAGGCTCACGACGCTCTGTAAGCGAGTCAGTCTGCTCAGTGTAAGGAGAAGGAGCAGGCAGTGGGGAGCCTGGCTGTAACGGGAGGCCAGTAGAAGACGGGAGGCTAAGAACCTGGCAAAGCACGGAGTCAGGTGGTGGCAGAGACGACGGTGACGGCGGAGCGAAAAACAGTCGCGGCTGTGCAGTGCCACCAGCACCGGTAGCGCCAGCACCTCCAGCATCTCCAGAACCTCCAGCACCAGCGCCTCCAGCAGCTCCAGAACCTCCAACTCCAGGGTCTCCCGCCTCAGTACCTCCAGCCACAGCACCCCCAAAACCGGAATTGCCAGCTTTAGGCTCTCCAGCTCCAGTACCTCCAGCAGCAGAGCCCCCAGAACCGACACCAGCACCCCCAGTACCACCAAGTCTAGTAGCACCTCCAGGTGCGCTCCACCAGCCCCAGCAGCTCCAGTACCTCCAGTACGAGCACCTCTGGGACCAGCTACTCCAGCACCTCCAGTAGATAAAGTACCTCCGGGCTCAGCACGCTCCGGCAAGCACCCCCAGGCTCAAGACGCTCAGACTCGGAACCCTTAGAACCGGCAACCCCAGCTCCAGCAGCGCGACCCTGACGGCGAGCGTACTAGTCACGCAGCTGTTGTGGGGAGAGAGGCTCATGCCGACAAGAGTGCTGCGGTGAGGCACCAGCAGTGCGACTACGTAGGCAGCCACTCCAAGGAGAGTACTCTCCACCAGCCTCAGTACCCCCAGGCTCAGCACCCCCAGACTCAGCACCCCTAGACTCAGCACCCCCAAGATCAGCACCCGCAGGCCCCGCACCCGCAGACTCAGCACCCCCAGGCTCCTCACGCTCAGGCTCAGCACCTCCAGGCTCCGCACCCTCAGGCTCAGCACCCCTAGGCTCCGCACCCCCAGGCTCAGCAACCCCTGAAGCAGCACCCCGAGCAGGACCGCCCCCAGCAGGACCTGAGTCACCAGTGACCTCAACCGGCTCAGTCAAGGGAGGAGGGTCTACCTGAGACACACCTGAAGGAGCAGGACCTGGAGGGGGGAGGGGGTCTACCTGGGGGGAACCTGGAGCGAGAAAGAGAGGTGGGGGGGGGGGAGAGAGGGGCAGTGCGGTAGGAAAAGGGACGGTAAAAGGGGACCGACTCGTCAAAGGTGACGTCCTGAGACGCAAAGACACGGTGCGAGGCAGGATCGTAAAATTGCCAGCCAAGCGCGTCAAGGGGAAAGCCAAGGAAGACGCAGGGAATGGCGCGAGCGGAGAGTATGTCCGCAGTAGTATCACGGACAAAGGCGCGAGCACCCCAGACCCGGAATCGCGACGCATCGCCAACCTCCCCCGTCCAATGCAGTGTGGGCGAATTCTCCGGCACGGAGATACGAGGCCAGAGGTTGAGCTGATGCGCGGCGTACCGGACCGCAAACGGCCACAGAAAATGGGGAGCAGCCGCATGGATCATGGAGGTACGAGCGACCTCCATGACTAAGCCAATGCGGCACTCAGCAACCCCATTTGGCTGCGAGGAGGCCGGAAGCGTGAACGACTGGAGGATGCCTTCCTCCTCATAGAAAGCTCGCAAGTGGTCGGAGGTGAACTCACCACCTCTGTCAGAGTGCAGACGCAGGATAGGAAAGTCCGAGTGGAACCGCTCGCGGAGCTGGAGACGAACAGCGCGGATCCAAGGGATCAAAACAGCAGGGACGTCCCCCTTGCTGCGCAAGGGGAAGACCGTGGTGTAGCGCGTGTAGTCGTCAACGACCAGCAGGAAGTACCGCTCGCGGCCCTGTCCCTGGATGCGGGCTGGGCCCCACACGTCCAGGTGGAGAGTCTGCAGAGGAGCCTCTGTCGGAGGGAACGAGGAGGAGTGAGGAGTGGCGCGCTGCCGCCCCTCGACGCAAGGAATGCAGGGCGGCGCAGGCAAGGGTGGGAGAGAGGGCAGAGACCTGGGAAGGCCAGAGACCAGGGAGCGAGAGTGCATGCCACGAAGGCGGGGCAGGGAGGGGTGACCAAGGCGGTGGTGCCAGAGGAGAGTCTGGTGCGACAGACGGCGACACTCACACTGGGTAGCTACTTGAGCGGACGTGTACAACTGAGGAGACAAAGGGGTGTAGCGCGACACAGTGGTGAGGGTGTACAGACTGGACCCAGACGCACGTGTGAACGTGGCCAGGTGGCGGCCAGTCCGAGAGCACGTGCAGATCGCCACACGCTATCCTCTAAGAGTAAAGTTGTCAACCCAATGATCCTAAACGACGGCGTTGCTCACCATATTCGTAGAGAAAGAGGGGATCTGGAGACCTAAAAGCTCACCGGACGGGACCGCCGGACACGGGAGCACAGTGGAGGAGCGAGCAAGCACTGGGCCCCCAGAGGGGTCAGCCAGTGAGACAGGGACAGGTGCAGGGAGGGGAGTGACTGTGGTACTATCGCGAAAGAAGCAGCAGGAAGCACCAGAGTCAAGTGTGAAGGTGTGCAAGGCCTGAGCCGACGCAGTACCAGGGAGAGCAGACTCACTAGCACCTAGGGCTGCAGGGTTATACCTGGGTCAGGCGGCACACACAAGTAGCAGTCACCCTCAGCACTAACAGTCAATGCATACATGGCAGCAAGAATCGCATCATAGTCAAAATTAAAGATAGGAACATTACGCCTAAGCAGATCTGGCCAGCAGGGAAGCTCAGTGGCGTCAGGAATCTGGGCTCGCTTGGCGTCGTCGAGCCGAGAGAAGCAGCGGTACTCAGTGTGAAACTTGCCGCATGGCTGACCCTTGCGGGCACCTGTGCGAATGACATAAGGGCCCCCAGACCCCCAGACCCCCCACACTGGGCGTACCAGTCACGAACCTGCTGAGGCGTGGGGGTCGCACGCTGACGTTGCTGCTGCTGCGGCGGCTCCTCATTTTCTGTGGCCGTTTGCGGTCCGGTACGCCGCGCATCAGCTCAACCTCTGGCCCCGTGTCTCCTTGCCAGACACCTCGCCCACACTGCGTTGGACGGGAGAGGTTGGCGATGCGTCGCGTTTCCGAGTCTGGGGTGCTCGTGCCCTTGTCCGCGATACGTCCTTTGACAAACTCTCCTCCCGCACCATTCCCTGTGTCTTCCTTGGCTTTGTCCCTGACGCACCTGGCTGGCAGTTTTACCACCCCACCTCGCGCCGTGTCTTCCCCTCTCAGGACGTCACCTTTGACGAGTCGGTTCCTTTCTACCATCTCTCCCCCTACCGCACTTCCCCTCTCCCTCCCCCGCCTCTTTTCCTCGCTCCAGGTCCCCCTCCGGTAGACCCCCTTCCCCCTCAGGGTCCTGCTCCTTCAGGTGTGTCTCAGGTAGACCCGCTCCCCTTGGCTGAGCCTGTCGAGGTTACTTCTGACACCTCTGGCCCAGCTGAGGGGGGTGACGTTGCTGCTGACGACACGGTGCCCCCCCCCCCCCCCCCCCCCCCCCCTCACCCCACTTGGCGACCCCTGCGGGTTTTCCACCTCGACCGACTTCACCGCCTCTGCAATCGGTTGCGGTTGACTCTGGTGCTGCTGGGGGTGGTGTTGCTCGAGGTGCTGAATCTGGGGGTGCTGAGCCTGTGCGTGAGGTGCTGTGGGGTGCGGAGCCTGCGGGTGCGGAGCCTGGGGGTGCTGAGCCTACGAGTGCGGAGCCTGGAGGTGCTGAGCCAAAAAGTACCAGGTCCGGGGGTGCTGAGTCTGTTGGGGTTTCTCCGGGTCTCCCTCTTTCTGCTGCTGGAGCAGGAGGTTCTGCTGTTGGAGGTACCACTGCACGAGGTGCTGCTGCTGGAGCTACTAGAGCTCTTGGACATGGAGACGCTAGGAGTGCTGGTTCAGGACGTGCTCGTACCGTGAGTACTGGAGCTGCCGGGACTGGTGGTACTACTGGTTTAGAAGGTGCTGCGACTGGAGGTACTGAGGCTGGAGGCCCTGGAACTGGTGCTGTCGACTCTGGAGCTGGAGACCCTGGTACTGGCGGTGCCGGTTCTGGGGATGCTGCTGCTGGAGAGCCTGGAGCTGGAGGCGCCAGTTCATGGAGTGCTGCTGCTGGAGGCCCTGAGGCAGGAGACGCTGGAGCTGGAGGTTCCGGAGCTGTTGGAGGCGCTGAAGCTGGAGGTTCTGGAGCTGCTGGAGGTGCTGGAGCTGGAGGTTCTGGAGCTGCTGGAGGCGCTGGAGCTGGCGGTTCTGGAGCTGCTGGAGGCGCTGGAGCTGGAGGTTCTGGAGCTGCTGGAGGCGCTGGAGCTGCAGGTTATAGAGCTGCTGGAGGCGCTGGAGTTGGAGGTTCTGGAGCTGCTGGAGGCGCTGGAGCTGGAGGTTCTGGAGCTGCTGGAGGCGCTGGAGCTGGAGGTTCTGGAGCTGCTGGAGGCACTGGAGCTGGAGGTTCTGGAGCTGCTGGAGGCACTGGAGCTGGAGGTTCTGGAGCTGCTGGAGGCGCTGGAGCTGGAGGTTCTGGAGCTGCTGGAGGCGCTGGCGCTGCTGGAGGTGCTGGTGACACTGCGCAGCCGCTACTGTAATTCGCTCCGCCGTCACCGTCGTCTCTGCCACCACCTGACTCCGTGCTTCGCCAGGTTCTTAGCCTCCCGTCTTCTACTGGCCTCCCGTTACAGCCAGGCTCCCCACTGCCCGCTCCTTCTCCTTACACTGAGCAGACCGACTCGCTTACAGAGCGTCGTGAACCTGCGTCTCGTCCCGCCCCGCCTGTTCGCGCGCGTCGCACTGGTTGTCGTGTTCCTCGTGAGCGTCCGCCTCCTGTCCCTGGCACGCACGCTATGGCACTTCGTCCTTCCTCTGTTCCACAGCGTGTTCCTCTGCCGTCTCCTCCTGCGTCTTCTCTGCCTGACGTTCCGGACCCTGCGTCTGACCTGGTTCGTGCTGCTCACCCTACTGTCGCAAGTCTGCTCGCCACTGTTGTCACTGACCCGTCGTTTGAGTCTGCTGCTGCGTCTGCCTTAGTCTCTGAGCTTGTTGACTTTGCTGCTGCCTGTCGTCTAGACTACGCTGCTAGTCTTGTTGCTGAGTCTGAGTCTGTCTGTCCTCCGTCCGTCGGAGGTGAGTGTGCTCTTGGCACGGACGTCCTTGAGGACAGACAGGAGGACTTTGAGTGTCTTGCAGCCGCTGCACCTCATCTTGTGGCCATGCTGCTTGCCCCTGAGGGAGACTCGGATGCACCAGACATCCCGACCCCACGCTCTTACGCAGAGGCGATTTTGGGTCCCTACTCCTCTTAGTGGCAGACAGCCATGGATGTTGAGATGGCATCCTGGAAGTCCACAGGCACGTACGTCGATGAGGTTCCCCCTCTTGGGGCGAACATCGTCGATGGCATGCGGATTTTCAGGGTGAAGCGGCCGCCGGGTTCTCCTCCTGTCTTCAAGGCTCGTTACGTTGCACGAGGCTTCAGTCAGCGACAGGGAGTTGACTTCTTCCAGACCTTCTCCCCCACCTCTAAAATGACTACTCTTCGGGGGCTGCTGCACGTTGCCGCTCAGCGTGACTACGAGCTTCACTATCTTGACTTCAGCACAGCCTTCTTACAGGGTAGCCTGCACGAGGAGATCTGGCTACGCCGCCCACCTGGCTTCACTGGGTCTTTTCCTCCTGGTACCCAGTGGAGCCTTCGGCGGCCAGTCTACGGTCTCCGCCAGGCGCCTCGTGAGTGGCACGACACACTAAGGACGACACTTGCGGCTCTTGGGTTTGCTCCTTTGACTGCTGACCCGTCGCTGTTTCTGCGCACTGACACTTCGCTGCCGCCGTTCTACATCCTCGTGTACGTCGACGACTTGGTCTTTGCTACTGCTGACACTGAGGCACTCGCCTTTTTGAAGTCGGAGCTGCAGAAGAGACACACGTGCACAGACCTGGGTGAGCTGCGCAGCTACCTTGGCTTGCAGATCACCCTGGACAGAGCACGGCGCACCATCACACTGACTCAGTCACACATGGTGCAGCAGGTCCTTTAGCGCTTCGGTTCGCTTGGTCCTCGCCACAGTCCACTCCTATGGCTACCGGTCACTCGCTCTTAGCTCTGCCTTCGGATGAGTCCGTAGAGCCGAGTGGCCCGTATCCAGAGCTAGTGGGCTGCCTCATGTACCTGAAGAACTACACTCGACCTAACCTTGTCTACCTCTGAGCATCTTGGCTCGCTACGTTGCGCCTGGGAGACACCGGCGAGAGCACTTGGAGGCTGCTAAGAGGGTGTTGCGCTACTTGTGCAGTACGTCGGGCATGGGGCTTGTGCTTGGAGGACGGGGTGAGGTTGTCTTCACAGGACACTCAGACGCGTCTTGGGTTGACGACCTGGCTACGCAGCGGTCGTCACAGGGTTACACCTTCAGCCTTGGTTCCGGCTCTGTTTCTTGGCGGTCTACCCGCTCGTCTTCTGTTCTCAGCTCGAGTTGTGAGGCTGAGATCTACGCCGCAGCCATGGCTGCACAGGAGTTACGCTGGCTCACCTACCTGCTCACCGACGTAGGAGAGAGGCCTCGTTCTCCTCCAGTTCTGTACATAGACAACAAGGTTCCCATTACCTTGTGTCAGGAGCACAGACTGGAGCACAGAACGAAGCACATCGCTCTGCGTTACTTCCTTGCTCGAGAGCTGCAGCATACGTGGTCACCCGGGCCAACACTGCCAATATATTCACCAAGGCGCTTCCGTTTGGCGATCATCAGCGCTTTTGTAGTATGTTAGACCTTGTACCTGTTTCGTCTCACTTGCTCACTTCGTGACCTTGCTTGTACTATGATGTATATATATACCTGCTTGCTTGCTCTTGCTAGGTAGTGATCACTGTACTGTTGCTATTGCTCCATATATACCTCTGCATGTGAACTGGCCTTGTGGCCCTTTGCCTGTGCTTGGAGTGTGTGGTGACGTTGTGATCCACCTTGAGCTTGCTTTGCTTCTCTTGACTGGTCTTGTGACCCCTTGTTCTTCCCCACTTTGCCTATGGGGGTGTGTCAAACATATCTATGTATGTTATGATTGTGGATAGGTTGTAGTGGGGTAGACTATGTGGAGTACAACCCCTTAAGGTTCTTGTTTGTACCAAACTCTCTCGACATCCTAGTCATTCCTCTCCTTACTCTGTCAAACCATATGTGCTGCGTATTGTCTAGGCTGTAGTGGGGTAGCCCATATGGGGTACAACCCAGTTAGGGTTTACTACTTGTACTCCTGCATCCTGTTAGTTCATTCATTCCTGCTGCTAGATTCTAACATGGTTTCAGAGCACTAAGGTCCGTAGGACCGTTTTTTTTCGGGCCCACCTACCGTTGCGGTTACCGCGCTACCCCACGTAGCCTTGCCTTGCCTTGTATGCCTTGCCTTGCCTTGCCTTGCCTGCGCGCTGCCCCTAGAGGCCCGTAAGACCCGCACACACGCTGCTACCGCGCGCTGCCCGCACCGAGACCGCGCAGCCCGCACCGAGTCGCGCGCAGCCCGCTGCAGCCGCGCGCAGCCTGCACCGAGCCGCGCACAGCCCGCTGCAACCGCGCGCAGCCCGCACCGAGCCGCGCGCAGCTCGCAGCTGCCGCGCGCAGCCCGCGCCGAGCCCGCGCAGCCCGCGTCGAGCCGCGCGCGGCCTGCTACGGCCTCGCGAGGCCCGCGCGCGGCCCGCAGCAGCTCGTGCCGAGCCGCGCGAGGCCTGCTCCTGCCTCGCACGGCCCGCGCGCGGCCCGCAACAGCCCGCGCCGAGCCGCGCGCGGCCCGCTACTCCCTAGCGCGGCCCTTTGCCTCGGCCCCGACCTGCCGCTGATGCGGCCCCGCCCAGCAGCTGCCATGGCCCCGACCTGCCGCTGATGCGGCCCCGCCCTGCAGCTGCCACGGCCCCGACCTGCCGCTGACGCGGCCCCACCCTGCTACTGCCGCTGACGCGGCCCCGCCCTCCAGCTGTTTCGGCCCTGCTCTGCAGCCGGTTTTGCGGCCCCGACGTCGCCGCTGTCGTGCGCCTACTCGAGCGCCGGCCCTGCTCTCCCAGCCTTTGGTGAGCGCCTGCCTGCCTGCCTGACGGCCTGCCTGTCTGCCTGCCTGCCTGCCGGCCTGGCTGCCTGCCTGCCTGCCGGCCTGCCTGCCTGCCTGCCTGCCTGCCTGCGTGCCTGCCTGCCTGCCTGCCTGCCTGCCTACCTGCCTGCCTGTCTGCCTGCCTGCCTGCCTGCCTGGCTGCCTGCCTGCCTGCCGGCCTGCCGGCCTGCCTGCCTGCCTGCCTGCTTGCTTGCCTGCCTGCCGCGCCTGCCTTGCCTGCGCTACTGCTACTGGCAGGTGGCCAGATGCAGCTCCAGCGACATTCACGCGAGCCTCTGACGCCCCAGCAGCTTAGTGAGTGGTATACTAGCTGGGGTTGTCGCGGTAGCCGTCGTAGCTGTCGCCCTGGAGCTGGTCAGTTGGGAGCGTCTGGCAGTGGCCAGCTGCAGCTGCAGGGACGTCCACGTGAGACACTTACGCCCCGGCAGCTCCAGGAGTGGTACGCTCAGTGTAGCAGGTCTACGCGTACAGTCCGCTGCCCGTACGTCATTCGCACAGGTACTAGGACTGGCCAGCCTTGTGGGACGCTTGGTCACACACAGTCCCGCTGCTTCGCCCGTCTGAGCGACGACTGGCGCACAGTGTTTGGCGACGAGGCTGAGCTCCCCACCTGGCTGGAGCTGCATAGACAGAGGGTAGATATCTTTGCGCTTGACTATGATGCTATTCTCACTGCCATGTATGCATTGTCTACTAGTGCTGACCGTGCCTGTTGCCTGTGCGTACCGCCTGACCCTGGTGAGGCTGCTGCCCTAGGTGCTAGTGCGTCTACTGCTCTAGGTGCTGGTGAGGCTGCTGCTCTCGGTGCTAGTACGTCTACTGCTCTAGGTACTGGTGAGGCCGTGGCTTCAGGTGCTGCTGTGTCTGCTCTCTCTGGTACTGCGCCCACTGCGGTCTCGCACACCTTCACCCTTGACTCAGGAGCTTCCCGCTCCTTCTTTCGCGACTGCACCGCACTCACGCCGCTCCGTCGGCCAGTCCCGGTCTCCCTGGCGGACCCCTCTGGGGTGCCAGTCCTTGCCCACTATTCCACGGTTCTGCCGTGTCCGGCCGTCCCGTCCGGCTCGCTGTCAGGTCTTTACCTCCCCTCGTTCTCTACGAACTTGGTGAGTGGAGCTGACCTCCAGGATGGGGGGGTTCACCAGTTCACTCCTGCGAGTCAGCGAGTGACTCACTGTACGTGTGCTAGGACGGGCCGGCACTTGGCCACGTTCACCCGTGCACCTGGCTCGAGTCTGTACACACTGACCACTGAGTCCCCTCAGGTAGCTGCGTCTGCGTTTGCGTCTGCGTCTGGTCAGCTGGCGGCCCCCTGCGAGTGTCGCGCTTTGTCGCACGACACTCTCCTGTGGCACCACCGCCTTGGTCACCCCTCCTTGCCTCGCCTGCGTAGCATGCACTCTCGCTCCCTGGTCTCTGGTCTTCCCAGGTCCCTGCCTGCCCTCCCTCCCTCGCCTGCGCCGCCCTGCATTCCTTGCGTCGAGGGGCGGCAGCGCGCCGCTCCTCACTCCTCCTCGTTTCCTCCCACAGAGGCTCCACTGCAGACGCTCCACCTGGACGTGTGGGGCCCAACCCGCGTCCAGGGACAGGGCCGCGAGCGGTACTTCCTGCTGGTCGTCGACGACTACACGCGTTACACCATGGTCTTCCCCTTGCAGAGCAAGGGGGACGTCCCTGCTGTTTTGATCCCCTGGATCCGCGCTGTTCGTCTCCAGCTCCGCGAGCGGTTCCGGTCGGACTTTCCTGTCCTGCGTCTGCACTCTGACAGAGGTGGTGAGTTCTCCTCCGACCTCTTGGCAGCCTACTGTGCGGAGCACGGCATCACCCAGTCGTTCACGCTTCCGGCCTCTCCGCAGCAGAATGGGGTTGCTGAGCGCCGCATTGGCTTAGTCATGGAGGTCGCTCGTACCTCCATGATCCATGCGGCTGCCCCCCATTTTCTGTGGCCGTTTGCGGTCCGGTACGCCGCGCATCAGCTCAACCTCTGGCCCCGTGTCTCCTTGCCGGAGACCTCGCCCACACTGCTGTGGACGGGGAAGGTTGGCGATGCGTCGCGTTTCCGGGTCTGGGGTGCTCGTGCCTTTGTCCGCGATACCACCGCGGACAAGCTCTCCGCCCGCGCTGTTCCCTGTGTCTTCCTTGGCTTTGTCCCTGACGCGCCTGGTTGGCAGTTTTACCACCCCACCTCGCGCCGTGTCTTTGCGTCTCAGGACGTCACGTTCGACGAGTCGGTTCCCTTTTACCGTCTCTTCCCCTACCGCACTGCCTCGCTCCCCCCCCCGCCGCTCTTCCTCGCTCCAGGTGCTCCCCAGGTAGACCCCCTCCCCGCTCCCGGTCCTGCTCCTTCAGGTGTTTCTCAGGTAGACCCTCCTCCCTTGACTGCGCCGGTTGAGGTCACTGGTGACTCAGGTCCTACTGCGAGTGGTCCTGCTCGGGGTGCTGAGCCTGGGGGTGCGGAGCCTGGGGGTGCTGAGTCTGGGGGTACTGAGCCTGAGGGTGCGGAGCTTGAGGGTGTAGAGCCTGGTGGTGCTGAGCCTGAGTGTGAGGGGTCTGGGGGTGCTGAGCTTGGCGGTACTGACGCTGGAGGTTCTGGAGCTACTGAGGGTGCTGGCGCTGGAGGTTCAGGAGCTGCTGGAGGGCCTAGTCCTGGTGGCGCTGGAGCTGGAGGTTCTGGAGCTGTTGAGGGTGCTCGCGCTGGAGGTTCTGGAGCCGCTGGAGGTACTGGTGCTGAGGGTACTGACACCGGAGGTTCTGGAGCCGTTGGGGGTGCGGGCGCTGAGGGTTCTGAGTCTGCTGTTGCGCGGTCTCCTTGGAGTGGCCGCCTTCGTCCCCGTGTGCCTCTCACCCCACAGCAGCTGCAGGACTGGTACGGTCGCCGTCAGCGTCGCGCTGCTGGAGCTCGGAGTCGTGCTGGTCCTTTGTCTACTGGAGGTGCTGGAGTTGCTGGTTCTGGAGGGGCTCGTGCTGGAGACACTGAGGCTGGAGACCCTGGGACTGGAGGTGCTGGCTCTGGGGGTGCTGCTGCTGGAGACACTGAGGTTGGAGACCCTGGAGCTGGAGGTGCTGGTTCTGGGGGTGCTACTGCTGGAGACCCTGAGGTTGGAGACCCTGGGACTGGAGGTGCTGGTTCTGGGGGTGCTGCTGCTGGAGACACAGAGGTTGGAGACCCTGGGACTCGAGGTGTCGGCTCTGGGCCTGGAGCTTCTGGAGCTGCTGGAGGTACTGGAGCTGCTGGAGGTACTAGAGCTGCTGGAGGCACTGGAGCTGCTGGAGCTGCTGGTACTGGTGCAGCTGCGCCGACACGACTGTTCTTCGCTCCGCCGTCTCTGTCGTCTCTGCCGCCGTCTGCCTCTGTTCTTCGTCAGGTTCTTACTCTTCCGTCGTCTACTGGTCTTCCGTTACAGTCTGGCTCGCCGCTGCCTGCTCCTTCTCCTTACACTGAGCTGACTGGTAGTCCTGCTGAGCGTCGTGAGCCTGCGTCGCGTCCTGTCTCGCCTGCTCGTCCTGGTCGTACCGGTCGTCGTGTTCCTCGTTCGCGTCCGCCGGCTGTCCCCAGCGCACACCTCGTAGTCCGTCGTCCTTCCTCTGTTCCGCAGCCTGTTCCTCTGCCGTCTCCTCCTGCGTCCTCTTTGCCTGACGTTCCGGACCCTGCGTCTGACCGGTTTCGTGCTCAGCACCCTACTGTCACGCGTCTACTAGCCACAGTTGTCACTGACCCGTCGTTTGAGTCTGCTGCTGCGTCTGCTCTTGTCGCTGAGTTTGTTGACTTTGCTGCTGCCTGTCGTCTAGACTTCACTGCCAGTCTTGTTACTGAGTCTGAGTCTGTCTGTCCTCCGTCCGTCGGGGGTGAGTGTGCTCTTAGCACGGACGTCCTTGAGGACAGGCAGGAGGAGTTCCAGTGTCTTGCTGCTGCTTTACCTCATCTTGTGTCCTCACTACTTGCCCCTGAGGGAGACCCGGATGCACCAGACATCTCGACCCCGCGCTCTTACGCAGAGGCAATAGAGGGTCCCTACTCCTCTCAGTGGCAGGCAGCCATGGACGCAGAGATGGCTTCCTGGAAGTCCACAGGCACCTACGTTGACGAGGTTCCCCCACCTGGGGCGAACATCGTCAGTGGCATGTGGATTTTCAGGGTGAAGCGGTCGCCGGGTTCTCCGCCTGTCTTCAAGGCGCGTTACGTGGCTCGAGGCTTCAGTCAGCGAGAGGGAGTTGACTTCTTCCAGACCTTCTCCCCCACCCCGAAGATGACCACTCTTCGGGTGCTGCTGCACGTTGCTGCTCACCGTGACTACGAGCTTCACTCTCTTGACTTCAGCACAGCTTTCCTGCAGGGCAGCCTGCACGAGGAGATCTGGCTGCGCCGCCCCCCGGGCTTCACTGGGTCGTTCCCTCCTGGTACCCAGTGGAGCCTCCGGCGGCCGGTCTACGGTCTCCGCCAGGCGCCACGTGAGTGGCACGACACACTGAGGACTACGCTTGCGGCTCTTGGGTTTGCGCCTTCTACTGCTGACCCGTCGCTATTTCTGCGCACCGACACTTCCCTGCCGCCGTTCTACATCCTCGTGTACGTCGACGACTTGGTTTTTGCCACTGCTGACACTGAGGCTCTCGCCCACGTGAAGTCGGAGCTGCAGAAGAGACACACGTGCACAAACTTGGGTGAGCTGCGCAGCTACCTTGGCTTGCAGATCACCCGAGACAGAGCACGTCGCACCATCACCTTGACTCAGTCACACATGGTGCAGCAGGTCCTTCAGCGCTTCGGCTTCACCTGGTCTTCAGCACAGGCCACTCCTCTGGCTACAGGTCACACGCTCTCAGCTCCACCTTCGGACGAGTCCGTAGAGCCGAGTGGTCCTTACCCAGAGCTAGTCGGCTGCCTCATGTACCTGATGACTTGCACTCGACCTGACCTCGCGTACCCTCTTGGTCTCCTGGCTCGCTACGTGGCTCCTGGTCGGCACCGACCTGAGCACATGGCTGCTGCTAAGAGGGTACTGCGTTACTTGTGCAGCACATCAGGCATGGGGCTAGTGCTTGGAGGGACGAGCCCAGTTGTCCTCACTGGGCACTCAGACGCTTCTTGGGTTGACGACCTGGCTACTCAGCGGTCGTCACAGGGTTACACCTTCAGCCTTGGCTCTGGTTCAGTTTCGTGGCGTTCTACACGCTCGTCTTCAGTTCTTGGCTCCAGTTGTGAGGCTGAGATCTACGCCACCGCCATGGCTGCACAGGAGTTACGCTGGCTCACCTACCTGCTGACTGACTTGGGAGAGCAGCCTCGTTCTCCTCCAGTGCTGTACGTTGACAACAAGGCAGCCATTGCCTTGTGTGAGGAGCACAGACTGGAGCACAGAACGAAGCACATTGCTCTGCGGTACTTCCTGGCTCGAGAGTTGCAGCAGCGAGGCCAGCTTCGTCTTCGCCACGTGGCCACTCGGGCCAACACTGCTGACATATTCACCAAGGCACTTCCGTCTGGTGATCATCAGCGCTTTTGTACTCTGTTAGGCCTTGTGCCTACGTTTCCACACTTGCTGTAGTCTCTGCTTGTACTGTGATCTGTACATATATATATATATGCATGCTGGCTCTTGCTAGGTAGCCATCACTGTACTGTTATTGCTGCATATATATCTCTGCATGTGAACTGGCCCTGTGGCCCTTTGCTTGTGCTCAGAATGCGTGGTGACGTTGTGATCCACCCTGAGCTTGTTTTGCTTCTCTTGACTGGTCGTGTGACCCCTTGTTCTCCCCCACTTTGCCTATGGGGGTGTGTCAAACCATATGTGCTGCGTATTGTCTAGGCTGTAGTGGGGTAGCCCATATGGGGTACAGCCCAATTAGGGTTTACTACTTGTACTCCTGCATCCTGTTAGTTCATTCATTCCTGCTGCTAGATTCTAACATACTCTTCTAACAAGTGGTCAACAGCAAGAGGTGTGCGCTGTATTGTGGAGTGCTGAAGCTCGAACCGCTGAAGGACCTGCTGCACCATGTGTGAGTGTGAGAGTGTAATGGTGCGAGCGGCTCTGTCCCTGGTGATATACAGTAACCTAGGTGATATCATGTCAAGAACGGAATGGTGGTTTGACTAAGGTTGGTTGGGGTACATAAACCTAACCCTAACTGTTGTACCCCATATGACACACATCACTAAGGGTACATTCCTGAAGCGCGTCACAAAGGCCTCGCGTCTCAAACGAAGAGATGCAGTGCGGTGGAAATCTTCGATTCTTAATTTTAATGCGGTGCAGACCGGTACATTGGTTTTATGACGGGATTGAGACATTTGTGTCCTGACAGGAATGTACCCTAAGACTATACGGTTTAGGGTTTAGGGTAACATATGACACCAAGGTGATCTTTACATTCAAAGACAGGTATAATATACATGTTCATGACCTGGGGCTAACATTACTAGTTCAATATGATAAAACCCTAGGTTCTTGTATCCAGGGTTTATTTATGAGACGTGCTATCAGCTGACCACATTCAGATCTCCCTTGGTAGCGCAACAAGGCACTGCCTGAATGCGTTGCCTAAATGCAGCACTATCTTCCACATAAGCCTGTTCTGCCTGCCTGGTAGTCACTGCGCACACAGCAGATCACAGCATGGTCAAGAGCAGCACGCAGAGATGGTACCAAGTCGGGAGGAGGCAGAGCGCCCAGCTGTTGCACCCAACCACATGCTGCTGCCACTGCTCATGCGACTGCTGCTGCTGCGGCTGCTGCTGCTGCTGCTGCCGCTGCCGCCAGTTGCACTGCTGCTGCCCACGCTACTGAAGCTTCTCATGCCGCTGTCGGCTCTGTTGTTCTGCCTCATGCTTCGAGATCGCGTCAGTGCGCGGTGGTACCCCTGCCACGCTGCCGGTGCCGCGCCCCTCTGCACGCTCGCTGCACGCTGCTGCACGCTGCTTGCGACGCTAACCCGCCCTGTCATGCGCATGCTCCCCGTCTCCCCCTGCACTGCCTCTTGCGCACCCTGCCTGACGCCATCGCACCACCCACTCGCCCCACCCTGCCTTTGCACCTCCGCTTGTTCCAAGCCATGTTCGCACAGCGCATGCGCCACGCTTTGTCCGCTCGTGCGCCTCTGGGATCGCAACAGTTGCGCGCGCCTGTCCGCCTCCTCCTCCCACCAGCTCGTTTCCGCGAGCCCCCTTGCCCCGTGTGCTTTGTCTTGCGCGTTCGTATCCGCCGCGGGAGGCCGAGCGTCACACGAGGGGCTGAAAGAAAGGCTGCTCATGGCGAGCGCGTACGCGGGACGCTCCGTGCCGCGAATAAACGTGGCGCTGCGCGAGCGGTGACCGTTGAAGATCGACCCGGCGGATTGCGGCGCAACGGATGGCGGGAAGGAGGCAGGGCGGAGGGGACCGGAGGCTGGCCGTGTGGGGATGTCGCAACGGAGGACTGCGGGGCTGCACGGGCGAGAGGGAGAGGGCGGCGCGCGCACGCAGCGGTCAGCAAGGGGGGCAGTTTCTCGGCATTGGCAGCAATGCACGGAGCAGCGGTGCTCCACCAACACGTACGTGCGGCCCGGCTCGAACGGCGAGGAGGAGATGACCGGCTGCATGGTCATGGCGCAGCACACGTCGCAGCCAGGGAACTCGCGACGGAGGGCGGCCGCGGTTACCGCGTTGGGGTAGAGGCGCACGCCGCCGTCGGGGAGAAGCAGCAGCACGGACGGCGTGTCGCGAGTCATCCAGCCTAAAAATCGACGCGATTCCCAGATTGACGGCAGGAGCCGACGACGAGGTGAAGATACGGTTGAGTCGTCGAATGTATCACTAGGAGGTCGATTGATGGGATAAGCCATACTATGACGAGGTGAGGATACGGTTGAGCCTAGTAGGGTTGAGCTTTTGGGGGTCGCGGATAAGGAATTTGACGAATGATTGGTTTTATGTTGTCGCTGGCGGAGGTTCTCTCGGGTTTGCCTAAATATGGCCCTGATCGGTAGCGCGGCTGGTTTCCTAGGCCAGTCAGACCAGTCAGCCTGTGCCTTTCCACGTCCTTGCCAGCTGTGGATGCAGAGCAGCAAGGTAGGCAGCTCCATGTTACCAAAACAACAACCCTTCAACTGGGTCCGTCTGAAGGAAGTTTTCCAATACAAAGTTTCGTGCACGACTGGGGTGTTTTTAAATAAAAATGGGTGCAGTGATTGTTGGTCCTCAATCATACAGGTCACAGTACATGTAAAAATCATAAGTCCTGGACCAGACGGTGAAACGAACTCAATCCAAGCTCTTGTCCCTCATCCACTCCTGACCCTTGTACAATTTAGATACGGCTTGAAGAGAGTTTTCCGCAGGCAGAGGCAAATGCGAAAAACAGCTTTGTAAGGGCCCGCTGCACGGACTTAGTTCCCTTGCGGGCTCGCTTGGGGTTTCCATGGAGGTGCGGTGGAGCTGACGTCACGTCAGAGAGCCCAACATCCCTTTCCCCCTAACGGCACAGGCAAACGCGCTCCGGGATCAGAATTTCCTTGCTGCCACGTGTAGCGTTTTCGTCGAAACAGTTGAGAAGTGAAGCTACATAGGTTCGAGGAAGGTCAGCGCACACATTACCTCCACACTAGACAACCTAATATTGACAATTATATATAAAAATGTTTCTACACTGGACAAAGGTTGTTATGAATGAACTTGCAGAGTGCGCAGTAAAACGAATAACGAGAATGAATGAACTACTGAATGACGATACACACAAAGTGAAAAGGCCTAAATAAGGGAAAACCTAGATAGGCGGGGAGGTCGGGAAAGGTTGCGATTGGTGCGGAGGCGATTCGATGAGGTTTGGATGCGGAAATGTAAGCCGAACCAGTTGGTCGCTGTCAGAATCAACGGACAGGAATGGTTGAACTAACAGTGAAATCAGTACAAGTACCTAACCCTAGAATTGTGTACCCCCTATAGGCTAACCCACTGTAGCCTAAACAAACACAACATATATAATGTTTGACACGCCCCCATAGGCAAAGTGGGGGAGAGCAAGGGGTCACAAGACCAGTCAAAGCAAAGCAAAACAAGCTCAGGGTGGATCTCAAGGATACCACACAAATTCCGAGCACAAGCAAGTGGTCACAAGACCAGTTCACATGTAGGTTTATAACAAGAGATACAATGATCACAACCTAGCAAGTGTAAACATGCAGGCATATATATAAAGATCACAGTACAAGCAGAGTCAAGAAGTAAGTAAGTGAGGTCCAGCAGGCACAAGGCCTAGAAGAGTACAGAAACGCTGATGGTCACAAGGCTGAAGCGCCTTGGTGAACACATCAGCAAGGTTGGCCTCAGTGGCCACGTAACGCAGACGAAGCTGACCACGCTGCTGCAGCTCTCGAGCAAGGAAGTACCGCAGGGCGATGTGCTTCGTTCTGTGCTCCAGTCTGTGCTCCTCACACAAGGCAATGGCAGCCTGGTTGTCGACGTACAACACTGGAGGAGAACGAGGCCGCTCTCCCAAGTCGGTCAGCAGGTAGGTCAGCCAGCGTAGCTCCTGGGCAGCCATGGCTGTGGCGTAGATCTCAGCCTCACAACTGGAGCTGAGAACAGAAGAAGAGCGTGTAGAACGCCAAGAAACTGAGCCGGAGCCAAGGCTGAAGGTGTAACCCTGAGACGACCGCTGAGTAGCCTGGTCGTCCGCCCAAGAAGCGTCTGAGTGTCCAGTAAGTACAACTCGGTCTCGCCCTCCAAGCACTAGCCCCATGCTCGGTCTCGGCCCCGGTCTCGGTCTCGGTCTCGGTCTCGGTCTCGGTCTCGGTCTCGGTCTCGGTCTCCATGTACGTACTGCACAAGTAGCACAACACCCTCTTAGCGGCATCCATGTGCTCCTTCCTGTGACGGCCAGGAGCGACATAGCGTGCAAGGATGCTAAGAGGGTATGCAAGGTCAGGTCGAGTGCAGGTCATCAGGTACATGAGGCAGCCCACAAGCTCTGGATACGGGCCACTCGACTCTACGGACTCATCCGAAGGCAGAGCTGAGAGCGAGTGACCGGTAGACAGAGGAGTGGACTGAGGCGAGGAGTACGTGAAGCGGAAGCGCTGAAGGATCTGCTGCACCATGTGTGACTGAGTCAAGGTGATGGTGCGCCGTGCTCTGTCCCGGGTGATCCGCAAGCCAAGATAGCTTGTCAGTTCACCCAGATCTGTGCACGTGTGTCTCCTCTGCAGCTCCGACTTCACATGGGCGAGTGCCGCGGTGTCAGCAGTGGCAAAGACCAAGTCGTCGACGTACACGAGGATGTAGAACGGCGGCAGCGAGGTATCTGTGCGTAGAAACAGTGACGGGTCAGCAGTAGAGGGAGCGAACCCAAGAGCCGCAAGTGTCGTCCTCAGTGTGTCGTGCCACTCACGCGGTGCCTGGCGGAGACCGTAGACCGGCCGCTGGAGCCTCCACTAGGTACCAGGAGGAACCGACCCAGTGAAGCCAGGAGGGCGGCGTAGCCAGATCTCCTCGTGCAGGCTGCCCTGCAAGAAAGCAGTGCTGAAGTCAAGTGAGTGAAGCTCGTAGTCGCGCTGAGCGGCTATGTGCAGCAGCACCCGAAGAGTGGTCATCTTCGGGGTGGGGGAGAAGGTCTGGAAGAAGTCTACTCCCTCTCGCTGACTGAAGCCTCGAGCCACGTAGCGCGCCTTGAAGACAGGAGGAGAACCCGGTGGCCGCTTCACCCTGAAAATCCACATGCCACTGACGATGTTCGCCCCAGGTGGGGGAACCTCGTCGACGTAGGTGCCTGTGGACTTCCAGGAAGCCATCTCTGCGTCCATGGCTGTCTGCCACTGAGAGGAGTAGGGACCCGCCATCGCCTCAGCGTAAGTGCGCGGGGTCGGGATGTCTGGTGCATCCGGGTCTCCCTCAGGGGCAACTAGCATGGACACGAGGTGGGGCAAAGCAGCAGCAAAGCACTGGAACTCCTCCTGTCTGTCCTCAAGGACGTCCGTGCCAAGAGCACACTCACCCCCGACGGACGGAGGACAGACAGACTCAGACTCAGACTCAGCAACAAGGCTAGTGGCGTAGTCTAGACGACACCGGGCAGCAAAGTCTATCAACTCAGCGACCAGAGCAGACGCAGTAGAGGACTCAAAGGTAGGGTCAGTGACAACAGTAGCAAGGAGACGGGTGACAGTGGGACTGGCAGCACGACGGGAGTCAGACTCCGGATCAGGAAGAGTAGGCAGAGAGGACGCAGGAGGAGACGGCAGCGGGACACGCTGAGGAGCAGTGGAGGGACGCAGAGTCATGTAGTGAGTGCCAGGGACAGGAGGAGGACGCTCACGTGGGACACGACGACCAGTGCGAGCAGTACGAACAGGCGACGTAGGACGAGACGCAGGCTCACGACGCTCCGCAAGACCTCCTGTGGGACCAGTGTAAGGAGAGGGACCAGGAAGAGGCGAGGCAGGCGGTAACTGTGACTGCGACTGGACAGGCGGAGGACACTCTACGGAGGGAGGAGGACGAGGAGGAGGAGCCTGACCAAGAACCTGCTGAAGGAGCGGTACGAAGTAAGGTCGTGGCCGCGTAGCGTCCCCAGAAGCAGCAGAGACACCAGCGCCAGGGTCCTCAGCACCAGCAGCAGCTCCACCGCCCGGGTCCTCAGTACCAGCAGCAGCTCCACCGCTCGGGTCCGCAGTACCAGCAGCAGCTCCACCAGCCGGGTCCTCAGCACCAGCAGGAACTCCACCAGCCGGGTCCTCAGCACCAGCAGCAGCTCCAACGTCCGGGTCCTCAGCACTAGCAGTAGCGCCACCGCTCGGGTCCTCAGCACCAGTAGCCGCGCCACCGCTCGGGTCCTCAGCACCAGCAGCAGCTCCACCAGTCGGGTCCGCAGCACCAGCAGCAGCTCCAACGTCCGGGTCCGCAGCACCAGGAGCACCACTCCGAAGACTGCAGCGCCTCGTGTACCACTCTCGGATCTGCTGGAGGGGGGGGAGCTCCCGGGCAGGAGGGGAAGCACCGCGACCAGCTCCAGCCGTACCTCTCCGGAGGCGGCAGTATTGTAGGTACCGCTCCTGCAGCCGCTGTGAGGAGAGGGCTCCTCCAGGTGTAGTACCCCCAGACTCAGCACCCCCAGGCTCCGCACCCGCAGACTCAGCACCGTCAGGCTCACTACCCCCAGGCTCCGCACCTCCAGACTCAGCACTCCCAGGCTCAGCACCCCCAGACGCAGCACCCCCAGGCTCAGCACCCCCAGGCTCAGCACCCCCAGCAGGACGAGAGTCAACAGCTACCTCGACAGGCTCACCCGGGTCTACCTGGGACACACCTGAGGGAGCGGCACCCTGAGGGGGAAGGGGGTCTGGGACCTCAGCACCTGGAGCCAGGAAGAGAGGCGGGGGGGGGGAGTGGGGCAGTGCGGTAGGGGAAGAGGCGGTAGTAGGGGACGGACTCGTCAAAAGTGACGTCCTGAGAGGCCAGGACACGACGCGAGGTGGCGTGGTAGAACTGCCAACCAGGCGCGTCCGGGACAAAGCCAAGGAAGACACAGGGGACAGCGCGACGGGAGAGCTTGTCCGCGGACGTGTCGCGAACAAAAGCTCGGGATCCCCAGTTTCGAAAACGCGACGCATCGCCAGCCTCTCCCGTCCAACGCAGTGTCGGAGAAGTCTCCGGTAAGGAGACACGGGGCCAGAGGTTGAGCTGATGCGCAGCGTATCGGACTGCAAACGGCCACAGAAAGTGGGGGGCAGCCGCATGAACCAAGGAGGTACGAGCGACCTCCATGACCAAGCCTATGCGGCGCTCAGCAACCCCATTCTGCTGTGGAGAGGCCGGAAGCGTGAACGACTGCTCAATGCCCTCCTGCTGACAGAAGGCCTCCAAGAGGCCAGAGGAAAACTCCCCACCTCTGTCAGAGTGCAGACGCAGGACAGGGAAGTCAGAGCGGAAACGCTCACTGAGCTGGAGACGAGATCTGCGGATCCAAGGGATCAAGACATCAGGGACGTCACCCTTGGTGCGCAAGGGGAAGACCGTGGTGTAGCGCGAGAAGTCGTCAACAACAATCAGGAAGTACCTCTCCTGACCCTGACCACGGACGCGGGCTGGGCCCCACACGTCCATGTGGAGCGTCTGCAAGGGAGCAGTCGTCGGGGGAAAGGAGGAGGAGTGAGGAGCGGCGCGCTGCCGCCCCTCGACACAGGGAAGACAGGGAGGAGCAGGCGAGGGTGGGAGGGGAGGGAGAACCCTGGGAAGACCAGCAACAAGGTCCCGTTTGTGCATGGCCCGAAGGCGCTGCACAGACGGGTGACCAAGGCGGTGGTGCCAGAGGATAGTCTCATGCGCCAGAGAGCGACACGAGCAGGGGGCGGACAGCTGACCTGACGCAGACGCAGACACGGACGCAGCTACCTGAGGGGACTCAGTGGTCAGTGTGTACAGGTCCGACCCCGGCTGCCGAGTGAAGGTAGCCAGGTGACGGCCCGTCCGAGCACACGTGCAGTGTGTCACGCGCTCGTATGCAGGGGTGAACTGGTGAACACCCCCGTCCTGGAGCGCACGACCTGCCACCAGATTCGTAGAGAACGAGGGGAGGTAGAGACCTGACAGTGTGCCTGACGGGACCGCAGGACAAGGAAGGACAGTGGAGGAGGTCGCAATGACCGGACCCCCAGAGGGGTCAGCGAGGGAGACAGCAACTGGCCGAGCGAGTGGCTCAAGGACAGTGCGGTCACGAAAGAAACAGCGAGAAGCACCAGAGTCCAGTGTGAAGGTGTGAAGTGCTGCAGTCGACTCAGTACCAGGGGGGACCGACTCACGAGCACCTAGAGCAGCAGCCTCACCAGGACCTGGGGCAGCAGACTCACTAGCACCTAGAGCGGCAGCCGGACTGGTCAGAATGCCCGGGTCGGGCGGAACACGCAAGTACTGAGCACCCTCTCCACTAGTAAACATCGCATACATGGCAGTGAGAATAGCATCAAAGTCTAAGGCCCAGATATCAACTCCCTTCCTCTCCAGATCACCCCAGCGGGGAAGCTCAGCGCCGCCAGGGAACTGAGCGCGCCAAGCGTCGGTAAGGCGCGAGAAACAGCGGTGCGTGGGGTGCGGCCTCCCACACGTCTGGCCAGTGCGGTCACCAGTGCGGATGACGTACGTGCAGGTAAAGCCACCCGCCCCCCCCCGCTGCGAGTACCACTCACGTGCCTCCTGGAGCGACGGGGCGTGCTGCTGGCTCTGGCCACCGCCAGCGCCTCCACGACCACCACCGCCGCCGTCACCGCCTCGGCCACCTCCACCCCTGCCGCCGCCACGACCACCTCCGCCTCCGCTGCCGCCTCCGCCCCTGCCACTGCTCCCGCCGCTGCTGTCACCACCCCCACTGCCGCCACTAGCCTCTCCAGTCCCACCTCCACCCCCACCGCCACCACCCCCGCCTCCCCGCCACCACCTCCACCCTTGCCCCCCTTGCTCCTGCGGCGCCCGCTCGGAGCAGACGCGGTCCCGACCTTCTCAGCACCAAGGAGGTCGACAGCAGCAGCAGAGGCGACAGAGGGGAGAAGGGGGGAAGGGGAACACCCCTCAAAGAAGGGGGTGCGGGGCTCGCCACGAGAGGCACCTACGGCGACGATGCTCGCCTCAGCTGCAAGTAGGTCCTTCTCGAGGAGGGCAATGGTGAGCTCAGTAGGGGAGCGAGCTAGAAAGGAATCCCTGACTGCGCGCAGAGAGTCAGGGAGGCGGGTAACAATGTGGTAGAGAGTGAGCCAGAGCGGGGGGGGGTTGGTAGTAAGGAACTCGGCAGGCATAGCAGCGCGAAAGCGGGCCTCACTAGTCTTGAGGTGGGTGATGAGGTCAGCAACAGTGTGAAAGGAGGCCAGATCGGGGAACAGGTAGGGCAGTGAGAGGCGGCCTAGTGTAGCAGAAGCCGGTGAGGAGTAACGAGCAACTACGGCTGTGTACAGTTCCTTAGCAGTCTTGCACTGGCCGAAGTGCTCGCGCTCGTCTAGCGGCAGGGAGTTGCGAATAGCGAAGCGAGCGTGCGCGTCACGAGTCTGCCACTGGGAGCGCAGAGTGCTGTCAGCAGAAGTGTCAGGGGCAGTAGCATGGCCTAGGGCATGGTCGTACAGTGAGATATCCTCCTTGGCAGTGAGCTGTAGGAAAAGGTGCAGGTCATCGAGCCAGGTTTCGAACTTCACTGGACGGCCCTCGGCATCGAAAGCGAGTACGGTAGGACTAGCCATAGTGACAGTAGCAGTAGTAGCAGTAGTAACAAGGCCGCTTGAAAGGTGTGCGCAGGGTCAACGGGGCCGGCGGGGCCGCTAGGAGAGGCGCGGGCGGGGTTGACGGTCGGTAATGGCGCACGGGCGGCAGTAGTAGGGAGCGCGGCAGCAGGAGCTGCAGCGGCGCACGGGCGGCAGCAGCGCGCGGGCTTAGAGCAGAGGCAGCGGCGCGCGGGCAGCGGCAGCAGCAGTGGCGTACGGGCGCACAGGCGGCAGCTGGCGACGGGCGGCAGCAGCAGCGGGCGCGACAGCAGGAGCTGCATTGGCGCGCGACCGAACGGCAGCGGCAGCGGCGCGCGGGCGCGGAGCAGGTGACGGGCGGCTGCAGCAGCGGGCGCGTCAGCGAGCGCGGCAGCGAGCGCACAGGCGCGCGGGCAGCAGCGCACAGGCAGCGCGCGAGCAGCTTGCGGGCAGCGCGCGGGGCCGCGCGCGAAGAAACGGCCGCGCGCGGGCGGCTAGCGGGTCGCGCGCGAAAAAAAAATCGACCGCGCGCGGGCGGCCAGCGGGTCGCGCGCGTTAAAAAAAAGACGAGCCGCGCGCGGGTGGCTGGCGGGCTGCTCGCGCGCGGTAGGTAGAAGGCGCACGAGGGCGCGTAGGCGCACGAGGGCGCACGGTAGGTAGGTAGGTAGGTAGGTAGGTAACGGTGGGCCCTAAAACGGTCCTAGTGACGGACCTGCTCTGAAACCATGTCAGAATCAACGGACAGGAATGGTTGAACTAACAGTGAAATCAGTACAAGTACCTAACCCTAGAATTGTGTACCCCCTATAGGCTAACCCATTGTAGCCTAAACAAATACAACATATATAATGTTTGACAGTCGCGTGGCCATCGGGATGACCTCGCTAACGAGTGTCTCAGTAAGGATTTGTAAATCCTTACACTCTCCCACCCTCTCAATAAAGCTGCCCTGTACTGAACACAGGTCCCACACTAGCGAGGATGCCATAGATCTCTCCTTCAGCTGAATCCGGCGGCTGGAAATGTCTTCAACACTTTTCAAGAAATGTTGGAACTGAGGCCGTTGATGAAGTCCGCTTTTGATCTGACGGTCGAAGATGACATGGCCAAAATGAATTGAAAGTTGGATTGTGGACCGTTGCTCGAGAAGGTGCAAATATGACGGTCGAAGCTCACCTTGACCAATTCAAATTGAAGGTTGGAATTAGGATCGCTGATGAATTCCAATGTCAATTTGACGGTTGACGATGACGCTGTCGGAGTGAAAGGCCCCGCCCTCGCTTGGGCGTAGGCATTCTCTGCGACGACGTGGTGAATTCGACGAAGTGATCGTCGCATTGGAGCAGCCCGTCCTCTGAAACCGCGGGTGGTTTTCGAGGAAGGTTGTCCTCTGATTCACCAGCCCGTCAACGAGCTCTGGTCGACGGGGTGCTGTTCGACGAGCTCGTCTTCTGATCTGCTTCTGGGTCGCGCGATCTCTGACGGACGGGGTCCGTTTTGAGGAGCCGCGTTCTCTGATCAAAGGGCGCTGTTCGGCGAGCGTCAGCTCGGCGAACTGGTCGGCCGAATTCGCGCGACTGCGAAACTCTGTAAGGGCATGCGAAATTCGCTCAGGTGTTCCGTAGCGAAATTCGACCTCCGAAATGGCATCACGTGCTCAACGGTGGGCATCTGGAGAAACCGTCGGAGCGTTTTCTACCTGGCACCTGCGCAATGTCTCTGACGGTGTAACCGTCTACCTGCACCTACTCGGCAGGTGCACACCTGCGCAGATATTCACCTGCGAATGCAGCGCTGGCAGGCCGCCCTGCTGCAGCGCTGGCATGTCGCCCTTCTGCTACGCTGGCAGACCGCTCTGTTTCAGCGTTGGCGAACCGCTCTGATGCAGTGCTGGCAATTCGCCTTGCAGAATGCTTGCTAGGGATTGCAATGCCATTCCAGAGATATCACTTTGCATGCTCATTCTTGTACTCTAATTCTCAATTTTCAATGTACTTTCAATTTCCTTAGTGGAAACTCTTGCCAAATCTCTCTGTGAACAGAGAAATTAGTGAGAACTCTGTTAGAACGCTAATATAGCGCTACGATCACCCACACAACTCCGTGCCCTCCTTCGTAGTTCACACCCGTTGTAGGGTGACTCTCCGCATGGTGCGGTGAGCGTGGAACGGCCCCGCGTTAGAACCTTCAGAGTAGCCGACTTTAGTGCTCAATACCTAAGTTGTAGTAGGCCGGCAGTCTAAACCGCCATGGTCGACCAGGAGGAGGTCGCTGCAGTCGTAGAGGATACCCTGCAGGCGCGGTTAGATGACGTTCGGGCACGCCACGCAGCTGGCGAGTACGGCGGAGCAACCTTGGAGGTTATGCTCTTTGGAACCCGCGTGCAGTGGGCGCGCGAGCACCCAACGACCCGTACTGAGGCGGATGGACTGCCCGCCACTCCCCGACCGGCACGCAACGAAGGCGGCGTCGACGACCAGGTCGACGGTGGTAACCAAGTCGGCAGCGAAGGCAGCACGAGGCTTCGTGGAGTGATTCGGGCCGCTGGCTTTGGCGTCGGCGGAATGCAGGCACGAGTTTTGCACTCGGCGGCAGCGGGAAGTTTGAACGGCAACATCGATGGTCGACGCCTTTCTCCTCAGCGGAGTGGAGCCAGGCCGACATCGGCGACTCATGCGTCTGCTGGTCGCGACGGAGGCATCGCGCCAGCGTACGGCTACTTCAAATTTTCGCCGGACAAGATCGCTGTGCCGCAGCCGCTCGAAGGACGACATGACTTGATCACATGGATTGAGTCAATCGAACCTCAGCTGGAGATCGCCGGATTGAAGAAGTTCGTTGACGGCAAGGTGGAGATGCCGGACGAAGACGACTCTGAAATGCTGGCGGAATTTCGCGCTGCTCACCTTCTGACCTTCATGGTCATTTCGAGGTGTTGTTCGCCGCTGGTGCAAGTCGCGCTGAAGCAGTGCCGACTTCAAGTGGACGCCGGCTACCAAGCTTGGCAGTACATCATGCGCACCTACAGAGCGACCGACGACCTCTACATCAGCCAACTGGAGAAGAAATTGGCCACAATATGCATGGGTGAGCAGGAATCGGCAACCGAGTACTGCAATCGAGCGCGGCGAATTTTGGCCGACATGCGGATGGCTGGTTTCGAGTACTCGGTGGCGTCGTATGTCACGCATGTCATCAACGGCCTCCCCTCGAGCTACAATTTGATGCGACGGATGCTGATAATGCCCGGCACGCGCGAAACTCTGAACGAGGATTCGCTTTCGAGTCACATCATCCAGGACGAGTTTATGCAGGAGTCTGAGCGGTCTTCAGAGCTCCTTCCGCAGGCTAACTACGTTGCTCCGACGAAGCAGGGACGTCAGACGGGGCAGCGTGGGAAGTCGGGCGGAGGTGGAGGCGGTGGCGGAAAGTCGTCGAACACCAAGTCTACGGAGAGCGCCGACCGCGGAAAGTCAGCGAAGGGCAATGATCGCGGAAGCAGTGGTTCGCGTCGAGGAGGACGCCGCTGCTACATTTGTGGAGACCCTGACCACCTCTCCTACGACTGCCCTGATCGCGACGAGTCCGACGACAATCAGAGAGGGAGCCGCGGAAAGTCTGACAACGCCAGTCGTTCAGAGGACGGGAAGTCTGACAGCGACAGTCGTCGTCGAGACAACCAGCCGCGCAAGGAGAAGCCTGCGTCCTCGAAAACGGCGTCGAAATCAGAGGGTGATGCTTCGAGCGAAAAGAAAGCCTCTTGTTCGATGGTTGGCGTGGTCGAGCCAACAATTTCGCTGGCACCGGAGGCTGGCGAAGACTTCCAGGCGGTCGCAGCAGCCGTCCAGGCGAATCCGACTGTAGTTCTCCTCGACAGTGGCTGCTCCCATCATCTGATGGGAACGCGAGAGGCCTTCGTCGAAATGAAGCCAAGAGGAGAAATCCGTCACGTGCGCGGATTCAACGGGGCGCTTCAGAACGTCGAAGGCCGTGGCACAGTTGCTCTGAAAGGGGAGACTGGGAAGCAGATTCTCATCCCTGATGTGTTGTACGTTCCGGGCGTACACGCGAACCTACTGTCTTCTGGCCAGCTGGAGGAAAACGGCGTGAAGCTGAAGCACGAGGGTGACGAGATGCTGCTCGTTTCCGCTGCAGGAGATGTGCTCGGTCGAGCACGCTACACCGGCCGAGTTCTCTGCACCGACCTTCGCCCCTGCTCCTCGAAATCGACTACATCTGCGACAGAAGCAGTTGCTCTGCGGACGATCGCCTCGGCGACGAAGTCAAAGCTGTCAGAATCCCAGTCACTAACCACTGGGATAAAAGGGCTTGTTTGTATAGCGGGTGAGTGCGCCCATAACCCCCCAGGCCAACATGCCTGTAACCCTTCCCTAGGATCAATCGGGGATCACCAGTGGACCTCTGACACCCCCCCCGCACTGGGATGCCCGAGGTGCATACACCGGGATTCGAACCCGAGACCTTCGCTCTGATACCATGTCAGAATCCCAGCCACTAACCACTGGGATAAAAGGGCTTGTTTGTATAGCGGGTGAGTGCGCCCATAACCCCCCAGGCCAACATGCCTGTAACCCTTCCCTAGGATCAATCGGGGATCACCAGTGGACCTCTGACAAAAGCCGGCTAAGTGGCACGCGAGGCTCGCGCACGTCGGCATCGACACGATTATGAGCTCGGCGAAGCATGAAGTTGCCATCGGCCTGGACATCGAGAAGTCCACTGGAGCCGACGTGCCGTGTACCTCCTGTGTTGGCGGCAAGCTGGCGCGTCATACGTTTCCAGAGATGGGATCAGAGGCTGCAAACGCCCTCGATGTCGTGCACATTGATCTCTGTGGCCCCTTCCGTGTGGCCGCCGCAGATGGGAGCCTCTACTTCCTCCTCCTCAAAGACCGCAAGACCCGCTTTGTGTGGGTTCGCCCGATTGCAAAGAAGAGCGACGTGCTGGTCGTTTTCGAGAAGTGGCTGAAGGAAGTGGAGCGACAGACTTCGATGACGGTGAAAAGGTTGCGCTCGGATCGCGGAGGCGAATTTCTTGGCAGGAAATTCACCGAACTTGTCGAGGACAAGGGTATCCTCCACAACCTCACCTGCCCCTACACTCCGCAGCAGAATGGCATGGCGGAGCGAGAGATGCGCACGGTCGTCGAATCTGTGCGGACGATGCTGCTTCACATGGGGGTGAAGCATCACTGGTGGCACCTCGCTCTTCGTCACGCCGTCTGGGTGCGCAACTGCCTCGAACGGGCCTCCCTTCCTTCGCGGACGACGCCGTATGAGCTGCTGTTTGGACAGAAGCCGGACCTTACGCTGGCGCGCGTGTGGGGCTGCATGGTGCAGTTCATGGTCCCGGAGCAGCAGCGCGGCGGAAAGTTGGCGCCGAAGGCACGGTGGGGCATTCACCTTGGTGTTTCGCCGGAGAGCAAGGGCTGGGAGGTGCTCGATCTCACTGACAACCGCATTGTCACCACTGTGGAGGCAATCTTCTACGAGACGATGTCTCTGGCGGAGTGGAAGGCGGAGCACGGGCCGGCGTCAGAGCGGACGAAGGTTTCTCCTCTGACGGTTCCATCGCCGGCGGCGATTGAGTTGCTCGCCACCGAGGACGACAGCCCGTCCGATGACCCCACTCCCTCCATTCCGCCCTCCTCGAACGCTCCTCCGCCTCCTCCTACCTCCCTCCCATCGCTCGCCGCCGGCTTGCCTAAGTCGGCATCAACGTCGGCCGCCAGCGATGAGGGGAGCATTGGTGCGTCACCTTCGGATCCGCCCATTGGCATCGCTGGCGGTCGACGTGATCTGGTCAGCGAGCAAGTCGGCGTCGGAGTGAAGTCTCCGCCGACAGGGGAGCCGGCGAACGGGGAGCGCGTTTCAGAGGAGCCGCCGACAGGGGAGCCGGCGAACGGGGAGCGCGTTTCAGAGGAGCCGCCGACAGGGGAGCCGGCGAACGGGGAGCGCGTTTCAGAGGAGCTGCTGACAGGGGAGCCCTCGAACAAGAAGCTCGCTTCAGAGGAGCGGACGACGGAGGAGCAGTTCGACGATGGCACCTCGAGCGACGTTGTTGAAGTCATCGGCGGCGATGAAGGGGAGCTGTCAGCCGGGGAGCAGTCCAGCGACAGCGACGTGGTGGAAGTCTCTGCCGACAAGCCCGCAGTTCGACGTTCCACCCGCTCTAACTTTGGCAAGCCTCGCGAGAAGCTGAGCTACCATGCTTGCCTGCCGCCGACCTCCTACAGCACTCTGCTCGATGATGCGCAGTTCGACGTCAACGTTCCAGAGCTCGACCCTGATATGCACGCCGACCCAGAGCATCGCTGGGACATCGCTAACATGACAGTGAAGGAGGCGTTAGCGAGTTGGAAGGGCAAGGCGGTGAAAGCGGCGATGGACGAGGAGATTCGAAGTCTAATCACCAACGGCACATGGGAGCTGGTCGAGCGTCCGCGCGGCGTCAATGTCATGAAGAACCGCTGGGTTCTGACGACGAAGTATCATATCGATGACACGGTCGCTCGCGAAAAAGCCCGCCTGGTGGTCAAGGGCTTTACGCAGGTCTACGGAGCTGATTACGAGGAGACGTATGCACCGGTCGGGAGCTACGTCACGCTGCGAATTTTCCTCAGCAATCTGGCCGTCCTCGACCTGCACCTCATGCAGTTAGACATGAAGAATGCGTTTCTGCAGAGCAAGCTTGACCGCGTGCTCTACATGGACCAGCCGGCTTACTACAACGACGGAACTGGCCGCGTATGCAAGCTGCTGAAGAGTTTGTACGGGCTGAAGCAGAGTCCTTTGTTGTGGTACTCGGCGCTCGACGCTGTTCTGACGGGCGCTGGCTGGAGCAAGAGCCAGGTTGACGAGGCTCTCTATTTCAGAGTTGGCGACGACGGAGTGGCGTGCTGGGTGCTCGTCTACGTCGATGACCTGCTCGCCGCCAGCAGCAGCACCGCGATGCTGAAGGAGCTGAAGGAGCTGCTAGAAGCTGCATTTGAGCTGCGCGAGATCACCCCGGTCGAGAAGTATTTGGGGCTCGAAATCGTGCGCGACCGTCCGGCGCGGAAGCTGTGGCTGCACCAGCAGTCCTACGTCGACAAGCTGCGTAGGCGCTTCATCGACGAGGAGCAGACTGGTCGGCGTCCGAAGACGCCTGTTTCGGTCGACGCGTACGCGGAGCTGACTTTCGACGACGAGGACTTCCAGTCGCGCGAAGAGGAGGAGTACCGTCAGAAGGTCGGTTCTCTGCAGTTCGCTGCCACGACAACTCGACCCGACATTGCTTTCGCGTGTAGCAAGTTGGGGTCTGGTCTGACGGTGAGGAGCGATCAGCACTGGCGCGAGGTCGATCGCTGCCTCAACTACCTCTCTGACACGCGCGATTTTGCTCTGGAGTTCGGAGGAGGACCCGAAACTCTGAAACTGGTCGGCTACGCGGACGCGGACGACGCCGGCGACAAGCAGAATCGCACTAGCACAAGTGGCTACGTTTTCACCTTCGGCGGCAAAGCTGTCTCTTGGACGAGCCAACGCATCAAGTGCGTGACTCTGTCCTCCACAGAGTCGGAGTACATCGCGGCCACCGAAGCAGGCAAGGAGGCCCGTCGACTTCGATTCCTCCTCGCCGAGTTCCAGCTCCTCGATGCTGGGACACCAACTGTTTTGAACGTGGACAACCAGTCCACCATCGCGGTCGCTGAAGGCTTGGGGCTGAAGGGCAACCTCAAGCACATGGAGCGACGTTATGCTTGGCTGCAGCAGATGGTGAAGCGCAAGAAGATTGCGCTGGAATACATCCCGACATCCGAGCAGCCGGCGGACTTCCTCACAAAAGGGCTGCACTTTCCGGCCTTCAACCGGTGCTCTGTCGCGGTCGGCCAGGTTCGCCTTGCCGAAGTCGGAGACGACGACGACGTGCAGCAGTAGGTGCCATGTCCTCTAACATGGCTGGTGCGGTGATCGGCGTGCGGGAGTATGCACGCCAGAGAAACGTCCCCTTGTATTCTATTACTTAGGTTCTGGGTGGACCTTGTGTGTGGGGGCCCAAGCGTGAGCTGGGCAGGGGAGTGTCGGAGTGAAAGGCCCCGCCCTCGCTTGGGCGTAGGCATTCTCTGCGACGACGTGGTGAATTCGACGAAGTGATCGTCGCATTGGAGCAGCCCGTCCTCTGAAACCGCGGGTGGTTTTCGAGGAAGGTTGTCCTCTGATTCACCAGCCCGTCAACGAGCTCTGGTCGACGGGGTGCTGTTCGACGAGCTCGTCTTCTGATCTGCTTCTGGGTCGCGCGATCTCTGACGGATGGGGTCCGTTTCGAGGAGCCGCGTTCTCTGATCAAAGGGCGCTGTTCGGCGAGCGTCAGCTCGGCGAACTGGTCGGCCGAATTCGCGCGACTGCGAAACTCTGTAAGGGCATGCGAAATTCGCTCAGGTGTTCCGTAGCGAAATTCGACCTCCGAAATGGCATCACGTGCTCAACGGTGGGCATCTGGAGAAACCGTCGGAGCGTTTTCTACCTGGCACCTGCGCAATGTCTCTGACGGTGTAACCGTCTACCTGCACCTACTCGGCAGGTGCACACCTGCGCAGATATTCACCTGCGAATGCAGCGCTGGCAGGCCGCCCTGCTGCAGCGCTGGCATGTCGCCCTTCTGCTACGCTGGCAGACCGCTCTGTTTCAGCGTTGGCGAACCGCTCTGATGCAGTGCTGGCAATTCGCCTTGCAGAATGCTTGCTAGGGATTGCAATGCCATTCCAGAGATATCACTTTGCATGCTCATTCTTGTACTCTAATTCTAAAATTTCAATGTACTTTCAATTTCCTTAGTGGAAACTCTTGCCAAATCTCTCTGTGAACAGAGCAAGTAGTGAGAACTCTGTTAGAACGCTACTAGAGCGCTACGATCACCCACACAACTCCGTGCCCTCCTTCGTAGTTCACACCCGTTGTAGGGTGACTCTCCGCAGACGCGAATGTGGAGGGAGCATTCTGACACGAAATGCAATCGCGGCTGCTCAGGCACATCAATTTCGATGTTGCGATCAACGCCGTCCGTCGTGTTGCCGCATTCTGACAAAGTCAGAAACCGTGCCGAGAAAATGCCAAGGGAAAAACAGTGCAACGCAGTTTCTCCCCCCATCCAAGAAAACACACCACAAAATTTTCCGCAGCTGCACCGAGATGAAGCCCAACAAAACCAGGTGGTTAGTCCCACTGAAAACTAGCAGTGAGCGAAGAAGTCCAGGCGGAATGGTGTCGGTGTAGAAAATCGATGGCGAAACCAAGGTAGTACTTGCTCATAAAATCTGCAAAGGGAACCCGAAGTCGTAGCCCAGAAACCGTGACGGAAAATATGTGTTGCTCGAACTCAACAATTTTGTCTTCACATTCCAAAATCATGCAGTATCTTCAGCAGTTGCAGCTGGCAGCACCTGACGTGGTTGAATTAAATGCAGTTGTCGTGAGCGGGTCGAGTGGGGCGTGCTGTCGTTAGCAGAGATGGAGCGGTTGTATCTTGAAATCTTCTTGACCGTAATTTCGGGAGTGTTATGAGTGCCGTCGAATTTGGCGAGCGAAGGCGATTGGCAGCGAATTGCACAATCGAGAGTCGGCGATGGTTGTCGAAGCAGTAACCGTAGGGATGTCACTTTGAAAAGTATTGTCGGATGCAATCCAGTGCCAGCTGATGTCAGCACCTCCCGGCGGGTTTGTCCAGACTCGCCAAGCATTTTGTCGGAATTCGCCGATGGTGTCAGGGCAGAGATGAAAAGTTACAGCTGCCTCTCCCCCCTCCGACTGTTGCTGCTGCCACCTCCAGTTCGTCGTAACTCGTTCGTATCCCTGAAAAAGTCCGTGTAGTTCCCGCGTTATTGCCTCACGTCGTTGTTCGCGCACGTTTAACCGAACACCAGAAGTCCCACGAAATTGTCGGCACTCCTCGCCTCGAAACCGGTAAGTCCCTATGTAAAGCTCCGAAAATGTCGGTCGAATCAACCCCATAGATCCGCAGTTGCAGGTGTAGTTCACCTCCGAAAATCTTGGACGTGCTATAGCCGCCCACTCGGTCACCATCAGTTTCCGTCGGTTTACCAAACCCCAGCATGTGGGTTTAATCGAGAACCAGGGACTGCCCAGGATCTTCCGAGACACGGAACCTAGTGGCATCAACGTTGTTGACCCCGTCGTCGAAACTGCTCCCGCAGATGTCGCTTAACAGAAATTCATGTTTCTCCCACCAGCACTTTGTAGATGTTTCACCCATCGCTTGTCGCCGGCCGATAAGTTCCCGAAGCTACGACTGCACCCACACTCTCCTTTCCCGAAGAATTTCCTGAGGTGTGCGTTTAAACACCGGGGGTCCTAGGTATCCTTGCCGCTGTGTTTCTTGCTAGGCAACTCCGAAAAGTGCACGATGAATGGGGTGTCGCGATGTGATGGTTTCTCGGTGCAGTGCGCGGTAGTCAATACACATGCGAAACCCTCCGTCTTTCTTCGTGTGAACAATATCGGTGCGGCGAACGGTGACGAGCTCGGTCGAACATGTAATCTAGCTGCTTTCTTAGTTCGTCGAGCTCTTGCTGTGTCAGTCTGAATTGTCGCTGTACAGTTGGCTGTGCCCCCGGTTCTAACTCTATTTGGTGGTCGTATGCTCGCTGAGGTGGCAGTCCCTCCGGTAATTTATCCGGAAAATATCCCGGGTACCGTTTCAACAGTTTCTGTAGTTCGGGCAATACAGCTACTATCAGTTTGTGAAAATTGCTCTGCACCTCTGCACATCTGTTTCTCCTACCACTGTGATGTCCACTGCGTACCCGCCAGCTCCAGCTGTGATAGCCCGTTTCATTGTGATGGCGTTGACGTGGACCGTTGAAGACTCAAGCGACTACCAACGAGATAGCTCGACCTAATTACTGGTACTTCGCACAGTGCAGCTATCCGTCATCCAGTCAATTTGTGGGTTATAATATCGCGGCCAATCACGTCCCAGTAAAATGTCGTGCCCATCCAGTGTCGTCACGAGCAGCATGCGGGTTTGGGGAAAAGAAGGAGGGGATGAAGAGAGGCGAGGGAGAGGAAAGGATTTCAGCAGGTGGACAGCGACAGACCGTGCCAAGATTTTCCCAGCATGCACAGGCGAATGAGGCATGGGGTGCATGGCACAGCAGCGTGGAGGTGAGTGCGTGGCACAGGGAGTGAGAGGCGGACCTGAAGAGGAACCGGAGGATGCACCCGAAGCCGTACGCCACCTTGAACCCCAGCTGCCACAGGGCGGTGGCCCACGGCCCCTGGTCGAGCAGAAGTGTGGTGATGAGCAGCCCGTGGTTATAGCGCATGCAGTAGTTGCTCAGCTGCTGCAGGGCCTCCATCTCAAAGCCCTGCCCCGCCATGTTCAAGCACGGCACGGTGCTGCTGTCCCACACCTCGCTCATGTTGCTCTCCAGCCGCTCACACGGCGGCGCGTGCCACTCCACGCCGCCCTCTTGCGCGTCCATGGGCGCGGCGCGCAGCAGCGGCTGTCCCCCCATGGGCACATCAGAGGAGAGCGCGGTGTCGATGTGTGGCGAGTGGAAGGCGGCGTGCATGCAGGGCTGCGCGATGAGCAGCGCGCGGCGGTCCAGCAGCGCGGCGGGGAAGATGGACACGAGCCCGATCAGGTAGTCGCCCAGCCCGCCGCACGTACCGTACCAGTCGTACGTTAGGAACCGCACCGCGGGTGCCGCCTCGCTGGGAGGAGAGTTGTTTGCCAGGCACCTGCGGTGCGTGGTGGGCTGTGGCGGCGGCGCGGAGGCGAGGGGAGGGGATGCGTGCGATGTGGGCGTTGGTGCAGGTGCTGGCAAAGGCAAAGGCGCTGGAGAGAGGGCATCTGAAGAAGAGGAACGGGGAGCAAAGGGCGGAAGAGTTAGTCGCATGTCCCATTGCACCCACATGCCCCCGCCTCTGCACTTTACCTCTCATTTTCTCTCTGTCCAATCACGCGTCTGTCCCTCCCTTTTCGTGCCACTAATGGTCAACCACTACATAAACCGCATCATCACGCGGTCCGGCCCGCCGTCCGACGCTACTGGTAGTACCTGACAGCTGTCGCGCGCTCCACGTGTCTCGGTTGGTGGCTCTGATGCGCGTGTGCAGCCGCACGTACTCGTCGCGCCACGCCGTCTCACAAACGTGCTCCAGATACTCTAACCCCGCCAGCAGCGAACCTGGCTACGCCGCTCCGTGCTGTGCCTGCTGCGTGCTGCACGCCTGCGCGCGGAAATGGCATGGGATGGAGGGGCATGGTGAATGAGGGGTGGGAGGGAGGATGTCAGACGAGCGTGGCGCAGTGGCAGCCAACTGCGCGACGCTGAGGTGGGGACAATGGGCAAGGTGCGCAGGGACAAGAGAGGGAGAATGTGGATCTGCCCTTCCTCTGATAGCGGGGGCGGCATAGCTGCTTACAACGAGGCATGCTGAGAGGACGAGACTAAAGAAGCGAGCTATGCGAGGAGGCAGTGAGCAGCGGGTGCGGCAGTGGCGATGAGTGTGATATGAGGGGAGCATGAGTGTGGCTGAAACATGGCGAAGGCGAATTTCCCACCTGCGAAGATGCTTCATTAAGTCGATGGTGGTTGAATAGGGGGGGAAGTCACGCAGCTCGATTTCTGGTGAGGCCGGTTCTTTATGAGCTCTGAATAACATACTGGCACGGGAGTTGAAAAAGAAGTTATGATTTCAATTGGCTACAATACAAAGAAGCCTAGCAAAGTTATAGCGAGGGGCCTAGCTAGGCGGGGACCTCAGAAGGCGAGGTTGGGTGTTGGTGTCAAACTAGATATAGACGTAGGTGCTAGGTTTGTTAGGCCGTAGTGAGTAGCATCTTATAGGGTATAGGGTAGCGTCACTAGTACCCTCTCACCCACTAGTCATCCAGTCATCCTCGCTACCTAAGTTGGTATGTAGTGCTGCACGTGCCTTTTTCATTTTGTAGCACGACAAAAACTGATGCCCTGCTGCGCCGCAAAACTCGCATTTTGTCGGCTGCTGCTTCGCGTCGTATTTGTCGATATCCATCGGTTCGGCGAACGTGGGGGGTGCCGATCGCTCCGTGCCGAATGTACGGTTCGGCGCGAAACGTCGTGTTTCGGGTTGACCTCGAGTCAACGCGTCGTATCGCTCGGCAGCACGCACGATGTCGCGGTAACTGTTGCATTTCGCTGCGATCACCTGTCGGCAAATCTCTAATTTTAACCCTTCTGTGTACGCCTGGATTTTTTCGCCTTCGGTCGGGTCGCTGATGCGGTTGAACAGTAACTCCATCTGCTGCGTGTACTGTGCTACACTACTGTACTGCTTGTGCCGATGTATCTGCTGTCGCGCCATGTAAGTCATATTAATGGGTTCGAAACGTGCAATTAGGTTTTCCCGAAACTGCGCCCACGATTTCTCCCCGCGGGCCACGTCAGTGTAATAAATCCACTCTTGTGCCGACAGTGTCAGCGAGCCGAATCCGTGCTGTGTCGTGTGTCGGGGTCGAACAGCCAATGGCCTCGAAGTAAATTTCGAGGGTCGCCACAAATCGCCGGAAGTCGGATCCTTTCGCGCTGGGGTCGAACGCTTCGGGGAGCCTCGGGCGAGCTGCTTCGAGGTTCGGCGACAGTGGTGCCATCGGTCCGTGAAATGTCGGTGTCGCCACTGCTGCTGGTGTTGTCGCTGCTACGTTCGCTGCTGCTGCGGTGGCGGCTCTTGGTTGGTGTGTCAGAAGGGCCTCGAGTAGTCGGAGCGCCGCCTGCATCTGATCCACGTCGGAGCGAAGGCTGGGGATATCGTGTGTCATCGAGTAATTGTCGCCCTGGCCCTCCATGCTGTCAAACATTGCATGTTTATATTGTCTAGGCTGTAGTGGGTTACACCTTAGGGGGTACACAAAGTTAGGGTTTCCTACTTGTACCAAACTCTGTGCTAGTTCATTTCATTCCTGCTCAGTTATTTCTGACATGGTTTCAGAGCAGGTCCTTCGCTAGGACTGTTCTTAGGGCCCACCGACTTACCTACCTGCTTACCTTCGCTTGTTTCCGGCCCCGCTGGCCCCGTCGATCTAGCAAGATCTAGCGGCCCTGCGGCCCCGTCGAAATTTTTTTTTAGCGGCCTCTCACGGCCCCCGTCGCGTCGCCCCTTAGCGCCCCGATCGGCCCCGTCACGCCGCCCGCGAACCGCACAGCGCGCCGCGCTCACAGCCCGCGAACCGCCCGCGCACAGCCCGCGACCCGCCTGCGCAGCCCGCGACCAGCCCGCGCAGCCCGCGCACAGCCCGCGAACTGCCCGCGAGCAGCCCGCGACCTGCCCGCGAACCCCCGCGAGCCGCCCGCGACCCGCTTACGCAGCCCGCGAGCAGCCCGCGCAGCCCGCGCTGAGCCTGCGCGGCTCGTGCGCTGACCGCCGCCGGCCCGCACGCTGCCCGCACTGCTCCCGGCCCGCCGCTGCTGAGCCCGCAGCCGCCCGCGCACCGCCGCTGCTGAGCCCGCCGCCGCCCGCGCACCGCCGCTGCTGAGCTCGCCGCCGCCCGCGCACCGCCGCTGCTGCGCCCGCTGCCGCCCGCGTATCACCGCTGCTGAGCCCGCCCCTGCTGCGCCGGCTCTCGCTGCCGCCTGCTGCGCCTGTGCACCACTGCAGATCCTACTACTACACTTCCTGCTACTGCTGCTTGTGCGCCACTACAGTCTGTAGGCCCCACCGGCCCTGCTGACCCTGCGCACGCCTGTTCAGTGACTTTACTGCTTCTACTACTGCCGCTGTCACTATGGCTAGTCCTCCTGTTCTAGCTTTCGACGCCGAGGGCCGTCCGGTCAAATTCGAAACCTGGCTAGATGATCTGCACCTTTTCCTACAGCTCACTGCCAAGGAAGATATTACACTGTACGACCACGCTCTCGGCCATGCGACCGCCCCACTCGCTACTGCCCCCCCAACTGAGCGCTCACAGTGGCAGACCCGTGACGCGCACGCTCGCTTTGCTATTCGCAACTCCCTGCCGCTAGATGAGCGCGAGCACTTCGGCCAGTGCAAGACTGCTAAGGACCTCTACACAGCTGTAGTGGCCCGCTACTCCTCACCCGCTTCTGCCACACTAGGCCGCCTCACTCTCCCCTACCTGTTCCCCGACCTAGCCTCTTTTCACACTGTCGCAGACCTCATCACCCACCTTAAGACTAGTGAGGCTCGCTTTCGCGCTGCCATGCCTGATGAGTTCCTCGCTAGCAACCCCCCCCCGCTCTGGATCACTCTCTACCACGTTGTCACCCGCCTCCCTGACTCTCTGCGCCCTGTCAGGGACCAGTTCCTCTCTCGCTCCCCCACTGAACTCACCATAGCCCTCCTCGAGAAGGAACTGCTTGCAGCCGAGGCTAGTATCGTCGCTGTAGGCACCTCTCGTGGCGACCCCCGCGGCCCCTTCTTCGAGGGGTGCTCCCCTTCCCCCCTCCTCCCCTCTGTCGCCTCTGCTGCTGCTGTCGACCTCCTTGGTGCTGAGAAGGTCGGGGCTGCGTCTGCTTCAGGCGGACGACGCAGGGGCAGGAGTGGCAGGAGTGGGGGTGGTGGCGGAGGAGGCGGGGGTGGAGGTGGTGGCGGTGGAGGTGCGACTGGAGAGGCTAGTGGCGGCAGTGGTGGAGGTGACAGCGGCGTTGGGAGTGGTGACAGGGGCGGAGGTGGCAGCGGAGGCGGAGGTGGTCGTGGCAGCGGCAGGGGTGGAGGTGGCCGGGGCGGAGGCGGAGGGGGTGGTGGTCGTGGAGGCCCGGGGGGCGGTCAGAGTCAGCAGCCTGCCCCGACCCTTCAGGCCGCCCGTGAGTGGTATGCGCGGCGCAGCGTCACCTGCCAGTACGTTATTCGTACAGGTGACCGCACTGGCCAGACGTGTGGGGGGCCGCACCAGACGGAGCGCTGCTTCGCCCGCCTCAACGACGCGTGGCGCACCCAGTTTCCTGGTGGGGGTGAGCTGCCGCGCTGGGCTGAGCTGCTCAGGAAGGGTGTTGATATTTGGGCACTAGACTTTGATGCTATTCTCACTGCCATGTATGCGATGTCTATTAGTGGAGAGGGTGCTCAGTACTTGCGTGTTCCGCCCGACCCGGGCATTCAGGCCAGCCCCGCTGCTGCTCTAGGTGCTAGTGTGTCTGCTTCCACAGGTACTACTGCAGCTGCTGCTCTAGGTGCTTGTGCGTCTGTCCCCCCTGGTACTGAGTCGACTGCAGCACTGCACACCTTCACACTGGACTCAGGTGCTTCTCGCTCTTTCTTTCGTGACCGCACTGTCCTTGAGCCTCTAGCTCGGCCGGTTGCTGTCTCTCATGCTGATCCCTCTGGGGGTCTGGTCCTTGCGACCTCCTCCACCACCCTTCCGTGTCCAGCGGTTCCGTCCGGCACGCTCTCAGGTCTCTACCTCCCCTCGTTCTCCACGAACTTGGTGGCAGGTAGTGCGCTCCAGGACGGGGGTGTTCACCAGTTCACCCCTGCCTACGAGCGTGTGACACATTGCACGTGTGCTCGGACGGGCCGCCACCTGGCTACTTTCACTCGGGAGCCGGGGTCGGACCTGTACACACTGACCACTGAGTCCCCTCAGGTAGCTGCGTCTGCGTCTGCGTCTGCGTCAGGTCAGCTGTCCGCCCCCTGCTCATGTCGCTCTCTTGCGCATGAGACTGTCCTCTGGCATCACCGCCTTGGTCACCCGTCTGTGCAGCGCCTTCGGGCCATGCACAAACGGGACCTTGTTGCTGGTCTTCCCAGGGTGCTCCCTCCCCTTCCCGACTCCCCTGCTCCTGACTGCATTCCCTGTGTCGAGGGGCGGCAGCGCGCCGCTCCTCACTCCTCCTCCTTTCCCCCGACGACTGCTCCCTTGCAGACGCTCCACATGGACGTGTGGGGCCCAGCCCGCGTCCGTGGTCAGGGTCAGGAGAGGTACTTCCTGATAGTTGTTGACGACTACTCGCGCTACACCACGGTCTTCCCCTTGCGCTCCAAGGGTGACGTCCCTGGTGTTTTGATCCCCTGGATCAGCCGAGCCCGTCTCCAGCTAGGCAAGCGCTTTCACTCGGACTTTCCTGTCCTGCGCTTGCACTCTGACAGAGGTGGTGAGTTCGCCTCCGACCTCTTGGCAGCCTACTGTGCTGAGCACGGCATTGAGCAGTCGTTCACGCTTCCGGCCTCTCCACAGCAGAATGGGGTCGCTGAGCGCCGCATTGGCTTGGTCATGGAGGTCGCTCGTACCTCCCTGACCCATGCGGCTGCTCCCCACTTTCTGTGGCCGTTTGCGGTCCGGTACGCAGCGCATCAGCTCAACCTCTGGCCCCGTGTCTCCTTGCCGGAGACTTCCCCGACTCTACGGTGGATGGGAGAGGTTGGCGATGCGTCGCGTTTCCGGGTCTGGGGATCTCGAGCTTTTGTCCGCGACACGTCCGCGGACAAGCTCTCGCGTCGCGCTGTTCCCTGTGTCTTTCTTGGCTTTGTTCCCGACGCGCCTGGATGGCAGTTTTACCACCCCACCTCGCGCCGGGTTCTGGCCTCTCAGGACGTCACTTTTGACGAGTCCGTCCCCTTCTACCGCCTCTTCCCCTACCGCACTGCCCCGCTCCCCCCCCCGCCTCTCTTCCTCGCTCCAGGTGCTGAGGTACCAGACCCCCTCCCCCCTCAGGGTGCCGCTCCCTCAGGTGTGTCCCAGGTAGACCCGGTTGAGCCTGTCGAGGTAGCTGTTGACTCGCGTCCTGCGTCTGGGGGTGCTGAGCCTGGGAGTGCTGCGTCTGAGGGTGCGGAGCCTGGGGGTGCTGAGCCTGGAGGTGCGGAGCCTGGGGGTGCTGAGCCTGGAGGTGCGGAGCCTGGAGGTACTGAGCCTGGGGGTGCTGAGTCTGGGGGTGCTGAGTCTGGTGGTGCTGAGCCTGAGCGTGCTCCACCTGGAGGAGCCCTCTCCTCCCAGCAGCTGCAGGAGAGGTACCTCGAGTACTGCCGCCTCCGGAGAGGTGTTTCTGGAGCTCGTCCCGGTACTTCCCCTCCTACCCAGGAGCTCCCCCCCATTCAGGTGATCCGCGAGTGGTACACGCGGCGCTGCAGTCTTCGTAGTGGTGCTCCTGGTGCTGCGGACCCGAGCGGTGGTGCTGTTGCTGGTGCTGAGGACCCGGACGCTGGAGCTGCTGCTGGTGCTGAGGACCCGGGGGCTGGAGCTGCTGCTGGTGCTGAGGACCCGGGCGTTGGAGCTGCTACTGGTGCTGAGGACCCGACCGGTGGCGCTACTGCTGGTGCTGAGGACCTGACCGGTGGCCCTGCTGCTGGTGCTGAGGACCCGGGCGTTGGAGCTGCTGCTGGTGCTGAGGACCCGACCGGTGGCGCTGCTGCTGGTGCTGAGGACTCGGGCGCTGGAGCTCCTACTGGTGCTGAGGACCCGGGCGTTGGAGCTGCTGCTGGTGCTGAGGACTCGGGCGTTGGGACTGCCACTGGTGTCCCTGCTGCTTCTGGAGACGCTACGCGGCCGCGACCGTACTTCGTACCGCTCCTTCAGCAGGTTCTTGGTCAGGCTCCTCCTCCTAGTCCTCCTCCCTCCGTCGAGTGTCCTCTGCCTGTCCAGCCGCAGTCACAGTTACCGCCTGCCTCGCCTCTCCCTGCTCCCTCCCCTTACGCTGGTCCCACAGGAGGTCTTACAGAGCGTCGTGAGCCTGAGTCTCGTCCTGCGTCGCCTGTTCGTACTGCTCGCACTGGTCGTCGTGTCCCACGTGAGCGTCCTCCTCCTGTCCCTGGCACTCACTACATGACTCTGCGTCCCTCCACTGCACCGCAGCGTGTCCCGCTGCCGTCTCCTCCTGCGTCCTCTCTTCCTACTCTTCCTGACCCGGAGTCTGACTCCCGTCGTGCTGCCAGTCCCACTGTTACGCGTCTCCTCGCTACAGTTGTCACTGACCCGACCTTTGAGTCCTCTGCTGCGTCTGCTCTGGTCGCTGAGTTGGTTGACTTTGCTGCTCGCTGTCGCCTAGACTACGCTGCCAGCCTTGTCGCTGAGTCTGAGTCTGCGTCTGCCTGTCCTCCGTCCGTCGGGGGTGAGTGTGCCCTCGGCACGGACGTCCTTGAGGACAGACAGGAGGACTTCCACTGCCTTGCTGCTGCTTTGCCCCGTCTCGTGTCCTTGCTAGTTGCCCCTGAGGGAGACCCGGATGCACCAGACATCCCGACCCCACGCTCTTACGCTGAGGCGATGGCGGGTCCCTACTCCTCTCAGTGGCAGACAGCCATGGACGCAGAGATGGCTTCCTGGAAGTCCACACGCACCTACGTAGACGAGGTTCCCCCTCCTGGGGCGAACATCGTCAGTGGCATGTGGATTTTCAGGGTGAAGCGGCCGCCGGGTTCTCCGCCTGTCTTCAAGGCGCGCTACGTGGCTCGAGGCTTCAGTCAGCGAGAGGGAGTAGACTTCTTTCAGACCTTCTCCCCCACCCCGAAGATGACCACTCTTCGGGTGCTCCTGCACATAGCCGCTCAGCGCGACTACGAGCTTCACTCTCTTGACTTCAGCACTGCTTTCTTGCAGGGCAGCCTGCACGAGGAGATCTGGCTGCGCCGCCCCCCTGGCTTCACTGGGTCAGTTCCTCCTGGCACCCAGTGGAGGCTTCAGCGGCCGGTCTACGGTCTCCGCCAGGCGCCACGTGAGTGGCACGACACACTGAGGACGACACTTGCGGCTCTTGGGTTCGCTCCCTCTACTGCTGACCCGTCGCTGTTTCTACGCACCGACACCTCGCTGCCGCCGTTCTACATCCTCGTGTACGTCGACGACTTGGTCTTTGCCACTGCTGACACCGCGGCACTCGCCCACGTGAAGTCGGAGCTGCAGAGGAGACACACGTGCATAGACCTGGGTGAGCTGACGAGCTATCTTGGCTTGCGGATCACCCGGGACAGAGCACGGCGCACCATCACCCTGACTCAGTCACACATGGTGCAGCAGGTTCTCCAGCGCTTCCGCTTCACGTACTCCTCGCCTCAGTCCACTCCTCTACCTACCGGTCACTCGCTCTCAGCTCTGCCTTCGGATGAGTCCGTAGAGCCGAGTGGCCCGTATCCAGAGCTTGTGGGCTGCCTCATGTACCTGATGACCTGCACTCGACCTGACCTTGCATACCCTCTTAGCATCCTAGCACGCTATGTCGCTCCTGGCCGTCACCGGAAGGAGCACATGGATGCTGCTAAGAGGGTGTTGCGCTACTTGTGCAGTACGTCAGGCATGGGGCTTGTGCTTGGAGGGCGAGACCGGGTTGTTCTCACAGGGCACTCAGACGCTTCTTGGGCAGACGACCAGGCTACTCAGCGGTCGTCCCAGGGTTACACCTTCAGCCTTGGCTTTGGCTCAGTTTCTTGGCGTTCTACTCGCTCTTCTTCTGTTCTCAGCTCCAGTTGTGAGGCTGAGATCTACGCCACAGCCATGGCTGCTCAGGAGCTACGCTGGCTGACCTACCTGCTGACCGACCTCGGAGAGCGGCCTCGTTCTCCTCCAGTGCTGTACGTCGACAACAAGGCTGCCATTGCCTTGTGTGAGGAGCACAGACTGGAGCACAGAACGAAGCACATCGCTCTGCGGTACTTCCTTGCTCGAGAGCTGCAGCAGCGTGGTCAGCTTTGTCTGCGTTACGTGGCCACGGAGGCCAACACTGCTGATGTGTTCACCAAGGCGCTTCAGCCTTGTGACCATCAGCGCTTTTGCACTCTGTTAGGCCTTGTACCTACTGGGCCTCACTTGCTTACCTCTTGACCTTACTTGTACTGTGATCACTGTATATATATCCCTACTTGTTTACTTTTGCTAGGTTGTGATCACTGTATCTCTTGCTTTGTTATAAACCTGCATGTGAACTGGTCTTGTGACCGCTTGCTTGTGCTCGGAATTTGTGTGGAATCCTTGAGATCCACCCTGAGCTTGCTTTGCTTTGCTTTGACTGGTCTTGTGACCCTGTGGTTGTCTCCCACTGCGCCTATGGGGGTGTGTCAAACATTGCATGTTTATATTGTCTAGGCTGTAGTGGGTTACACCTTAGGGGGTACACAAAGTTAGGGTTTCCTACTTGTACCAAACTCTGTGCTAGTTCATTTCATTCCTGCTCAGTTATTTCTGACACATGCCTGACATTGCGCGTTAAAAAAAACCGAAACGAGGAGGAACGAAAAACACCGGAACCGGTTTTACGTACCCGAAATCGGTCTTTATCAAGCGTCTCCCCCCCCGGTTTCTGATGACTCGTTTTAGCGGTCAAAAAACTTTCACGTGTAGATGGGCTCTGATTACCAAGTGTGAGGATCTAGGATCGAGCTCAGAAAAGAGAGTTTGAATTGAATGATGACCTGTGTACAACACGAGGCTATATATAGGCTCGACACAAGGGGCAGTAACCAGGTGTTACGCGAAGGTACTGTATAAATTTGTGGTCTATCCGTACTGTCACGTCTGTGCCGGTCAAGTAACAACACCACACTTTGAATGCATGCACGATTGCAAGCATTTCACGGTCGTGTATCAGGTACTTCTCGTGTGGATGCAGCTTTCAAGGTACTTCTCCCCCCATGTAAACGCCACTCCCTTTCATATAAATATGTGAGTGGGGCCGTTAAGCGCGCCATGTTGGGGACAAAACGATGGACGTAATTAACAAACCCTAGAGAACTCTGCAGCGCCGTAAGATTTGTCAGGGGATGCCACGCTTTTATCGTGATTAAAATCTTCGGGTCAATTTCGACGCCAGCCACGTGACTTAAAAACTCTAGCCGATTCTTAAAAAAACTCACACTTCGGACCCTTAGTCAGCAGGTGGTTCTCATCTAAAAACTTTAAGACTGCTTCTAAATCCGTTAAGTGCTGCAGCTTGTCCCGGCTGTAAACTAGGATGTCATCGAGGTAGACTATCACGCACTTATCTAAACGGGGCCTAAACGCCTCGTTCATGGCATCTGAAAAGTCGCCGGTGCGTTGGTCAGTCCGAAGGGCATGGTGGTGTACTCGAACGACCCGTACCTAGTTCTAAATGTTGTCTTGGCACAGTCTGATGATTCAACTCTAATCTGATGGTAACCCCCCCGTAAGCCAATCTTGGAAAAGATTCGAGTTGTCCGCAGTTGGTCTATCAGTTTGTCAGCACGATGAATGGGGTATCGCGATATGATGGTTTCTCGGTGCAGTGCGCGGTAGTCAATACACATGCGAAACCCTCCGTCTTTCTTCGTGTGAACAGTATCGGTGCGGCGAACGGTGACGAGCTCAGTCGAACATGTAATCTAGCTGCTTTCTTAGTTCGTCGAGCTCTTGCGGTGTCAGTCTGAATTGTCGCTGTACAGTTGGCTGTGCCCCCGGTTCTAACTCTATTTGGTGGTCGTATGCTCGCTGAGGTGGCAGTCCCTCCGGTAATTTATCCGGAAAAATCCCCGGGTACCGTTTCAACAGTTTATGTAGTTCGGGCAATACAGCTTCTATCAGTTTGTGAAAATTGCTCTGCACCTCTGCACCTCTGTTTCTCCTACCACTGTGATGTCCACTGCGTACCCGCCAGCTCCAGCTGTGATAGCCCATTTCATTGTGATGGCGTTGACGTGGACCGTTGAAGACTCAAGCGAGATAGCTCGACCTAGTTACTGGTACTTCGCACAGTGCAGCTATCCGTCATCCAGTCAATTTGTGGGTTATAATATCGCGGCCAATCACGTCCCAGTAAAATGTCGTGCCCATCCAGTGTCGTCGCGAGCAGCATGCGGGTTTGGGGAAAAGAAGGAGGGGATGAAGAGAGGCGAGGGAGAGGAAAGGATTTCAGCAGGTGGACAGCGACAGACCGTGCCAAGTTTTCCCAGCATGCACAGGCGAATGAGGCATGGGGTGCATGGCACAGCAGCGTGGAGGTGAGTGCGTGGCACAGGGAGTGAGAGGCGGACCTGAAGAGGAACCGGAGGATGCACCCGAAGCCGTACGCCACCTTGAACCCCAGCTGCCACAGGGCGGTGGCCCACGGCCCCTGGTCGAGCAGAAGTGTGGTGATGAGCAGCCCGTGGTTATAGCGCATGCGGTAGTTGCTCAGCTGCTGCAGGGCCTCCATCTCAAAGCCCTGCCCCGCCATGTTCAAGCACGGCACGGTGCTGCTGTCCCACACCTCGCTCATGTTGCTCTCCAGCCGCTCACACGGCGGCGCGTGCCACTCCACGCCGCCCTCTTGCGCGTCCATGGGCGCGGCGCGCAGCAGCGGCTGTCCCCCCATGGGCACATCAGAGGAGAGCGCGGTGTCGATGTGTGGCGAGTGGAAGGCGGCGTGCATGCAGGGCTGCGCGATGAGCAGCGCGCGGCGGTCCAGCAGCGCGGCGGGGAAGATGGACACGAGCCCGATCAGGTAGTCGCCCAGCCCGCCGCACGTACCGTACCAGTCGTACGTTAGGAACCGCACCGCGGGTGCCGCCTCGCTGGGAGGAGAGTTGTTTGCCAGGCACCTGCGGTGCGTGGTGGGCTGTGGCGGCGGCGCGGAGGCGAGGGGAGGGGATGCGTGTGATGCGGGCGCTGGTGCAGGTGCTGGCAAAGGCAAAGGCGCTGGAGAGAGGGCATCTGAAGAAGAGGAATGGGGAGCAAAGGGCGGAAGAGTTAGTCGCATGTCCCATTGCACCCACATGCCCCCGCCTCTGCACTTTACCTCTCACTTTCTCTCTGTCCAATCACGCGTCTGTCCCTCCCTTTTCGTGCCACTAATGGTCAACCACTACATAAACCGCATCATCACGCGGTCCGGCCCGCCGTCCGACGCTACTGGTAGTACCTGACAGCTGTCGCGCGCTCCACGTGTCTCGGTTGGTGGCTCTGATGCGCGTGTGCAGCCGCACGTACTCGTCGCGCCACGCCGTCTCACAAACGTGCTCCAGATACTCTAACCCCGCCAGCAGCGAACCTGGCTACGCCGCTCCGTGCTGTGCCTGCTGCGTGCTGCACGCCTGCGCGCGGAAATGGCATGGGATGGAGGGGCATGGTGAATGAGGGGTGGGAGGGAGGATGTCAGACGAGCGTGGCGCAGTGGCAGCCAACTGCGCGACGCTGAGGTGGGGACAATGGGCAAGGTGCGCAGGGACAAGAGAGGGAGAATGTGGATCTGCCCTTCCTCTGATAGCGGGGGCGGCATAGCTGCTTACAACGAGGCATGCTAAGAGGACGAGACTAAAGAAGCGAGCTATGCGAGGAGGCAGTGAGCAGCGGGTGCGGCAGTGGCGATGAGTGTGATATGAGGGGAGCATGAGTGTGGCTGAAACATGGCGAAGGCGAATTTCCCACCTGCGAAGATGCTTCATTAAGTCGATGGTGGTTGAATAGGGGGGGAAGTCACGCAGCTCGATTTCTGGTGAGGCCGGTTCTTTATGAGCTCTGAATAACATACTGGCACGGGAGTTGAAAAAGAAGTTATGATTTCAATTGGCTACAATACAAAGAAGCCTAGCAAAGTTATAGCGAGGGGCCTAGCTAGGCGGGGACCTCAGAAGGCGAGGTTGGGTGTTGGTGTCAAACTAGATATAGACGTAGGTGCTAGGTTTGTTAGGCCGTAGTGAGTAGCATCTTATAGGGTATAGGGTAGCGTCACTAGTACCCTCTCACCCACTAGTCATCCAGTCATCCTCGCTACCTAAGTTGGTATTTAAGATGGTATCACTAGTAGGTTCGTTCCTAGCCTAAGAGATTGCTGCGATAAGAAATTGATCGCCCCTAGAATTACCTCATAAAGGTTCGCACACGTCTGGGTAGTGATGGTGGGCCCGTAACCTCAATAGCAGAGTAAATGTAAAATGCTTGAGATAAATTAAAACATGCAAATACAGGGAATATAAATATGAGTACAGAGAATACCAAACGACCTAGTTTAGCCATGTACTCTAAGTGTCAAACTATAATGATGCTTATGTTGTGTAGGCTGTAGTGGGGTAGCCCATAAAGGGTACAACCCAAATTAGGGTAAGCACTTGTACCCAAATCCCTGCTCAATGCGTCTTTCTCGTGAAGATTCTTGAAATGGTATCAGAGCAGGTCCTGTTCCAGGACCGTTTTCTTGAGGGCCCACCGATTCGTTAGCTGCCCGTAGCGCCCTACCCCACCAGTCGCGCTGCTCTTCCCTGCCTTGACAGTCGCGCCGCCCTGCTGGCTGCGCGCTGCCCTGCCCTGGCTAACGCGCTGCCCTACTGGCCGCGCGTTGTACTGCCCTACCCGCGTGCCGCCTTTTCCTGCCCGCGCGCCGCCCTTTCCTGCCCGCCCGCCGCCCTGCTAGCCGTGGGCCGCCCTTTACAGCCCGCGCACCGCCCTTAGCAGCCTGCGTGCCGCCCTTTGCAGCCTGCGTGCCGCCCTGCTAGCTGCGCGCCGTCCTTTGCAGCCCGCGCGCAGCCCTGCTAGCCGCGCGCTGCCCTTTGCAGCACGCGCGCAGCCCTTTGATGCCCGCGCGTCGCCCTTAGCAGCCCGCGCGTCGCCCCTTGCAGCCCGCGCGCCGCCCTGCTAGCCGCGTGCCGCCCTTTGCAGCCCGCACGCCGCCCTTTGCAGCCCGCGCGCCGCTCTTAGCAGCCCACGCACCGCCCTTTACAACCCACACACCGCCCTTTGCAGCCTGCGCGCTGCCATTCCTGCCCGCGCGCCACCCTGCGGCCTGGCCGTGCGCCGCTCTACCCTGCTCGTCGAGCGCCACCCTCTCAGCGTTCTCGCATTGGATCGTGAGGGCTGTCCGATCCAGTTCGATACGTGGCTCGATAATTCTAGAGACAACGCTTCGTTGTTTAACCACACGTCTGGAGCATCTCTCGCCCCTCCCAAAACAGCTGACAGTACGACTCGCTCACAGTGGCTTACCCGTGACTCTGTTGCTCGCCTAGCCGTTTGCAACCACCTGCCATTAGCCGAACGCGCTCACTTTGGCCAGCACAAGACTGCCAAAAACCTGTACGACGCTGTAGTTGCTCGATACTCCTCCCCTGCCATAGCTGCTCTCAGTCCCCTTCTACTGCCCTACCTTTTTCCCGAGCTGTCAGCCATCGCCACAGTCGATGACCTCATTGCCCACCTTCGCAGTAGTGACACACGCTACTGCGAGTTTCTGCACATCACTCTCTACTTCATAGTCACACGCCTTCCTGACTCTCTTCACGCAGTCAAGGACCACTTTCTTGCCCTTGACCCCACAATCCTCACTCTCAACCTGCTCGAGAAGCACCTCCTTGCAGCTGAGACTAGCATAGTCGCTGTAGGTGCTTCTCGTGGCACTCCTCGCACTCCCTTCTTTGAGGGGTGTTCCCCCTCCCCCCTTGCCCCCTCTGTCGCTTCTGCTGCTGCTGCTGTTGACTTCCTTGGTGCTGAGGAGGTCGGGGCTGCGTCTGCTCCTAGTGGGAGGCGCCGCGACAGCAAGGACAAGGGAGGCAAGAGTGGTGGGGGTGGCAGCGGTGGAGGCGGTGGTGGAGGCAGTGGAAGCGGTGGAGGTGGCGATGGTGGAAGTGGGAGTGGTGGTGGGAGTGGAGGCTTCGGTGGAGGCGGTGGTGGTAGCGGCGGGAGTGGTGGCGGCGGTGGTGGCGGCAGTGGGAGTGGTGGCGGCGGCTGTAGTGGTGGTCGGGGTGGAGCCGTTCAGAGAAGCGGTTCAAGCGGTGGCCAGAGGCAGTAGCAGCAGCGTTTGCGCGAGACCCTTACGCCAAAGCAGCTTCGTAAGTGGATTGCTCAGTGTGGGGCGTTTGGGGGTACTGTTCGCTGCCCGTACATTATTCGCACAGGTGATCGGGCTGGTCAGACATGCGGGAAGGTTGGTCACTCAAAGTACCGCTGCTTCTCCCATCTTCACGACGCCAGGTGTGCAGAGTTTCACGACGAGGCTGAGCTCCCCCGCTGGCGTGACCTGCTTAGAAACAATGTGGATATCTTTGCTCTTGACTATGATGCTATCCTTGCTGGCATGTATGCTTTAAGTCTTAGTGCTCACGGTGACTATTACCTGTGTGTGCCGCCGGACCCAGGTATAGAGGCTGCTGCTCTAGGTGCTAGTGAGTCTGTTCTCTCTGGTACTGCGCCTGCTGAGGCCTTGCACACCTTCACGCTTGACTCATGTGCTTCCCGCTGTTTCTTTCGCGACAGTACCACAGTCACACCACTCCCTGCACCTGTTGCAGTCTCTCTGGCTGACCCCTCAGGGGGCCCGGTTCTTGCACGTTCCTTCACCGTTCTCTCGTGTCCGGCGGTTCCGTTTGGCTCACTCTCAGGTCTTCACCTCCCCTCATTTTCTACGAGCCTGGTGAGTAACGCTGCCCTCCAGGATGCGATGGTCACTACCACCACTCCTGGAAGTCAGCGTGTGGCGATCTGCACGTATAACACTCCCGGACGGGCCGTCACCTGGCCACATTCACCCGTCGGCCGGGGTCGAGCCTGTACACACTGACTACTGTGCATACTCGGGTGGTTGTGTCTAGTCAGGTGTCCGCGTTAGGTCAGGTAGCAGCCCCTTGCTCGTGTCGACTCCTCTCGCACCAGACTCTCCTTTGGCACCACCGCCTTGGTCAACCCTCCCTGCCACGCCTCCGTGGCATGCACTCCCGCCTCCTTGTCTCTGGTCTTCCCAGGTCTCTGCCCCCCATCCCGCACTCGCCTGCCCTGCCCTGCCTTCCTTGCGTCGAGGGGCGGCAGTGCGCCGCTCCTCACTCCTCCTCCCCCGACGACTGCTCCCCTGCAGACTCTCCAAACGGACGTGTGGGACCCAGCCCGCGTCTAGGGACTGGGCCACGAGCAATACTTTATGCTGGTTGTTGACGATTACTCGCGTTACACCACGGTCTTTCCCTTGCGCAGCAAGGGTGAGGTCCCTGATGTTTTGATCCCTTGGATCCGCGCTGTCCGTCTCCAGCTCCGCGAGCGGTTCCGCACGGACCTTCCTGTCTTGTGTTTGCATTCTGACAGAGGTGGTGAGCTCACCTCCGACCTCTTGTGGGGCTTTTGTCGTGGGGAGGGCATCCTCTAGTCGTTCACGCTTCCGGCCTCCCCGCAGCAGAATGGAATGCTAAGCGCCGCATTGGCTTAGTCATGGAGGTGGCTCGTACCTCCATGATCCATGCAGCTGCTCTCCAATTTCTGTGGCCGTTTGTGGTCCGGTACGCTGCGCATCAGCTCAACCTCTGGCCCCGTGTCTCCTTGCCGGAGACCTCACCCACACTGCGTTGGACGGGGGAGGTTGGCGATGCGTCGGTGTTCCGGTTATGGGACTCTTGTGCCTTTGTTCGCGATACCTCCGCAGACAAGCTCTCCTCCCGCGCCATTCCCTGTGTCTTCCTTGGCTTCCCTCCTTAGACGCCTAGCTGGCAGTTTTACCACCCCACCTCTCGCCGGGTCCTGCCCTCTCAGGACGTCACATTTGACGAGTCGGTTCCCTTTTACCGCACTGCCCCTCTCCCCCCCCCCCCGCCACTCCTCCTCGCTCCAGGTCCCCCTCCAGTAGACCCCCTCCCCCCTTAGGTTCCTGCTCCTTCAGGTGTTTCTCAGGTAGACCCTCCCGCTTCCCTTGGCTGAGCATGTCGAGGTCATTAGAGACCTCGGGGGTGGTGCTACTCGGGATGCTGTGTCTAGGGTTGCTGAGCCTGCAAGTGCGGAGCCTGGGGGTGCTGAGCCTGAGGGTGCGGAGCCTGGGGGTGCTGAGCCTGCGGGTGTGGAGCCTGGGGGTGCTGAGTCTGGGGGTGCTGAGCCTGGGGGTGCTGCGTCTGCTGGAGGTCCTAGGGGCACCTGTACACGGCAGTCTTGCCGGCGGGAGCCTCTCTCACCATAGTAGCTGCACGAGTGGTTTGCTCGGCGCACACGCCTTCAGAGTGGTGCTGCTGGAGCAGAAGGCCCTGCCGCTGGGGGTACACTGCTGGAGGCACTGGAGCTACTAGTCTTGGAGGTACCAGATGTGCTAGAGCTAACGGTCCTGGAGGTGCTCGTACTGGAGGTACTAGAGCTGCCGGAGCTGGTGGTGCTGAGCCTGGAGCCTAGGGGTGCTGAGCCTGAGGGTGCGGAGCCTGGGGGTGCTGAGTCTGGGGGTGCTGAGTCTGGGGGTGCTGAGCCTAGGGGTACTGCGTCTAGTGGAGGTCCTACAGGTGCCACGCTGCAGCAGTCTAGTCGACGGGAGCCTCCATCACCACAACAGTTGCGCGAGTTGTTTGCTTGGCAGCGGGACTACTGGCACAGGAGGCCCTGCCATTAATGGCGCTGACGCTGGAGCCAGTGGAGCTGGAGACGCTGGACCTGGAGGCGCTGGAGCTGGAGGCGCTGGAGCTGGCGGCGCTAGAGCTGGAGGCACTGGAGCTGGAGATACTGGACCTGGAGGCGCTAGTGCTGGAGGCACTGGAGCTGGAGGCGCTGGAGCTGGAGACACTGGAGCTGGAGGCGCTGGAGCTGGAGACCCTGGAGCTGGAGGTGCTGGTGCTGGAGGTACTGCACAGCGGTGACCGTTCTTCGTTCCGCCATCACCGTTGTCTCTACCACCACCTGACTCGGTGCTGCGCCAGGTTCTTAGCCTCCCGTCTTCTACTGGCCTTACTCCTCCCTTACTGTGTCCACTTCCTGACCAGTCACAGCCACGACTACAGCCAGCCTCCCCACTGCCTGCTCCTTCTCCTTACACTGAGCAGACAGGCTCGCTTACAGAGCGTCGTGAGCCTGCGTCTTGTCCTGCCTCGCTTGTTCGAGCTGCTCGCAGTGGTCGTCGTGTTCCTCGTTCGCGTCCTCCTCCTGTCCTCGGCACTCACACTATGGCACTTCGTCCTTCCTCTGTTCCACAGCATATTTGTGAGGATCTAGGATCAAGCTCAGAAAAGAGAGTTTGAATTGAATGATTCACCTGGGTACAACACGAGGCTATATATAGTCTCGACACAAGGTATGTAACCCATGTGTAACGCGAATGTTATGAGGGTTGCGAAGCGTCCTGAACAGAACCCTCCCAAACTCGGTAGAAAGCAATTCGATAGAAACTGAATAGCCTTGAGTTCGGTACACGTAACCTGGATCAGTGCAATAACTATAATAAAATATTGGAATGCACCTAACCTAGGAAATCCAGATTATCTATGCATGATAATTAAAACCAAGGCTAGTAATAGCATAATAAAGTCAAGGCAAGCTAGCAAAGCCAGCATAAGCCGTCGTACTCTCACAATGTCCCTCTGCCGTCTCCTCCTGCGTCCTCTCTTCCGCACGTTTTCGACCCTGAGTCTTACTTGGTTCATGTTGCCAGCCCTGCTATCACACGTCTCCTAGCCACTGTTGTCACTGACCCTTCATCCATTGCTGCGTCTGACTTAGTTGCTGAGCTTGTTGACTTTGCTGTTGCCTGTCGTCTAGACTACGCTGCTAGTCTTGTTGCTGAGTCTGAGTCTGACTGTCCTCCGTCCGTCGGGGGTGAGTGTGCTCTTGGCACTGACGTCCTTGAGGACACGCAGGAGGACTTTGTGCTTCTTGCAGGTGCTGTACTTCATCTCGTGGCCATGCTGCTTGCACCTGAGGGATACACGGATGCACTAGACATCCCGACCCTGCGCTCTTACGCAGAGGCGATTACGGGTCCCTACTCCTCTCAGTGGCAGACAGCCATGGACGCAAAGATGGCATCCTGGAAGTCCACAGGCACTTACGTTGACGCAGTTCCCCCTCCTGGGGCGAACATAGTCGATGGCATGTGGATTTTCAGGGTGAAGCGGCCGCCGGGTTCTTCGCCTGTCTTCAAGGCTCGTTACGTTGCTCGAGGCTTCAGTCAGCGACAGGGGTTAGACTTCTTCCAGGCCTTCTCCCCTACCCCGAAGATGACCACTCTTCGGGTGCTGCTGCACATTGCCGCTCAGCATGACTACGAGCTTCACTCTCTTGACTTCATGCTGAGGACAGCCTGCACGAGGAGACCTGGCTGCACGAGGAGACCTGGCTGTGCCACCCACTTGGCTTCATTGGCCCGTTTCCCGCAAGTACCTAGTGGAGCCTCAGGCGGCCAGTCTACAGTCTCGGCCAGGCGCCTCGTGAGCGGCACGACACACTGAGGAAGACAGTTGCGGCTCTTGGTTTTGTTGGTGCAACCCTACGGTTTGCACTCGGCTTGTTGTCCGTGTGCGTGTGTGTGTGCATGGAATGGAATGAGGGCATGAAATAATATATATATTTCATGCTTATAATAGTGAATATATGATGGGTCATGTATCGAGTGTGTGTGTGTCGAGTCAATAGCGAGTTATCGCTAGCCGTGTATTAATGCGGTCATTTGTGTCTCGCGCGCGGTTTCTATTTTGTCGCGTGTCTCGTGCGCGGTTTCTATTTTGTCGCTTGTCGAACGTTCGGCGTGTCGCAGGTGTATGCAGCAGACCCATAATGAACCCAAGGATGAGTTTTGTGATGAAGAACCGGAGCCTTGGTTCAAGCTTCAAGTGATTTCGAAGCTCGCCAAAAGGGTACACTTCAAGATAGTTACATTAGATTGTGTAGTGTAACATTTCTGTTGGTATAGACCCTTGTGGAGGGTAGCTTCGAGACCCTTCTTGGTTGGGGACAGTGTGGCACTGTTCCACATCACTGTACCTCGGCTCTTGGGGTTTGTAGGAGCTGGGATTCCCAACTCGCAACTCTTCCTAGTTGTTCGTAATTGTGTGTTCTAAGACTATGTTGCTGCCATAGTGCCGTTCGTTCAATCTGACGCTGTGTCCTTAATTCTTGATGAAACCGTGCGATCTAAATTGCATATTGTAGAGGATGTTAAGACGCTCCATATCCCAGTTGAATGATGTCATTTGGAGCTGTGACCAGATCGCTATGAACGTTTAAAGCCGCTGTGCAGAAATCTGACTGCGCACTCTATCTCTCGCTTTAGGCACATTAAAGCCTATTGTGACTATAACATGGTCTCCTCCTTCGCCTCGACGACTTGGTCTTTGCCAAAGCTGACACTGAGGCATTAGCTCTTGTGAAGTCGGAGCTGCAGAAGAGACACACGTGCACAGACCTGGATGAGCTGCGCAGCTATCTTGGCTTGCAGATCACTCGGGACAGAGCACGGCGCACCATCACCCTGACTCAGTCACACATGGTGCACCAGGTCCTTCAGAGCTTCAGCTTCTAGTTCTCCTCGCCATAGTCCACTCCTCTGCCTACCGGTCACTCGCTCTCAGCTCCACCTTCGGACGAGTCCGTAGAGCCGAGTGGCCCGTATTCAGAGCTTGTGGGCTGCCTCATGTACCTGATGACCTGCACTAGACCTGACCTTGCCTACCCTCTTAGCATCCTTAGCATCATGTGAGACACCGATGAGAGCACTTGGAGGCTTCTAAGAGGATGTTGCGCTACTTGTGCAGTACATCGGGCATGGGGCTCGTGCTTGGACACTCAGGACGGAGTCGTTCTCACTGGACACTCAGACGCGTCTTGGGTTGACGACCTGGCTACGCAGCGGTCATCACAGGGTTACACGTTCAGCCTTGGCTCTGGCTCTGTTTCTTGGCGGTCTACCCGCTCATCTTCTGTTCTCAGCTCCAGTTGTGAGGCTGGGATCTACGCAGGAGCCATGGCTGCACAGGAGTTACGTTGGCTCACCTACCTGCTGACTGACCTGGGAGAGCGGCCTAGTTCTCCTCCAATTCTGTACGTAGAATACAAGGCCGCTATTGCCTTGTGTAAGGAGCACAGACTGGAGCACAGAATGAAGCACATCGCTCTGCGTTACTTCCTTGCTCGAGAGTTGCAGCAGCATGGTCAGCTTCGTGTTGCTTACGTGGCCACCCGGGCCAACACTGCTGATGTGTTCACCAAGGCACTTTCGCGTGGTGATCATCAGCGTTTCTGTATGGCTTTAGGCCTTGTGCCCACCTTGTCTCACTAGCTCACTGTGTGACTTTGCTTGTATTGTGACCTATATATATCCTGCATGCTTACTCTTGCTAGGTTAGCATGATTGCTGTACTGTTTGCTCTTCTTTATATAACTCTGCATGTGAACTGGCCTTGTGGCCATTTGCTTGTACTCATAATGTGTGGTGACTTCGTGATCCACCCTGAGCTTGCTTTGCTTTTCTTGACTGGTCTTGTGACCTTTTGTTCTCCCCCACTTTGCCTATGCGGGTGTGTCAAACTATAATGATACTTATGTTGTGTAGGTCCATAAAGGGTACAACCCAAATTAGGGTTAGTAGTGTACACAGATCCATGCATCATTCTCATTCAGATTCTTGACACTTGGTTACATTTCCTTATAACAGCAAAACTCAACCGTGCGACTCACGTTACTTCCGCCTTTTCGTCCTCAGCCTCGATACTGCTTCCTTCGATTGCTGCGGTTAGGAGTGCACAGTAATGTTTTATACATTACTATTCGCAACACCCCCTTTCACTTCTGGCTGTAGCAGGTCTTGACCCGCTTAACTTGTCCGCTAAGTTCGGAGCCGTGCTGGTACTGCTGACGCGGAAGTTTCTTTGTGAGAAGGTCAGCTGCCATGTCACTCGTCGTGCAATAGGTCAAGTCAACCTTCCCCTTGACAATTTCGTCCTTGACGAGGAAGTACCAGAGCGCGATGTGTTTGGTGCGGTTGACGAATCCAGGCTTGTTCGCGATCCTGATGGCGATCTAGTTGTCGGAGTGCAGGCGGAAGTTCGTTGAAAGCTGGAATTTTCTCCTCCGGCAGCAATTCCTGAAGATAGAGGTCTTCGTGAACAGCTGCTGTTGCTGCGATGAACTCGCCTTCCGCTGATGATAGGACAACCAACTCCTGTTTCTGCGAGTTCCAGGAGATGGGGCCGCTGGGCTCGAGGCAAAACAGGAAGCCTGTCATGGACCATCGATTGTCGGGGTCAGCGGCGTTATTTGCATCCATGTAGCGGATGAGGTTGAAGTACGCGGTCGGGATGGTGGAGTAGCAGAGTCCAACATTGGGCGTTGAGATGAATGAATTGCAGCGCCCGCTGAAGATCTAGGAGATTTTCAGCCGTTGGTTTGCGGGAGTACTGAGCCAGCTGGCTTGCGATGTACGAGAGATCAGGCCTGCAGGTAACAGAAGCCCAGCGGGGGACAGGCTTTGTTGTCAGGCTTGTGGTTGGGTCTTGGAGTGCGGTAAGGGGTGGAGAGCGGTGCAGATGCGATGTTGAAGCGCTTGCCAAGTTATTCGGCATGCTTGGCTGCAGAGAGATGAATGGTTTCTGGCGAGAGGGAGATGTTCAGGCTGAGGAACTGCTTCACGTCGTAGTTGCAGGTGATGTCGACGCGCCCCGCCAGATTCTTCTCGCACCGCTCGAGCAGCTCGTTGCTTGACCCTGTGTAGAGAAGGTCGTCAACGTACACCGTGATTAGGATGTATTCGCCGAGGAAATCATGGCGGTGCAACCCTGGATCGTGAGGCAGCTACTTGAACCCAATTTCAAGCAGGATGTTGTGCAGGTACTGCTGCCAGAGCCTTGGCGCCTGTTTGATCCCGTAAAGGGTTTTCCGCAGCTGGTAAACATGAGAATCTCCTTCACCGTACGTGTGCGGCTGCTCCACGTGGATCATAGTATATACTAACGCATATAAGAACACGTTCTTTACATCGATCTGTCGGAGTGGCTGGTGTCGTGCGGCGGCGATGATGAGGAGGATTTTGACGGAGGTGGACGGCTGACCGGTGCAAAGGTTTGGTCGAAGTCAATGCCGTGCCTCTGTTCGTAGCCACGTACGACCCATCGTGCCTTGAATCGTTCAATCGTCCCGTCAGCTGTGGTCTTCACGCAGAAGACTCATTTGCTAGAAAGAATTCTTCTTCCCTTAATTGCTGCTCGATCGACGAGAACCCAGGTATCGCAGGACTCAAGGGCCAGTGCCGTTGAGGTGGTGATGTGGAGCCCAAGAAGTTGTAATCCGGGCACGGTGCTGTCGTGGCGGTGACTTCCTGCACCTCATCGTCGTCACTTTCTGGTTCAGGTGGTGCTGGTGCTGCACCTCTACCGCTTCCACTTCCGCCTGCTGCGCCTGCTCCTCCTCCAGGCAAATCATCATCGTCGTCGTCGCTGCTGCACTGATCACCCCTTGTGAATTCTCCCCTGGTGTCTTGCTCCAGGATCGCTGCAGTAGCTTTGTCCTCAGGTGTTGCGTAGCTGTGCCCTTCATTTGCGTAAACGCGATTCGCGTTCGTCTGCTCTTCATGGCGAAATTGCTCGAGGAAGAGCTGCTCGAAGAAGATAAGATCCAGGATGAGCCACGCCTTGTGCTCATGGCTGATGCCGAGGTGAATGCCCCATCGCGCGCTCACGGCTTGCGAACTTCCGATAGTGAATGTTGGCAGGCGATACTGCACCATGCATCCCCACACGCGGAGCATGGTTGTGTCGCCCTTAGTCCTGGTCCACTTCACATGCGGCGACGAGTTGCCGGTGATGGCCGTGGTTGACAGCAAGTTGTGCACCCGCACGGTATGGTGCATTGTGTAGGTCCAGTACATTGGCGGAAGCTTTGATTGCTTCATCAATGCCCGTACCTTCGTCATCAGTGCGCAATTCGCGCGCTCTGCTACGCCTTGCTGCTAGTGTGCGTAGGGGAGAGAGATGTGATGCTCGATCCCCTTTTGTGGCATATAATCCTATAGCTCCTTGCTCCTGAATTCCACTGCGCCGTCAGACTGCTAGATCTTCAACTTCTCCCCAGATTCCCGCTGCGAGGATATGGGTCTGTGGCAATCTCTGCAGATGCCGTTTGGGTTAGGGTCATGCAGAGCCAGCTCGCGCGGATGTGTGTGATGCAGCACCCATGGGCGACTGTCAGGATGCTTCCGGTTCGAGCGATCGATGTGCTCGAAACGCAGGGGTACGAGGTCAATGAGCTCCTGCGAATCGCCGTTGCAGTAAGGAATATCGAAGTCGAGTATGTAGACTCCGTTTTCGGAGTGTGCTCGTCCGATCTGTTTGCGCGCGTTGTTCGGTGTGGTGTAGTGAAGTAGGATGTCGCGCGTCGCGGGGTCAGTACTGAGGTCAACTCCGCAGTCCATGAGTTGCTCTGCCGAGAGGAGATTGAAGCGCAAATCCTACACGATCAGCACGTTGTTCAGCGTGATGTGCGTCCTGCTCCCTCGAGCCTTGAGCTCCACGATTCCTTGCGCACTTGCGCGTAGACGTGTGTTGTTCGCCACGGTCACGTAAGTCACGGCGGGTGTGGGGATGGCGTTGGATATGTAACGCTCAGAGCCCACCATATGCTGCCCACAGCAGCTATCCAGGTACCACGTATTGTAGCGCCTGTTGTCATTACGTGCGAGCAGCGCCAGTCGCGGGGTAACGATTTGAGGTGTGTCATATTTCTGGAATTGCTTGCGCAAGATCCAATCGATTGGAGCTTCCCGCGAATCAGGTACATGCGGGGAGCTTTCAAGCAGCGGGACTGGCAGATTCCAGTCTTGTTGGTTGTCATGCTGAAATTGTGGCGCGTGCTGAACGGATTGTTGTTTAAGAATGCCCTGATGGGGTGAGGTGCCGGCTCAGGTGAAGGTGAGCGCACGCGAGGACGATGCGATCCGCTTGTCATTGCCATGTTCCCTATGACCTGCGGACAGGGGCAGTCCGTGACGGCTGCTGCTGCTGATTCTAAACTGTTGGGTTCAGGTTGCGCGATGGGGGTTGATACCCCTGGGCTGGACGCATGTCGTTTCGTACGTCTTGTCGGCCGGACCAGTTGCTCGGATTGGTCTGGCGAGGGCGAGATCGGGACTTGCATGGATCTCCCAATTTTTTTTGCAAATCTTGCAGTAAAGGCGCCGTGGGCGTCGCTCTTCAGTGTTGTTGGCGTAGAAGGCGATCGCGACGATTCTTGGTTCATCAGAAAGCTCTTGAGCAGAGGAGTCACTTCAAATATCTGCTCAAATCAAATAACATTCACTCACTTTCAGAAAATTCAAACCACACCAAACACAAATTCTTGCACACGCTCACACAACGCATGCAACACACGAACATATGATGGGAGGCAGACAGACGTGAATGCGAATGATAGCATCACACAACAAACTCCCCCTCTGGCTGCCAACCATCATCCCACATGCCATAGCTCAAGCATGCACCCTCAATGCACACTCATTCCAGCAAGCTTCATGCCCTTCCAGTGCTCAGGTTCTGCCAGGCGCTTGGTGAGAATGTCAACCGTCTGCTGCTGGGTCTTCACAATCTCCAGCCGCACCTCCTTGTCCAGGAGCCTCCTCGTCCAATGCCACTTAGGCCTGATGTGCTTTGTCAGGCCATGAAGACAAGCATTCTTGGCCAGCTTCACTGCTGACTCATTGTCAAAGAACATCACAGTCGGCTCCTTCTGACCAACTCCAATCTCCTCCAACAAACGCCTCAGCCACACCACCTCCTTGGCCCCATGATGAAGGGCCATGTACTCGGTCTCACACGAGGACAGCCCCACCTCATTCTGCTTCTTGCTGCGCCAGCTCACTGCACCACCTCCAAAGAGGCCTCCAATGCTAGTGCCGTCCGCCTTCACCGAGTTGAAGCTAGCGTCGGTGTAGCAGGTCAAGAGCATCTCCCCCTTGCTCAAGTCAGCTGCACCCCTCTGCAGCCTCTGTCGCACAGCACTGTACTCCAAGCCCACTGATGCTGTAGCACTCACATAGCGGACCAACCTCTTGGCCGCTTCCAGCTGCTCATGACTGGGGCGAGAAACCACACTCGCAAGCCTGGATGTTGCAAAGGCAATGTCAGGCCGCGTGTGGTTGGCCGCATAGTTGAGCACCCCAAACATGGTATGAAACAGCTTCCTGTCACTCTCTCCCACCACCTCCTCATCAGCACAGGGCTCCACAGTGAACCCTGAAGGCAATGGGGGAGCTGGCTCTCCTCCATCCTGCAGCCCATACTTCTCGGCCAGCCCCTCACAGTACTTCCTCTGGTGCAACCTCAACACTCCCTTGTCAAGGTCCCTCTCCACATGCATCCCCAGGTAATACTTCACATCTCCCATCTTCGAGCACTTGAACTGCATTTCTAGCATCTCCTTCACACGATCAATCATCTCAGATGACTCAGAGAACAGCAAGATGTTGTCCACATACACCAGGAGCATGAGAAACTGCTCCTTCTCTTACAGCACGAACAGGCCGTGGTCGCACTCACTCTTCTTGAACCCCCCAGCTAGCACTGTCTCCTCCAGCTTGTGGTACCATGCACGAGGAGCCTGCTTCAGGCCATAGATGGCCTTCTTCAGCCTGCACACCCGACGCTCCCATCATCCAACCCCTCAGGCTGCAGCATGTACAGCTCCTCCAGAATGATCCCATTGAGGAAGGCGGTGGTAATGTCCATCTGCTTCACCCGCCATCCACGGTTAACAGCCATTGCCAACAACACTCGCAGTGTTGTGCCTTTCCCCACAGGCGCAAAGATCTCGTCAAAGTCCTTGCCCTTTGTCTGCTGGAACCCCTTAGCCACAAGCCTTGACTTGTAGCGGGTCAGCTCCCCGTCTGGTCCGTACTTATGCCTGAAGATCAGCTTGGAGGCAGTTCACACAGCTCCCACGTCTCGTTCTCCAGTAGGGGGTCATACTCCTCCTTCACACTCTGCTTCCACTTCTCAGCATCGGGCCCACTCAAGGCCTCGGTAAGCGTCTTGGGCTCAGGGACGGCTGCCCAGTAGCAGTGCGCTATCTCTTCCTCATCACACTACTCGGCCACACTCCCAGCCCTTACCACCTTTGGCTTGCCAAAACTGGGATAGGTCAGCTGGTTAAGAGGGCGCACATCCCTCCTAGGATGGTCAGTCGAACGTGCGGCACCTTATGGAGCACCTTGCTGCTGCTGCTGCTGCTCCTCCACCTCAGGTTCTCCCCCATCCTCAGTCACCCCAGAGATATCATCCTCTGAGACAGTGACCTGCACTTGCCTCGAAGGCCGCTGCACCTCATCGGCCTCAAAGGAAGCTTCTGCTGCTGCAGCTTCCACTCCTTGTAGTACAAGGACTCAAGGAACTTCACATCCCTTGACACAGTCAGCTGCTGGCTGGTCAAGTCCCATATCAACCAGCCCTTGTGATCCTTAGCAAGTCCCAAGTGCACACCCCATCTCCCAGAAGCTTCCAGCTTTCCCTATTCTCCTTCAGCACATGAAACACCACCATGTAGCAGTAGGCTCTCAGCATGTTTACTGTTGGTGCACTCCCATACCACTTGGAGTAGGAGACCCACTGCCTGTCTCCCCACGGTCGCCAGCACCCTGTTCTTCACAAGAGCGACCTGCCTCAGTGCAGTCACCCAAAATAGATCTGGCAGCCCTGCACGCCCAAGGAGAGTGCGAGCACCTTCCTGCAGGGTCCGGTTGAACCGCTCAGCCACGCCGTTCTGCTGAGGGTTATAAGAAACTGTGAGCTGATGCTGGATCTCCTTCTTCTTCAGCACCGCCTCAAAATCAGCGCCAATGAACTCTCCTCCGTTGTCGGTGCGGATCACCTTCACCTTGTGTCCGCTCTCCCTTTGAGCTCTCGGCATCCACTCCTTAAGAACAGCCGCTGCCACCTCCCCCTTAGTCTTGAGAGGGTAGACCCACACCGCACGCGTGTGGTCGTCCACGATGGTCAAGAAGTAGCGGCTGCCCGAGAGAGAAAGGGCCCTCGTGGGGCCCACCACATCCATGTGCACAAGTGCAAGTGGAGCCTTGGCTGGTCCCGTGCTGCTGCTGAAGGGAAACTTCGTGAAGTTGGTTTCAAGGCATGTAGGGCAGCTCCCAATCTCCTTTGCTGCCCCCTTCACCTCCAACCCCTTCAAGCTCCCATCCTTCACCAACTTCTGCAGCATAGGAATGTTGATGTGGTACAGCCTCTCATGCCAAGTCTCCCAATCGGCCTCACCACTCCCAGATGAAGCCTCTGCCCAAGCAGCGGTCGCATCCATACCAGCAAGCACCTCACCATGAGGCTGCTGTGGCTGCTGCTTTGACTGCATCCAGGGCCCTAGCAGTTGGTGCAGTCTCCTTTCCTCCCGCAGTTGCTTTAGCCGCTGCCGCTGCCGTTGCCGTTGCTGGTGGTTTCCCGTTCCAAGGGATAATGGGCAGCTGCCACAGGTCCTTGATGCAGCTGCTCTTCTCGTCCAAATCCCACAGCAGCAACTTCCCAAGCTTTGCACGGCAGCTGGTTGGGCCGAACGTAACTTTGGCCTTGCTTTTCTGCAGCCGGCGCACAGATAGCAGGTTACCAGATAAACCTTCAACTAGCAGGACAGTCCCAAACCCCACAAGCTCCCCTTTGGCTCCCATCACCTTGGCATTCCCAACAGCAATCAGAGGGAGTAGAGCACCTGAAGGGGCAGCCACAAACTTGATCTTCCGAGGGGGTTTCACCTCATCAAGCAAATCTGCCCGCGGAGACATGTAACTCGTGCAACCTGAATCGATCACCCAGTGAGTGAGGGGGTGCATCACAACCTTCCCAACCGAACCCACATCATCCTCACTCCCTTTCACATCTTCAACCATTAGAAACATTCCAAGGGAGGCTTTACTTGTGCACCATCACCTTGTGCACCTGAACCTTGCACAACACCACCACCTGCGCGTTCTCCACTTGGCGGCTTCCATGCCCCTCATTGTAGTCACCTCGGCCTCTTCCTCTGCCAAAGCCTCTCCCACGGCCTCGGCCTCTCCCTCCCCCTCTTCCTCTGCTGCCTCCTGCAGCTCCATACCCCTCAGCAGTCTTGTTGGCAGCACCACCTCCCGTGTGGCGCCTGCGGAAAACCTCCTGCAGAATCTGCTACCGTAGCCACTCAGGTGTCCATTGGTCCTGCTGAGTGTTGAGGGTGGGGATGAGGTTGTCCCACGAATTGTCGAGCACCGAGATGATCTTGGTGCACTGCTGCATCTGCGACACCTTGCTGCCCGCCGCTGCCATCCTCGCATAGGTGTCCTTGATCTTGTCAAGGACCGGCTTCACATCATCTCCCGGTCGCATGGAGAGGGCAGCCAGCTCCTTCTCCAATACGATCACCATCGGCAGCGTGTTGGGCTACACCACGTCGCGCAGTAGCTTCCATGCCTTTGGACCGGAGTTGTCCAACTCAACCAAGTCCTTGATGTGCTGGAACATGTTGTTTTTTACGGATTGGAGGATGAGGTCGTACAGCACCGCGCTCTTCTCAATCCACCGATCGCGGGCATCTCCTTCCTCCGGCATCTTCTCTTCTCCCATCGCAAGTTTCAGCAGCTTGTAGCGCTTGAAAGCGCTCCTCATCGGCCCGCTCCATTCCTCATAGTTGGAGCCATCCAAAGCTTCGATCTTGGATGGTGGCGGTTCACTCCTCTTATCAGCAGCTTCTCCACTCCCTTGACTCATCTCCTCTGCTCCCAATCACAGGTTTCAGCTCCCCCTTTGCTGGTCACAATGTAGATCCACGAAATCTTCAGTGACGGTGCCAACGAAATTTCGGTAGAGTTTCCCCTTAGCGGAGGGTACGTGCAACCTCTAAAACTCCACTTAGGCACGCCCACAGGCCATGGTGGGTCTATAATGGTCTTCACACTTCATTAGACTTTTCACAACATCCTCAATCAGCTCTGATACCACTTGGTATAGATAAAGGACGGAGTCTAGAAGTTTAGGAGTAGAAAATATTCCAAAATCGTTGGCTTAGATTTTTTGGACAGAAAAGTCGTGTTCACAAGAAACGCCGTCGACGAAAAACGCATCGTTAAAACTTCACCAATTTCGGATATGTTGTAGCTCTAGACCGTAGCTACAATTCTCAATTTGAATCGTATAAAAAGATGAAGTATATCTTGAGTTATATATTTCGGCGCACTAGGGGGTAACTGTCATAGAAAATTTAACTCACAATAGTCTTACAAGTTCACACAAGAATGTTAGAGTGGCAATAAACCAGGTAAGAGGGAAGAGGAGGACGAGAGGGAAGGTCCCAAGGAGTCCCTAACAAAAGAAATTCCATAATCACATCAAATCCCCTCCCTATGGCAACCCCACTTTTACTTTTGTCACTTTCCAACCCATGCCATCCACCTCACCCAACTTGGCCACACTTGCCAACCTGGTTTGGCTTCTCCCAACCACTTGGAAACATCTAAGTGATGGGGACGAAATTTCCCAAACCCTAGAAGTCTATACCCCACATTGAGTAATTCAGCAAGTTCCCAAAGTCACCATAACCAGATTTGAAAGCTTACGAACTCCAACGTTCGTAACTTTCTTGGTCGTGCTCCGATCGCGACGATTATCGGTTCGTCGGAAAGCTCTTGAGCAGAGGAGTCACTTCAGATATCTGCTCAAGTCAAATAACATTCACACACACTCAGAAAATCCAAACCACACCGAACACAAATTCTTGCACACGCTCACACCACGCATGCAATGCATGAATATATGATGGGAGGCAGACAGACGTGAATGCGAATGATAGCATCACACAACACGTGTCTGGGTAGTGGTGGTGGGCCCTTGACCTCAATAGCAGAGTGAATGTAAAATGCTTGAGATAAATTAAAACATGCAAATACAGGGAACATAAATATGAGCACAGGGAATACCAAACGTCCTAGTCTAGCCATGTACTCTAAGGGGTACATTCCCTTTTTACAGCGAAACTCAACCGTGCGACTCCAGACAGTTACGAAATTGTCGAGGCAGAATCCTCACCACTGCTGCTGCCTGATGTTGTCTGCCCGACGGTCCAAATCCTTCCGTAATCGTACGACCATTCGCGTTACTTCCGCCTTTTCGTCCTCAGCCTCGGCATTGCTTGCTTCGATTGCTGCGGTTAGGAGTACATAGTAATGTTTCATTCAATACTATTTGCAACAGAGATTGCGCCCCGTACCACGCCTCTTCTAAAAGTAGCTTAGCATAATGTCAAAAAGGTCAAAGAAAGGAGATGCAAGCAAGTGTCTAGAAATGTTGTACTTTTTAGAAGGCAACTCACTGTAGCCTAGACTAACTAACAATATATAGATGATAAACACATTTGACACACCCCCATAGGCTAAGTGAGGGGCATCAAAGCAAGCAAGTGAAACGAATGGTCACAAGACCAATCAAGAGAAACAACAAGACAACACTCAGGGTGGTTCTCAAGATCACCACACATTCTGAGCACAAGCAAAGGCCTCAAGGCCAGTTCAAGAGTTTACAAATATATATAGATACAAGGACAAACAGAGCAAAGCTACTACAAACGAGCACCAGTGTCAACAAGTAGCACGGATATGGCAGTTTTTGAATGACAGAACATAGTGCACAACTATTTGAATAACGAAATTGTTAGAATCTAGTGAGAATGATGATGGATTAGGTAAGGGGGAGGGTACAAGATTGTTGAGAAAAGTGGTGTACCCTCTAAGGATAACCCCTACGTAGCCTAGAAATAAAAAGCATATAATGTTTTGACACACCCCCATAGGTGAAGTAGGGGGGATAGCCAAACCAAACAATGGTCATAAGACCAGTCAGAAGAAGCAAACAAAGTAAAGCACAGGGTGGATCTCAAGATCACCACGCAGTCTGAGCACAAGGAAGCGGCCACAAGGCCAGTTCACATGCAGAGTTATAATAGCAAGGCAGTGCACTGATCGCATCCTAACAAGTGTAGACATGCAGGTATATATATAGATATATATACATATCAGTGTACAACAAGTGCAAGGCAAGAGACAAGCAGGTGAGGCAGAGTGGGCGGAAGCCCAAGAACAGTGCAGAAATGCTGATGATCACCAGACCCAAGGGCCTTGGTGAAGACATCAGCAGTGTTGGGGTGTGAGGCCACGTAGGAAAGGCGAACCAGCGATGCTGCAGCTCTTGAGCAAGAAAGTAGCGTAGAGCAATGTGCTTCATTCTGTGCTCCAGTCTCTGCTTGTGACGCAAGGCAAGCATGGCCTTGTTGTTGACGTACAGAACCAGAGGAGAATGAGGCCGCTCACCCAATTCGGTCAGTAGGTAGATCAGCCAGCGTAGCTCCTGTGCAGCCATAGCCCCAGCGTAGATCTCGGCCTCACAGCTGGAACTAAGCACAGAAGACGAACGAGTGGACCTCAACGAGACAGAACCAGAGCCGAGATTAAATGTGTAACCCTGGGACGACTGCTGAGTCACCTGGTCGTCGGCCCAGGGAGCGTCTGAGTGTCCAGTGAGTACCACTGAGTCCCGTCCTCCAAGCACAAGCCCCATGCCCGATGCGTTGCACAAATAACGTATTACCCTCTTAGCAGCTTCCCAGTGCACCTTCCGATGTCTACCGGGAGCCACGTAGCGAGCCAGAAGGCTGAGAGGGTACGCGAGGTCAGGTCGTGTGCACGTCATCAGGTACATGAGGCAACCCACAAGCTCTAGATACAGACCACTCAGCTATACGGACTCGTTCGAAGGTGGAGCTGAGAGCGAGTGGCTGGTAGACAGAGGAGTGGGTTGTGGCGAGGAGAAGCGCTGAAGGACCTGGTGCAGCATGTGCTACTGAGTCAGAGTGATGGTGCGTCGTGCTCTGTCCCGGGTGAACTGCGAGCCAAGGTAGCTACACAGCTCACCCAAGTCAGTGCAAGTGTGTCTCTTTTGCAGCTCCGCCTTCACAGGGGCTAGTGCCCTAGCGTCAGCAGTAGCAAATACCAAGTCGTCGACGTACACGAGGATGTAGAACGGCGGCAGAGTAGGGTCGGTGCGCAGAAACAATGATGGGTCAGCAGTCGAAGGAGCAAACCCAAGAGCCGCAAGCATCATCCTCAGTATGTCGTGCCACTCGCAGGGCGCCTCTCAAAGATCGTAGACCAGCCGTCGGAGGCTTCACTGGGTACCCTCAGGAAACGACCCAGTGAAGCCAGGTGGGTGACACAACCAGATCTCCTCGTGAAGGGTGCCCTGCAAGAAAGCTGTGGAGAAGTCGAGGGAGTGCAGCTCGTAGTCACGCTGTGCTGCAACGTGCAGTAACACCCAAAGAGTAGTCATCTTCGGGGTGGGGGAGAAGGCCTGGAAGAAGTCGACCCTCTGTCGGTGACTGAAGCCTTGATCAACGTAACACGCCTTGAAGATAGGCGGAGAACCCGGCGGCCGCTTCACTCTGAAAATCCACATGCCATCGACTATGTTCGCCCCAGGAGGGGGAACCTCGTCGATGTAGGTGCCTGTGGACTTCCAGGAAGCCATCTCAGCGTCCATGGCTGTCTGCCACTAAGAGGAGTACTCATCCGTGATCACCTCTGCGTAAGAGTGCGGGGTAGGGATGTCAAGTGCATCCGGGTCTCCCTCAGGGCAAATCAGCATGGACGCGAAACGGGGTAAAACGACCGCAAGACACTCGAGCTCAAACTGCCTGTCCTCAAGGACGTCACAGCCAAGGGCAAGCTCACCCCCGACGGACGGAGGACAGATAGACGCAGACTCAGTAATAAGACTGGCGACGTAGTCGAGACAACGGGTACCAGCAAAGTCGACTAGCTCGGTGACTAGGGAAAACGAAGCAGTGGACTCAAAAGAAGGGTCAGTGACAACAGTAGCTAGGAGACGGGTGACAGTAGGAATAGCAGCAGGAGCAAGGTCAGATTCAGGGTCAGGAACGTCAGGAAGAGAGGACGCTGGAGGAGACGGCAGAGGAACACGCTGTGGAACAGAGGAAGGACAAAGTGTCATATTGTGTGTGCCGGGGACACGTGGAGGACGAGAACGACGATCACGAATGACAGTGCGATTAGGGGAGGCAGGACGAGACTCAGGCTCACGACGCTCTACTAGGGGGCCTGTTTGTGCAGGGTAGGGAGAAGGATCAGGCAGTGGTGAGCCATGTAGTAATTGCAGAGGACACAGGAGAGGCGGAGTAAGGTCAATGGAAAACGGAAGACTAAGAACCTGACGAAGTGCCGAGTCAGGCGGTGGTAGGTACGGCTGCGGGTAGAAAAACGGTCGGCGCAGCGCAGCACCCGTACCGTCAGCAGCTCCAGCACCTCCAGCACCTCCAGCTCCAGCACCTCCAGCACCTCCAGCAGCTCCAGCACCTCCAGCTCCAGCACCTCCAGCTCCAGCACCTCCAGCACCTCCAGCACCTCCAGCACCAGCAGCTCCAGTACCTCCAGCACCAGCAGCTCCAGTACCTCCAGCACCTCCAGCTCCAGCACCTCCAGCACCAGCAGCTCCAGCACCTCCAGCACCAGCAGCTCCAGTACCTCCAGCACGAGCACGGCTAGCTTCACCACCAGGACTGCCCCATCGGACAGCCCACTCGCGGAGCCGCTCCGGCGAGAGAGTCTTCCGCCGACGTGCACTAGTACCGCCAGCACTAGCGTCTCCAGCACTAGGATCAACAGCACCTCCAACTCCAGAACCACCAGCACCAGCACCCTCGGCTCTAGTAGCCCCAGCATCCCCAGCTCGAGCACAGCTAGCTCCACCATCAAGGCTGCCCCACCGAACAGCCCACTCGCGAAGCTGCTCGGGCGAGAGAGTCTCTTGCCAACGGGCACCAGTACTGCTAGCACTAGCGTCTCCAGCACCAGGACCTCCAGCACCTCCAACTCCAGTACATCCTGCTCCTCCTGTACCCGTAGGACACTCAACACCCCTAGAACCAGCACCCCCAGAGTCCGCACCCCCAATGTCAACACCTCGAGCAGCACCAGAGTCCACAGCGACTGGCTGCAGAGGCGGTGAAGACGGCCGAGACAGAAAACCAGGAGGGGCCGCCAAGCGCGCTGAGCGGCAAGGGGCCACAGTGTTTGCACCAGGCGGGTCACCCCACTCAGCTGGGCCAGAGGTTTCAGAGGAGACCTCCAAAGGCTCAACCAAGGGGGGTGGGTCTACCTGAGACACACCTGAGGGAGCAGGACCCTGGACGTGGGATAAGGGGGGCTACCAGGGGGAGAGGGGGGGGGGGGGTACCAGGAAGAGAGGCGGGAGGGGCACGGGGAAACTACGGTAAGGGTGGAGACGGTAGAAGCAGAGAGACTCGTCAGAGGTGACGTCTTGGGAGGATAGGACACGAGGAAAACCTGGGTGGTAAAACCGCCAGGGCGGGGCATCAGTAGGGAAGCCAAGGAGACGCAGCGAAGTGTGCGGGAAGATCATGGACAATAGCAAGGGAACCCCAGACCCAAAACACCAACGCATAACCAACCTCTCCCTTCCACCGTAGAGTAGGGGAGGTCTTCGAGAGTGAGACACGGGGCTAGAGGTTGAGCTGCTTAGCGGCGTATCGGACCGCATACGGCCACAGAAAATGGGGAGCAGCCGCATGGATCATGGAGGTGCGAGCAACCGAGCCAATGCGACGCTCTGCAATCCCATTCTGCTGCGGAGAGGCCGGAAGCGTGAACGACTGGTGGATGCCCTCAGCACCCAAAAAGTCCTCGAGGAGGCGGGAGCAAAACTCACCACCTCGGTCAGAGTGCACCCGTAGAACCGGTAGGTCCTGACGGAACCGAGTGCTAAGCTGAAGACGGACAGCGCGGATCCAGCGGATCAAGACACTGCGGACCTCCGCCTTGCTCTGCAAGGGGAAGACCGTGGTGTAGCGCACGTAGTCGCTAACAATGAGGAGAAAGTAGAGTTCGCCATCCTGTCCAGTGACACGGGCGGGGCCCCACACGTCCATGTGGAGAGTTTGCAGAGGAGCTGTGGTAGGAGGAAACTAGGAGGAGTGAGGAGCGGCGCGCTGCCGCCCTCGATGTAGGGAAGGCAAGGTGTTGCAAGCGACCTCGTGAGCGGGGGCGGGGACCTGGGGAGACCAGACACAAGGAGACGGGAGTGCACGCCACGCAGACGTGGCAAGGAGGTATTATAGTCATAATAAGCTACAATGTGTCTAAAAAGAAAGATAGAGTGCATAGTCGGATTTCTGCACAGCGGCCTTGAACGTTCATAGCGATCTGGTCACAGCTCCAAATGACCTGATTCAACTTGGATCTGGAGCGTCTTAACGTCCTCTAGAAGCAGCAATTAAAATCCAACGATTTCATTAGGAACTGACGACACAGCGTCAGTTTGAACGAACAGCACATTTGCAGCAACATAGTCTTGGAAGACAAATTAGGAAGAGGTAGGAAGATTTACGAGTTGGGAAGGACTCTCAGCTCCTACAAACCCTAAGAGCCGAGGTACAGTGATGTGGAACAGTGCCACACTGTCCCCAACCAAGAAGGGTCTTGAAACTACCCTTCACAAGGGTCTACACCAACTGAAATGTTACACTACACATTGTAATGTAACTATCTTCAATATATTTAAGTGTACCCTTTTGGTGAGCTTCGAAATCACTTGAAGCTTGAAACCGAGGCACGGGCTCTTCATCACAAACTCATTCTTGAGTCCTTGTGGGTCTGCTGCACACACCTACGACACCCAAACGTTCGACACAGGACAAAATAGAAACCGCGCACGGGACACACGACAAAATAGAAACCGCGCGCGAGACACAAATGACCTCGTTAACACGCGACTAGCGATAACTCGCTATTGACTCGACACACACACACTCGACATCATGACCCATCATACACACACTGTTAAAAGCATGAAATGTATATCATTTCATGCCCTCATTCCACTCCATGCACACACGCATGCACGCACACGGACAACAAGCCGAGTGCAAACCGTAGGGTTGCACCAACAAACTCCCCCTCGGATTGTTGGCCTTAGGATCTTGCTCTCTCAGTTCAGAGCCATCCCAACCAGCTTGCAACACTTCCAATGCTGCTGCTCCACCAGCCTCTTGGTCATCATGTCTGCTGGCTGCCCCGTCGTCTTCACATAACGCAACTCAACTTCACCCGCGGCCACCATGCTCCTTGTCCAGTGCCACTTCACCCTCATGTGCTTGGTGAGGCCGTGCAACACAGGGTTCTTAGCTAGAGCAATATCACCCTGGCTGTCACAGTAGAGTGGGGTAGGTCCTTGCTGCTCCTCCCCCAATTCAGCCAACAAACGCCGCTGCCACACAATCTCCCGTACGGCACGGAAGCGTGTCATGTACTGGGACTCCACCTAGCTCAATGCTTGGTCCACCTGCTTCTTGCTCTCCCAAGCAGTTGGGCCTCCACCAACACAGCATATGAAGCCTCCCACACTTGTCAAGTCCTTTGGTTCTGATGCATACGAAGCATCCGAGAAGGCAGTGAGGAACAAACGCCCGGGTTCCACACCATCCGCGCCCTTTTGGCGCCTTTGCGCCGCCGCCGAGTATTGCAGCCCAACGGTCGGTGTTTGGCCAAGGTACTTGGCCACCCTCATTCCAGCTGCTACCTGCTCCTCATTAGGGCATTGAACAACCCTTGCTAGCTTCCCGTAGCAAACGCGACATCCGGTCGTGTGTTGACCGCCGCGTACATGAGGCTGCCCACCAACGAGTGAAAACGGCGCCTCTCCTCTTCACCAACGCTCTCCTCCTCTGGTCCCTTCACACACTTGAACCTAGAAGGAAAGGGGGTAGCCACATGGCCTTCACTCTGCCCAAAGTTGGCAGCCAATGCCTCCAGGTACTTCCGTTGGTGCACCCGCATGCACCGCTTCTCCAAGTCACGCTCGATGTAAAGCCCGAGGTAGAAGTTCACGTCACCAAGGGACTTGCACTTAAATTTGTCCTGAAGCTTCAGCATCACCTCCTTCACAAGGTCAGAGGAGGGTGATACGATGAGGATGTCATCCACATAAACCACCATGAAGCTCCTCTGCTCCCCCTCGCCAAGCATGAACAAGGAGTGATCGGCCGTTGAGGGAGTGAAGCCGATCTCCTCCAACACTTCGCGCAGCTTCAAGTACCACTGCCTAGGGGCCTGCTTCAGCCCATAGAGGGCCTTCTTCAAGTTCAACACTCTGCCACTACCATCATCAAACCCCTCTGGCTGCGCCAAGAAAATCTCTTCCTCTAGGACGCCGTTGAAGAACGCGGTTGTGACGCAAGCCTTGACCATCCATCCTTTGATGGCGGATCCCGCGAGTAGGGTCCGCAGCGTCATCGGCTTCACCACAGGACGAAACAGCTCCTTGATGTCCACCTTCTACTTCTGCTGGTACCCCTTGGTCACAAGCCTTGACTTGTAGCGCTTGATCTTGCTGTCGGCGTCCGACTTGATCTTGAAGAGCCACTTGGACGTACACAATAGCATTATGCCCCTCCCGTGGCTCCACCGATTCCCACGTGTCATTCTCATCAATGCTTTTCAGCCCACTCTCCATGGACTTCTTCCACTCCTCAGCATCAATACTCTCCAGGTCTTCCTGAGAGTTGCTGGTTCTCCCGGCATCTCCACCGGAGAGAAGAACGCGAAGGCACACTCCTCGTAGTCACTCTCCTCGTCATCTCCAACCATCATTGCCGCTCCGGCCAGGGCTGTCCTGCCCTACTTGCCCGGCGCATCATATGTCAGCTCCTTTTGAATTTTCCTCTTTCTCCTTCCTTCCTCATATGTCAGCTGCACGGACTTGAAGGCCTTGGCGTTGCTGCGGTGTGGCTCGGATCCGTGGAGCACTCGTAGTGCGGGAAGGGAGTTTCAATGCACGCTCGCTCACTTGCTGCACCTCCTCCTCTTCTTCCTCTGTATTCTTGGCCTCCTCTCCCCAATTCACAAGGGATTACCTTGTGGTGGTACTGCCGCTGCTCAACTCCAAAGGCAGCTCCGCGTGCTCCAAAACGGAACTCTTCACCTCCCCAAACCGCACGCCTATTTTCGCCTCATTCTCCGCCTTCCAATCCTTTGCAGTCCCTTCTCACCAAGAACTTCTTGGTGATTGGGTCCTAAAGAAGCCATCCTTTGCTGTTTTGAGCCATGCCCAAGTGCACGGCCATTATTGCCTTGGCACCAAGCTTGTTGTGTCGAAGATGCTTAGGCACGAGCACCATGTACATGCACCCGAACACCCGAAGCATATCCACCTTTGGCTTCCTTCCAAGCCACTCCACATAGGGCACCCATTTATCTGCTCCCACATGAGTCAAGGCTAAGTTCTTGGCCACACACGCACTCCGCACCGCATCAGGCCAGAAGTAGTCGGGTAGCCCGGCTTCAATGAGCAACCCGCGTGCCGCCTCCGTGATCGTCCGGTTCGCTCGCTCGGCGATGCCGTTCATTGCAGGGGAGTGAGTGCCGAATACCATTCTTCTTCAGCCACAACCCAAACTTCTTGATCAAGAACTCTCCGCCACGATCGGTGCGGATCGACTTCACAAGTCGGTCTTGTTGCTTATCCACCATCGGCAACGAATCGGTCTTGACCGTTTCACCCACGTCGCTCTTCTTGGACAGCACGTACACCCAAGTCATGCGGGTGTAGACATCCACTATGGTGAGGAAATTCTCAGCCCCAGCAGCTCCAAGCTTCAAGGGGCCCACCACGTCCATCACCACCTCATTTATTGGTGCCATAGCCGTTGCCTCCGAACTAGAGAACGGGAAACGGGTGAACTTGGCTTGCATGCACGTCGGGCAGCCAAGTAACTCATCTGGCTCCCCCTTCACACGTATGCCAGCAACCATCTGGTTCTTCACTAGCTGCTGCAAGATGGGCAGGGCCACATGCCCCATGCGCCGATGCAAAGTCAACCAATCACACTCCCCCGTAGCCGAAGTCGGATTGGAGAATGTCGCGCTCGCAATGGCGCCACACATGCTCTCTCCGTACTCCTCCTCCGCTGCTGCCTCAGGGTTCTCCTCACCCTTGTGCTGCTTCTTGGCTGCTGCACCACTCTCCTTATGGTCACCGAGCTTGCTGGTCACTCCAGGTTTGCTCTTCTTGGACTCGTTCTCCTTAGCGCGACCGTTCGCGCCATCGCCGCTACCAACCGCTTCACCCTTGGTGCTGATGCTTGCTGCCTTTTGCCTCTCCTTAGGCATAGGGGCCACAGGGATCTTCCATATCTCGTTGTAGACATCCCTTTTCTCGTGAAGGTCCCATAGTATTCGGTCTCCAATCCTCACGGTGTAGGTCTTGGCTCCCTTCGAGTTCGTGTCCATGCCGGCCTTTGCCAACTACTGCACGGAAATCAGGTTCGCAGCAAGGCTGGGCACCCAAAGCACGTTCTTGAGGCCCACGATTTTGCCATCAACACCCTTGAACATGGCCTTGTCCGTGCCTTTCACCTCTTCTTGCTGCCCCAAAGCCGATGTGACATGCTTCACCAGTGAAGTTCAGTGAGCAAATCTGCGCGAGGTGCCATGCTATAGGTAGCGACGCTATCAATCACCCAATAGTCCAGGGGGTGTAGGGTCACCTTCCCCACAGCTGCAAGCTCCTCAAAGCCTTCATCCTTCTCTGGATTAGTCGGTACTTGCGTCAACACGAAGTAGAATTGATCCAGGTACCGATCGTCCCTCGAGTCCTTGTCGTTATCCTCGTTCTTCATGTTTGCAGCACTTCGTTCTTCATGTTTGCAGCACCGCCTCCGCGACCGCCACGGCCTCCACGACCTCTTCCTCTCCCTCCTCCTGCTCCTCTACCCTCTTAACCTCGAGCAGGGGTCCATCCTTTGAGTCCGCTTCTGCGTCTGCCTTAGTCGCTGAGCTTGTTGACTTTGTTGCTGCCTGTCGTCTAGACTACGCCACTAGTCTTGTTATTGAGTCTGAGATTGTTTGTCCTCCGTCCGTCGTGGGTGAGTGTGCTCTTGGCACGGACGTCTTTGAGGACAGGCAGGAGGACTTTGAGTGTCTTGCAGCTGCTGTACCTCATCTTGTGGCCATGCTGCTTTGCCCTAAGGGAGACCCGAATGCTTTAGACATCTCGACCCTGCGCTTTTACGCTGAGGCGATCTCGGGTCCCTACTCCTCTCAGTGGCAGACAGCCATGGACGCAGAGATGGCATCCTGGAAGTCCACAGGCACTTACGTCGACGCAGCTCCCCATCCTGGGGCGAACATAGTCGATGGCATGTGGATTTTCACGGTGAAGCGGCCGCTGGGTTCTCCGCCTGTCTTCAAGGCTCGTTACGTTGCACGAGGCTTTAGTCAGCGACAGGGAGTTGACTTCTTCCAGACCTTCTCCCCTACCCCGAAGATGACCACTCTTCGGGTTCTGCTGCACGTTGCCGCTCAGCGTGACTACAAGCTTCACTCTCTTGACTTCAGCACAACGTTCTTACAGGGCAGCCTGCACGAGGAGATCTAGCTGCGCCGCCCACCTGGCTTCACTGGGTCGTTTCCTGCAGGTACCTAGTGGAGCCTCCGGCGGCCAGTCTACGGTCTCCGCCAGGCTCCGCATGAGTGGCACGACACACTGAGGACGACACTTGCGGCTCTTGGGTTTGCTCCTTCGACTGCAGACCCGTCGCTGTTTCTCCGCACCGACACGTCGCTGCCGCCGTTCTACATTCTCGTGTACGTCGACGACTTGGTCTTTGCCACTGCTGACATTGAGGCACTGGCCCTTGTGAAGTTGGAGCTGCAGAAGAGACACACGTGCATAGACCTTGCAGATCACTTGGCTTGCAGATCACCCGGGACAGAGCACGGCGCACCATCACCCTGACTCAGTCACACATGGTGTAGCAGGTCCTTCAGCGCTTCGGCTTCACTTGGTCCTCGCCACAGTCCACTCCTATTGCTACAGGTCACACGCTCTTAGCTCCACCTTCGGACGAGTCCGTAGAGCCGAGTGGCCCGTATCCAGAGTTTGTGGGCTGCCTTATGTACCTAATGACCTGCACTCGACCTGACCTTGCATACCTTCTTAGCATCATGGCGACGCTACGTGCGCCTGGGAGACACCGGCGTGAGCATTGGGAGGCCGCTAAGAGAGTGTTGCGCTACTTGTGCAGTACATCGGGCATGGGGCTCGTGCTTGGAGGATGGAGTTGTGTTGTCCTCATTGGACACTTTGACGCGTCTTGGGTTGACGACCTGGCTACGCAGCGGTCGTCACAGGGTTACACGTTCAGCCTTGGCTCCGGCTCTGTTTCTTGGCGGTCTACCCGCTCGTCTTCTGTTCTCAGCTCCAGTTGTGAGGCTGAGATCTACGCAGGAGCCATGGCTGCACAGGAGTTACGCTAGCTCACCTACCTGCTGACCGACTTGGGAGAGCGGCCTACTACTCCTCCATTTCTGTACGTAGACAACAAGGCCGCCATTGCCTTGTGTCAGGAGCACAGACTGGAACACAGAACGAAGCACATCGCTCTACGTTACTTCCTTGCTCGAGAGTTGCAGTAGCGTGGTCAGCTTCGTGTTGCTTACGTGGCCACTCGGGCCAACACTGCTGATATATTCACCAAGGCACTTCCGCCTGGTGATCATCAGCGTTTCTGTACTACTTTAGGCCTTGTGCCTGCTTCGTCTCACTTGCTCACTGCTTGAATTTACTTGTATTGTGATCTTTATACATACCTGCATGCTTTCTCTTGCAAGGTAGTGATCACTGTTCCGCTTGCTCTCTATTTTATAACTCTGCATGTGAACTGGCCTTGTGGCCATTTGCTTGTGCTTAGAGTGTTTGGTGACTTTGTGATCCACCCTGAGCTTGCTTTGCTTTTCTTGACTGGTCTTGTGACCACTGGTTCTCCCCCACTTTGCCTATGGGGGTGTGTCAAACTGTAATTATGCTTGTGCTGTGTAGGCTGTAGTGGGGTACCCGATAAAGGGTACAACCCAAGTTAGGGTTGGTACTTTTACCCTCATTTCTCTTCAATGCATCCATTCTGCTTGTTAGTTCTCTTCAACGACAAGTGCTGCAGGAGGTGAGAGGAGAGAGGAGAGGCGGCGATGCAGCAGCGTGGCATCACATCTTGCGTCAACCACCCAACCCCCCCCACACCCGCCACCCCCTGTCTTAGCGACGGTTGTTGGTGCTGCAGCAGCAGCGCAGGGGTTGACAGGAGGGCGGGTGGAGACTGGTGGTGGCACGCGACGGGGGGCCGTAGCGAAGGCGCGACAAAGCGGCGACGGGGCAGCATGGCCGCGATCGACAGGGCGACGAGCGGGGGCAGCAAGGCCGCGTGCAACGGGGCATTCGCCCCATTGATCGCGCTGTCTGTCGAAATTGTCGAAACAGTATTAGAAAGTAAGAATGAAGAAAGGAGGGGTTTGCACTAGCAGCAGTTGGCATACATATAGGAAACCCTAATTGGGTTGTACTCGCTATAGAGTACCCCACTACAGGCTAGACAATAATAACATTCTGACATAAATTGTCGCTGATTTCGACGCGATAGTAGCGTTGACGGCGCGAGCGCAGAAGTAGGGCTTAGGGAGGGATGGACGCCATAATCTAAATAGGAATCGGTGGGCCCATTGAGGTCCTAGGAGCATAATAGCTCTGATACCATGTTGAGTTTAGGAGTTCCAAGGGTTTAGGACTTAGGCTTAGGATGGCGTGAGAGAGTAGGCAAAAGAGGGTTGGATTATCGAGGGAAACAAACAAATACAAGCAAAGCATGGCAAGAGAGGGTGCACCACCAAGAATGTAACTGCACTACACCTATGCAGCAAGCAGGGTATATAAATATAATTTCAACAGACACTAGTACAAACACAGGCAACACCAAGGATGGTTCTACTCGACAACTCACGCGACTCTTGAGGACTCGAGAACCAGTCACGGAGATAAAGAGAAGGTCGGCTTTGAAGCCAATCCACAGTCTCCAGTCTCTTGACCGAGCAAGAGGAAAGCCTGTGATTTTCCACCTGCCATTCCGTCAGAAGCTACTCCAGCGCCAACCGTTCAGCGATCCTCCACTACCATGGCTGCACCGCGACAAGAAACTGCTCACAAGATCCATGACACCGTCATGCTGGATTCCTTGAATTTCCTTTGTGATATTAACAGCAATTGTTCTTGACAAGCAGGCTACTCCTACTTGCCTGAATGACTTCAAGCTGCAAGCAATTAAGGACTTCAAGAAGAGCTTTCTTAAGTACAGGACTTTGAGCTGCAGAATAAATTCATGGAAGAGCAGAAAGCGAGCGGAACCATCCCGCACAGCATCCGAATTAAGCTTTTTGGCTTCGTCTGCAATTTCTAATAACTTCGTCAAGAAGTTGATAAGGATCTCCAAGCGGCCTACGAAGCATACTAGAAGGAAGCACAGGGAATCCTGATCGCGATGAACAGAAGGGCAGCAGAGCAAGCGCGTAATGACACTACTGATGTCTTCCAGAGGCTCCAGGATCAGATTACTAACTACCTCAACCTGGCCAAGAAAACCGACATCGGGACCACAAACTCTATGTTGACCGACAATTTGATTTTCTTCAAGAATCGTGTTATTTCGGAGTTTACGGACGCAATGTCAGTTTTTGTCATGGAATCTAACCTTTCTAAAATTCATTTGAAGGAGAAGAAGAGGAAGATCGACGAAAAAAAGGCAGTTGCGATGGAAGAAATCGATAACCTTCCGGTGGACCCCACTGTTCGCGAGATCGCCAAGCAGGAAGCTGAGAAAGTCGCTAATCTCAAGTCGACATCGAAACCTTCCTCTAACAACGGCAAGAAGAAGGCTGCAGTCGGCAAAAGGAAGACCCTTCCCATTAACAACAACAAGAAAGCTACTACCACTGCAGCCAAGAAGATGAAGAAGGTGCAGCCGAAGCAGGACAGCAACAGCAACGGCAAGAAACGCAAGAATGGTCCTGGGAAGGGGATGCTACCACGAACTATGCGACATAGACGACGGAACGTGCCTACACCAAAACTGCTGGACGCAACGCGACTTACCTTAGAACCGCAACGCAACGACAAAAAACGGGGGAGGAGCCGTCCGCGGAAAAACAGGTCGACAGTAGCTGCAGATGTTCACTCCTAAGCGCTCATCCTCTTCGGCCGACAAACCGAGAGTCAGCTGCGTTGCAGATTGCCCAATCGTGGCATACACAATTTCAGCAACCATGTCATTACGCGTGACGAGTTTAATCTCCTTAGCTTGGGTCTTAAATTCATCCCTTTCCCTGCCATCCGTAACATTGCTAGTCTAAGAGTCGAGCTGTTCTCTTTCTTTAGGAGTTTGCGCACGATGTATCTCTTTGGCGAAACTGATATCGTTTCTAATTATCCAGACTACAAGCTCCCAAGACGAGAGAACTGGGATCCACCATTGGCTTCTTCCGAGATCGAAACAGCTCTTGCAGTTTTTAAAGACTCGGTTTTGAAGGACATCAGTGGTCAATCGATTCGTTCACGCTTAAGGAAAAATGTCATTCCGACACTTCAACGGCTTGCTAGAAACCCGGATCTAATCTTTAAACCTGCAGATAAGAACCTCGGCCTGACGATGATGAGCAGAGACTTCTATCAAGAAAAGTGTTTTCAACACCTTCTGAATGAGAAAGTCTACAAAGAATATTCTACCGTTCGGACTAATGACATCTTAAATGACCTGCACTCTATACATTCTAACTTCTAGCCGTTACTATCCAAGAAGATTTGGAATTCTTTCTTCTGTCAACTTAATGGCGGATGGAAAATTCCCGCTTTATACGTATTACTGAAGATTCACAAAAAGGTTCCTGCTGGACGACCTATTGACGCTTGCCACTCGTGGATTACGTTCAATGTCTCCCGTTGGCTTGACACGATCCTTCGTCCGCTGGTTCTACAACAACCTACTTACGTCAAAGAGTCTAAAAGTCCCATCCTTAGCTTGAACAACGGCGTTTTTCTAACAAGCTTTTGCTCGCTTCTTACGATGTAGAATCGATTTACCCCTCTGTTCCGTTAGTGGACGGTATTGATGTTGTTTCCTAGTTTCTCAAGAAAGCCAGACACCCGCTAGCTCCCCTCATCACTCGACTGCTTTGTTGGGTGATGTTCAACAGCTATGTCTCATTCAACAACAGATTTTTTCACCAGATTCATGGCACTGCCATGGGGACTTCTGTAGCAGTCTGCTTCGCCATTCTTTTTATGTGTTTTCTGGACATTCAGCTCCGCTCTTTGCTTCCATCACCTCCCCCTCTTCACCTTCGATTCATAGATGGCGGTTTGATTTTATGGAGGGGACGCGGGAAGAATTTCAATAATGAAAGCGCGGTTTGACACGCTTCATCCTTCAATTCGTGTGACTTGGGTCATTTCAGAGACGTCCATTGATTATTTGGATGTCACATTTTTCAAGGGCGAACGCTTCAACAACTCCAGTATTCTGAATTTGAAGCTGTTTCAGAAACCTATGAATAGGTACCTGTATCTACCCTAAAAGTCATACCACACCCGTACTACAAAGGTGGGCTTCATCCGCAGTGAACTTCACAGATTTCTGCTACGTTCATCCTCTCGCTCTGACTTCTTTAACTCCCGGGCTCTTTTCGTCGCTCGTCTTCGTGCTAGAGGGTATCTTAAGAAATTTCTCCTGCCGATCTTCAAGTTGGTTTCCTTTTCCTCTCGTTCAGAACTCCTCGGTCGCGCGTCTTCAACACGTGCCTCTCCGAAACGTGGTGGCCCCCTTGTGCTGAAATGCTTACTGAGCCTCTTGGTTGACCATTCGCACCTGGGGAAACTTTTGAGTTGACTCAAAAGTCGCCTCGTTACCATGCAGACCCTTAGATTGGTTTTAGGGCATGCTGATGGATCAGTGTGCCCTGCCCAAAATCGTGTCCAGATTAGTGTTGGGGGTTGAGATAATGCTGAATTTCTCAAGGTAAATTTGCAAGGCTCGCTGATTCATCACTTCTAAAACTCCGCTGCACTAGCTGGGCAGTGTTACTAGCCTAGTGGGTTGATATTCGTACAGCACGCGGTATATCGCAGGTTCGAATACTGTGAACGGATGGTCTAAATCCGTGTGCTGACGGAAGTAGATTAGACATGTAGGGGTTTTTGCCAGTTACTCTGGCCGAACTCCCCTAGTATACTTGTGCTCAAAATGTGTGGTCCCCATTATTATACTGAGTGATCAGTGCTAGCAGTACAGCACCACTAATTTGTCAATGTGATTTGAAACATTAAACTGAAAATTCAGTGCGAAGATAGACATGATACTGAATTTTTAGGGAAAACAGAAATCACAGCTTCAAAATCGGCCCAATCAGCGTGTTTTACGCTCATATCTTAGGGCCTGTTACCATGGCACACGACACATTTTCTACACGGAGGGCGCTTATAGCTTGGAGACTTACTAAGAGAGTGGGATTTTGTTTTTTAATTTCTGCTAAGAAATGCTAGGTGCAGTAGATTTTTACTGTTAGCCTCTTATTGCATTTGACCCCGGAGGATTCTCCCGCGTTTTGGGTCTTGTGTGACATTTTCTAGGCCTACAGTAAGCCTCCGGATATAAGTGCCACCCTCTGATAAGCGCCTGGCGCTTATAATTGGCATATGGCACTTACCGCATTCTCCCTGATATAGGACCCTTCCGAAAAAAGGACCCTCGGGACTTGTGTTCAGGTCTGGGACTTTTAATATGTATGAAATGTGAGAGGACCCCCCTTTTGCTATAAAACATTTTAAGCCCCCCCCTTTCTGTATACAGTAGTTAAAAGTGAATATGCGCGTTAGCTTTTAGGGGCACAGAATTCGAAATTTGACGCGTCACTTGTGTCAAAATCGGGTTCAGACACACCAATCATATCGGATACAAGATCTCACGCTTCTGACTTGCCGCTCGTGCGAATTTCGCGCATGCGAGATTTTTTCAATTCGAACATAAGACCCCCCTCCCCCCACCCCCCCTTCAAATTCAAGTGTACACCCCTAAATCGCATAAGTGTACTTGATTAATAAATGTACCCAGTACTCTTACAATTCGTGCCAATTAAATGTTCACCTTAGACTTTTTGCCTCTATTTTAGGAAAGTCCCCCGGGTCTTATATCCGGGAGAAAATGGTTAATCCGGTCCTCGATTATAAGCGCACCCCTAACGGCTTACAGACTATAAGCACTACTGTCTGTTTTATCTTTTTATATTTTAAATGGGACATATGTAACGAAACACACATTTTGCATCCCAACATTTACAATTTCGATGCACTTCACCCTTGCGCAACTCATCTCGTGCGCGTCTAGCCAGAATGACCTGTCACGGGGAAATCATGACTCATTCCTGACCGTGTGATATGGCAGGGAATCGTTCCCTGCCAACTTACGCGAGATTCTCATTCACAGCCCTCTAAAATTTCGACTCAATTCAAGTCGCAAGAACAAGATGAACACTTTGATGAAAAAAAAAATCATAAATGTTATTACATAAGCCCCGGCGCTTTTAAATTTACTCGATTATAAGCCCACCCTATGGGGGCTTATCCGGGGCCTGACGGTATAAGAGGTGCCTTTCCACGTAGACTTGCTTGTGGTCTAAAGAAGGCGTCAAACGCCGATACCGGTTACCATCAACCTTTACACAAGCTTTCCCTACGCAAACGCATTTTCACCTACTTTGGTGTCATACACAAGTAAATTGCTGCCACGTATTGAACCATGGCCTCAAAATGGGGCTCGATTTAGCTTCACTGCCACCTGCACTCGCTGCACACGCACACAGCAGGTGTGTTTTGAGTCGACTCAAAACACATGAGGTGACGCGTTTGACCATGGTTCCCGGCAGCTCCACTGCCACCTGCATTCGCTGCACACGCACACAGCACATCACCAGGCGCGACAGCGGGGCAGGGGTGGGATGAGAGGGCATGGGGCATGGAGCATGGGGAACAGGGCATGGGGCATACAGAATGGAGCGTGCAGAATGGAGCGTGTTGAATGAAGCGTGCTGAATGGAGCGTGCAGAATGGAGCGTTCAGAATGGAGCGTGCGGAATGGAGCATGGGGCATAGGCCATCAAGCATGGGGCATGTGGCATGGAGAACGGGGCAGGGGGGATGGAGCATGGGGCATTGAGCATGGGGGAGGTGGGAGCGGGAAGGGCAGGGAGCAGAGAGCAAGGGGAGTGGTTGCTGGAACTCACAGGATCTTCGAGTCAAGTCAAGCACGGTGTGCTGTACTGCTCGCGTGCAATTGTTGGTGCAACCTACGGTTTGCACTCGGCTTGTTGTCCGTGTGCGTGTGCGTGCATGCGTGTGTGCATGGAATGGTATGAGTGCATGAAATAAATATTATTCCATGCTTACAATGGTGTGTGTATGATGGGTCATGTATCGAGTGTGTGTGTGTCGAGTCTATAGCGAGTTATCGCTAGCCGCGTGTTAACGCGGTCATTTTGTGTGTCCCGCGCGGTTTCTATTTTGTCGTGCGCGGTTTCTATTTTGTCGATTGTCGAACGTTCGGCGTGTCGCAGGTGTGTGCAGCAGACCCATCGAGAATTCAAGGTTGAGTTTGTGATGAATAACCCGAGCCTTGGTTTCAAGCTTCAAGTGTTTTCGAAGCTCGCCAAAAGGCTACACCTCAAGATATTGAAGATAGTTACATTACAATGTGTAGTGTAACATTTCTATGGGTGTAGGCCCTTGTGGAGGGTAGTTTCGAGACCCTTCTTGGTTGGGGACAGTGTGGCACTGTTCCCCATCACTGTACCTCGGCTCTTGGGGTTTGTAGGAGCTGGGAGTCCTTCCCAACTCGTAACTCTTCCTAGTTGTTTGTGATTGTCTTCTAAGACTATGTTGAAGCCATAGTGCCACTCGTTCAATCTGACGCTGTGTCCTCAATTCTTGGTGAAATCGTGCGATCTAAATTGCCTAGTGTAGGCGACGTTAAGACGCTCCAGATCCAAGTTGAATGAGGTCAATTGGAGTTGTGAGCAGATCGCTATGATCGTTTAAAGCCGCTGTGCAGAAACCTGACTGCGCACTCTATCTTTGGTTCTAGGCACATTGAAGCCTATTGAAGCCTACTGTGACTATAACAGCAATGACACACAACACCAGCACCTTCTGCTGCGACTGGTTTTCTAGCTTATCTCATACTCCCCTTGTCACCCCATGTCTCCTCCTTTCCCGCTCCCAACCTTCCCTCCCCTCCCTTCCTTCCCCTGCACTACCCCATGCCGAGGACACCTGGAGGCAGGCACGGTGGAGGTGGGCGGAGGCGAGGTGGCACTGGGCGGGTGGCGAGCATGTGTATGAAGGGCAGCAGCGGCGGCAACGGTGCGCGCATGGGGTGCTGCTGCTGCACCACATACGCCATGGCGAGGAGCATGGACGCGAGCAGGTGAGGCGGCGTGCGCAGCGAGAGGTGGCCCAGAGAGAGATCCGCAGTTGCGCTGCGTCGCGCTCTGTACGGGCGCCAGGAGCAGTGCGCACGTTGGGAATGGCGCGCGGGTAAACGGCGGGGGAGAGGGGACGTGTAGAGAGTGGGGAAGGGAGAAAAGGGGGAGGTGCCAGGGGGATATGGAGGGCGGAGGAGGGAGAGGGCGCAGGGAGTGGGGGGCAGCGGTGGGTAGAGCGCACATGCAAGGGATGCAATGGCATGGCGCGATGGCCTCCTGACGCACAGCCCCACAGACCTCTGTGGGCGCGGCACGGGGATGGAGGGCAAAGGGGCGGAGGGATAGGGAGAAGATGAGGATGTGATCACGGTGGCGTATGGCCCGTGGGGGAAGGACGGGGTTTGCAGATTGTGAAAGCGGTGAGGGAGATAGAGATGGGAAAGCACGGAAGGGTGTAGAAGAGGAAACGAGACAGAAACGAAGGAGGAGAGTGGAGAGAAGCGGAGAGAGGAGGAGAAGCAGAGAGAAAATGGTGGAGAGAGATGGCATGAGTGGGCGAGGCACGGGAAGAGAATGTGAACAACGCTGATGCACAGGGCTTGGAAGAGCGCCGTGCAGAGCGGTGCAGCAAGCAGCGAAGGCTATGGCATGTGTGTAGCAGCGCATTGCAGTCCAGCCCACCTGCACGCACAAACGCATGGGACACCCCCTGTTCCTCTCACCCTCATGCTCCCCACCCTGACACCCCTTGAGACCCCCCTCACACGACTCTCACGGCCCCCCTTGGAACCGCCCCTAACAAACCTGCGGCGCAGCAGCAGAGAGGCGCCCCTGCCACGCTGCACAGCTGCACAGACGCAGCAGCGTCGTCGGATGAGGCAAGGCGAGGTGAGGCGAGGAGGGCGGAGGGGAGGGATGGGCAGCATGAGGCGCAGCATGAGGCCGGGGATGTGCGAGGCGGAGGCGCAGGTCGTGAGTGCATGAGAGGACGGCAACGAGGCGGTTGAGGGTGTGCAGGGGCGAGGTGTGGAGAGTGGGGGCGAGAGCCTGCACCTGACACTGCACACATGCACATGCGCCTGTGCGTCGCATGCTGCCAACGCACGCTCACCATCGCCCCCTCCTCCTCCTCCTTCTCCTCCTCCTCCTCCTCCTCCTCCTCCTCCTCCTCCTCCTCCTCCTCCTCCTCCTCCTCCTCCTCCTCCTCCCCCTGAAACCCTAAAACCCGAAACCCTAAACCCTGAATAAAATCACTCTTAAATGGGATATCCCAAAAGTGAAACCAATTATTATGTTGAAACCATGAAATTATTCCGACCGTCCCAGCATCGTCGATTAATACGGCGGATGGTACTATCGGACATGGCATCAACATGAGCGAATGCACTTGTACGAATGAACACAGTATGAAGTGTAATGTAGATGTTTCAAGAAATGTTAGAATATATCAATATAGCAATAGAGATTGATGTGGTCGTTGAAACAGCGAAAACACGCTGCCCCAAAGACGATGACAACCTCTAGTTGCATACACGATGCATTGCAACAGCTCGCCCTGAAACACACACATCTCACAAACACGAAATGCACACATCACGAAACAAGGTTGTGAAAAATGTCAGAATGGGATGCTTGATATGCATCGTGCTGCAGCTGAGATTGGTGGGGTCGTTGAGACAGTGAAACACACTGCACCAACAACAATGACGACCTCGTCTGCAAACACGATGCGTACCAGCACCACACCATGAAATAATCACAACCAACTGGCACACACACAAGGACACCCACATACATACTGTACACACACACACACACATGCACAGACACATGTATATGCACACGCATACATACAATGAGAGAGCAAGCAAGGATAACAAAGAATCGCAGAAAGTTGAATATGCAACAATCAATGCTAGCCTGCCCCCCTGTCCTATCCCTTTCCCCCTTCACACTTTATCCCCACGCTTTTCCACATCTTTTCCCTTGCAATTCCTTTTTCTGATCCCCACAATGTGGCTGGCACATCTTGCAAAACACACAGCCCACGCAAAAAAAGTATTGTTGTAAGTGAATCCAGTGAATCATGTAAGGCGCCAGCGCACTGCAACTAGACGCCAACACACTGCATTAGAAACGGAAACGCATGATGGGAAGTTTTCAAACGGATGCAATATATTGAAAAGGATGAAATAAGGCAAACCCAATTGGACGACTCACACACGTGGTTTGAAGGCATCACGCACACCATCTCAACATGCAGGGAATGCATCACCTAAAAGAAAGAGAGCAGAAATAATAATGGAGAGGTATTGGCACCAAAAACACAACGGAGCAAACACCTTAGGCACCAGCGTGCTAGGCACCAGCACACTTGGCGCCATGACTTTAGGCTCCAGCGCCTTAGGCGACAACGCACTTGGCGCCAGCACGTTAGGCGCCAGCGCGTTTGGCGCCAGTGCGTCAGGCGCCAGCGCACCTGGCGCCAGCGCCTTAGGCGCCAGCACACTAGGCGCCAGCGCACTTGGCGCCAGCGCGTTAGGCACCAGCGCAGCAAGCGCCAGCGCCTTACGCGCTAGCGCACTTGGCGCCAGCATGTTAGGCGCCAGCGCGCTAGGCGCCAGCGCACTCGGCGCCACGACGTTAGGCGCCAGCGCATTTGGTGCCGGCGCTTTAAGCGCCAGCGCCTTAAGCGCCAGCGCACTTGGCGCCAGCGAATTAGGCACCAGCGCGTTAGGCGCCAGCGCACTTGGCGGAGGCGCCAGCGCGCTAGGCGCCAGCGCCTTCCTACGTGCTTTTTCCTGTGCGCACACTCTCCCTCACGCTCCCTCACTAAGAGGAGACCAATCGGCACATAGCCATCACGAAGAAAGTAAAAAACATAGGAAACGTCGGCGGGAGGAGGGGGAAAAAAGGTCCGGCAAACGGAAAAGCACCTGAGACAATGGTGCCTCAGAAAGAAGCGCGCAGGCATGCAGCAACCTGCGCTCACGCTCGTGCACCCACCAGAGGCGACAGCGCGGGAAGCGAGGGAGAGGCGACGGCGAGGAGGAAGGGAGAGGCTATGACGGGGTGGGAGGGAGAGGGCGATGCGGGATGGGAAGGAGCGGCGACGGCGGCTGGAAGGGAGGGAGAGGAGATGGCGGGGAGTGAGGGAGAGGATACAGTGGGACGGGAGGAGAGGTGACGGCGGGGTGTGAGTGAAACGGGATAGCTAGTATGGTCGGTAGTTGCAACGGCAGAAATCATATTAGAACAAGAACGAAGAACAAGAACCAAGAGCAAGAACCAAGAAGAAGAACCAAGAACAAGAACCAAGAACAAGAACCAATAACAAGAACCAAGAACAAGAACCAAGAACAAGAACCAAGAACAGGAACCAAGAACAAGAACCAAGAACATGAACCAAGAACAAGAACCAAGAACAAGAACCAAGAACAAGAACCAAGAACAGTAACCAAGAATAGGAACTAAGAACAAGAACCAAAAACAAGAACCAAGAACAGGAACCAAGAACAGGAACCAAGAACAGGAACCAAGAAGAAGAACCAAGAACAGGAACCAAGAACAGGAACCAAGAAGAAGAACCAAGAACAGGAACCAAGAACAAGAACCAAGAACAAGAACCAAGAACAAGAACCTACGAACGACCAAGAACCAAGAAGAGATGAGCGTCAAATACAAAGGCGCTGTTCTTTTGGCGCACCACGGCCAAAAACTGCCATTCGCGGAATCCTCCATCCGCATTAGTGAACCGTCGGTTCAGGTTGGGCAAAGTCCAAAGCTGGGCGCATCAACTTAACCGAGAAAAAATGCAGAACAGCATTCTTGTGACACTGTACCATAACCGCCCGTTTGTTCTACGCCATTTCCTTGCCTGGTAATCGGTCCGCATCATTGGTTCTACCTCTCGAGGTAGAATCACCTCCGCAACACTGACAACGGGGCAGGAACAATCAGCCCATCTATTTGCGCACGGTAAGCTTGAACACCCAACCATCGACCGAGTTCAAATTTCAAGATTTTTTTCTCATGTTCTTGCAGCTGAAGATATACGAGTCAACTTCAAGGAACCAATGTGGGAGGAGGTACGAAGTGGGGAAGAGCTACCCTCGGTTCTCGTTTCGGGTTTCCGTGTTCAAAAGGGCAGACCCGATTTTGGATGAGCTGTTGAAAACGAGAAATTCAGCTTGGTTAAATTCGAACTTTCTTGTGTTGCCAAGTCAACCTGAAGTTAATGCGAAATTTACCAAACCACCAACGGTGCGGAGATGATAACTCCAGTAGAACAGCACCAAAGTTGACTCATGTGGAAGGAACGAATACAAAGTTAAATCGTTAGAAGGGCGCATCATGTTTTGGAGAGATCTGATGTTCACATTGGTAACGTGATTGTATCGTGAAGCCGTTTAGTTGGCTGGTTGATGTTGATAAAATGGGAATGTTGCAGCAGAACCAAACAAAATATCCAAAATCATGTGCAATGATTTCGCTTGTGAATTTGATTGGGTTTGCGATAAACAAGACTGAACACAAGCTCGTAAAATTACAGTAGCAGATAACTAATAATGAAGAAGAGAGTGTCACGTGGTTCAGTGCACTCCAAAAATCCTCCATGCAAGGTTGCACCTGATATGCTGACGAAGCAGAGGCAAGAAACGATCTACTATAGTAGCTGTGTAGAATAGGATGGAGGTAAATAGCATTGCATATTACAATCGCAACAATATCATCAATGTAAGAAACAATGCACATACCGTAATTAATCGTTTGTACTAATATGGATATAGCAAGCTTGTTCATTCTAGTTACAATATAATATGTTCCATCATAATGTCTCATACGAGAAGTGCAACGCTATGCAACCCTACCGACGTAAAAGTACAGTTCCTAGTTGTACAGTTCATCCGTTGTGGCGCAAAAGGATTGCAACTGGTTTAGAGCGGTTTTTAGAATGAACCGTTATAAACGTGACAAAACGAGACTAGCCTCTCAGAAGGAACTTAAATGAAACTGCAAACGAACGCGCTGACCCCGCCCTAAAGGACCTCTCGCGGAGGCAATCACAGCAGAACACAGCCGAGGGGTTTATTGTCAAATGTTTATATCATTTAGATAGGCTGCAGTGAGGTAGTTTTTAGAGGGTACACGATTTCTCTCGACCCTCACTACTTGTACCCCATGCTTCCTAGTAACATCATACTCCTACCTAACTTACTTGCTTAGCTTCTTAGATTCTGCGATGTATGCTGTTGTTGACTATAGTGCTACTGGATCTGTTTGTTCGCGTGTTCGTGGTCTAGGATCCTTGCCTGCTGCTAGTGTAGGTGCTTGTGCTTCTAGTTTAGGTGCTTGTGTAGTTACTAGCCCAGGTCCTTCTACGGCTGAGGCGTCACTCTCTTTCACGCTGGACTCTAGCGCGTCTCAGTGTTTCTTCCGTGACCACACGTATCTCACTCCGCTTTCTGCTCCAGTTTCAGTTGCACTGGCTGATCCTACTTCAGGACCAGCAGTTGCTCGCAGCACCACTACTCTCTCGTGCCCGGTTGTCCCCTCTAGTGTCCACATCCCCTCGTTCTCTCGGAACTTGGTGGGTGTTGGATACCTTCAGGACCGTCACGTCGGCGTCTAGTTTCCTCCTTTTGAGCGGGTTGTGACCTGCGTGGACGGTGACACTTACGCTCCACTGGCCAAGTTTCGTCGGGAGCAGGGCTCCGGCCTTTTCACGCTGCACACCAGCCCTCCACAGGTAGCTGCGTCTTGCCAGGTAGCTGCGTCTGGTCAGGCTGCCGCGTCGTGCACGTGCCGGTTGCTAGCCCACCCCACAGTCCTGTGGCACCACCGTCTTGGTCACCCGTCCCTCCCACGCCTCCGCAGCATGGCTAGCCAGCGTCTTGTCTCAGGTCTCCCGCGTGTCTTTCTGTCGCTCCCTCCTCGCCTGCGCCGCCTTGCACTCCTTGTGTCGAGGGTCGGCTGCGCGCCACCCCTCACTCCTCCCTTCGTCCGGACACCGAACCGTTCGAGACTCTCCACTTGGACGTCTGGGGCCCCGCCTCCTGCCCTGGGCCCGAGAGGGAGAGCTTCTTTTTGGTGGTAGTTGACGACTACTCCCGGTACACCATCGTGTTCCCCCTGGCGAAGAAGTCTGACAAGAATTCTACGCTGATCCGGTGGTTGCTGGCCACTGAGGGCACTCGTGGCCGTTGTGTTAGTTGACTTCACTCCAACCGTGGCGGCGAGTTTCACTCCGGCATTCTTGCCGGATTTTGTCGCGAGCAGGGCATCACTCAGTCCTGGACGCTTCCAAAGTCCCCACAGCAGAATGGGGTTGCTGAGCGTCGCATAGGCTTGGTCATGGAGATTGCCCGCACCTCCATGATCCACGCCCGCGCGCCCCATTTTCTGTGACCCGACGCGGTTCGCTACGCCGCCCATCAGCTGAACCTCTGGCCTGGTGTCTCCCAGCCAGAGGCTTCACCGACCAGTCTTTGGACCAGGTCTTCTGGCGTTGCATTGGAGTTTCGTGTCTGGTGCTGCCTTGCGCTTGTCAGCGACACTTCTACTGACAAGCTCTCGGCTCGTGCCCTCCCCTATATCTTCCTTGGTCCTGGTGGACTCCTCTGACTACACCTTTTACCACCCGCCCCTCCACCGATTCTTTGACTCTCGGGAAGTCCGGTTTAACGACTCTGTGCCCTATTACACCCGATACACCTGTCGAGGTCTCCCGGTTCCCCCCCTCCCCTTTTCCTCACCTCTTCTCCTGCTCCCGCTCCTCCACTACACCCGTCACCCCCTGGTCCTGTCCCGTCAGGTGTGTCGCACGTCACCCCTCTCCCCTCGGTAGCATTTCAGGTACCGTCTCCTTCGCCACAGACGCCTTCACAGTCACCACGACTGCCTTCGACTCTACCGCGACAGGTCGCGGTCGACACCGGGGGTGTTGGTGTTGGGGGCACGAGCACTGGCGCTGGGTGCTGGAGCTGAGGGCGTTGGCGCTGGGGCTGAGGGTACTAACACTAGAGGTGCTAGTTCAGGGGGTGCTCGTGTTGTGGACACTAATTCTGGGGGTGCTGGAGCTGGAGGCACTACTGCTGCGGCGCCTACCCACCTCCCCACCGCTACCCGACGAGTTTCCAGAGGCTTCGTCAGCTGGAGCGCGAGGAGTGGGAGCGCTTGGAGTAGGGGAGGCTAGGGCTGGAGCGGCAGCAGCACGAGCTGCAGCGGCAGGAGCAGGAGCAGCAGTAGCAGCGGCAGCAACAACAGCAGCAGCAGCAGCAGCAGCAGCAGCAGCAGCAGCAGCAGCAGCAGCAGCAGCAGCAGCAGCAGCAGCAGCAGCCGCCGCCGCAGCAGCCGCAGCAGCAGCAGCAGCAGCAGCAGCAGCAGCAGCAGCAGCAGCAGCAGCAGCAGCAGCAGCAGCAGCAGCAGCAGCAGCAGCAGCAGCAGCAGCAGCAGCAGCAGCAGCAGCAGCAGCAGCAGCAGCAGCAGCAGCAGCAGCAGCAGCAGCAGCAGCAGCAGCAGCAGCAGCAGCAGCAGCAGCAGCAGCAGCAGCAGCAGCAGCAGCAGCAGCAGCAGCAGCAGCAGCAGGAGCCACAGCAGCCGCAGAAATCGCTGCCCTTGCAGCCATTGCCTCCACCTGTGAATGGCCTTCGGGCCCTTGGTCTTCCTTCCCCTCCTCCAGACAGTTCACTGTTTCCTCCTGTTTCTTCCTCCGGACTCGTCTTCGGCTGTTTTCCCTCCTCCTCGGTCACGGTCGTCTCCTCCTGTTGTCCCGCATGACTGGACAGTTCGTTGTCCCACCCGTGCACGTCCCTCGTCTCCCCTTGACGACCTCTGCACTGTCTTACTTCGTTCGAGTCCTCGTCGTTTTTTGCCTCAGTCTGTTCTCCTGTCACCTCCTGAGTCGTCTCTTACAGCCTCCACCTCTACCCCTATCTCTGACTACTATCGTGCCACCCGTCCAGTTGTCACTCGTGTTCTCACCTCTCTAGTCACGGACCCTCGTGCCTCTCCGTCATCTATCTCGGCTCTTACTGTTGCTGTCGCTGACTTTGCCGCCACCCGCCGCCTTGACTACGCCACCCGAGTGGTGCCTTCCCCTCCTCTGCCCGTCGGGGGTGAGTGTGCCCTTGGCTGTGATGTCCTAGAGGACAGACAGTTTGAGCTAGAGTTCCTGGCAGCCGCTTCCCCTCATCTCTGTGCCATGCTGCTAGCCCCTGAGGGAGACCCCGACGCCCTTGACATACCGACTCCTCGCACGTACCGTGAGGCAGTGTCAGGGCCTTGGGCCTCTCAGTGGATAGCAGCCATGGAGTCAGAGATGGCGTCTTGGAGATCCACAGGCACTTACGTCGACGCAGTTCCCCTGCCTGGGGCGAACGTAGTCGATGGCATGTGGCTCTTCAAGGTGAAGCGGCCGCCTGGATCACCGCCAGTCTTCAAGGCGCGCTACGTGGCTAGAGGCTTCAGTCAGCGCGAGGGAGTTGACTTCTTTCAGACCTTCGCACCGACCCCGTAGATGACCACTCTTCGGGTGTTACTTCACGTTGCAGCACAGCGAGACTACGAGCTGCACTCCCTCGACTTCTCCACCGCCTTTCTCCAGGGCACCTGCACGAGGAGATCTGGCTGCGCCGTCCTCCCAGATTCACTGGCACTTTCCCGCCTGGGACCCAGTGGAGCCTGAGGCGACCAGTCTACGGTCTCCGCCAGGCGCCTCGTGAGTGGCACGACACGCTGCGCACCACTCTTGCTGCCCTCGGGTTTCGTCCTTCGTCCGCCGACCCGTCACTGTTCGTTCGTCGCGTCTGGGCCCACACCTTTCTCTGTCCTCGTCTACGTCAATGACTTGGTCTTTGCTACAGTAGACAGGGTCGCCCTGTCTGACCTAGGTGAGCTGCGCCGCTACCTTGGCTTGCAGATCACCAGGGACAGAGCCGCTCGCACCATTACACTCTCACAATCACACATGGTGCAGCAGGTCCTTTAGCGTTTGGACTTCAGCACACCACCACACAGCCTACTCCTCTTGCCGTTGACCACAGACCCACCGGCCCTTTTCCCGACGAGCCTTTTGAGTCTAGTGGTCCCTGCGCAGAGCTTGTGGGTAGCCTCATGTACCTGATGACTTGTACTCGTCCGGACCTCGCCTTTCTTCTCGGTGTCCTCTCTCGCTTTTTTGCGACTGGGAGACACCATCCTGTTCACTGAACAGCTGCTATGAGGGTGGCGAAGTACTTGGCGACTACATCACGGAGGGAGACAGCGAGTTGTTCTCACCGGTCAGTGCGACTCTTCCTACGCCGACGACGTTGAAACTCGGTGGTCTACTCAGGGGTACTGCTTCAGCTTGGGCGCTGGAGCTGTGTCGTGGAGGTCCACAGGGTCGTCATCCGTGGCTTCGTCTAGTGCTGAGGCAGAGATCTATGCCGGTGCCATGGCTTCCCAGGAGCTTCGCAGGTTGACTTTCTTACTTACCGACCTTGGTGAGCGGCCTCGCTCTGCACCGACCTTGTTCGCTGACAACAAGGCCATGATCATCTTTTTTCGAGAGCCTGGACTAGACAGCAGAGTGAAGCACATCGACGTGAGGTACTTTCTCCTACGAGAGTTGCAGCGACGCGGCCAGGCACGCTTGGACTTCGTTGAGTCAGAGGCCAACATTGCAGACATCTCCACCAAGGCCCTTCCGTCTGGTGTCCACCACAGGTTCTGTCTGCAGCTAAGCCTGGTTGATGTTGGCCCTCGGTTACCGTATGGCCCCGGATGTAAGCGCAAGCCTATTGAATGCGCATGTGTAATTTTATTTTTAAGTCTTCATAAAAACGGTCACGAATTCAGTTTTGCAGCGAGGCCACATACCATTTTCATTTAGGTTGACTTTTGAAGACCTCTCACATCCTGCGCGTCCAGTCAGCACGAGCTGGCACGCCCTCAAAGTGGGTGTTACACTGTACCGTATCCCCCCGGATAGTAGCGCAATTATACGCGCTTATAATAAAATCGATTTTTTTAGGGGGTGCGCTTATAATTGAGGAAATTGGGGCATAAGCGCATGCGCTTAAGAAATGGAAAAAAAAATGGATTTTGTGTTTAAGGGTACGAAATCGAAGCTCTCATTAAGGCGAACACGCCCGTGAAACGTTCACGTCGGTTTCGTGCATGAAATCCAGGCGAAAACAGCAACGACTTGATTTCCCGCCGCACAAATCCTGTCCCGGAGCAACGCATCTGCCAACGCTGACTCGGAAGCTGCCGTGCGGCCCAATCCCGTAGAGCGTCATGCGTTGCTAGGCAGGGACAGCTCATCCGATCCCTGTAGAAGGGATCGAATATGCCCTACCACCGCAGCATGTGTGCCGCCCATTTCCCTCCTCTACCGGTTCAGGCTGTGGGGGTACCCGTCTATCATTGACGAGGACGGCGAGCCGCTTCCCCGCAGGGGTCCCGTCTGGAATCCATTTCTTCTCATTTCTTGCTTGCCCTTATTCAGTTTAGCATGTTTCGCTCGCCAGGCTGCGGAAGCCATGGCGGAATTCACTGGCACCCACTTCCGTTTTAAGAAGAAACCTAGGCCCGCGTACCGTGTCGACGCTGACGGCTGGTATACCCGTATCCCACCATCGCCCCCAGAGCCACCACAGCCTCCTGCGCCGCCGCCTCTATCTCCTCCATATCCTCCTGCACCTCCAGCTCCACCTGCTCCTCCAAGTCCCCCTGTGTTTGCAGGCCCATCGAATCCTCCTGTGCTGACGCTCCTTCACCTGTCGGCGTTCGACGAGTACCTGTCTGAACCTAACAGCAACAAGCCCCTGACGTCTACGTTCGAGCTCCGCCGCCGGCACCACGATGGGGCCAGCCGCAAAATTGTGCCTGGGACGAATCTAATATGGGCGCTGACGACGATGTGCCCGACACGGAGGCTGGCACCGAGGCCGGCACCGACACTGGAACCGACACTGGCGCCGAGGCCGGCACCGCGGCAGATGTGTTTCTTGAGGGTGCCCCGGGCGGCGAGGACGACGACGGTGTGGAGTATTGGTCGCCCGACAGACTTCCCGAGAAGCTTCCAATTCCTTCGTTTCCTCCTGTTAACCGCAAGCGGCCCCACCCCTCTTCTGAGAACCGTGATGCCCGCCCCCCCTCTCCCAGGCACAAGCCCTCCCAGCATAAGCGTAACGCTTATACCGCGCAGGAGAAGCTGCAGTGGATTGGGCGCATGGATGTGGCAATGTCGCTGCGGTCGTTGTCTCGCAAGTCTGGAATCCACCGCAAATGTCTTGCGGAGTGGAAGAAAGCTGCCACCACGCTCAAGGAAGCGCACTCAGCACGGAAGCGGATGCACGGGCGTGGGAGAACATCGTGGTACAGGCCGATGGAGCTGAAAGTCTACGCGAAGCTCCTCGAGTGGCGCCGCAAAGGAACGGCCGTCTCCATCGGTTGCCTGCACGAGTGGTCCAAGGAGTTCATGAAGGTTCTATTCCCCGACGTGAAGTGGAAGGGCAGCCAGTGGTGGTCAGAGCGGTTTCGGAAATGGTGGAATCTGAGCGTGCGCATGAAGACGAGGATTGCGCAGAAAACCGCCGAGCGTACGATTAAAATCTTCCTGTACTCTGTGCTTGTTTTGATTTTCAATCAACGGTACTGAATAACCGCTGTCTCTTAACACTGTCTGTGTGTGCGCCAATGTCGCGGAGCTGTGCCAGGCTTTCTGGCAGTACGTTCGGGACAAGCGGCGTGAGCGCGGCATCGAAACCCGCTACATTATCAACGCCGACCAAACGCCGATGTGGCTGAAGATGCCCGCCACGACTACTGTGGACGAGACGGGCGTTCGCTCAGTGCCCATCAGGAGCGGGATGTACCAGAAGGAATGTGTGACCGTGATGCTGGCGTGCACGGCCGACGGCGAGAAGCTCAAGCCGTGGGTCTTTTTCAAGCGAAAGACGCCCCTAAAGGTGACTTCCCGCCCGGTAAGATTACACGGTGGTTCTTAATGTTTGAATTTTCTGTCGTCATACTAGCGCCTGTTTCTTTACCGTTTGTGACATTGCAGATGTCGTCGTGGCGGTGCACCCGAACGGCTGGATGGACGCTGACCGCCGTCAAGCCCTTCATCCGGCCTCGGTTCGGCAGGCAGGCGAGGAGCGCCATGGTCGTCCTCGACTCTTACCGCGGACATCTCACCGACGAAGTAAAGCAGAAGTTTGTCGACCTCGACATCGTTCTGGCGGTGATTCCGTCGGGCTGTACGGCGGAGGTACAGCCTCTTGACGTCACGATCAACAAGTCCTTCAAAGCTTCTATCCGCCAGCAGTACCAGACCTGGTTTGAAGAGGAGGGCCAAGAGCGGCTGACGCCTGCAGGTAAGAACCCCACCGTTGATGGTTAGAGAGCTGGTTCCTATCGCCCGTATTTGGTTCTAACACCATCGCCCCCACTGACTTGTGGTGCAGGGAACATCAAGAAGCCGCCCCCTGCGGTGGTGCTCAGGTGGATCTTACGGGCTTGGAAGGCCGTGCAACGTGAGCTTATCAAGAAGGCTTTCCTCACCTGCGGCATCAGCAACGCGCTTGATGGCAGTGGGGACAACCTTGCCATGGCGCACAAGTGGAGCCAGCTGACCCACGAGGTCGACGTCGATGACGAGATCATCGCCAACGGCTTCTTCGGCAACAACTGCGAGGAGCCGGAGTCTGACGACGAGTAGATTTTTAGTTCGGAATGTACGAAAATCTTAATGTGTAATGAGATTATTGGTAGAGGCATTTGTAGAAGTTATGTTAGTGTAGGTTAAAATGTTTAGATATAAAAAATAGCGGAAAGATTGCCCCCTGGGGGGGAAGGGATGCGCTTATAAAAAGTACAGGCATTCTAGGGGGTGTTAAGTTGTAATGTGTTATTTATATGTGGGTAGGCTGTAGTGGGGTAGCCAATACAGGGTACAAACCCAACTAGGGTTAGCTACTTGTACCCAACTGTTCTTTCAATGCATCATTCTTGCCTAGTCCTGTTGATATGGTATTCAGAGCAGGAGGTCCCTAGGACCTGCCGACCGTTTTTTTTAGGGCCCACCACCGCTCGCATGCGGTTACCACGCTACCCCGTGCCCTAGCCTCGTAGCGCCCTCGTGCGCCCTCGTTAGCGCCCTCGCGCGCCCTCGTTAGCGCCCTCGCGCGCCCTCACTAGCGCCCTCGCGCGCCTCTCGTTAGCGCCCTCGTTAGCGCCCCTCGTTAGCGCCCTCGCCCGCCGCGCTGCTCGTCGCGCCGCCCGTAGCGCTGCCCGTCGCGCCGCGCGTCGCCAGCCGCGCTGCCCGCCGCACTGCCCGCCAGTAGCGCCGCCCATCCGCCGCGCTACCCGCTCGCGCTGCCCGCTCGCAGCGTCGCCCGCCCGCCGCGCTGCCCGCTCGCAGCGTCGCCCGCCCGCCGCGCTGCCCGCTTGCAGCGCCGCCTGCCCGCCGCGCTGCCCGCTTCGTAGCCCGCCCCCCGCACTGCCCGCTCGCAGCGTCGCCCGCCCGCCGCGCTGCCCGCTTGCAGCGCCGCCTGCCTGCCGCACTGCCCGCTTCGCCGCCCGTCCGTCGCGCTGCCCGCTCACAGCGTCGCCCGCCCGTCGCGCTGCCTCTTTGCAGCGCCGCCTGCCCGCCGCGCTACCTGCCACGCTGCCCGCTCAGAGCGCCGCCCGCCCGCCGCGCTCCCCACCGAGCTACCTGCTTGCAGCGCTGCGGCAGCTTGCTTTGCTCAGTCGCACTGTCGCTATGGCTTCCATCCGCGTGCTGTCGTTCGATGCTGAGGGCCGCCCTGTGCAGTTCACCACTTGGCTAGATGACCTGCAGCTGTTCCTCCTGAGCGATAGCAAGGAGCATGTGTCGCTCTATGACTACGCGTCTGGTGCAGCGCCTGCCCCTCCCGCCACAGCTGAGCTTAGTGTTCGTTCCCACTGGCAGACTCGTGACGCAGCTGCTCGCCTAGCCATTCGCAGTCACCTGCCGTTAGCTGAGCTCGAGCATTTTGGCGACTGCAAATCCGCTAAGGCCCTGTACGACGCTGTCGTTGCTCGCTACTCCTCGCCTGCCACAGCCGAGCTTAGCCGCCTCATGCTGCCTTACCTGTTCCCTGACCTGTCCACCTTTACTACAGTCGCCGATCTTATCACCCACCTTCGCACTAGTGATGCTCGCCTGCGTGCCGCCCTTCCCACCGAGTTCTGCGCTAAGCACCCCCCTCCACTGTACTGGACACTCCACTTCATAGTCACCCGTCTCCCTGACACCCTCAGCTCAGTTCGAGACCACTTCCTTGCTCGCTGTCCCACTGAGCTCACAGTCGCCCTCCTAGAGGAGAAGCTGCTAGCGGCCGAGAAGACCATTGTAGCTGTCGGTGCTGCTCGTGGCGCTCCTCGCACCCCCATCTTTGAGGGGTGTTCTCCCTCTCCCCTCGCTCCCTCCTACGCTACTGCTGCTGCTGTTGACTTCCTTGGTGCTGAGTCTGCTGGCGCTGCTTCTGCTCCTGGTGGGAGGCGCCGCACCGGCAAGGGCAAGGGGGGCAAGGGTGGCGGGGGTGGCGCTGGGGGGGGAGGAGGTGGGGGAGGTGGGGGGGGAGGCGGTGCTGGAGGGAGCGGTGGCGGGAGTGCTGGTGGGAGTGGGGTCGGCAGCGGAGGCGGGGGCGGCGGAGGGAGCAGTGGCGGTGGTGGCGGCGGCGGCGGTGGCGGCGGTGGCGGTGGCGGCGGTGGCGGTCGGAGCGGAGGTAGTGGTGGCGGCGGAGGTCGGAGTGGAGGCACTGGCTCGGGCCAGAGCTCCCAGCAGCAGCAGCGTCCCCAGACGACCCAGCAGCTTCGTGAGTGGCTTGCTCAGCGTGGGACGTCGGGGGGCAGTGTCCGCTGTTCCTATGTCATTCGCACAGGTGACCGCAAGGGACAGACGTGTGGGAAGTTCCACACCCCGTACCGCTGCTTCTTCCGCCTTGACGACGCTTGGCGTGAGGAGATGGGCGAGGATGTTGAGCGCCCCCGCTGGGCGGAGCTGATGAGGGCTGGTGTTGATATCTTTGCTCTTGACTATGATGCTATTATTGCTGCCATGTATGCATTGACTGTTAGTGCCGAGGGAGACTGTTACTTGTGTGTGCCGCCTGACCCAGGTATAGAGCCCGCTGCCCTAGGTACTAGTGAGTCTGCTCTCTCTGGTATGGTGCCCTCTGTGGCTGCTCCCTCCGGTACTGTCCCTGCTGCTTGTGAGTCTGCTCTCTCAGGTACAGCACCCACAGAGACTGCTCTCTCAGGTACTGCACCGGCTGAGACCTGTCACACCTTCACCCTTGACTCAGGTGCTTCCCGCTGTTTCTTTCATGACCGTACTGAGCTCACACCGCTTCCTGCACCGGTCCCAGTCTCCTTGGCTGACCCCTCTGGGGGCCCCGTCCTTGCACGGTCCACCACTGTGCTCCCGTGTCCAGCGGTTCCGTCTGGCTCGTTGTCGGGTTTCCACCTCCCCTCGTTCTCGACGAACCTGGTGAGCAACGCTGTCATCCAGGATCAGTGGGTTGACACCTTTACCCCTGGAGGACAGCGTGTGGCGATCCTCACGTGCTCCAGGACCGGCCGTCACCTGGCTACGTTTACCCGTCAGCCGGGGTCGAGTCTCTACACACTGACCACTGCGTCTCCTCAGGTCGCTGCTGTCGGTCAGGTGTCCGCGTCAGGTCTGGTAGCCCACGCCTGTGAGTGTCGTTCCCTGTCGCACCAGACTCTTCTCTGGCACCACCGCCTGGGTCACCCCTCCTTGCCACGCCTCCGTGGCATGCACCGTCGCCACCTTGTGTCTGGTCTTCCCAGGTCCCTCCCTCCCCTCCCTGCCTCGCCTGCGCCGCCTTGCCTTCCTTGCGTCGAGGGGCGGCAGCGCGCCGCTTCTCACTCCTCCTCGTTTCCCCCGACAGAGGCTCCTCTGCAGACCCTCCACCTGGACGTGTGGGGCCCAGCCCGCGTTCGTGGTCAGGGCGGTGAGCGGTACTTTTTGCTGGTCGTCGACGACTACTCGTGTTACACCACGGTCTTCCCCTTGTGCACCAAGGGTGAGGTCCCTGCTGTTCTGATCCCTTGGATCCGCATGGTTCGTCTCCAGCTCCGCCGCCGTTTCCGGACGGATCTTCCTGTCCTGCGTCTGCACTCTGACAGAGGTGGTGAGTTTTCCTCCGACCTCTTGAGGACCTTCTGTCAGGCGGAGGGCATCGAGCAGACCTTCACGCTTCCGGACTCCCCACAGCAGAATGGGGTTGCTGAGCGCCGCATTGGCCTGGTCATGGAGGTCGCTCGTACCTCCTTGGTCCACGCGGCGGCTCCCCATTTTCTGTGGCCGTTTGCTGTCCGGTACGCCGCGCATCAGCTCAACCTCTGGCCCCGTGTCTCCTTGCCGGAGACCTCGCCCACACTGCGTTGGACGGGGGAGGTTGGCGATGCGTCGCGCTTCCGGGTGTGGGGTGCTCGTGCCCTTGTCCGTGATACGTCCGCGGACAAGCTCTCCTCCCGCACGCTTCCCTGTGTCTTCCTTGGCTTTGTCCCTGACGCGCCTGGCTGGCAGTTTTACCACCCCACCTCGCGCCGGGTCTTCGCCTCTCAGGACGTCACCTTTGACGAGTCGGTCCCTTTTTACCGTCTCTTCCCCTACCGCACTGCCCCTCTCCCTCCCCCGCCGCTTTTCCTCGCTCCTGGTCCCCCTCCGGTAGACCCCCTTCCCCCTCAGGGTCCTGCTCCTTCAGGTGTCTCTCAGGTAGACCCTCCTCCCGTCGCTGAGCCTGTCGAGGTCACAGGTGACTCAGGTGCTGCTGCAGGTGGTGCTGCTGGGAGTGCTGAGCCTGGGGGTGCTGAGCCTGCGGGTGCTGGGCCTGGGAGTGCTGGGGCTGCGGGTGCTGGGACTGCGGGTGCTGGAGCTGAGGGTACTGTGCCTGAGAGTTCGGCGCCTGGGGGTGCTGAGCCTGGGGGTGCTGCGACTGGGGGTGCTGAGCCTGGGGGTGCTGCGCCTGAGGGTACTGAGCCTGGGGGTGCTGCTACTGAGCCTACGGAGCCTGGGGTTGCTGCGTCTGGGGGTGCTCCGGTTCGGGGTGCTGAGCAGTCTCTCACACAGCAGCAGCTTCGTGACTGGTACGTCCGGCGCTTTCGCCGTCCTCGTGGCTCGGCTGGAGTTGGGGGTGCTGGAGCTGCTCGTCCTGGAGGTGCTCGTACTGGGGGTACTGGAGCTGCCGGGACTGGTTGTTCTGGGAGCACTGAGACTGGAGCTGCTGGAGCTGGGGACTCTGGAGCTGGCGGTGCTAGCGGAGTTGGAGCTGGCAGCTCTGGGGGTGCTCTTCCTGGCGGTACTGGAGCTGCTGGAGCTGACGACACTGGAGCTGACGGTTCTGGACACGGTGGTCCTGCTGGTTCTGGAGGTGCTGGCGAGGGGAGGTCTGACGCTGCTGGGGCCTCTGGTGCTGACGTCGCCGACTCGGGGGGTGCTGCGGCGGAGGGTGCTGGTCCTGGAGCTTCTTTGGTGCTGCGGGTGCTGGAGGTGCTGGCGGAGCTCCGCCGTCGCGCCTGTTCTTCGCTCCTCCGTCGCCGTCGGCTTTGCCGCCGCCTGACACGGTGCTTCGCCAGGTTCTTTCCCTCCCGTCTTCCACTGGCCTTCCCCTCCAGCCTGGCTCCCCCCTCCCTGCTCCTGTGCCTTACACTGCACAGCCGGACTCGCTTACGGAGCGTCGTGAGCCTGCGTCTCGTCCTGCCTCGCCTGTTCGCGCTGCTCGCACTGCTCGCACTGGTCCCACTGGCCGTCGTGTCGCGCGTCCGCGTCCTCCTCCTGTTCCTGGCACGCACATTATGGCACTTCGTCCTTCCACTGGTCCACAGCGTGTCCCCCTACCGTCTCCTCCTGCGTCTTCTCTTCCTGACGTTCCCGACCCTGAGTCTGACAGTGTTCGTGCTGCCCACCCTACTGTTACGCGTCTTCTCGCCACTGTTGTCACTGACCCGTCGTTTGAGTCTGCTGCTGCGTCTGCCCTGGTCGCTGAGCTTGTCGACTTTGCTGCTGCCTGTCGCCTAGACTACGCCACCAGTCTTGTTGCTGAGTCTGAGTCTGTCTGTCCTCCGTCCGTCGGGGGTGAGTGTGCTCTTGGCACGGACGTCCTTGAGGACAGGCAGGAGGACTTTGACTCTCTTGCGGCTGCTGTACCTCATCTCATGGCCTAGTTGCTTGCCCCTGAGGGAGATCCGGATGCACCAGACATCCCGACTCCGCGCACTTACGCAGAGGCGATCTCGGGTCCCTACTCCTCTCAGTGGCAGACAGCCATGGACGCAGAGATGGCATCCTGGAAGTCTACAGGCACCTACGTCGACGAGGTTCCCCCTCCTGGGGCGAACATCGTCGATGGCATGTGGATTTTCAGGGTGAAGCGGCCGCCAGGTTCTCCACCTGTCTTCAAGGCTCGTTACGTTGCACGAGGCTTCAGTCAGCGTCAGGGGGTTGACTTCTTCCAGACCTTCTCCCCCACCCCGAAGATGACCACTCTTCGGGTTCTGCTGCACGTTGCTGCTCAGCGTGACTACGAGCTTCACTCTCTTGACTTCAGCACAGCGTTCCTGCAGGGCAGCCTGCACGAGGAGATCTGGCTGCGCCGCCCACCTGGCTTTACTGGGTCGTTTCCTCCTGGTACCCAGTGGAGCCTCCGCCGGCCAGTCTACGGTCTCCGCCAGGCGCCGCGTGAGTGGCACGACACACTGAGGACTACACTTGCGGCTCTTGGGTTCGCGCCGTCTACTGCTGACCCGTCGCTGTTTCTGCGCACAGACACGTCGCTGCCGCCGTTCTACATTCTCGTGTACGTCGACGACCTGGTCTTTGCTACTGCTGACACTGAGGCACTCTCTCGTGTGAAGTCGGAGCTGCAGAAGAGACACACCTGCACTGACCTGGGTGAGCTGCGTAGCTACCTTGGCTTGCAGATCACCCGGGACAGAGCACGCCGCACCATCACCCTGACTCAGTCACACATGGTGCAGCAGGTCCTTCAGCGCTTCGGCTTCCAGTTCTCCTCACCACAGGCCACACCTCTGGCTACCAGCCACTCGCTCTCAGCTCCACCTTCGGACGAGTCCGTAGAGCCGAGTGGCCCGTACCCAGAGCTTGTAGGCTGCCTCATGTACCTGATGACTTGCACGCGACCTGACCTCGCGTACCCTCTTAGCATCCTTGCTCGTTACGTTGCGCCTGGGAGACACAGGCGAGAGCACTGGGAGGCTGCTAAGAGGGTGCTGCGTTACTTGTGCAGTACATCAGGCATGGGGCTGGTGCTTGGAGGACGCGACAGAGTTGTCCTCACTGGTCACTCGGACGCTTCTTGGGTGGACGACCTGGCTACGCAGCGGTCGTCACAGGGTTACACCTTCAGCCTTGGCTCTGGTTCTGTCTCGTGGCGGTCCACCCGCTCTTCTTCTGTTCTCGGCTCTAGTTGTGAGGCTGAGATCTACGCCACGGCCATGGCTGCACAGGAGTTACGCTGGCTCACCTACCTGCTGACTGACTTGGGAGAGCGGCCTAGTTCTCCTCCAGTTCTGTACGGTGACAACAAGGCGGCCCTTGCCTTGTGTCAGGAGCACAGACTGGAGCACAGGACGAAGCACATTGCTCTTCGCTACTTTCTTGCTCGAGAGCTTCAGCAGCGCGGTCAGCTTCGGCTTGTGTACGTGGACTCGAAGGCCAACACTGCTGATATCTTCACCAAGGCACTCCCGCCTAGTGATCATCAGCGGCACTGTACTTCTTTAGGCCTTGTGTCCACGTTTCCTCATTTGCTTACTGCTTGACTTTCTTTGTACTGTACTTTATATATGTCTTGCTGTTTGTCTTGTTCTATATCTAGCACTGCATGTGAACTGGCCTTGTGGCCTTTGCTTGTGCTCGGAGTGTGGTGACGTTGTGATCCACCCTGGGCTTGTTTTGCTTTGCTGGACTGGTCTTGTGACCCTTTGCTCTCCCCCACTTTGCCTATGGGGGTGTGTTAAGTTGTAATGTGTTATTTATATGTGGGTAGGCTGTAGTGGGGTAGCCAATACAGGGTACAAACCCAACTAGGGTTAGCTACTTGTACCCAACTGTTCTTTCAATGCATCATTCTTGCCTAGTCCTGTTGATAGGGGGTGCGCTTATAATTGAGGACCGGCCATAAGCGCATGGCTCCAGATAGAAGCGCCGGTGCCTATAATCAGGCGGTGCTACTATCCGGGGCGATACAGTATTTTGCCTTTGTGCGCTGGCAAAGAATCGCCTGCGCGCGATTCTGACCTGTGACTCTACAATTTCAATTCGATTGAAATTGCAAGGATGAGATGTACAATTTGGTGGATTGAAATTATATTTTGTTATTTTATAAGCGCGTGCGCTCATAATTTTTACTCAATTATAAGCGCACCCCCCTAAAAAAACATTGTTTTATTATAAGCGCAGGTGCCTTATTCCGCGGTAATACTGTATTATAGTCTAGATTCTTGTTTCTTACTGTGTTTACGGTATATGCATGTACTGGTATATATTTATGTGAACACTTGACTGGCCTTGTGGCTACCTGCTTGTGCTCAGATTGTGTGGTGACTTCGTGATCCACCCTGAGCTTTGCATTGTTGCTTTTCTCGACTAGTCTTGTGACCATTTGTTCCTTTTGTTTTGTTTTGATGCCCCTCACCTCACTTAGCCTATGGGGGTGTGTCAAATGTTTATATCATTTAGATAGGCTGCAGTGAGGTAGTTCTTAGAGGGTACACGATTTCTCTCAACCCTCACTACTTGTACCCTATGCTTCCTAGTAACATCATACTCCTACCTAACTTCTTTAGCTTCTTAGATTCTGAGATTTATGAGGTACTCCGCAAACAAGTTGATGGGTGCACATGACATGGCAATATTGACCCCACACATGTGCACACAAGCCTCCTAAGATATGGCACTATGATGTGTTTCCGCCTGCACCACCCTGCCCAACCCAACCCCACTGCCCTCCTGCCCAAACTCTATCCCACCGCCTGCAGTAGCAACTACTTTTGAAAGCATGTGATGGCAGTCGCATCGCATGCAAGTGAAGACAGCATTGCTTCACAGCAGGCGCTTGTTGCAAGGCACCTGGGAGCACGGCAGGCAGGCCACACGGGCACTAGCTGCGCTGCGAGGCAGCATGGAGGGCGCGCTGAGCCACTGCCATGCCTCGCTGCAGCAACCTCTTGTACCCCACCCGCCACAGCACAGCAAGCACCGCCTTCTGCTGCTCCTCCTCCTCCCCTTCCGTCCTGCCCCCCTCATGCGCTCCACAACCGTCCTCTTTATCCTCCGACCCCACCCCATCCATGTCACCACCAGCACCGCTCGCACACCCCGCCCCTCCCACCCGTGCGCCCTCCATGGTCCCGTGCACCCCCTCCGCCGCGCCCCCCCCTCCCGCCGTGAGGTGTGAGAGCAGCACCTCGTCCTGCTGCACCGTGGTGGGCAGCGCCGCCAGCAGCCGCTCACACTCGCCCACCACCCACCGCTGCACCGCCACCTCACCCTCCTCCGACACCGGCGAACCAGAGAGCGCCACGTGGCGCACCCGCCTGCGCAGGCGGTAGGGCGTGGTCCACACGCGCAGCAGCGCCATGAGCAGGAAGGACGGCGTGCCGTCCGCTTGCAGACACAGGGGGGGCGTCGTGGTGTGCGCGGCGGAGGAGCAGGGGGGAGGTGCAGGGAGAGGGATGCCGAGTTGGTGGGGGTCGCAGGGGGGGTGCATGGGGATGCAGTCGTGTGGGTTGGCGGGCAGCAGGAAGCCGTAGTGCAGCAGCAGGTGCAGGTTGCTGTAGCAGCCGTAGCAGATCACCACCTGCCAGGGGTGGGCGGACACAGGGGGGAAGGGGGGGTGGTGGGAGACCAGATGCGAAGAAGGAGGAGGAAAAGAGGGGGAGGGGGGTGCTTGTGCAGAGCGACAGCAGCACAGGGTGCGTGATGCAATGCAACAGTGCCATGGGGACGGGCAGAGCAGCACAACCGCACGTGCACTGCCATGCCAACCACTCACCTGCTCGCCGGCCTCAAATCGCCTGCGTGCGAATATGTGGTACGCCTGGGCCTCCTCGTTGTACCCACCATCTGTCATGCGATCACAGCCGTCTGCCACACGATCACCACCGTCCATTACAGGGTCAGAGGTGAGTGTGGCAGGACGGGGAGAGGCGTGCAGTGTGGCAGGGCTGCAAGCACAGGTGGGCGCTGCAGGGGTGGCGTGCTGACAGCCCAAAGCCACAGTCGGCGTGACAGCAGTGCAGTCACGGGAGCAGGACAGCTCGCAACCTCTCAGTGCTGCTGCATCCCGCATGCACTCGCCTTCGGATGCTCCAACTGAAACTGCTTCACCTGCCGTGCTGCCATCTGCATGTGCTGCACTGGCGTCTGTGTGTGCTGTGCAGGAATGAGCCTGTGTTGCGCTGCCATCTGTGTGTGCTGCACTGCCATGCACGTCCCCAGGCATGTGAGCGCAACAAGGTTGAGCCGGCGATGGTGACGGGGAAGGGGGCGGCGCAGGTGGTGTGGGGTGGGCAGCAGGAGCAGTGGGGGAGAGCGGTTCATAGTTGAGGAGGTCCGCCACCGGGCACAGCGCACCTGCCTCGTCCCATGGCACATACAGCGTGCGCGATGACACCTGCACGTGGGGGCGGGCATGGCACATGGCAGGGCGGAGCAGAGGCAGAGGGAGGGCGAGAGGAGGTGGTGCAGTGAAGAGCTGCACACAGTGCTGCAGCACCTGGGCGGGCGGGCCAGTGGCTTGAGCGGCACACACGCATGGCATGGCATGTGCTTCACAGCAGCACAGCGCACGCTGTGCACAGGCTGACACGCTGTGCACAAGCTGAGCACTGCATGTGCAGCGCCCCCACGACCGCCACACACACACCGCCACGGCACGGCCCCTGATGAAGCCCCATGCCCCACCCACCGTGCAGTGCCCCCACGACCATGCGCCCCACGAGAGCCACTTGCCCGCCACGCCCATGGCTCGCAGCAGCGGCCTCGCCTCCCGCCACTCGCCCCTCACCGCCGCCACTGCTGCGTGCGCCTCCGCCACCGCCTCTGGCACCTGGGCGTGGGCGACACAGGGACGAGGGCGTGCCAGGGAAGAAGAGGTGGTGGGAGGCGGGGGGCAGGGAGATGCAGACGAGAGGAAGAGAAGGCAGGTTGGAAGTGAAGGGTGCGTCCAAGGACTGAAGTTTGACGGGGTTCGAGGAGAAAAGGCCTGTGCTGACGGATGACATGTTATGGGTGGGTGGGTGTGTGTGGGGGGGGGAGTGTGTGTGTGTGCGTGTGTGTGTGTGTGTGTGTGTGTGTTTGTGTGTGTGTGTGTGTGTCTGTGTGTGTGTGTGTGTGTGTGTTTGTGTGTGTGTGTGTGTGTGTGTGTGTGTGCGTGTGTGTGTGTGTGTGTGTGTGTGTGTGTGTGTCTGTGTGTGTGTGTGTGCGTGTGTGTGTGTGTGTGTGTGTGTGTGTGTGTGTGCGTGTGTGTGTGTGTGGATAAGGCTGTGGGAATATTGGCGTGTGTGTGGTGCATGTGGAGGTGGGCACATGAGCGAGGCCGCGGCAAGGCGGCCATGGCTGAGGGGTTGAGGCTTCGGGTGCCATGTGGTGCGCCCCACCTGCAGCATGGCCATGTGCTGTGGGGTGAAGCGCGAGAGCAGCGTGTAGCAGCGCGGCAGGCAGCGCAGGTACGCATGCCAGGGCGACTGCGCTCCCAGGGACGCCTGCAGCAGCACATAGCACACGAGCAGCTGCACACACAGGGGAACAGGGCGGCACGTGCATCAACACGTGTTGCCAGTTAAGGGACAGGGGGAGAGGCAGGGGGAGAATACTATGGGATAGGTGTCACCTGGTGGGACGAGAGGTGTGCGAATGCAGGCAGCAGCGAAGCCATGGCAGGGCATGCCCTGACGTCGGCGCATGAGAGCATGGCGTGCCGTGGCAGGTGCAGCACCACCTCCCCCCGCTCTATCGCTCGCACTGCTGCCAGCCCGCGCCTGCCACCACGGGGCGCGCGGAATGGGGGGGCAAAGGGGGTGGAAACGGGGTGGTAAAAGCGGGCGCAGGACGCGGGGCGGCGGACCACGCCACTCAACGCCGCGTCAACGCTTGCTACAGAGTGCGTCCACACCCGTCATTCCACCGCCCCCTCACCCGCTCCCCACTACCGCCCGCCCAGCACCCGCTCTCCGCGCATGGGCGCGCTGCAAGGCGGGGCAGCGGCGACAGACAGCGCGCGTACCCTCCGCCGTCGCTGAAGTGCGCCACGCGCAGGGTGGAGCCCAAACATGCGCGCGCTTCGTTACCCTCTCCGCGTTCCCCGGCATCGGCGGAAAAATTACCCCGCTCGCTCCCGCCAGTGTAGCTGTCGGTGATGCCGCGCGCTGCGGCCCAGCGGAGCATTGCTTGGAGGTCAGTGGAGAGCGCGGACGGGTCTGCGGTGCGGGGAAGCGAGGGGAGTGCAGCGGGCGACATGGTGCGAGGCGACGGTGCGGCTCGAAAGTGTCAACCTCTACAATTTCCACCACTACAGCTCCGCGAGGCTCACACGAACTCTGTACACATTCACGGATAATGTCGTGGCACGACGGAAGGTGAGCCAATTGGACTGGTTGGTGTTTCTGTTAGACCAAGGAGGCATGCAGCATGGCCGCGCCACCACCTTGATCGTCTCCTCCAGACAAGCTGACAGAAGTTCTCGCATTCTTTTCAGACAGCGACTAGCGAACCCTAGCATTGTAGTTTGCACAATAATGTAAGTTTTTTTTCGGCGGCATTCCTTACCTCGTCTTTCAACACCGCGTACAGGAGCAGCAGTTGTTCCGGAAAGAGAAATATCAAAATGGGGCCGAAAAATAGCAGGGAGGTGGCCAAATTACGGCCCGAAAACCAAACCCTGCTTCTCCATACCCGTATTTAATTTCCAGTTGTCAGAGTTCTTTACCACCCCGCGATTGGTAACTTAACCCGTGAACTTTACGTCGTAATGTTAAAATAATTCAGAATTTTCCACACGTTAGCGCTTCCAAGCACTACACCATTCGTTAGCGCTTCCAATAAGAACCGCCAGGCACAATTTCGCCAAGAAAGAGGGTGTACATGAAACACCACTGTCGCAACTCCTGGCTTTAAAAAAGTAGGCAAAAGTTGTAGCCTAATAATAGAGGACAAAACACCTATCCAATCTAGTTCGTTGACACTCTTTAAAATTTCTTCTTTTTTCAACGGGCAAACTGGAGTGAACCCTTCCACATTGCTTCCATTCCTTGTCCAAAGCGATGCCCCAAAAAAGGGGGTCTGCAAATGGGACGGCTATCGAGTCCGTATTTGCCTAGAGTGAAAGGTGTGTACCCACCTTCGTTTCTCGTAATTCCATCAAAGAAATGGCCTCTCTGCAACCACCACCATTGGTCAGGTTCGGACGGTAAGTGGTGGGTCTGGAAACGATTTCCGGGCTAACCGTCTTATCGAGCCAAAGATTGCAAACCCACCTTCCTGCGGCCATCTTAGGCCTGTCAAACAGGGCCGCTGTTCGCCAAACCATGCACCGCTGGCCCGGCCGTGTCGGCCTACGCTTCGGGACTAGCCCGAACCTCGATGCCTGCATCTCACTAGCTAGCTCGCATGCAGCGCGTTACCGTTTGCATATTTCGCATGTAAGTATTCGCTCATACTTCTGTATTCGTTTTGATACCCTAGTGCAATGCTCGCTACTTCGTTCCATTGCACCCGTAACACTTGGTATCAGAGCCACTTTCTTTTGGACCGCGCATTTCCACAAACAGTAGTAAACCAACTTTTGATTTTCGCTCGAAGAGACTCACGCCCCTCATGGGCATTTGGCCAGGACGGATCGGGTTACCCGACCCGACCCGCCCTTTTGGGCGGGTCGGGTCAGTCATGCTGAGCATGTCGACCCGTCCGGGTCGGGTCGGGTATACCCGGCCGGGTCGGGTCGACCCGTGACCCGTCTAGGTGATTACTAAACGGGTATTAGCGACCCGCCGGGTCGGGTTGACCCGTCCCGTCCGGATCGCGTACCCAGTCAAATGATAGGGTTACGCGACCCGTGATCTGATTAGGGTACGATATGTAGAGGGGGAGAACATCTGTTGGTTTTGATGTTTTGTTTTCCCCTCGACATTCAGATCCAGTCTCTATCCTAGATTAAGCTTGAAAATCTGCATTGCACCTACCAAGCCTCTTAGAGTCTTCACTTCAATGTTAACACTATTTTATACTTCAGAGTCAGGTTAGGCATAGGCGCTCCCGCCATTTCGCAGCGTCGCATGACCAGGAGCGCAGCAGCGCGCTCGCGGCCACGCATTGGCGGGATTGCGGCCCCGCATTTGCGCAGCGCGATCGCAGCCCCGCATACGCGCGATCGCGGCCCCGCCTACGCGCGATCTCGGCCCCGCATACGCGCTATCGCAGCCTCGCATACGTGCGATCGCGGCGCCGCTTTAGTGCAGCGCGATCGCGGCCACGCATTGGCGGGATCGCATCCCCACAATAGCGCGAGAGCGGCCTTGCAGTAGCGCGAACGCCACCAGCCAGAATCGCGGTCCCCACCTCCATTATCGCGAACGCCACTTTCAGTAGCGCCAAGGCGCCATTTTCAGCACCGCCAAGGCCCCACCTTCAGCAGCGCCAAGGCGCCACCTTCAGCAACGCCAAGGCGCCACTTACAATGGAATATGGACAGGGAGTATACCTAGGGAGGAGGAGAGGGGAATGAAGAAGGACGAGCTCTGCCAGTTGCTAGTTTTAATTGACTTCCAACACCTGCAGCACGAACCAGCTTTATGCTGGCCAGTGCTCTACAGCACCCTGTTGGGACCGATGGCGGGGATGCAGGGTGTGAGGAAGAGGACTCCTACTGGCCTAGCAATCCTCCATCAGAGTGGCAGAGTGGTGGGCTTTCGCGTGATGCAGCAGGCGATGACTATAAGTATAGGCCTACTGCAGCGGAGGTCGAGGCGGCGGCGGCAAAGGACTCTGCAGAGGGGGCGAGAGGGGACGACGAGGTGGAGGAGGAGGTGCAAGTGCAGGAGGAGGGTGCTGGTCGCAATACGGGGGGGCGTGGAGGGGCATCTGGACGGGGAGGAAGGGGTCGAGGGGGTTGTGGGGGAGGACGGGTTGGTCGTGGGCTGGGTCGGTCTACTGCGCGTGCGCAGCCCGTAGGCAATGCAGGGGGACGCAATGGGGGGCATGCTGTCGGCCCCCCAGGTGATGGACGAGGTGGGGGGGCGGTTGGGAGGGTTGCGCATAGTGCTGCAAGGGTAGGGCGCGATGGCAGAGGTGTTAAGACAGCGGCCAAGGCTGCGCCCGGTCCAGGGCCCTCGAATGCACCTTCTCAACGCACCGATGGTGTCGGGTCCACGCCGTTGCGTTCTGGTGGCATCAGTCGGGGTGGAGGGACACAGGGGAGTCGTGGGCGTAGGTCAAAACGTCCAAGAAAGGAAGATTTGCCCAAGGATTCGGTGGTTGAGGGTTTGGCAGGGAAGCACTACCCTCTTTTATTAGTGGGAAAGTTTGGTGAGCTTGAGGATTGTTGTCGTCCGTGTCGGGTGTGTGGCGACATAATGGGATGGGATGGGGGTAGCACGGGCACTGGGTGGAAGCATGTCAAGCACGCGTACTACCCACATGTGCAGATTTGGGTGCGGCGGTTCCTGGACCCGGCGAAGCCAAAGAACCTAGAGTTTCCTTGGGGCGGGTATGGCATGTCGGGCGACAGGCTACCAGTGCCAGACACGCACTGTGGTGCATCGGAGCACGCGGCTGTCTGGCCGAACATCCCAGCAGCTGCGGACGCGGGCAGTGGCGCGGTGGGGGTGGCTAGTGGGGGTCGTAGTGGTGCCGGCATGCACGCGTACATGAGTCCAAGGGTGTCGCTGGACGAGCTATGCAGTGCTCTCGTGGAGTTGTTTGCTGATGCTGATCTTCCGTTTCGTCTGGTGGACCGAGCATCTGTGAGTCAATCAACAACTACTATACCCTCTCTTCCTGCACCAAAACTCTTCATTCTTGTCTGAACATCTTTGTGAAGTCCTTCATAGGTTCCAATGCCCTGGGTATACGGTTAAGACGATGCTCTGTGTGTGTATGTGCTTAAATGTCCATGCCCGACCTCACCAGTTCTGTCGGTTTGTCACCTTGCTGAACCCATCGGCCGCGGATTTGCTGGGGTCGCGTTACCATTGGCAAGGGACATGCAAGCATTCAATGAGGTGGCTCAAGAGGAGCTAAGGCAGGAGATCATTGGCGACGATCTCGCGGGGAGGGTGACCCTTAGCTTGGACATCTGGACCAGTGAGAACCATACAGCTTTCATGTGCGTGACCGTCCACTGGATCACTTGTGACTTCAGGCAGCGATAGGGGATTCAAGATTTCGTGGTGTTGGAGAGTTCGCACACATGGTCTCTCATAGCACAAACCCTCGAGCGCATTTTGACCGAGGCTGACCTGCGGGATGTGGTGTTTGCTGTGACAACGGACAATGCGGAGAACAACAACAAGGCAATACGCCTTCTGTCGGGGGTCACAGCAGAGGGGCCTGATGTCTGGACATCTAATCCACTACGCGACATTGCGCATCACGTGCGGTACGTCCTGTCATGTCATGTCGCGATTCACAAGTGGGACTTTGGTGGCATGCCGTAGTTTGAAATTTATCACGATGTGACATCACACGTAGCTAACTCATTTTTCCTTATGCCCCTTCCGTGTACAGTTGCCTTGCACATGTCATGAACATTGCATTGCATGATGCACTGATGTTGGACGATATGCGGGAGGCGTTGAAACGCCTACGGGATGAGTGTTCGTACATCGGATGGTCGGTCCAGCGGTCCGAGAGTTTTGCCAGTCTGCAGCGCAGGTTGGCAGGCAGAGACAACGTGAAGGTGCAACATCTAATCTCCGACTCGCCTACACGTTGGGGCTCCACTTAAAAGATGATCTGCCGCGCCTTGGAGCTGCAGCAGGCCCTGACATTGTTCTTCAGCTGGACAGACGTGAGTGATAGGCTCCAATAGTGTGGATATGTCGGGTGATGATGAGTGTGGGGGGCTGGTGTGCAACGCCAAGAGTTGTGACTATATGGAATGGTGAGTTTAGGTGGCTGACCAGGGGCTGGAAGAGTTGTGACTATGTGGGACCCATCCAGTAACGAGTAAATGCATCACCACTGTATTTTAGGTTTGTGAACCCTCTGTACCACCCTTGTTGTTGTCCTATATACCAGCGCCCCCCCCCCCCTCCCTCCCCCCCCCGCCCCCGTAGGCTACGCGAGCAGCTCGACAAGATTCGTATCAGTGACGTCCACTGGGATGCGCTCGTCGAGCTGAAGAACTCTCTTAAGCCCTTCCATTCACTCACCAAGGTAGCTGAGGCTTCCTTGTACCCGACAGCTGCAGCGGTGGTGCCGCTGTACAACCAGCTGCTGGACAAGCTGGAGACCACCTTCCGCAAGCCAGGCGTCTCACCCCACACACAGGCCCTCATCACCAAAGCTCTCGGCAAGCTGAAGAAGTACCCGTATGGGTCGAAGGAGGAGTTGGCGATTGCCACCTTCCTTCACCCCCGATACAAGACCATCTTCTTCCAGCTGCCCTAGTGGGAGGCGCTCAATGCAGCGCACGTGACGGAGGTGGGGGGATGCGCTAGGAGTGTGCAGGGCGTGGATGAGCCGACGATGATACGCCTGGTGCGCGATCGGTTGGTCGCGTATCAGGAGAGAGTGCGCAGCCGGGGAGATGGTGGTGAGGTTATGAGTGGCATGGGGGAGGTTACTGTCAGCACTGGTCTTCCTGATGAGGCCGCAGGGACATCACGTTCCGCTGGCAGGGGGGGTCCAGCTTCGAGAATGCGCTTTTTGCACAGATAGATGCATTTGAGGCAGCGAGGGGGGGGCGGAAAAGTGATGAAGTTGACATTTACGTGGCTAAGGGCAGGCAGAAGGGTTGCCCGCTGGTGTACTGGCGTGATAGGAAGGATTTAGAGGGTTTGAGGGAAATGGCTCGGGACTATTTGGCAGTGCTAGCAACCTCTGTAGCGAGCGAGCGCGCATTTAACCAGGGCAGGTACGTAGCGACATGGCAGCGTCACCGCTTGAGCGCCCCTCGTGTGAGCGCCCTCATGGCTATCAACTCATGGATGGCTCAAACATTGAACATGGCAGGGGCTGCGCGTGCGCATGTGGAGTTTGTGGTATGAGGCTGAGGACGATGGGTTTTGAGTAATGTTTGCTACGGGGGCCTGGTTGTTATAGATTTACGACTATTTGCCATAAACCTTCTTGTGATACACTAGATTTTATTTATTTCCATGCTTGACATACACAAACAGGGTTGTTGCTATAATCACCTACGCCATATACATTTGTTTTTAGCAAAAGAACGGTTAGCATGCTTGGACGCCATCTAATATGTGCAATGTTCCCTAACTTAAAATACATATGAACAGTAATGTTATATTTGTAACATGAAATTTACAATGTAGCTATTTTACCTTAACCCCCATACCCTGCAGCTCTGTTGCATATTTTGACCCGACCCGACCCGACCCGTGGTGTAACCGACCTGGTTACGGGTCACAAATACCCGTACCTACAGGGCGGGTCGGGTCATCAAAACACAGCCAAACCCAACCCACCAACCCGACTCGTCCCGACCCGTTAAGGTAACGGGTCGCCCTAGATGGGACGGGTCGGGCCGGGTCGGGTCAGATGCCCATGCCTACGCCCCTTAGCACCTAGGAGCCGATGTCCTCGCGTTCTCGCATAAACGCGTGCAGTACCTAGAGCAAAGACAAGCCACCGCCCTTCACCATGGCCGAGCATATTGCCTCATGAGCCTCATGTAGGAGCGCCTGAATGCACTGGTGCAGGAGCTGCACAAAAGATCCGAAGTAGTTACAGTGGTGACAAGAATGTATATCACTGCAGATTGACGTCGTGGGGCGCAAGAAGCATAATAAAAAACACAAGGCACGGAAGCACAAGAGGCACCAAAGACATCGCAACACTAGAGTTTGGAACAACCCTCGAGCGTGGCTAGTGATGGTGTCGCCCATGTTGACGAAGGCGACGACCACGGCACGACACACACCCCGGAGCGACAAAATGCGGCCAGGAGTCAGCCATGTGTCATGATTTCGACGTTGAACAACGACTCGACACTGCCGTCACATATGCCTTTCAAGCCGCAGTGTCTGCCTTGCTTTGATCCGAGCCAACAGGGTGGTCCGACACTCCAGGAATGTTTTTTCACGATGAACGTCTTCCTCGACGCACACCATGTCTCCGCAGATTCGGTACTCCGTGTCACTGCTGCGAGGACCCGCCATGGACTGGTGGCGCGTCATCGTTATAAAACCGACGGACTACAAGACTCTACCGTCATGGAAAGGACAAACCGGACCCTGGGCGTTGTTGTATTTTATGGAGGTAGCCTAGTTTCGCACGTGGGACGCTTGGTGCGCAGGCCTGCGCGAGATTTGAGCCAATTGCGGCTTCGATCGCGGCGCGACAGAGGCTCGCACTTAGCGCCAACACGGTTCCATTCAGGATTACACCAGTGTGTTTCTGGCGTTGTGCGAGCAGGTAGGATGCATGCACGAAGTGAAACACATCGACCGAAATGAAGTTGTCGCTATGGCGGACAAAAATCGATTTCCTCTGCCGGCCGAGATTGGGGTCCTACGAAAACAGTAGCAGAAGTAGCTGGGGACATCGAGCTCGCGGAACGAACGAGCACACCACGATACGCGCCATTGCCGCGAATGTCGCTGCCACATCGTTCAAAGGGCGCTGCTCCGCACGCAACAGTCCGGGGCACTGTAAGAGAGAATGTCCGGAAAATGCTAAGGGAAAGGGAGGGAATGGAGTAGCAGAGACTGGCCAAGAAGTAGGGAAATTCTAGGAGTCAGTAGCGACGGGCCCTCTATTGACAGGTCACGCCGCTCGCCCAACCCAACCGACCCTCACCGAATGATTGTGCCGGTTCACGCAATCGACCACACCCGGCCGAATAAGGAGGGTACAACAGTAGACTGTCTCATACTCCTTAACGATAAGATCCACACCAACTTCCTTCATTCTCATTCGTGGCGAGTTCACATTCACTCATGAATGCTCACGACGACGCATCCTGAAAATTATGCGTGCTCATTTAGTGTTCATGGCGACTGAGCGTTATGAGATTTTCGTGAATATTTCATGAGTCCCCATCAAGCGCGACCCATGGGGAGTCGGGAGTGTTCACGAGGGGTGAAGTTTGACCCCTCGTATATTTTCACAAGGTCAAGGTCAGCCTCACGCAAGAATCTGGACCACGCGGGGTGCAAGATTCTGCGCGTGGGCCCTCAGGCCCGCGCGTATGCCCTCGCATTGTTGTGAGCGTGGTGGGGCACATGATCGCAACATGACGGGGCAAATGATCGCCCTGGCCACGCGCATTACTGCACATCAGTGCACAGTGCCGCACGATCGAAATATCAGTCGTGGTCAAGGGGTGTTCGGTGTTGATTCGGGTACAGGCAACTTCGCCCGAAACGTCGCGCGCGTAGTGTGACATTTTTTATACAGGATAAAATAGTGAAAAAAAACGTTTTGAAACTGTAAGGGATTATGAAAAACAGTGACAAACTGCCATGTAACTGCAAGGCCTTACGAAAAACGGTATTCCCACACGAGTGTTCATGATCACACTCGAGAAGTCATGAACGTTCACGACGGGAGTCAGCAGGAGAGTTTGGCAGGAGTGCAGCTCAAAGACAGCTATTTTCAAGAGCAGTTTTATAACCGTTTTTTTATGACAGCAAAGCGAAGACTTGGACGATAGTTAAATAACCATTTTGTGTGCTTTCCTTTTTTGTGCCTAGGAGTAAATATATTTTGCGTGCTTTTACTTGCTTGCAAAATTAATACCATTCTGCTCTTCTTGATTTCTACTACTATGCATTGACAAGAGTAGAAAGCTCACTTGGTATTGCCGAAACGCTGCTTGACCAGATTCCTCACCCTGCAAGCGAGCTAAGCATAACTACTCCATTATATTTTTCTAGACCTCTGGTTGGGAGGTGACAAGGTGTCACACTTGGAGGGTTGTAAGGGAAGTTAAGTGTTGCTAAGTTTAAGCTTGCAGTGGAGTTCTAAACTCTTAAAAGTAGTGGAAATTTCACCAGAGCCCGGAATGTACTCTTATAACTTAAAGGCCGGCACCAACTACATTTGGGTACCAGCGTATTCACTCCTACGTGAATTATGACTACAGAAGGCACACGATACGGTTACCTCGGGTCACTACGTGGCAGAGAAAATGCGACATCAACTGCAACGATATTATTACTAGCCGGTGCTGTTGACTGACGTATAGCACCGCGTGGGACCATGCCCCACGTGTCTGGTGATGAAGAGCTCGCACAAGAAAAAGGCGGGTCAGTTGAAGCCGATCCCACCACCCGAGCACACCTGGCAGCAAGTAATCATAGGTTTCGTCACGGGGTTACCTTAGAGCCCTGGGGGTAACGACGCAACTATGGTTTTTTTTTTTCCGATTGACGAAAATGGACCACTTCGATGCGTGCAGTAAATCGATCTCGACCGAGGACAGCGCTTGCCTGTTCATCGCGTCCGTCATTCGACTGCACGGGATACCAGCCGCGATAATTAACGACCGCGATACGAAGTTTACGAGCAACTTCTGGAAAAACCTTTGGGAGCAGTTCGGGGCTTGGCTAAATCAACCACATGATCACCCCAATTACCGTTTATCTACTGTTACCGACAGACTGGTATATCAGCCCATCATTCCACATCAGCTTACTTCGACCCTACATCACCACCACAAGCCAACTACCACGCCGTCATCCGCCATCCATGTTACGTCATGCATCGGAGCCGATCGTCGACCCCGAAAGATCCTGAACTATTGGATTTGCCACCCCGCAGAAGTTTGAAGGATTGAGTTTCTCGTTCGCTGAAAGGTCCGCACCCCAACCGAAGATAGCTGGGTGTCATTGGCCAACATAAAGAACCACCCTGCCCTGCAAGTGTACTTGAGAAGCCGTAATTTCCGCAATATAGACGCACTTGCGTAGCGGAGGGGGCTTCTTGGAGGGTGGGGGGGGTAGTGTAAGGAAGAACCTCGAAAGCGCAGGTTCACGTGGGTTCTACGCAAATCCGACGGACCTGCTCGAGAACCACCTCGTGAACCACCGTCCGTTTGGGCCAAAATTCGGGATTGAATGGCGCTAGAACGGGTGCCTTCGATTTAGTCGGCGGAACAGTCTGCCTCTGGTCAGTAGACAGTGATTTTGCAAACATTGTTTTGAGAACTTTCAAACCATTTGTGATTTTCGTGCAACATTATTTGGAACGCTTCTAACGGGTACATAAAAAAGGGTAGCTTGATTCCAGCAAGTATGCTTTTCGTCGTCACTGCTTAGATTCGCAAGACACTGTAGCAACCTATCTAGCAGACGAGTCCGCTTCTACCATACGGCTGGTCTGCCAAATGAGTTCGTCGGACCAGACTTCGGACCAAGCATGCATAATTTAGCAACGGACTGGGTCGGGGTGGACCAGTCACGTGAGACACCCTCTAAGAAATTTTGCAAGCTTAAACACCGCGTACAGCAGCAACAGTTGTTCGCCGGTTACCACTAACGGGGCTCCGCCAACTTTCGTGTGCACTATTCACCAAACCATGCATCGCTGGCCCGGCCGCGTCGGGCTACGCTACGGGACTAGCCCAAACCTCAATACTGTCGTAAAACATTTTGGTTATATATTATGTATAAGCTGCCTACAGTGTTATCTAATGTAGTGTAGCTTTGTGTTTGGTGGTATACCTCCTTGCTTGCTTGCCTAGTCACTACTTGTACTCTTGTTTCTCTTCAATCAAACCCTTTTATCCCAGTGGTTAGTGGCTGGGATTCTGACATGGTATCAAATCGAAAATCTCGGGTTCGAATCCCAGTGTGTGCACTTCGGCATCCCGCTGCGGGGGGGTGTCAAAGGTCGACTGGTGATCCCCGATTGATCCTAGGGAAGGGTTACAGGCACGTCGGTCTGGGGGGTTATGGGCGCACTCACCCGCTACACAAACAAGCCCTCTTTTACCATTTCCTTTGCCTAGCTCCTCTCTCATCAAGCTTCCTAGCTAAACCCTAGGTTGCAATATTAAGGGTTATGCTACTATTTGGACATGGTATCCAGAGCAGGCTCTTTCCTAGAGCCTTTCTCATTGGGCGCACCGTTAGCTTCCGCTAATGCGCCTCTTTGCTATTCGTCGCGCACCCTGGGCGCGCGTCGGTTTCTGCCCGTCGTGTGCCCTGTGCGCGCGGCGGTACCTGCCCATCGTGCACCCCGTGCGCGTGGTGGTACCTGCCTATCGTGCGCCCCGAGCGCGCGGCGGTTCCTGCCCCGCGCTCCCTACTGCCCTGCGTGCCCTGTGCGCGCTGCTGCCCCGCACAACCCCTACCCCGCTTCCCCCCCTCTTCTCCCCCCTCTCCCTGCTGCACGTGCAGCAGTGTGTGTTGGGGGGGGGAAGGAAGGGGAGGGGAGGGTGTAAAAAGGAACACCTATAGCGCCTGCCTCCTCCCTCTCCCTGCCGCGCGTGCAACTTTTTTTGGGGGGGGGGGGAGGTGTGAGGGGGTGGCGGATGTGTTTCAGCTGCAGCAGCTGCCGCCATCACTTCTCCTGTCTCATGGCTGCGCCTGCTGCTGGGGGGGAGGAGGATGTGAGGGGGAGGCAGCATCTACAGCTCCAGCCCGCCTCCTCCCTCTCATTGTTGTGCCTGCTGCTGTGGGGGGGAGGGTGAGGGGGTGACGCCCCAGTTTCAGAAGCAGCCGCCTTCCCCCCAGCCTCTCTCCTATTGCCACAGCTGCTGCTGCTGTGGGGGAAGAGGGTGAGGGGGTGGCGGAAGTGTATTCCAGCTGCCGTCGTCGCACCTGCTGTCGCTTCATCGGCCACCACAACACTTGCTGCACCTGCTACACCTGCTCTGGTGTTCACTACACTTCTTTTCCCTGCAGGCAGTTTAGGGGGTGTGTCGTAAAATATATTGTTATATTTTATGTATAAACAGCCTACTGTGTTATCTAGTGTAGTGTAGCTTTGTGTTTGGTGGTATACCTCCTTGCTTGCTTGCCTAGTCACTACTTGTACTCTTGTTTCTCTTCAATCAAGCCCTTTTATCCCAGTGGTTAGTGGCGGGGATTGCATTGCGTAACCGTTTGCATTGCGTAACCGTTTGTATGTCTTCGTAGTGTATTCTCCCGGATATAGGACCCTCCCGAAAAAAGGACCCCCGAGACTGTAAGAGATAGTAGAAAGCAAGTTAGGACAGGAAAGAGGGTTTGCACTAGCAGGCAGTTGAGTACATATAGTAAACCCTAATTTGGGCTATACTCGCTATAGAGTACCCCACTGCAAGCTAGACAAATATCACATTCTGACACACCCCCATGGTCATAGTGGGGTATAATCAGCACAGCAAGCAGTCATAGAGCAGGTTCACAAGTACAAGCAAAACTAGAGGCAGTCACAGAGGGCAAGTGAGGAGGAAAGATTGTGAGAGGAGTGGAGATAGGAGGCGATAGGTGAAGCCGCAGACACACGGGCACCATAAGCGGCGCGCACGGTGGCTATCGGTGGCAAGGGCCCCGGACTACAGGAGTAACTGGCTCCGCGCTAAGACGAGCGGCAGGAGCAACGGACCCACGGGCGACTGGCGCAGCAGGCTCGCTGGGCTACCAGTGGCAAGGGCCCCGGACTACTGGCGCTGCTGACGTCACAACGGCTACCTCCGCTCAACCTCCCCCAACTGTCCCACACCCCTTTCACACACCCCCTGCTGCACCCCTAGCTCTCGGCTCCCACACACCCACCCCCCTCAGCGGCAGCTGCAGCAGTGGGAGACGGAGGAGGAGGAGCAGGGGACGGCTCACACACCCGCCACCCCCATACCCGCCACCCCACGGCTGCACGCGCAGCAGGGAGGCGAAGGAAAAGGGGAGGGGGGGCGGGGAGGAGGCTGAGTAGGAGCTGCGCGGGCGACAGCAGGGGCAGTGCAGGTGCGTGCACGGCAGGGCAGGTGCGCGCGGGCCTGGCGCAGGCTGTACGGGCCGTGCACAGGCCTGGCGTGGGCTGTACGAGCCGCACGCGGGCTGTACGGGCCGCGCGCGGGCCTGGCGCAGGTCGTACGGGCCGCGCGCAGGCTGAACTGGCGACGCGCGGGTCCCCGGGGTCGCCGCAAAGGGCGACCGGGGGTGACGCGCGGGTCCCCGGGGCAGCGCCCGCAGGTCCAGCGGGGCATTGCGTGGGTCCCGCAGGGCGTCGCGCGGGTCCAGCGGGGCGACACGTCGGGCAGAAAATGCCGCGCGCCCCGAGCGTGCGGCAGGCAGAAAACGTCGCGCGCCCGGGGCGCGCGATAGGCAGGACAGCAGCGGAAGCATTAGGTGGCGGGCCCACCCACAGGATCGACCAGGGAGGGTCGACCTGCTCTGATAGCATGTCAGAGATAGTAGAAAGCAAGTTAGGATAGGAAAGAGGGTTTGCACTAGCAGGCAGTTGAGTACATATAGTAAACCCTAATTTGGGCTATACTCGCTATAGAGTACCCCACTGCAAGCTAGATAAATATCACATTCTGTCAGGGACTGAAATTCGGTACTGGGACTCTTAATATGTAGCACATGTTAGAGGACTCCCCTTTTGCTATAAAACATTTTAAGACCCCCCTTTTCTGTATAGAGCAGTTGAAAATCAATATGTGCGCAACCCAAATTGTGACGCGTCAATTGTGTCAGAATCGAGTTCTGACACACCAATCGCGTCGGATTCAAGATCTGACGCTTCTTGCTGCGATCAAAAGTTGATCGCTTCCAGGATCTCCTCAGGAAGGTTCGCACGCAGGTAGATGGTGTTGGTGGGCCCTTGACCTTAATAGCAGAGTGAATGTAAAATGCTTTAGATGAATTAAAACATGCAAATACAACAAATATAAATATGAGTATGGTGAAGACGAAACGACCTAGCTAGCCATGTACTCTAAGGGATACATTCCCTTATTCACATTCATTCCCAACCGTGCGGCACGTACAGTTACAAAACTGTTCCCGCCAAAACTCTGTTGCCTGTAGAAGCCCGATGCCGTCTGCTCTGACGGTCCTGATGCACCCTAACCGTCTGACGCTTCGAGTCAATTCAGTCTCTTCGCCTTCGTTCTCGTTACTGTGTGCTTCTTTAGCTGCGGTCAGGAGTGCACAATAATGTTCTTATACATTACTATTCATAACACACCCCTTCACTCCTGGCCGCCGCTCGACTTGTCCACGCCGCTGAGTTCGGAGCAGTGCTGGTACTGCTGGCGTGGCAGTCGCTTCGTGAGGAAGTCTGCTGCCATGTCACCGGTCGGGCAGTAGGTCAAGTCAACCTTGCCCTTGTCCTTTGTCCTTCACGAAGAAATACCGCAGCGCAATGCGTTTGGTGCGGTTGACGAAACCAGGTTTGTTCGCGATGCGAATCGTGCTTTGGTTGTCGCAGTGAAGACGAAAGGTCGGCAAAGCTGGTATTTTCGCCTCCTGCAGAAGTTCGTGCAAGTAAAGGCCTTCGCAAACTGCTGTGGTTGCTGCGATGAATTCAGCTTCGGCTGATGACAGGGCAACCAGCTCCTGCTTCTGTGAGTTCCAGGAGATTGGTCCCGTTGGCTCGAGTCAGAACATGAAGCCGGTCCTGGACCGTCGATTGTCGGGATCTGCTGCATGATCGGCGTCCACGTAGCCGATGAGGTTGAAAGATGGAGTTGGTGCAGTTGAGTAGCACAGCCCAATCTTGGGCGTTGAAACGAAGAACTGTAGGGCGCGCTGCAGGTCCAGAAGATTTTCAGCCATTGGCTTGCGTGAGTATTGGGCCAGCTGACTTGCGATGTAGGAGAGGTCAGGCCTGCATGTGACAGAGGCGAAGAGCAGGCATCCCAGCTGCTGCTGGTAAGTCTGAATTCCAGCAGGGGACAGGGCTTTGTTGTCAGGTTTGTGGTTCGGTCCGGGAGTTCGGTAGGGAGTGGAGAGCGGTGCAGGTGAAATGTTGAACCGCTTCCCTAACTCCTCTGCGTACTTAGCCGCTGAGAGATGAATGGCCTCAGGCGCTTAGGAGATGTTGAGGCCTAAGAACTGCTTCACCTCGTAGTTGAACGTGAAGTTGACGCGCCCCGCCAGGCTTTTCTCGAACTGCTCGAGTAGCTCGTTGCTCGATCCTCTGTAAAGCAAGTCGTTGATGTAGACCGTGAGGAGAATGTATTCGCCACGGAAATTACGGCGATACATCCTAGGGTCGTGCGGCATCTGCTTGAACCCGATTTCAAGCAGGATGTTGTGCAGGTACTGCTGCCAAACCCTCGGTGCTTGTTTTACCCCGTAGAAGGATTTGTGCAGCTGGCATACGCGTGAATCCCCTTTGCCGTATGTGTGTGGCTGCTCCACGTAGATGACTGCATCTACTAACGCGTACAAGAACGCGTTCTTTACGTCGATCTAATGTAGAGGTAGGTGCCTTGCGGCTGCGATGGCGAGCAGGATTCGAACGGAGGTGTGGCGGCTGACTGGAGCGAACGTCTAGTCGAAGCGATCCCGTGCCTCTGGTCGTATCCGCGCACCACCCAACGCGCCTTGAAGCGCTCGATTGTTCCATCCGCTGTGGTATTTACGCGGAAGACCCATTTGCCTGAAAGAAATCTTGCGCCTTTGATTGCCGCACGGTCGACTAACACCCAGGTGTCTCGGGATTCGAGCGCCTTGATTTCCGCGTCCATCGCCTCGCGCCATTCTTTGCTGTGTGGTCCAGTGAGAGCTTGGCGCGGGTTTCGCAGCTAGATGACACGTGGCGCCTTCGAGGTTGCGGTGTGAAGCCCGAGCAGCTGCAGTCCTGAGACAGTGCTGTCGTGGCGACGTTGCGGGATGACTTCCTGCACGTCATCGTCGTCGCTCTCAGGTTCAGGTGGTGCTGGTGGTGCTGCGCCTCTGCCGCTTCCGCCTGTGCTGCCCATTCCTCCCCCAGAGGAATCGTCGTCGTCGTCGTCGCTGCTGCGGCGATCTCCCCATGTGAAGTCGCCCCTGGTGTCCTGCTCCAGGATTGCTGCAGCGGCTTCGTCCTCGGGCGTTGCGTAGCTGTGCCCATCGTTTGCGTGGACGCAATTCGCGTTCGTCTGCTCGTCGTGGCTGAACTTCTCGAGGAAGAGGCGTTCGTAGAAAATCACATCACGAGCGTGGGCGGTCTTCTAACTGAGTAGGTCCAGCACGATCCACGCCTTGTGCTCGTGGCTGATGCCGAGGTGAATGCCCCATCGCGCGAGGCTAGCGAACTTGCCGATGGTTGACGTTGGCGGGCGGTACTGCACCAAACATTCCCACACGTGGGGCATGGATGTGTCCCCCTAGTCCCGGTCCACTTCACATGCGGGGACAAGTTGCCGGTGATGGCGGTGGTTGACAGCAGGTTGTGCACCCGCATGGCATGGTGCATCGCGTACGTCCAGTAGATCGGCGGCAACTTCGACTGCTTCATCAACGCCCACACCTTCGTCATGAGTGTGCGGTTCGTCCGTTCGGCTACGCCCTGCTGCTGATGTGCGTAGGGGAGAGAGATGTGATGCTCAATCCTGCATCTCCTTGCTTCTGAATTCTGCCGCGCCGTCAGATTGCCAAATTTTCAGCCTTTCCTCAGACTGCCGCTGCGCGTGCACCAGCCAGAGGCGAAATACCTCGTAGGCTCTGTCGCGGGACTCCATGTTCGCGACCCATACAGAGCGCGTTCCGGCGTCGATGAAAGTAAGCGTATACATTTCGTCGTCGACTCCGCAGTGCCCCACGTTCAGGAACGTGGGGTACTACAGCTTGGGGTAGCGGTTCGTCCCTGGCTCGAGCAGCGGGAACGGTTGGTGGCTCAGTGCAGCTTTAGGGTAGACGGTGCAGTTGCGCGGGTGCGTCGCGCCTCTCACTTCGATGCCATCTGGGCACAGGAGCGCTCCCAGGTGCGAAGACGCCTGCGTCGATGCAGTTTTTCAGCGTCGCGCGTGAAGGATGTCCGAGGCAATGGTGCCAGAGTGCATCGTCAGCGCGAAAGCCGTAGGTGCACATGTAGCGCGCGCGAGCTTCTTCGAAATCATCGTTAGGTACGGGAGCAGGTTCTGCTGCTGCTTCTTCTTCGTCATTAGCGGTAGTCAGCATCAGCGCCAAAAAGTCACTAACACCTTCTGCAGCTTGGGGTAGCGGTTCGTCCCTGGCTCGAGCAGCGGGAACGGTTGGTGGCTCAGTGCAGCTTTAGGGTAGACGGTGCAGTTGCGCGGGTGCGTCGCGTCTCTCACTTCGATGCCATCTGGGCACAGGAGCGCTCCCAGGTGCGAAGACGCCTGCGTCGATGCAGTTTTTCAGCGTCGCGCGTGAAGGATGTCCGAGGCACTGGTGTCAGAGTGCATCGTCAGCGCGAAAGCCGTAGGTGCACATGTAGCGCGCGCGAGCTTCTTCGAAATCTTCGTTAGGTACGGGAGCAGGTTCTGCTGCTGCTTCTTCTTCGTCATTAGCGGTAGTCAGCATCAGCGCCAAAAACTATATGTCGCGAATCTCAGAGAGGGGGATATTGGTCCCAGGGATAGTCCCGGGGACGAAGGTGGGTTCGCGCGGTTCGGGAGCGGGTCCGTAGGCGGTGCAACGCGAGGTTGACGGCTCGTTGCCCAAGTGGATGGTGTCCCAGGGATCGTGGTGCGGCGGATTATCAGGAGGAGGTAACGCGAGTGGAGCATGGCACGGGGGACGACCAAGGGGAACAATTGCAGGTATTGCCTCAGTTTCCTCTGCTTCTTCTCCCCCCTTTTGTTCTTCGCGGGAAGTCCCCCAGCCGCTGGTGTCGGCGCCAGCAACGGCGCCCCATCCGCCGCTGGTGTTGGCCCGAATTCCGCTGGTGTTTCCCCATCCGCTAGTGTCGCTCATTCCCCATCCACCAGAGCTTCCCCACCCCCCTTCATTGGAGGCACTTTCTTCCGCTTCAGCTTCCCATGCGCCGCAAGCGAATGTCCCGCGCGCTTCGGCGAAGCTCTGCTGGCGAAGCTCCTCAGCTTCGCGGCGCGCCAGTTCTTCCTCTTGTTGCATGGTGAGTTTTGTCGTGGGGTCACGCCAATGGGGGTTGACTTCGCGCGACTCCGCGCGCGTCGAAAGTTCCGCGGCATTGTCCGCGCAGAATGCCTTCGAGCCGCTGAGAGGGTGGTCCAGCATGAGGGCTTTGGTCGGTGGCGAACACGCGCTGAGTAGTGACCTCGAGCTCGAGCTGTGATAGTCCTTCTTCTGGTGGCGCGTGGCGCTCTGCTTCAGCGATGGCGGCGAGTCCGCGGCCGGCAATTGCGCTGGTTGACGCCGTTGGCGTGTGGCAGTCCCTGCAGATGCCATCTGGGACGGGGTCATGTAGCGCGGTTTCGCATGGGTGGGGATGATGCGGCACCCACGGTCTGCCGTCAGGGTGCTTCCAATCCCTGCGGTGGATGTGCTCGAAGCGCAGTGGCACGAGATCAATTAACTCGTGCGAATCGCCGCTGCAGTCGGGAATGTCAAAGAGCCAGACATATACTCCATTTTCGGAGTGTGCTCGTCCGATTTGCCAGCGGGAAAAAGTTCTTGATTCGTAGTGCAGCAATATGTCACGCGTCGCGCGATCCGTGCTGAGGTCAACGCCGTGGTCCATGAGCTGTGCGGCAAAAAGCAGGTTGAAGCGCAGGTTCTGGACGATCAGCACATCATTGAGCATGACGTGCGTGCGGCTTCCGCGCGCCTTGAGCACGACGGTGCCTTGCGCACTTGCGCGCAGGCGTGTGTTGTTAGCCACGGTGACGTAGGTGGTTGTGGGGGTGGCGACGGCGTTGGATATGTAACGCTCGGAGCCCACCATATGCTGGCCGCAGCAGCTGTCCAGGTACCAGGTGTTGTAGCGCTTGTTGTCGTCACGTGCGAGCAGCGCCAATGGGATGCGGTGCTGGCTCAGGTGAAGGTGAGCGCACGCGGCGACGACGCGACTCGCCCGTCATGGCCATGTTGCTCATGACGTTGCGTGATGGGGCAGTCGATGATGGCTGTTGCTGCTGATGCTGAACCGATGGCATTCAGGTTGCGCGCGGCTGGGGGTTGATACCCCTGGGCTGGACGCACGTCGCCTCGTGCGTCTTGTCGGCCGGACCAGTTGCTCGGATTGGTCTGGCGAGGGCGTGATCGGTACTTCCATCCATCCGCCAAATGCCCGAAGCTTCTGCAAATCATGTAGTAGAGGCGTCGCGTTCGTCGCTCTTCGTTGTTGTCGGCGTAGAAGGCGAGCCGTTCACGTTCTCGTCGTGGCGCTGGTCGCTGCTGATCCATATCCCGTTGTTCGACGAGAAGGGCGGCGCAAAGGGCGGCCTCCGAGATGACCCCCTGCTGTCGGAGAAGCGCCTTGCAGGGCCGCCACTCTGGGCCGAATCCTTGAAGCACGATGTTCATGAAGATTTCTTCCGAAATCGAACTTCCCAATTTCGCGATTTTGTCGCGAAGGCTCCGACAGCGATTGATGTAGCTGTTGGCCTTCTCCCCTGAGGTCATTTCAGTCTTGAGTAGCTGCTGGAGTAGCCTGCTCGAAGAGAGGAGTCCTTGGGCTGATTCACACCGTTCAGGTGGCGCCAAGCGTCGAGGGCTGGAGCAGCCGATGTCTTGTACGAACGGATGTTCAGCTGCTCCGCCGGCGACATATTGCGCACAAGAATTCCGTACGCCATCAGAGACTCGTTGTCATAGCGAGTCCTGGCGTGGTTGGTGTCCTCAGCGAGTTCCGCGTAGCTCCTGTCGAAATAATGGAAGATTTGGGCGTTTTGCATCAAGAGCTCCAGTTCGAAGCTCCAAGTATTGAAATCTTTGCCGTCGAAGCAGGTACTTGTCTTTATTTTTTATATGCTGAGGAAGAAATCTTGATTGTGCAGAGAGAATTGCCTCTTCACTGGGACGGGGAGCCTTGGGGGTTGAACCATTTGTGTCGAGGGAGAAAGTGTGCGGGGCGGCGTTCTGACCACCAGATCCTCCGGCCATTCTCACACGCGAGCGTGCACCGGACGCCACTTTCCGAATGTCGTAATTTTCGGGAGTGGCAGTGCGAAAGATTCTCGAGCCGCTCTGATACCATGCTGCGATCAGAAGTTGATCGTAACCTGCCAGGATCTCCTCAGGAAGGTTCGCACGCAGGTAGATGGTGTTGGTGGGCCCTTTGTCAGAGGTCCACTGGGGATCCCCGATGATCCTAGGGAAGGGTTACAGGCATGTCGGCCTGGGGGGTTATGGGCGCACTCACCCGCTATATTAACAAGCCCTTTTATCCCAGTGGTTAGTGGCTGGGATTCTGACACCCTTGACCTCAATAGTAGAGTGAATGTAAAATGCATGCGATGTATTAAAACATGCAAATACAGCAAATATAAATATGAGTACAGGGAAGACGAAACGACCTAGCTAGCCATGTACTCTAAGGGGTACATTCCCTTATTCATATTCATTCCCAACCGTGCGGCGCGTTCAGTTACAAAACTGTTCCCGTCAAAACCCTCTTGCCTGCAGCTGCCCGATGCCGCACAACTCGTGCCAAATAAATGTTCACCTAGCCATTTTGCCTCTATTTTAGGAAAGTCCCCCGGGTCTTATATATGGGAGAATACAGCCCTTTTCGCCTCTCGCTGGTAGCCATTCTCCGGTCCACCCCCTCTTCCTCTTGTCCGCTCCGCGGCTCCTCTCCCTCGCAATGCCTGTGGCCCTTGGCCAAGGTCCATCATCGTTAGGTCCGCCATCTGCTCATCCATTGGACAATAAGCCGCTGATTCAGTGTGCACAACCATCGCTGCCGGTACTGGTGCAGAAACTTGGCGCCATCAAAGGATTTTGAGTCAGCATTGAAGTGGCGCCGAGCCGCCGTGCCTGCTACGAGCTTAAGAAAGACTGGGACTTCTGTGCATGGGCAGCCATAGGTGTCTACCGCCAGTGGGAAGAAGCCAACCGTCACTGGTCGGTTGGCGTAATGCTTGATCGTTTTATCCGCCTGTTCTCGTGTCGCCCATCCTCTGCCTTTTTGTGCCTCTGGATCCCTTGTGCTGATGGGGTCCGTGATGGTGACATCACAAACATGGACTGCCCTGCTACTTCTGTCTGTTATAGTGAAATCGGTCGTTTGTTCCTTGATGGGGCAGTACGCGGCCGACTCGCTATGGACTATAAACCCCGCATCCTGCCATGCTAATGCACGCACCTCGCACCTGTCAAAGTCCCGTGCAAAGGTGTCATGGCTCGCCGAGGCATTTGTCGTGATTCTCCGAAAACTTCCGGGCAGAGGCAAATAACAACTGTTGCCCCTCCCGTGACCTCCGGAAGATTTTTTCAAACTCGAACGTGAACTGCCGATGATGTCAGCTACCTTGGCGACGTTGTCGTGACTCGCCGAGAACTTCCCGAAATGGCAAAAACAGCTGTCGCCTTCTCCCCACACCTGTTGCAAAATTTTCCCAGTGTTGTCGTTGGTACCCCCGAACAGCTTCCGAATTGTACGGCTACCTTTTTAACGACGATTTCTTTCGTGTGCTTAATCAAGCACCTTTTCTACTTCGCCATTGGCACGGATACTGTCGACAACTTCGCCGACTCTGTTAAGACTCATCCTCAATACTGCAAATTGTTGGTGTAAGGGCCTAATAAACTCAAGCTATTAGGACTTAATCAAACTTAATACCTCTCCTCGGGGTCACCTCCAAGGGTCCCAGATATAAGCGCCACCCTCGGATAAGCGCCTGGCGCTTTTAATTGGCGTGTGGCGCTTATATCCGCTGCTCGATTATAAGCGCACCCCCTGAAAAAAACTTGTTTTATTATAAGCGCACGTAAACTTTAAATTTTGAAATGTGTTCAAAACACAGTAACGATTTTCACTTTAGCAGATTCGCTTCCCTTCACATTCGGACCCTGCACTGGATGCGGGTCCAGTCAGCAGTAGCTCTCAGGAGGTGGATGTGAGTCGGAAGTGTCAAACTATATGTGCTGCATATTGTCTAGGCTGTAGTGGGGTAGCCCATATGGGGTACAACCCAATTAGGGTTTTCTACTTGTACTCCTGCATCCTGCTAGTTCATCCATTCCTGCTGCTAGATTCTAACATGGTTTCAGAGCACTAAGGTCCGTAGGACCGTTTTTTTCGGGCCCACCTACCGCTGCGGTTACCGCGCTACCCCACGTACCTGCCTGCCTTGCCTTGCCTTGTGACGTGCTGCACTATGCGCGCCGTCCAGCAGCCCTAGCGCTGCCTCCTGCTGCCCTAGGCCAGCGCGCTGCCCCTAGAGGCCCGTAAGGCCCGCGCGCCGCCCCTAGAGGCCCGTAAGGCCCGCGCGCCGCCCCTACACGCCCGTCAGGCCCGCAAACAGCCCCTGCAGACCGTTAAGCACGCTGCTGCCGCGCGCTGCCCGCACCGAGCCCGCGCAGCCCGCACCGAGCCGCGCGCAGCCCGCTGCAGCCGCGCGCAGCCCGCACCGAGCCGCGCACAGCCCGCTGCAGCCGCGCGCAGCCCGCACCGAGCCGCGCGCAGCCCGCAGCTGCCGCGCGCAGCCCGCGCCGAGCCCACGCAGCCCGCGTCGAGCCGCGCGCGGCCTGCTACGGCCTCGCGAGGCCCGCGCGCGGCCCGCAGCAGCCCGCGCCGAGCCGCGCGCGGCCTGCTACTGCCTCGCGCGGCCCGCGCGCGGCCCGCAACAGCCCATACCGAGCCGCGCGCGGCCCGCTACTGCCTAGCGCGGCCGCGCGCGGCCTGCAGCAGCTCAGCGCGCTGTCAGCGCAGCCCACGCCAAGCCGCGCGCGGCCCTCTGCCTCGGCCCCGACCTGCCGCTGATGCGGCCCCGCCCTGCAGCTGCCACGGCCCCGACCTGCCGCTGAAGCTGTCAAGATAGTAAGGACAGTGAGAAGCCATAGCTAGGGTTGACCTAGCTAGGCAAGTAAGAAATGAACAAAGGAGGGGTTACACTAGCAAGAATGGGGATACAAATAGCAAACCCTAGAAGGGTTGTACTCGCTATAGAGCACCCCACTACAGGCTAGAGCATAATATTCTGACACACCCCCATAGCCAAAGTGGGGTGTAATCAGCAGAGCAAGCAAAGCAGTACAAGCTCAGGGTGGATCACAATGTCACCACACATTCTGAGCACAAGTTCAAGAAGCAATAGTTTAAAGTTCACAATTATGAGCAAAGCTAGAGGTAGTCACAGAGGGCAAGTGAGGAGGAGGAGGGCTGGCGAGGGGAGAGAGGAGTGGAGGCGACGACTGAAGCTGCAGACACACGGGCAACAGACGGCTCTGGTGGAGCACTAGTGGCTACCGGGAGCAAGGGCCCCGGAATACAGGAGTAACAGGCTCTGCGTCTGATCAGCAGCGACAGGAGCAACGGACCCACGGGCGACAGGTGCAACCGGCTCTCTGAGCTACCGGTGGCTATCAGAACCCCGGAATACAGGCGCTGCAGACGACACGACGGCTGCCTCCACCCAACCTCCTCCAACTGTCCCACACCCCCCAACACACACCCCCTGCTGCAACCCCTAACTCCACTCCCACGTCACCCCCCTAGCACCACTCCTTCGGCTCCCCACACACCCACCCCCCTCAGCGGCAGCTGCAGCAGTGGGAGACGGAGGAGGAGGAGGAGCAGGGGACGGCGCACACTCTTGCACCCCCATAACCGCCACCCCCAAACCCTAAAACGGGTGGCACGGGGCAGGAGCGCGGGGGACGGCGCGGGGGACGGCGCGCGGCCCTGGGGCAGGCTGCCCGGGCCGCGCGCGGGCCTGGCGCAGCCCGTACGGGCCGCGCGCGGGCCTGGCGCAGGCCGTACGGGCCGCGCGCGGGCTGTACGGGCCGCGCGCGGGCCTGGCGCAGCCCGTACGGGCCGCGCGCGGGCCTGGCGCAGCCCGTACGGGCCGCGCGCGGGCCTGGCGCAGGTCGCGCGGGCCGCGTCGGGCGACGGGGGGCGACGCGCGGGTCCGCGGGCTCCGTGACGGGCGACGGGGGGCGCTTCGACGGGCGACGGGGGGCGCTTCGACGGGCGACGGGGCGGTCGACGGGAGGGGGGGAAGCGCGGGTCCCCGGGGTGACGCACGAGGGAGGAAACCGCCGCGCGCCTCGGGGCCACGGCGGGCAGAAAACCGCCGCGCGTCTTGAGCGCGCGGCGGGAAGAAAAAACGAACATCGCGCGCCACGGGACGCGCGACACACAGGAAGGCAGCGGAAGCAGGCGGGCCCACAGGCCAGGAGCGTAACCGCTCTGATAGCATGTCAAGATAGTAAGGACAGTGAGAAGCCATAGCTAGGGTTGACCTAGCTAGGCAAGTAAGAAATGAACAAAGGAGGGGTTACACTAGCAAGAATGGGGATACAAATAGCAAACCCTAGAAGGGTTGTACTCGCTATAGAGCACCCCACTACAGGCTAGAGCATAATATTCTGACAGAAGCGGCCCCGCCCTGCAGCTGCTTCGGCCCTGCTCTGCAGCCGGTGTTGCGGCCCCGACGTCGCCGCTGTCGTGCGCCTACTCGGCCGCCGCCCGTCGAGCGCCGGCCCTGCTCGCCCGGTGAGCGCCTGCTCTCCCAGCCTTTGGCGAGCGCATGCCTGCCTGACGGCCTGCCTGTCTGCCTGCCTGTCTGCCTGCCTGCCTGCCTGCCGGCCTGCCTGCCTGCCTGCCTGCCTGCGCGCCTGCCTGCCTGCCGGCCTGCCTGCCTGCCTGCCGGCCTGCCTGTCTGTCTGCCTGCCTGCCTGTCTGTCTGCCTGCCTGCCTGCCTGCCTGGCTGTCTGCCTCCCTGCCGGCTTGCCTGCCTGCCTGCCTGCCTGCTTGCCTGCCTGCCTGCCGCGCCTGCCCTGCCCGCGCTACTGCTGCTGCTACTGCTACTGGCAGGTGGCCAGATGCAGCTCCAGCGACGTTCACGCGAGCCTCTCACGCCCCAGCAGCTTAGTGAGTGGTATACTAGCTGGGGTTGTCGCGGTAGCCGTCGTAGCTGTCGCCCTGGAGCTGGTCAGTTGGGAGCGTCTGGCAGTGGCCAGCTGCAGCTGCAGGGGCGTCCACGCGAGACACTTACGCCCCGGCAGCTCCAGGAGTGGTACGCTCAGTGTAGCAGGTCTACGCGTACAGTTCGCTGCTCGTACGTCATTCGCACAGGTGCTAGGACTGGTCAGCCTTGTGGGACGCTTGGTCACACACAGTCCCGCTGCTTCGCCCGTCTGAGCGACGACTGGCGCACAGTGTTTGGCGACGAGGCTGAGCTCCCCACCTGGCTGGAGCTGCATGGACAGAGGGTAGATATCTTTGCGCTTGACTATGATGCTATTCTCACTACCATGTATGCATTGCCTACTAGTGCTGACCGTGCCTGTTACCTGTGCGTACCGCCTGACCCTGGTGAGGCTGCTGCTCTAGGTGCTAGTGCGTCTCCTGCTCTAGGTACTGGTGAGGCTGCTGCTCTAGGTGCTAGTACGTCTACTGCTCTAGGTACTGGTGAGGCCGTGGCTTCAGGTGCTGGTGAGTCTGCTCTCTCTGGTACTGCGCCCACTGCGGTCTCGCACACCTTCACCCTTGACTCAGGAGCTTCCCGCTCCTTCTTTCGCGACTGCACCACACTCACGCCGCTTAGTCGGCCAGTTCCAGTCTCCCTGGCGGACCCCTCCGGGGGTCCAGTCCTTGCCCACTACTCCACGGTTCTGCCGTGTCCGGCCGCCCCGTCCGGCTCGCTGTCAGGTCTTTACCTCCCCTCGTTCCCTCCCACAGAGGCTCCACTGCAGACGCTCCACCTGGACGTGTGGGGCCCAGCCCGCGTCCAGGGACAGGGCCACGAGCGGTACTTCCTGCGGTGCTTCCTGCCTACTGTGCGGAGCGCAACATCACCCAGTCGTTCACGCTTCCGGCCTCTCCGCAGCAGAATGGGGTTGCTGAGCGCCGCATTGGCTTAGTCATGGAGGTCGCTCGTACCTCCATGATCCATGCGGCTGCCCCCCATTTTCTGTGGCCGTTTGCGGTCCGGTACGCCGCGCATCAGCTCAACCTCTGGCCCCGTGTCTCCTTGCCGGAGACCTCGCCCACACTGCTGTGGACGGGGAAGGTTGGCGATGCGTCGCGTTTCCGGGTTTGGGGTGCTCGTGCCTTTGTCCGCGATACCACCGCGGACAAGCTCTCCGCCCGCGCTGTTCCCTGTGTCTTCCTTGGCTTTGTCCCTGACGCGCCTGGTTGGCAGTTTTACCACCCCACCTCGCGCCGTGTCTTTGCGTCTCAGGACGTCACGTTCGACGAGTCGGTTCCCTTTTACCGTCTCTTCCCCTACCGCACTGCCCCGCTCTCCCCCCCGCCGCTCTTCCTCGCTCCAGGTGCTCCCCAGGTAGACCCCCTCCCCGCTCCCGGTCCTGCTCCTTCAGGTGTTTCTCAGGTAGACCCTCCTCCCTTGACTGCGCCGGTTGAGGTCACTGGTGACTCAGGTCCTACTGAGGGTGGTCCTGCTCGGGGTGCTACTTCTGGGGGTGCTGAGCCTGGGGGTGCGGAGCCTGGGGGTGCTGAGCCTGGGGGTACTGAGCCTGAGGGTGCGGAGCTTGAGGGTGTGGAGCCTGGTGGTGCTGAGCCTGAGTGTGAGGGGTCTGGGGGTGCTGAGCTTGGCGGTACTGACGCTGGAGGTTCTGGAGCTACTGAGGGTGCTGGCGCTGGAGGTTCGGGAGCTGCTGGAGGGCCTAGTACTGGTGGCGCTGGAGCTGGAGGTTCTGGAGCTGCTGAGGGTGCTCGCGCTGGAGGTTCTGGAGCCGCTGGAGGTACTGGTGCTGAGGGTACTGACACCGGAGGTTCTGGAGCCGTTGGGGGTGCGGGCGCTGAGGGTTCTGAGTCTGCTGTTGCGCGGTCTCCTTGGAGTAGCCGCCTTCGTCCACGTGTGCCTCTCACCCCACAGCAGCTGCAGGACTGGTACGGTCGCCGTCAGCGTCGCGCTGCTGGAGCTAGGAGTGGTGCTGGTCCTTTGTCTACTGGAGGTGCTGGAGTCGCTGGTTCTGGAGGTGCTCGTGCTGGAGACACTGAGGCTGGAGACCCTGGGACTGGAGGTGCTGGCTCTGGGGGTGCTGCTGCTGGAGACACTGAGGTTGGAGACCCTGGGACTGGAGGTGCTGGTTCTGGGGGTGCTGCTGCTGGAGACACAGAGGTTGGAGACCCTGGGACTGGAGGTGTCGGCTCTGGGACTGGAGCTTCTGGAGCTGCTGGAGGTACTGGAGCTGCTGGAGGTACTGGAGCTGCTGGAGGCACTGGAGCTGCTGGAGCTGCCGGTACTGGTGCAGCTGCGCCGACACGACTGTTCTTCGCTCCGCCGTCTCCGTCGTCTCTGCCGCCGTCTGACTCTGTTCTTCGTCAGGTTCTTACTCTCCCGTCGTCTACTGGTCTTCCGTTACAGCCTGGCTCACCGCTGCCTGCTCCTTCTCCTTACACTGAGCAGACTGGTAGTCCTGCTGAGCGTCGTGAGCCTGCGTCGCGTCCTGTTTCGCCTGTTCGTCCTGGTCGTACCGGTCGTCGTGTTTCTCGTTCGCGTCAGCCGGCTGTCCCCAGCGCACACCTCGTAGTCCGTCGTCCTTCCTCTGCTCCGCAGCCTGTTCCTCTGCCGTCTCCTCCTGCGTCCTCGTTGCCTGACGTTCCGGACCCTGCGTCTGACCGGTTTCGTGCTGAGCACCCTACTGTCACGCGTCTACTAGCCACTGTTGTCACTGACCCGTCGTTTGAATCTACTGCTGCGTCTGCTCTTGTCGCTGAGCTTGTTGACTTTGCTGCTGCCTGTCGTCTAGACTTCGCTGCCAGTCTTGTTGCTGAGTCTGAGTCTGTCTGTCCTCCGTCCGTCGGGGGTGAGTGTGCTCTTAGCACGGACGTCCTTGAGGACAGGCACGAGGACCTTGAGTGTCTTGCAGCCGCTGCGCCTCATCTCGTTGCCATGCTGCTTGCCCCTGAGGGAGACCCGGATGCACCAGACATCCCGACCCCGCGCTCTTACGCTGAGGCGATCACGGGTGAGTACTCCTCTCAGTGGCAGACAGCCATGGACGCAAAGATGGCATCCTGGAAGTCCACTGGCACTTACGTCGACGAGGTTCCCCCTCCTGGGGCGAACATCGTCAGTGGCATGTGGATTTTCAGGGTGAAGCAGCCGCCAGGTTCTCCGCCTGTCTTCAAGGCTCGTTACGTTGCTCGAGGCTTCAGTCAGCAAGAGGGAGTTGACTTCTTCCAGACCTTCTCCCCCACCACGAAGATGACCACTCTTCGGGTGCTGCTGCACGTTGCTGCTCACCGTGACTACGAGCTTCACTCTCTTGACTTCAGCACAGCTTTCTTGCAGGGTAGCCTGCACGAGGAGATCTGGCTGCGCCACCCCCCGGGCTTCACTGGGTCGTTCCCTCCTGGTACCCAGTGGAGCCTCCGCCGGCCGGTCTACGGTCTCCGCCAGGCGCCACGTGAGTGGCACGACACACTGAGGACTACGCTTGCGGCTCTTGGGTTCGCGCCTTCTACTGCTGACCCGTCGCTGTTTCTGCGCACCGACACTTCACTGCCGCCGTTCTACATCCTCGTGTACGTCGACGACTTGGTTTTTGCCACTGCTGACACTGAGGCTCTCGCCCACGTGAAGTCGGAGCTGCAGAAGAGACACACGTGCACAGACTTGGGTGAGCTGCGCAGCTACCTTGGCTTGCAGATCACCCGGGACAGAGCACGCCGCACCATCACCTTGACTCAGTCACACATGGTGCAGCAGGTCCTTCAGTGCTTCGGCTTCACCTGGTCTTCAGCACAGGCCACTCCTCTGGCTACAGGTCACACGCTCTCAGCTCCACCTTCGGACGAGTCCGTAGAGCCGAGTGGTCCTTACCCAGAGCTAGTCGGCTGCCTCATGTACCTGATGACTTGCACTCGACCTGACCTCGCGTACCTTCTTGGTCTTCTGGCTCGCTACGTGGCTCCTGGTCGGCACCGACCTGAGCACATGGCTGCTGCTAAGAGGGTACTGCGCTACTTGTGCAGCACATCAGGCATGGGGCTAGTGCTTGGAGGGACGAGCCCAGTTGTCCTCACTGGGCACTCAGACGCTTCTTGGGTTGACGACCAGGCTACTCAGCGGTCGTCTCAGGGTTACACCTTCAGCCTTGGCTCTGGTTCAGTTTCGTGGCGTTCTACACGCTCGTCTTCAGTTCTCAGCTCCAGTTGTGAGGCTGAGATCTACGCCACAGCCATGGCTGCACAGGAGTTACGCTGGCTCACCTACCTGCTGACTGACTTGGGAGAGCAGCCTCGTTCTCCTCCAGTGCTGTACGTCGACAACAAGGCCGCCATTGCCTTGTGTGAGGAGCACAGACTGGAGCACAGAACGAAGCACATTGCTCTGCGTTACTTCCTGGCTTGAGAGTTGCAGCAGCGAGGCCAGCTTCGTCTTCGCCACGTGGCCACTCGGGCCAACACTGCTGATATATTCACCAAGGTACTTCCGTCTGGTGATCATCAGCGCTTTTGTACTCTGTTGGGCCTTGTGCCTACGTTTCCACACTTGCTGTAGTCTCTGCTTGTACTGTGATCTATATATATACCTGCATGCTGGCTCTTGCTAGGTAGCCATCACTGTACTGTTATTGCTGCATATATATCTCTGCATGTGAACTGGCCTTGTGGCCCTTTGCTTGTGCTCGGAATGCGTGGTGACGTTGTGATCCACCCTGTGTCAGAGGTCCACTGGGGATCCCCGATGATCCTAGGGAAGGGTTACAGGCATGTCGGCCTGGGGGGTTATGGGCGCACTCACCCGCTATACAAACAAGCCCTTTTATCCCAGTGGTTAGTGGCTGGGATTCTGACATGGTATCAGAGCGAAGGTCTCGAGTTCGAATCCCGGTGTGTGCACCTCGGGCATCCCAGTGCGGGGGGGTGTCAGAGGTCCACTGGGGATCCCCGATGATCCTAGGGAAGGGTTACAGGCATGTCGGCCTGGGGGGTTATGGGCGCACTCACCCGCTATACAAACAAGCCCTTTTATCCTAGTGGTTAGTGGCTGGGATTCTGACACCACCCTGAGCTTGTTTTGCTTCTCTTGACTGGTCGTGTGACCCCTTGTTCTCCCCCACTTTGCCTATGGGGGTGTGTCAAACTATATGTGCTGCATATTGTCTAGGCTGTAGTGGGGTAGCCCATATGGGGTACAACCCAATTAGGGTTTTCTACTTGTACTCCTGCATCCTGCTAGTTCATCCATTCCTGCTGCTAGATTCTAACAGGAAGCTGTCAGGGGCTGTCAGATCGAGCGTATCTCCCAGCGCGCGCGAGAATTTCACAGACGACCCCATGTAACTTTGTCTCGATTGAAAAGGCAAGCACGAGATCTACAGTTTGGTGTTAAAAAATATAAAAAATGTATATGTCGTTTTATAAACGTCGGCGCTTATAAATTTACTCGATTATAAGCCCACCCCCCTAAAAAAAACGTTTTATTAGTGCCCCCCATGGGGGTATATCCGGGGTATGACGGTATAAGTATTCGCTCATGCCTTCGCTCATACTCTCTATCTTTTGACACCCTAGTGCATTACTATTACCTATCTAGTTCCATTGCACTCGTAACACTAGTGGATTTTGTTTGTTCCTCCATTCTCGCGACAATATCAACTAAAGGAAGAGGCAAATACGCATCCCAGCTCTCCAAGTTAGAGAACCTGAAATAATCTGTCGCGATCGCACGAGCATGGACGCATTAGACGGCCATGTGTTGCTCCGCGTGGCCGACGCAACCGGCGATCTTCTTCCCACCATCGCCCGCCTCGCCTCGCTCTCCCGCGCTTTCGCGCGTCTCTCCCGCGATGAGCTCTGGCCGCTTTACTGCCTCTCGCGCGCCGCGCGTGCCGACGAGGGCGAGGCGGCGGCGGTGGTGGCGCGCCTGGTGCGCGAGGCGGGCAGCGCCGACGCCCCGCGGAACGCGGCGAGCAGTCTGGCGCGGTGCATGAGCGCGTGCCCGGGAATGACGCACGCGTGCTCCGCCGCGCTGGGAGGGGACGCGGCGAGGCCGCCGCCAGTGCCGCGGGTGGAAGGGGGCTCAACGACCGGAGCGGACGCAGCGCCGAGGGAAGCGGAGGGAGTTGGGGAAGGCGTGGTGGGGGAAGGGAGCGAAATTGGGGTAAGGGGGGGCGGTGTTGGAGGCAAGGGGGGGGTTGAGGAGGGCACGCGGGCAGAGTGTGAGAGAGGTGACGGGGGACGCGGGGAGGGCAGGCGCGGCGTGGAAGCAGGGGGAGGCGGCAGCGGCAGCGCGAGTGGCAGGGAGCAGGGTGCAGCACGGGATGCTCCCACTGATCCCACTCACACCCATCCCTCTCTGCCCGCCGCACCCGCTGCTTCTCCTCCCCCAGTCGCCCCTCATCTAGACGACCTCTGCTCCCTCTGCTCCGACCTCGCCCCTCAGCTCTTCCGCCCTGAGTGCTTCCTCCCCGCCCCTCCCTCCCCCCCATCACCTCCTCCTCCCCTCACTCCTCTGCGCACCTCTCTCCCAACCACCACCACCTCCACTCCCCTTCTGCCTTCATGCTCCTCGTCGGGAGAGGAACAGACAGCGGGGGAAGTTGAGGAGGGAGTGAAGCAGGACGAAGGGGCGGAAGTAGTAACGGTGGGAGAAGTGGGGGAGGGAGCAGCGGGGGAGGGAGACTTAAGGGAGGGAGAAATAAGGGAGGGAGAAGTAAGGGAGGGAGAAATTAGGGAGGGAATAATAAGGGTAGGAGGAATAAGGGAGGGAGAAATAAGGGAGGGAAAAGTGGGGAAGGGTGCAGCTGTGGTGATGCGGACGAGGGGGTGTGGGGCGCATTGGAGGGGGATGGATCACTGCTGTGTGGTGCGTGGAGCAATTGCAGGGTTCAGGCAGTCACGGTGAGCAGTGGTGATGGTGGATGGGTGTGTGGCCTGGCTGTGAGAGGGTGGGCATGTGGTGAGTGTTCCCATGTCAGCTGGGCCGTGCTGCGCCTGTCATTTTCACTCACTGCCTCTAACCGCCCAATTCTGTATAGTGTGCAGTGCAGTGCCGCATAACTTCCCCCTCTGTGCGTCCCCCCATGGCTCTTCCCCAGATTCCGCTGGCTGCTGCAAGGCCAGCCGTTTACCCAGGGAACGTGCCCCTTCTGCCATGGCCAGGTGTGATCACTAACACCCATGCCATGCCATGCCATGCCATGCCATGCCATGCCATGCCATGCCATACCATGCCATGCCAAGCCGCCCTGCCCTGCCCGTTTGTTCCCTGCCATGCCATGCCGTACCCCCCTGTTGTCACTGGAGGGCCGGTAGTGGGAGTATGGGCGGGGGTCACATGATGGCTTCCACCATGCAGCGCCCCGTGTCCACCCGCCTTGATGTGCCCTGTGCCTTGCTGGCAGGCGTGGAACGCCACTGCTCTGCTGCAACCTGCCGCTCACACCGTGCTGGGCTGCGCTGAGGGCGATGTGTGCTGCTTTATCTGCACACAGGTGAGCGCCGTGCCCTCACTGGTGCCTCTCACCATCCGATAACGGCCTACAATACACCTTCCTTTCTGTGCCTTACATCAGAAAGTGTGTTCATTCTCTAACGCATGCTCTTCCTCTCCACTTCATTTTGTTATTTATGGACAGGGTCACTTGTTTGGTTTGTACAAGTCACGGCGCTCTGCCTTTGATGACATGGAGGACTGGGATGACTTGCTGGATGACATGGACGACGATGACGTGGACCTCGATGACATGTATGATGATTACATGGACGACAATGACATGGACGATGGTGTCATGGAGGACGATGATGGTGACTACGACGCATTTGAAGATGCCTTTGATGATTACAGAGAGATGCTAGCAGAGGAATGTGAGAACGAGCCCGATTGGTTTTAGATTTGTTAAAGCAACAGTATACTTTTGAAAGTTGGTTTTTCAAAATCCGAAGGAACTTGAAAGTGGCAACCAGGGCCTCAGATTCGTTTTTAGCTTGGCTGATACGTCAGCCTTAGCAGGCTATGCTAGGCTGATCAATCAGAGGTGGTTAAAAAAAAAAAAAAGCTGAAATTTCAGACAAGTCTAAAAAAAAAAAAACGCTTACTAATCAGCCTCTCTAAAAAACGAAGGCTGACAACTAAGCAACCGACGCGACGGGGAAATTCGTTTTCTCGCCGCGTTGGCGCTGTACATGGCCACATTAGCGTGATTGACGGTGGTTGTACCTGGACAGCCGAATCTCACGGCTCCAGCACGAATCTGTACTAGCGTGAATTGAGCCTACACTCACGTTACAAGTCTGTGTCAAATGTTATAGCCTCTAGTGGGTTGCCAATTATATGCATGTTTAGTTTAGATAGGCTATATGGGGGTTAACACTAGGGGGTACACAATTTCTCTCGACATTCTTGTACTCCCCCCCTTGACCTAATGAACCATCCTAGCCAGGGCTGACGATATCAGACTATTTTAGTCTGATTGTCTGAAATTTCAGACTATTTTCCTGTCGTTCCTGATTTTTCAGAGTTGGCTGATTTTGAAAAATGAGTGCTTCAGACTAATGTTTTTTTCAATACTGAAAATTTCAGAGTACTTGCTTACCGGATAATGAGTTTTCTTACTACAGAGTACGAACTCGCCTAACCCATTCCTATTGCTTCGAGGGAAACCCATCCCTCGGAACTTTTGCAAAAGACCCGTTAGTAGAAAAACCTGTCTTAGTGTAATGGTAGTCTCTGAATTTTAAAAATTTCAGAGTTATTTTTCTCTGGTTCCTGAAAAATCAGAGTGCTCATGTTTTGGGAAATGGGCCTCAGACTATTTTTTTTTGGGGGGCTAAAACAATCAGAGTGGTTTTATTTCAATAGTCAGCCCTGATCCTAGCCTAAGTATCTTGACATGGTATAGAGCTTGAGGTCCTTAGGACCTTAAACCTACCTCCTTTAGGGCCCACCTTAAAATCGCCTCCGGTTACCGCGTTACTCCGCGCCCGCCCTGCCCTCCTACGAGTCGCGCTGCCCCTGCTGGCCGCGCGCCACTGCTGCAGCTCGCATTTTTCCCCCCTTTTTTTTCGCAGGCTCTGCCCTGCCCGCTCTACCCCGCGCGCGCTGCTCGTCGCGTCGCACCGTAGCCCCGCTGCGCCCGCGCGCCGCACGCTTAGCCGCCCCGCAGCCCCGCGCGTCGCCCTCTCCCCTCCCAATCCCGTCGCCCACCTCCTCCCCACCCCTTTCCTACCGTCGCGCCTCCTCCCCGCCCCTTTCCTACCGTCGCGCCTCCTCCCCGCCCCCTTCCTACCGTCGCGCACCCTCCTCCCCGCCCTTTCCTACCGTCGCGACCTCCTCCCCGCCACTTTCCTACCGTTGCGACCTCCTCCCCGCCCCTTTCCTACCGTCGCGCCCTCCTCCCCGCCCCTTCTCACCGCGCCGCCCGCCAGCCAGCGCGCCGCGCCGCCCGCCAACTAGCGCACTGCGCCGCCCGCCTGTCCATATGCCGCGCCGCCTGCCCGCGTGCACGCCTACACGCTACTCACGGTCTCCCCCCTCCCGCGACTGGCAGCTGCGCTCTCTCAGTTTCGCCTCCTGTGGCGACCTCCCGAGTACTTCGCTTTGACCCTGAGGGGAGACCGATTGACTTTAGTACGTGGCTTACGCAGGCGCAGCGCCACCTTAAGAGCCAGCGGCATAATGGCGTGCACCTGTTCGCACACGCGTCCGGCGCTCAGACCGCCCCTCTGCAGCCTCGGCCGCTGCCCACTACCCCACCGCCTACTCCTGAGCTAGAGGCCGAGTACCAGCGCCAGCTCCTCGCTCGTGACGTGTGGGAGTCTCGTGACGCCGCTGCCTGCCTCGCCCTGACCGACCTTCTCCCGCCGACAGAGGCAGTCCACTTCGCTCAGACCGAGTCTGCTGCAGATCTATATAAGGCTATTGTTGCTCGCTACTCCACACCCTCCTCTGCTTCGCTCAGTCGCCTCCTCGTACCCTTTATCTACCCTGACCTCGCCTCCTTTGAGACTGTCTCTGACCTCGCTACCCACCTGCGCTCTCTTGACGCTCGCTTTCGCGCTGCTTGCACTGAGGACCAGCTTGCCCTTGCCCCGCCCCCTATGTGGCTCACTATTCACTGGCTAGTCACTCGACTCCCTGACCGCCTAGCCACAGCCCGCGACGCGCTTCTTCTGAAGCACCCCACTGAGCTCACCATCGATCTTCTTGAGACCGCTCTCTCGAAGATCGAGAGTAACCTCCTCACTGTTGCCTCTGCCTCTTCCGCGCCTCCTCCTCGTCTCTTTGAGGGGTGTGCGGTACCACAGCTTCCCACCTTCACTGCCTCACTTGCCACCCCCACGTCTTCTTCCTCTGAGGAGACGGCGGCTGTTTCTGTCTCTGGCGGACAGAAACGTGGCAAGGCCGGCAAGAAGGGCGGGAAGGGCGGCGGGGGTACTGGGGGTGGTGCGGGTAGTGGCGGCGGCGGTGGGGCAGGTGGTGAGAGCAATGGTGGGGGTGGCTCGGGCCCTGACGGCCTTCCTCTTGACGGTGGAGTTCTCACTGGGGGTGCGGGGTTCCAGCAGCAGCAGCAGCAGCAGCAGCCGACTTCTCAGCAGCTGCCACCGCCTGGACAGCAGCAGCGGCAGGGACAGCAGCAGCAGCGCCCGCCACAGCAGCAGCCGCAGCAGTGGGGCCCGCCGCAGCAGTGGGGCCCTCAGCAGCAGTGGAGGTCTGCTGGTCCCCCGAGCACTGGGCGCAGTGGTGCCCCCTCCAGTCGGGGGCCTCGCTCGGCCGGCCGCGACGTTGGTCCCTGTGAGTACTGGATCCTTACAGGTCTTCGTAGGGACTCGTACTGTGGCCGCCCCGACCACTTGGCTGCACGCTGCTTCAGTCGTCTCGACGACCTCTACCGTTTGCACCACGGCCCCTCCGCTCCCCCGCCGCCACGCTGGGGGACGCTTCTTGCTCGTGGTATTGCTGTTTTTGATATGACTATGGATGATGCTAGGTCCTATGCCATGTATGCTGATGTTGACTATAGTGCTCCTGGATCTGTGTACTTGCCTGTACCTAGCTTAGGATCTTTGCCTGTTGCTAGAGTAGGTGCTAGTGTAGGATCTTGCTTAGCTACTAGTACAGGTACTCCCTCGGCGGACGCCTCTCTCTCTTTCACACTGGACTTGGGAGCGTCGCAGTGCTTCTTTCACAACCGCACGACTCTCTCTCCACTACCGGCGCCAGTCTCCATAGCACTGGCCGATCCCTCTTCGGGACCGGTCATTGCGACTCACGCCACTACGCTCCCGTGCCCGGCTGCTCCTTCCGGTTCCCTGACTGGCCTCCACGTTCCTACGTTCTCTAGGAACCTGGTTGGTGTGGGCCCCCTGGCGAGACAGCACGTCGGGGTCTGGGTTGAGCCTTCTGGTGACACCGCGGTCTGTGTGGACGGTGACACGTACGCCCCCTTGGCCACTTTTCGCCAGGAGCCGGGCTCCGGTCTCTACACCCTCCACACCGACCCTCGTCAGGTTCCTCCGTCCCACCAGGTCGCCAGGTCCAGTCAGGTTGCTGTGTCCGGTCTAGTTGCTGCGTCTGGTCAGGTCCCCACGTCAGGTCCAGTTGCTGCGTCGTGCTCCTGCCGGTCGCTTGCTCACCCCACCGTTTTGTGGCACCACCGGATGGGGCACCCGTCCCTCCCTCGTCTCCGCGCTATGTCCAGTCAGCGTCTTGTCTTAGGCCTCCCCCGAGTCCTCCCGCCACTCCCGCCGTCCCCAGCTCCTCCGTGCGGTCCTTGTGTCCAGGGCTGGCTGCGTGCCACCCCTCACTCCTCCTCCCTTCGTCTGGCCACCGAGCCCTTTCAGTCTCTCCACTTAGACGTCTGGGGCCCCGCTTCCCGGCTTGGCCCTGAGCGGAAGAGTTTCTTTCTGGTGGTCGTTGACGACTACTCTCGGTACACCACCGTGTTCCCTTTGGCGAAGAAGTCCGACGTGACTTCTACGCTGATCCGGTGGCTGCTCGCCACCGAGAGTACTCGCCGTCGTCGTGTCAGTTGTCTCCACTCCGACCGTGGGGGTGAGTTTCGCTCCGGCATTCTCGCCAGATTCTGTGCTGAGCAGGGCATCACCCAGTCCTGGACTCTTCCAGACACTCCACGGCAGAATGGGGTTGCTGAGCGCCGCCTAGGCCTGGTCATGGAGATTGCCCGCACCTCCATGATCCACGCCCGCGCGCCCCATTTTCTGTGGCCCTACGCGGCTCGGTACGCCGCTCACCAGTTGAACCTCTGGCCTCGCGTCTCACGGCCAGGGGCTTCACCGACCAGTCTTTGGACAGGGTCCCCTGGTGTTGCGTCGAGGTTTAGTGTCTGGGGCTGCTTGGCTCTTGTCCGCGACACCTCTGCGGACAAGATCTCACCTCGCGCCATCCCATGTGTCTTCCTTGGTTTCCCGGAGGACTCCTCTGACTTCACCTTTTACCACCCTCCCTCCCACCGGTTCTTTGACTCTCGTGACGTCCGTTTCGACGAGTCCGTCCCCTACTACGTCAGGTACCCCTGTCGAGGTCTCCCGGTTCCTCCTCCCCCTCTCTTCCTGGCTCCAGCTCTTCCTCCTCCCGCCCCTGCTCCTCAGGTACCCCCTCCTGTTCCCGCTCCGTCTGGTGTGTCCCACGCTACTCCCCCCCCCTCGGTACCCCCCCAGGTCTCTCCTCCCTCCCCTCAGTCATCCTCACAGCCTTCGCAGCAGCCGTCAGCGCTTCCTCTGCCGGCCACTGCGGACTCTGAGGGTGTTGGTGCTCGAGGTGAGGGCTCTGGCGGTGCTCGCTCTGGGGGTGCTGGCGTTGGAGCTGTTCGTGCACCTACAGGAGCCGCCCGTTCTGGGGGTGTTGGCGTTGGCGCTGAGCGTGCACCTGCCGCAGCTGCCCGTTCCGAGGGTACTGGAGCTGGTGGCGGTGCTGGAGCTGGTGGTGTTTCTGGAGCTGGAGAGTCTGGGGCTGGTGCTGGTGCCACTGGAGGCACCACGACTGGGGGTGCGGGTACACCTCCTACAGGTGCTGGTCGTGCTGCCGCGGGAGGTACTCGCTCTGGGGGTGCTCAGCCGGGTACTGTCGAGGACGGAGGAGGTTCTTCTGCTGCGTCTCCTGACACCACTCCTCCTCCTCACCCCTACCCGACTCGTTACCAGGCCCTTCTTCGTCTAGAGCGTGAGGAGCAGCAGCGTTTGGAGCGTGAGAGGTCGGAGGTCCAGCAGCGTTTGGAGCGTGAGAGGTTGGAGTTGCAGCGGGAGCAGCCGCAGCAGCCGAAGCAGCAACAGCAGCAGCAGCAGCAGCAGCAGCAGCAGCAGCAGCAGCAGCAGCAGCAGCAGCAGCAGCAGCAGCAGCAGCAGCAGCAGCAGCAGCAGCAGCAGCAGCAGCAGCAGCAGCAGCAGCAGCAGCAGCAGCAGCAGCAGCAGCAGCAGCAGCAGCAGCAGCAGCAGCAGCAGCATCAGCAGCAGCAGCCGCAGCCGCAACAGCAGCAGCAGCAGCCACAGCAGCCGGAGCAGCCTCCGGCCCCTGTTTCTGGCCTTCGGGCCCTTGGTCTCCCCTCCTCTCCTCCTGTGTTTGGTCCTACGTTTCCTCCTCCGGACTCAGCTCCGGCTGTGTTCCCTCGTTCTCAGTCTCCTCCGTCTCCCCCTCCTCTCACCCACACTTGGACCTCTCGTCCTCCTCGTGCTCGTCCCTCGTCACCTGTCACTGACCTCCGTTTTGTGTTGTTTCGTTCTAGTCCCCCTCGTCCTCCTCAGTCTGTTCTTCCTCGTCCTCCTGAGTCGTCCCTCACTGCCTCCCTGTCCACTCCGGTCTCTGACTACTACCGCACGTACCGCCCCACTCTCTCTCGTGTTCTCGCCTCTCTTGTTACAGACCCTCGTGCCTCTCCTTCCTCCGTCGCGGTCCTCACTGCCGCTGTCACTGACTTTACTGCTACGCGTCGCCTTGACTACGCCACTCGTGTTGTGTCTGCTCCTCCTGTCCGTCCTCTGTCCGCCGGGGGTGAGTCTGCCCTTGGCTGTGACGTCCTAGAGGACAGACAGTTTGAGCTAGAGTTCCTGGCAGCTGCTTCGCCTCATCTCTGTGCCATGCTCCTCGCTCCTGAGGGAGACCCTGACGCTCCTGACATTCCTACCCCTCGCACTTACGCTGAGGCAGTGTCAGGGCCTTGGGCCTCTCAGTGGAGAGCTGCCATGGACGCAGAGATGGCCTCCTACAGGTCCACAGGCACTTACGTTGACGAGGTTCCCCCCCCAGGGGCGAACATAGTTGACGGCATGTGGATCTTCAAGGTGAAGCGGCCGCCGGGATCTCCCCCAGTCTTCAAGGCACGCTACGTGGCTAGAGGGTTCAGTCAGCGCGAGGGGGTTGACTTCTTTCAGACCTTCGCGCCCACCCCGAAGATGACCACTCTTCGGGTGTTACTACACGTAGCAGCACAGAGGGACTACGAGCTACACTCCCTCGACTTCTCCACCGCCTTCCTGCAGGGCAGCCTACACGAGGAGATCTGGCTGCGTCGTCCTCCGGGCTTCACTGGCACCTTCCCGCCTGGGACCCAGTGGAGCCTCAGACGACCGGTCTACGGTCTCCGCCAGGCACCCCGTGAGTGGCACGACACTCTCCGCTCTACTCTGTCCGACCTCGGGTTTCAGCCGTCTTCCGCCGACCCGTCGCTGTTTGTTCGTCGTGGGCGCACACCTTTCTTTGTTCTGGTCTACGTTGACGACTTGGTTTTTGCCACAGCCGACACAGTTGCACTGGCGGAGGTGAAGTCCGAACTGCAGAAGAGACACATCTGCACTGACCTTGGGGAACTGCGCCGCTACCTTGGCCTGCAGATCTCCAGGGACAGAGCCGCTCGCACCATCACTCTGACTCAGTCACACATGGTGCAGCAGGTCCTTCAGCGGTTCGGGCTTCAGCACTCCACTCCTGCACCCACCCCTCTTGCTGTAGACCACAGACTCACTGGGCCTTTTCCTGACGAGCCGTTCGAGCCCAGTGGTCCCTACGCAGAGCTGGTGGGCTGCCTCATGTACCTGATGACGTGCACTCGCCCGGACCTCGCCTTCCCTCTTAGCATCCTTTCTCGCTTTGTTGCGACTGGGAGACACCGTCCTATTCACTGGACGGCGGCTAAGAGGGTGGCGAAGTACCTCGGCGCGACATCGGACATGGGGCTTGTACTTGGAGGGACACAGCCAGTTGTACTCACCGGTCACTGCGACTCCTCGTACGCCGACGACGTTGAGACTCAGAGGTCTACGCAGGGTTACTGTTTCAGCCTAGGCTCTGGAGCTGTTTCGTGGAGGTCTACTCGGTCTTCCTCTGTTGCGACTTCTACCGCAGAGGCCGAGATCTACGCTGGAGCCCTTGCTGCACAGGAGCTACGCTGGTTGACCTTCTTGCTCACTGACCTTGGTGAGCGGCCGAGCTCTGCACCGACCTTGTTTGCTGACAACAAGGCGATGATTCTCCTGTGTCGAGAGCCTCGACTGGAGAGCAGGGTGAAGCATATCGATGCCAGGTACTTCCTCCTTCGAGAGTTGCAGAGACGCGGACAGGCTCGTCTGGACTTCGTGGCCTCCGAGGCCAACACTGCAGACATCTTCACCAAGGCTCTTCAGCCTTGTGACCACCGTCGGTTTTGTCTGCAGTTAGGCCTCGTTGAGACTGGGTCTAGTAGACTGCAGTAGTGTTTTCCTGCCTCTTGTTTGCTTGTATCACATATATATTAGCTTGTACACTCTTGAACTGGCCTTGTGGCCCCTTGTTTGTGCTCAGACTGTGTGGTGACGTTGTGATCCACCCTGAGCTGTGTTTTATTTCTTGCTTGTGACTTGTCTTGTGACCTTAGGTTGTGTTTTTTGTTGCTTGGCATTCCCCACTTAGGCTATGGGGGTGTGTCAAATGTTATAGCCTCTAGTGGGTTGCCAATTATATGCATGTTTAGATTAGATAGGCTATATGGGGGTTAACACTAGGGGGTACACAATTTCTCTCGACATTCTTGTACTCCCCCCCTTGACCTAATGAATCATCCTAGCCTAAGTATCTTGACAGTCCGATCAATCAGTAAACAATTGTTTAAAAACGCTGGAAAACCAGCCACACCTTGAAAAAAAAAAAAAAAAAACTGAATAATCAGCCAACTAGTTGAAAAAAAAAACAGAATTTTCAGCCAACACCTCTTCCACATGTCTGTGAAATCAGCCTCCAAACACTAATTCAGCCTTTTTTCTCTGATATCTGAGGCCCTGGTGGCAACCAAATAACAAGCCACAACCTCATCCCAACCCCCCGACAAGTGCCCCTCGCTCATGTTCAAATCCTAAGGGAGATGCAAAAGGAGACGGATTGACGGGACGGAAGTTTTGCACCACACCTGCCTAGGAAAGACAGTCACACGTCGTAAGTAGGCCTGGCCACGTACCTAAAATTAGACTCCTACCATATAGACAAAGCGATATCCTTCTCCGCGCACGCACGAACAGACGGAGTTTCATTCTCAAGTCCCCTCCAGGCCCCTAGATTCGATTTGAGGTAGTCTGGCTCTCAGAGTTACCTTTATTTTTTAGTCTAAAAAATCAGACAAGCACAACTTTTTTTGTCTGAACTGTCAGAGTTACTTCAAATTTTAAGATGTTTCTGCAGTTTCGTAAAAGCATTGTTATAACAGCATTGAAGCTGATTACAGCCTACCAACGCATCAGGCAACGTGCTCGTGCATCGCCACTGCTCATGCTGGCGGCGTTCTGGTGTTGATGTCACGTGCAGCGCATGGTTGTTTCAGCTGACTTATTTGATTTTGTCGTGTGTGTGTTTACCGTCCTACTGTACCCAATACATTTCACATCGAAAAACGGGGTCCGAGCTCCCAGCACGCCAGACCACGCGTGCTGCACTCGACCGCCTGGAACCGAGCTTGCCAGCCTGTCGTCGGGCGGGAAGCAGGCTGACGCAGCAACGAGCCTCCGAGCTGGAACCACCTGATGCAGCAAGCACCCCCTGTGGAACCTGCGGAGCACCCCACGGAATACTGTACATACACGCGGGGGAACGGAACAAGGGCTCCCCGCGCCGCGAGCCACACCTCTTGCTGCGATCGCGTGCTACTGTACCGTCCTAACGATGCGATCGTTCACCCGATCTGTAGGTGGGCCAAGTGCCATGCAGGTGAGCTGTCAGCAGGCAGAATTTGTTGCTTGGCGTGGCGTGTGAGCATCAGATAGTGCCACACGAAATTTTCACTACGAATCAAGACCTTCGCAAATATACAGCAATGCATGCTGCAGATGTTTTTACTGCGAATCAGCATCAAAGGCTCCTATTCTTTACAATTGTTACGAGTGCAATTGAGGGAGCGAACGAAGATTGCACTATCGAAGCAAGAGTACAATGAGCGAAGGCATGAGCGAAGGATTATATAGCGAAACTACAGTGGTAACGGTAATGTGTGAAAATGGGGTGCGCGACGGGCCTAGCGCCGTGGTTGGGAATTGTCGAGGCGAAGGTCCGGAGCGCGGGTTACCAACCGAGCCGTGAGGTTGGGTCGCGTCGTGAACAGTGGCGGGAACAGTACCGAGGCGAGTGTCGCGAGTGGTAACGGATTACTGTTGGGTGCTGTTGGCGGGAACAGTGCTGTACGCGCTGAGCAGGGACGCGAAGTAAGGAAAAGGAATTTTCCTTACACTACCCCCCCCCTAAGGAGGTCCTTCTTACGAGAGCGCGTGTACATCCCGGAAATTGCGGCTTCGCAGGTACTCGGTGAGGACAGGGTGATTCTCAATTCTGTCCAGGGGAACCCAGTTGTCCTCCGTGGGCGTGCGATCTTTCCAGCGGATCAGGAATTCGATTCTGCGGGCTCCCCGTGGGTCACGTACTCGATGGCTTAGGATTTTCTCAGGCGTGATGATTGGCTCCGTTGGTGGTCGTATCATGCTGGCTGGGCGGTTGCGAGGCAGTTGGCTGGTGGATGGCACGTATGGTGATCGTATCATGCTGGCTGGGCGGTTGCGAGGCAGTTGGCTGGTGGATGGCACGTATGGGCGGAGCAGGCTTACGTGGAACGAAGGGCTGACGTACCAGTCAGCAGGGAGGAGGAGGTGGGCGGTGACAGGTGTGATCATGTGGCTGATGCGAAATGGCCCACAATATCGGGGGCGGAGTTTTGGGGTGACGGGTAGGCGGAGGTTGTGGGTGTCGAGTAAAACTAGGTCGTCGGGCTGGTAAGTGACGGGGCGGCGGTGTCTGTCGGCGTTACGCTTAGCAATGACGTTTGATTTTTTTATGGCTTCTGCTGCTCGGGTCCGGGCTTCCTGTAATATTTCGGCGAACTGTTGTGCACGTGGAACGGGGTTGTCGGGATTCGGGGTCATGGGTACTGTGGGGTCTTGTCCGTAGTTCAGGTAAAAGGGTGACTGTTGGGTGGTGGCGGATGGCGAGTTGTTGTAGGCGAATTCGATGAGTGGCAGTTGCTGTTCCCAGGTGGTTGGATCGTCACACGTGGCTCGGATGAGTTGCTCCATGGTCTGATTGGTCCGTTCTGTCTGTCCGTCAGTTTCGGGGTGGTATGATGAGCTGAACTGTAGTCGCGTGCCAAACTGCTGCCACAGGTTTCGCCAGAAGTTGCTGGTAAATTTCTTGTCGCGGTCGCCGATGATTGCTGCTGGTATCCCGTGCAGTCGTACGACGGTGGCGTGTCCATGCTAGTTGCCCCTGAGGGAGACCCGGATGCACCAGACATCCCGACCCCGCGCACCTACGCTGAGGCAATGGCGGGTCCCTACTCCTCTCAGTGGCAGAAAGCCATGGACGCAGAGATGGCTTCCTGGAAGTCCACAGGCACCTACGTCGACGAGGTTCCCCCACCTGGGGCGAACATCGTCAGTGGCATGTGGATTTTCAGGGTGAAGCGGCCACCGGGTTCCCCTCCTGTCTTCAAGGCGCGCTACGTTGCTCGAGGCTTCAGTCAGCGAGAGGGAGTTGACTTCTTCCAGACCTTCTCCCCCACCCCGAAGATGACCACTCTTCGGGTGCTGCTGCACATAGCCGCTCATCGCGACTACGAGCTTCATTCACTTGACTTCAGCACTGCTTTCCTACAGGGCAGCCTGCACGAGGAGATCTGGCTACGCCGCCCTCCTGGCTTCACTGGGTCGGTTCCTCCTGGTACCCAGTGGAGGCTCCAGCGGCCGGTCTACGGTCTCCGCCAGGCACCGCGTGAGTGGCACGACACACTGAGGACGACACTTGCGGCTCTTGGGTTCGCTCCCTCTACTGCTGACCCGTCACTGTTTCTACGCACAGACACCTCGCTGCCGCCGTTCTACATCCTCGTATACGTCGACGACTTGGTCTTTGCCACTGCTGACACCGCGGCACTCGCCCACGTGAAGTCGGAGCTGCAGAGGAGACACACGTGCACAGACCTGGGTGAACTGACAAGCTATCTTGGCTTGCGGATCACCCGGGACAGAGCACGGCGCACCATCACCTTGACTCAGTCACACATGGTGCAGCAGATCCTTCAGCGCTTCCGCTTCACGTACTCCTCGCCTCAGTCCACTCCTCTGCCTACCGGTCACTCGCTCTCAGCTCTGCCTTCGGATGAGTCCGTAGAGCCGAATGGCCCGTATCCAGAGCTTGTGGGCTGCCTCATGTACCTGATGACCTGCACTCGACCTGACCTTGCATACCCTCTTAGCATCCTTGCACGCTATGTCGCTCCTGGCCGTCACAGGAAGGAGCACATGGATGCCGCTAAGAGGGTGTTGCGCTACTTGTGCAGTACGTCGGGCATGGGGCTAGTGCTTGGAGGGCGAGACCGAGTTGTACTTACTGGACACTCAGACGCTTCTTGGGCGGACGACCAGGCTACTCAGCGGTCGTCTCAGGGTTACACCTTCAGCCTTGGCTCCGGCTCAGTTTCTTGGCGTTCTACACGCTCTTCTTCTGTTCTCAGCTCCAGTTGTGAGGCTGAGATCTACGCCACAGCCATGGCTGCCCAGGAGCTACGCTGGCTGACCTACCTGCTGACCGACCTGGGAGAGCGGCCTCGTTCTCCTCCAGTGCTGTACGTCGACAACCAGGCTGCCATTGCCTTGTGTGAGGAGCACAGACTGGAGCACAGAATGAAGCACATTGCCCTGCGGTACTTCCTTGCTCGAGAGCTGCAGCAGCGTGGTCAGCTACGTCTGCGTTACGTGGCCATTGAGGCCAACCTTGCTGATGTGTTCACTAAGGCGCTTCAGCCTTGTGACCATCAGCGTTTCTGTACTCTTCTAGGCCTTGTGCCTGCTGGACCTCACTTGCTTACTTCTTGACTCTGCTTGTACTGTGATCTTATATATATGCCTGCATGTTTACTCTTGCTAGGTTGTGATCACTGTATCTCTTGCTATTTTATCAACCTGCATGTGAACTGGTCTTGTGACCACTTGCTTGTGCTCGGAATTTGTGTGGTATCCTTGAGATCCACCCTGAGCTTGTTTTGCTTTGCTTTGACTGGTCTTGTGACCCCTTGCTCTCCCCCACTTTGCCTATGGGGGTGTGTCAAACATTATATGTGTTGTGCTTGTTTAGGCTGCAGTGGGTTAGCCTATAGGGGGTACACAATTCTAGGGTTAGGTACTTGTACTCATTTCACTGCTAGTTCATTCATTCCTCGTTCAGTTCTTCTGACACTACTGAGGATACCAACGACGCTAGACTCGCTACTACAACGAGTCCCTGATGGCGTACGGGATTCTCCTGCGCAATATGTCGCCGGCGGAGCAGCTCAACATTCGTTCATACAAGACATCGGATGTTCCAGCCCTCGACGCCTGGCGCCATCTCAACGGTGTGTATCAGCCGAAGGACTCAGTCTCTTCGAGCCGGCTGCTCCAGCAGTTACTGGAGACCAAGATGACCTCAGGGGAGAAGGTCAACAACTACTTTAGTCGCTGCCGGAGCCTTCGCGACCAAATCGCGAAGTTGGGAAGCTCGATTTCGGAAGAAATCTTCGTCAATATCGTGCTTCAAGGGCTCGGCCCAGAGTGGCGGCCCTGCAAGGCGCTTCTTCGACAGCAGGGGGTCATCTCGGAGGCCGCCCTTTGCGCCGCCCTTCTCGTCGAACAGAGGGATATGGATCAGCAGCGACCAGCGCCGCGACGAGAACGAGAACGGCTCGCCTTCTACGCCGACAACACCGAAGAGCGAAAGCCACGGCGCCTCTACTGCAAAATCTGCAGAAATTTCGGGCATCTGGCGGATCGATGCAAGTTCCGATCTCGCCCTCGCCAGACCAATCCGAGCAACTGGTCCGCTTGTCAAGACGCACGAGGCGACGTGCGTCCAGCCCAGGGGTATCAACCCCCACCCGCGCGCAACCTGAACCCAGAGAATCAGCATCAGCAGCAGCAGACGTCATCGATTGCCCCAGTTCGCAACGTCATGAGCAACATGGCCATGATGGGCGACTCACGTCGTCGCTGCGTGTGCTCACCTTCACCTGAGCCGGCACCGCACCCCATTGGCGCATTCAACAACAACAACCCATTTAGCCCGCGCCACGACTTCACCGACGACGACGATTAGGATTGGAATCTTCCAGTCCCGCTGCTTGAAAGTCCCCCGCACGTACCTGATATGCGGGTGGCGCCACTTGATTGGCTCTCGCGCGAGCAATTTCTGAAGTTCGACACTCCGCACATCGTCACGCCGCGACTGGCGCTGCTCGCACGTGACGACAACAAGCGCTACAACACCTGGTACCTGGACAGCTGCTGCGGCCAGCATATGGTGGGCTCCGAGCGTTACATATCCAACGCCGTCGCCACCCCTAGAGTCACCTATGTCACTGTGGCCAACAACACGCGCCTGCGTGCGAGTGTGCAAGGCATCGACGTGCTCAAAGCACGCGGAAGCCGTTCGCACATCGCGCTTAACGATGTGCTGATTGTCCAGAACCTGCGCTTCAACCTCCTGTCCGCCGCACAACTCATGGACTGCGGCGTCGACCTCAGCACGGATCGCGCGACGCGCGACATTCTGCTGCACTACGAATCGCGCAACTTTCCCCGCAGGCAGATCGGATGATCACACTATGGAGTATATGTCATGGATTTCGACATTCTCGACTGCAGCAGCGACTCGCACGAGTTGATTGATCTCGTGCCACTTCGCTTCGAGCACATCCACCGCAGGGACTGGAAACACCCTGACGGCAGGCCGTGGGTGCCGCATCATCCTCACCCACGCGAAACGGCGCTACACGACCCTGACCTAGACGGCATCTGCTGGAATTGTCACACGCCGACGACTTCAACCAGCGCAATTGCCGGCCGCGGACTCGCCGCCATCGCTGAAGCAGAGCGCCACGCGCCACCAGAAGAAGGGATGTCGCAGCTCGAGCTTGAGGTCACTACTCGCCGCGTGTTTGGCGCCGACCAAAGCCCCCACGCCGGACCACCCTCACAGCGGCTCGAAGGCATTCTGCGCGGACAACGCAGCAGAACCCTTGACTCACGCGGAGTCGCGCGCCCTTACACCCTCGAAGAATTTGTGAAGGTCTACCTCCACTGGAGCGACCCCACGGCAAAACTTACCGTAGAGCAAGAGGAAGAATTGGCGCGTCGCGAAGCGGAGGAGCTTCGCCAACAAAGTCTCGCTGAAGCGCGCGGAACATTCGCGTGCGGCGCATGGGGAGCCGAAGCAAAGGAAAGCGCCTCCAATGAAGGGGGGTGGGGAAGCACTGGCGGATGGGGAACGAGCGACACTGGCGGATGGGGAGACAACGGCGGAACCTGGGCCAACGCAAGCGGCGGATGGGTCGCCGTAACTGGCGCGGACAACAGCGGCTGGGGGACTTCCCGCGAAGAACGAAGGGGGGAAGAGGAAGAAGCAGAGGAAACTGAGGCAACACCTGCAGTCGTTCCCCTCGGTCGTCCCCCGCGTCATATTCCGCTCGCATTACCTCCTCCTGACAATCCCCCGCGTCGCGATCCATGGGACACCATTGTCTGGGGCAACGAGCCGTCAACCCCGCGTCGCACCGTCTACGGACCTGCCCCTGAGCCACGCGAACCCACCTTCGTCCCTGGAACCATCCCTGGGACCAACATCCCACTCTCTGAGATTCGCGACAGAGAGTTTCTGGCGCTGATGCTGACTACCGCGGCAGAAGAAGAAGACACAGAGGAAGCAGCAGCAGACCTGCCCCCATACCTGACGAAGACCCTGAGGAAGGTCGCACACGCTACATGCGCACCTCCGATTTTTGCGCTGACGATGCACTCTGGCACCAGCGCCTCGGACACCCTTCACGCGCGACGCTGAAAAACTGCATCGACGCAGGCGTCTTCGCTCCTGGAGCGCTCCTGCGCCCAGATGGCACTGCAGTAAGAGGCGCGACACACCCGCGCAACTGCACCATCTGCCCCGAAGCTGCGCTGAGCCACCAACCGTTCCCGCTGCTCGAACCTGGGACGAATCGTTAACCCAAGCTGCACAAGGTGTACAGCGATTTCCTGAACACGGGGCACTGCGGAGTCGAGGACGAAATGTACACGCTTACCTTCATCGACGCTGGAACGCGCTACGTGTGGGTCGTGAACGTGGAATCGCGCGACAGAGCCTACGAGTTATCTGTCCTCTGGCTAGCACATGCGGAGCAGCAATCTGGGAAGAAGCTGAAAATCTGGCAATCTGACGGCGCGGCAGAATTCAGGAGCAACCAGATGCAGGCGCAAAAGGGGATCGAGCGTCGCATTTCTCTCCCCTACACGCACCAGCAGCAGGGCGTAGCTGAGCGGACGAACCGCACACTGATGACGAAGGTGCGGGCGCTGATGAAGCAGTCAAAATTGCCGCCGATCTACTGGACCTACGCAATGCACCACGCCGTGCGGGTGCATAACCTGCTTTCAACCACCGCCATCACCGGCAATCTGTCCCCACACGTGAAGTGGGCTGGGACTAAGGGGGACACATCGATGCTCCGCGTGTGGGGGTGCATGGTGCAGTACCGCCCGCCAACGTCAACCATCGGCAAATTCGCCAGCCGCGCGCGCTGGGGGATTCACCTCGGCATCAGCCACGAGTACAAGGCGTGGATCGTGCTGGACCTTCTGAGTCAGAAAACTGCCCACGCTCGCGACGTAATCTTCTACGAACGACTCTTCATCGAGCAGTTCCTCCACGACGAGCAGACAAACGCGAATCGTGTTTACACTAACGCCGGGCACAGCTACGCAACGCCCGAAGACGAAGCCGCTGCAGCAATCCTGGAGCAGGACACAAGGGGCGAGTTCACATGGGAAGATCGGCGCAGCAGCGACGACGACGACGACGACGATTCCTCGGGAGGAGGAATGGGCGGAACAGGCGGCATAGGCGCAGCACCACCAGCGCCACCTGAACCAGAGAGCGATGACGACGATGTGCAGGAAGTCATCCCGCAACGTCGCCACGACAGCACCGTTTTAGGACTGCAACTGCTCGGGATTCACATCGCAACCTCGAAGGCGCCACGTGTCATCGAGCCCTGAAACCCGCGCGAAGCTCTCTCTGGACCACACAGCAAGGAATGGCGCGAGGCGATGGATGCAGAGATCAAAGCGCTCGAGTCCCGAGACACCTGGGTGCTGGTCGCCCGGGCGGCAATCAAAGGCGCAAGGATTCTCTCGGGGAAATGGGTCTTCCGCGTGAAGACCGCAGCGGATGGAATGATCGAGCACTTCAAGGCGCGTTGGTTAGTGCGCGGCTATGATCAGAGACATAGCATCGACTTCGACCAGACGTTCGCCCCAGTTAGTCACCACACTTCCGTCCGAATCCTGCTCGCTATCGCAGCTGCAAGGCACCTACCACTCCGCCAGATCGACGTGATAACGCGTTCCTGTACGCGTTAGTGGACGCCGTGATCTACGTGGAGCAGCCGCACACATACGGCGAAGGGGACTCGCGCGTGTGTCAACTGCGCAAGTCGCTCTACGGGATCAAGCAGGCTCTGAGGTTGTGGCAGTAGTACCTGCACAACATACTGCTTGAGATTGAATTCAAGAAGATGCCGCACGATCCAGGGATGTACCGCCGCGATTTCCGCGGCGAATACATTCTCCTCACGGTTTACATTCACGATCTACTTTACACTGGCTCAAACAACGAGCTTCTTGAGTAATTTGAGAAGGCCCTGGCGGGGCGCGTCGACATCACGTGCAACTATGAGGTTAAGCAGTTCTTATGCCTCAACATCTCCTACGCGCCTGAGGCCATTCACCTTTCAGCGGCTAAGTACGCAGAGGAGTTAGGGAAGCGGTTCAACATTTCACCTGCACCCCTCTCAACTCCCTACCGAACCCCCGGACCGAACCACAAACCCGACAACAAAGCCCTATCCCCTGCTGGAGTTCAGACTTACCAGCAGCAGCTGGGATGCCTCCTTTTCACCTCTGTCACCTGCAGGCCAGATCTCTCGTACATCGCAAGTCAGCTGGCGCAGTACTCACGCAAACCAACGGCTGAGAATCTCCTGGACCTGCAGCGCGCCCTACAGTTCTTCGTTTCAACGCCCAAGATTGGGCTGTGCTACTCAACTGCACCAACTCCATCCTTCAATCTCATCGGCTATGTGGACGCCGATCATGCAGCAGACCCCAATAATCGACGGTCCAGGACTGGCTTCCTGTTCCGACTCGAACCAACGGGACCAATCTCCTGGAACTCGCAGAAGCAGGAGTTGGTTGCCCTGTCGTCAGCCGAAGCGGAATTCATCGCAGCAACTGCAGCAGTTCGCGAAGGCCTCTACCTACAGAAACTCATGCAAGAGGCGAAAATTCCAGCTTCGCCCACATTTCGCCTTCACTGCGACAACCAGAGCGCGATCCGCATCGCGAACAAGCCTGGTTTTGTCAACCGCACAAAGCACATTGCGCTGCGGTATTTCTTCGTGAAGGACGAGGTGGACAAGGGCAAGGTCAACTTGACCTATTGCCCGACCGGTGACATGGCAGCAGATTTCCTCACGAAGCGATTGTTACGCCAGCAGTATCAGCACTGCTCCGAACTCAAGCAGGTCAAGTCGAGCTACGGCCAGGAGTGAAGGGGGGTGTTACGAATAGTAATACTTGATTATTACTGTGCACTCCTCACCGCAGCAAAGAGAAGCACGCAGTATCGAGAATGAACGCGAAGAGTCAGACGGTTGGAAATTGACTCGAAGCGTCAGACAGTTACAGCACATCTGGACCGTCGGAGCAGACGGCATCGGGCAGCTGCAGGCAGGATGGTTTTGGCGGGAACAGTTTCGTAACTGTATGCGACGCACGGTTGGGAATATACTTGAATAAGGGAATGTACCCCTTAGAGTACATGGCTAGTTAGGTCACTCCGTATTCCCCTGTACTCTTATTAATATCATTGTATTTGCATGTTTTTATTATCTCAAAGCATTTTACATTCACTCTGCTATTGAGGTCAAGGGCCCACCAACACTATTCTACTCCGTGCGAACCTTCCTGAGTAGATCCTGGTGGCGATCAACTTCTGATCGCTGCACATTTTACATTCATTCTGCTATTGAGGTCAAGGGCCCACCAACTTCACTACTCAATTATGTGCGAACCTTCCCGAGGTGATCCTAGGGTCGATCATACAAATATGAATAATGAGTTATGACCCTAGTCAGAAAGAGGAATGGAAAAGAGAGACAGTGATGAAGGGGAAGCGAGAAGGAGAGGGAGAGGGAGAAGAAAAGTATAGAAGCCAAGAGAGCACTGCCATCCAACACATAAAAAAAACCCTAACGAGACACCCAAACAAAACACCCAATCAATACACCCAAGCAAAACACCCCCTCTCGCACCCCATTCCACCCCCCTCTCAGCTCACATCCGAGCATCTACCATGTAAGGGGCCTCCACCCAGATAGCCCCACCCTCCATCTCGACATCGTCCATCTCCGTGTCCACCAAATCCATATTCCCCCCCCCCCCCACCCATGAAAGACGCCGCGAGAAGCAGGATATCACGGGCTTGTGCCCGCTGTAACGCCACCCCGATGTGTCAAAATGAGAAGCTAGATTGACTACATTGAATTAATTGTGGGTACAAGTGCTAACCCTAACATTGGGTTGTACCCCATATGGGCTACCCACAATAGCCTACATAGAACCAGCATAGATATAATTTGACACACCCCCATACGCAACGCGGGGGATAACAAGGGGTCACAAGACCAGTCAAGAAAAGCAAAGCAAGCTCGGGGTGGATCACAACGTCACCACACACTCCGAGCACAAGCAAAGGGCCACAAGGCCAGTTCACATGTAGAGGTATATATGCAACAACAACAATACAGTGATCACTACCTAGCAAGAGAAAGCATGCAGATACATCTATATAGATAACAGTACAAGCAAAGTTACGAAGTGAGCAACTGAGATGAAACAGGCACAAGGCCTAACATAGTACAAAAGCGGTGATGTTCACCAAAAGGAAGTGCCTTGGTGAATATATCAGCAGTGTTGGCCCGAGTGGCCACGTGAGCAAGACAAAGCTGACCACGCTGCTGCAACTCTCAAGCCAGGAAGTAATGCAGAGCGATGTGCTTCGTTCTGTGCTCTAGTCTGTGCTCTTGACACAAGGCAATGGCGGCCTTGTTGTCTACGTACAAAAATGGAGGAGAATGAGGCCGCTCTCCCAAGTCGGTCAGTAGGTAGGTGAGCCAGCGTAACTCCTGTGCAGCGATTGTCAAACATTGTATGTTTATATTGTGTAGGCTGTAGTGGGTTACACCTTAGGGGGTACACAAAGTTAGGGTTTCCTACTTGTACCAAACTCTGTGTCAGTTCTTCTGACATGGTTTTAGAGCAGGTCCTTCGCTAGGACCTCATTCTCTTCGGGCCCACCGCTACTTACTCTCTACTAGCGCCCTCGTGCGCCCTACTGTCGGAGCGCGCCTTAGCGCCTCCCCCTAGCGCCCTCGCGCGCTTCTCCTCTTTTTTTTTTTTTTTTTTTTCGGCCCCGCTGGCCCCGTCGACCGCGTGCGCGCCCCGATTAGAGGCCCACTCGGGATGAACCAGTGGGTGATGATGACGAAGTACCACATCGACGACACCGTCGAGCGTGAGAAGGCGAGGCTGGTCGTGAAGGGCTTTACGCAGGTGTACGGCGCCGACTACGACGAGACGTATGCGCCGGTGAGCAGCTACGTCATGCTGAGGATCTTCCTCGGCATCATTGCCATCTTCGACCTCAACCTAATGGAGCTCAACATGAAGAACGCCTTCTTGCGGAGCTAGCTCGAACGGATGACGTACATGTACCAAACGATGGGACCGGCCGGGTGTGCAAGCTGCTGAAGAGCCTTTTCGGGGTGAAGAAGTTGCTCCTGTTATGGTACGTACTGGTCAGCACTGGGTGGAAGAAGAATCAAGTCGACGAGGCTCTTTACTTCAAGGTCGGCGATGACAAAGTGGCCTGCTGGGTGCTGCTCTACGTCGACAACCTGCTCGTCGCCAGCAGCATCATCGTGATGCTGAAGGAGTTGAAGGAGCTGCTGGAGGCCGCCTTCGAGTTGCGCGAGATCTCGCCGGGGCCGAAGTCGGAGCACCGGCCAGCGTCGGGGCGGACGCTGGTCACCCTGCCGACAGATACCTCGACGGCGACGCTCCCTCTGCTTGACGAGGTCGGTGAGCGGGCTGATGAGGATGCCGAGGTCGTCCCTTCCTCCCCTTCCAGTTGCCCGCCCTTCTCCTCCCCTTGTGGCCGACCTGCGTGGGCTGACTCCGATGTCGACCTCTGGCGATGAGGGGAGAACTGGGGCATCACCTGTGGCGCCGGCCAAGAACATCATCGACGGCCGATGTGACATCCAGACAGTCGACGTCGAAGTAAAGCTGGATCCGGCATAGGAATAGCAGGCAGAGGATGTGCAGCCGACTTTTGTGGAGCCGGCGAATGAAGCATTGGCAGGCCAGCAGCCGACAGGGGAGAAGTCAGTAGGCTCGCCGACCGTGGTGCAGTAGGACGCTGAGAGCAGTGACGCCGGGGATGACGAAAGAGGAGCACTCAAACGCCGAGGAGTCTACCGACAGTGATGTGGTGGAGGTCCAGCCTAGACCACGGCGTATAGGCCAAATTCTGAGGCCGCCCGATTTCTTCGTTCCAGCCGCCTTCACCACGACATATGACAACGACGAAAACGACCTGCTCTACGATGACGCTGAGGACGATGAAGAACTGCCGGAACTTGAGCTCGACATGCACGCCAACCCCGAGAACCGCTGGAACATCTCCACGATGACAGTGAAGGAGGTTCTGGCGAGCTGAAAGGGCATTGCAGTGAAGGCCGCCATGGAAGAGGAGATCCGCAGCCTACTCAGCATGGGGACTTGGAAGCTGGTCAAACGCTCACCTGGGGTGAACATCATGAAGAACCGGTGGGTGCGAACAACGAAGTACCGCATCGAATACACCGTCAATTGAGAGAAGGCGAGGCTGGTAGTGAAGAGCTTCACGAAGGTGTATGGCGCTGACTATGACAAATCATACGCATCAGTGAGCAGCTACGTCATACTGAGGATCTTCCTCAACATCGTCGTTGTCCTCGACCTCAACATGATGCAGCTCGACATGAGAACATCTTTTTGCAAAGCAAGCTGAATAGGGTGTTGTACATGTACTAGCCAGACTACTTCGACGATGGGACCGGCCGGGTGTGCAAGCTGCTAAAGAGCCTCTACGGGCTGAAGCAGTCACCGCTGTTGTGGTACAAGGCGCTCAACGACATGCTAGTCAGCGCTGGGTGGAAGAAAAGCCAAGTAGACGAGGCTCTCTACTTCAAGGTCAGCGTCGACAAAGTGGCCTGTTGGGTGCTGGTCTACGTCGACGACCTGCTCGCCGCTAGCATCCGCACCGCGATGCCGAAGGAGTTGAAGGAGCTACTGGAGGCGGCCTTAGAGCTGCGCGAGATCTTGCCGGTGGAGAGGTACCTCTGGCTGGATATCGTGCGTGACAGGCCAGCGAAAAATATGTGGATGCACCAGCAGGACTACGCAAACAAGCTGCGCAAGCGGTTCATCGACGAGAAGCATACCAGGCGCACCCTGAAGATGCCGGTCTCCGTCGACGCCTACGCTGAGCTGACTTTTAGCAATGAGGAGGCACAGGAGCCCCAAGCGGAGGAGTACCGGCAGAAGTTTGGCTCGCTGCAGTTCGCGGTGATGACGACGAGGCCGGACATCACCTTCGCCTGTAGCAAGATGGGCAACGGCCTGATGCTGAGGAGCGACCAGCACTGACGAGAGGTTGAACGCTACCTTGCTTACCTCGCCAACACCCGCGACACCGCCCCTGTAGTTCAGCAGTGGACCAGAGACGCTGGAGTTAATAAGCTACGTGGATGCCGACGACGCGGGCGACAAGCAGAACCGGACGAGCACGGGCGGCTACGTGTTCGTCTACAGAGGGGCCGCGGTCTCCTGGTCAATCCAGCATATCAAATGCGCGCACTGTCGTTGACCGAGTTGGAGTACGTGGCGGCAAGAAGGGACGCCGCCTTCGCGTCCTCTTTGCCAAGTTACAGCACCTGGACGCTGGGAAGCCAACCGTTCTTCGGGTGGACAACAAGTCAGCTATCACCGCCGCTGAGGGCATGGGGTTGCCGGGCAATCTCAAGCACATGGAGCGTTGACAAGCCTGGTTGCAGCACATGGTGAGGCACAGGAAATTCACGTTGAGGTACATCCCGACCACCGAGCAGCCGGCCGACTTCCTGACGAAGGCGCTGCACTACCCGGCCTTCAACCGGTGCTCCGTCGCAATCGGCCAAGTGCGCCTGGCCGACGTGGGCGACGGCGACGACGACGTGCAGCAGTAGGTGCCATGCTCTCTTGCATGGCTGGTGCGGTGTCCGGCGTGCTGTGTGTTGTGTGCACGCCGACGTGCTATTCTTTGAGCGGTTCTGCCATGTGGGCTGGGGGCCCAAGCGTGAGCGCAGCAGGGTAGTGTCAACGGGAGTCGTTGTTGGCCACGTCCTCGCTTAGGCGGCGCCGACTTCATTGTCAAATGTACGGGGTGTGCAATTGATCAAATGCAGTGGGCGGCGCCGAGTTCGGCACGCGGGTCGACGCGGTTGGTCGACCTGTACGAGGCCACTGTCACGCCACTGACGACAAGGAGCCGGCGGCCGACCTGATCCGGTGGTCGACGAGGGGGTGCCGATGCTGACTTGAACAGGGGAGCTGCGAGGGCGCCAAGCTGCAGGTGGTCGACCTGGCGAGGTCGACCTAGCAGGGCGCCAATTTCAGGCGCCAACCTAGGGTGGCCGAAGACTTGGCTCAGTTCCATCATGGGCGACAAAAGGAGGCTGACCTGTTGTGTGATGCTATCATTTGCATTCACGTCTGTCTGCCTCCCATCATATGTTCGTGCGTTGCATGCGTGGTGTGAGCGTGTGCAAGAATTTGTGTGTTGGTGTGGTTGGGATTTTCTGAGAGTGCGAGAATGATATTTGGCTTGAGCAGATATCTGAATCGACTTCTCTGCTCGAGAGCTTTTCGTCGAGCCAAGGATCACTTCAATCGGAGCACGAACGAAAAAGTGATGAACGTTCAAAGTTCGTATGCTTTTCATGTTTGGTTGTGGCGACTATGGGAAGTTGTGAGAATGACTCTATATGGAGTACAGACTTTTGGGTGTTGGGAAATTCGTCCCCATCACTGTAGATGCTGCCAAGTGGTTGGGAGAAGCCAAACCAGGTTGGCAAGTGTGGCCAAGTTGGGTTGAGGTGGATTGTGGAGGTTGGGATAATGATAAAGGTCAAAGTTGGATTACCTATGGGGAAGGGAATTTTGTGGTATGGGGTTTCCTTGGTTGGAGACTCCCTTGGGACCTTCCCTCTCGTCCTCCTCTTCCCTTCTACCTGGTTGATTGCTACTCGAACTCTCTTGTGTGTAACTTGTGGAACTTGTGAAACCTTTGTGATTGAGTTAAGTTTTTATGTGGCAGCATACCCCCTAGCCAAAATTCATAACTCGAGAAATAGTTCTTGTATGTGATTCAAATTGGGAATTGTAGCTAAGTTCTAGAGCTACAACATAATCAATTTTCATGAGATTCTAACGATGAACTTTTCGTCGACGACGTTTCTTGTGAAGTCGACGATTCTGTCCAGAAATTGAGACCAACGATTTTGTGATATTTCCCCTTAGATCTTTTAGGCTCCGTCCTTAGTCTCTAACATGACCAGGGGTGACGCCGACCTAGTGGCGTCGAATTGGTTGCCCGGTCCACCAGGATACCCTGGCGACGGATGCCTGTGGAGGCGTGCGAATGTCCCTAGGGTGGCTTCTGCTAGACCGACCCTGGGATGGTATCCTGAGGAGGACGTGGCCGTCGGGCGCGATCACGGCATGGACTCTACCAGGCATCTTCGCTGTGTACGTGACCAAGCGTGGTGCGCCAACCAGCTGCGTACACGTGCGAAGCAAGTGCACCGTTGTCATGCGAGTGCAACGCTGTGCAGCCGACTTGCTGCAGCATTGGCACACTACAGACTTGCAACGTTGGCAAGCCGCTACTCTGCAACGCTGGAGCGGTGCGAGCTCTGCAGCGCTGAAACACGATCAGCCTTGCTAGCTCTGATGTAGTCAGTGTTGCCAACGTTGTTGCTATCATTGTGAACCTTTGCTAGTGGAACCTTTGCCAGATTTTTCCGTGAATTGCAAGTATTGTGATGGCGAGCAAACGACTACGCAGTGATCACTCCCAAAACCCCATGCCTTCCCCGTTGCTAAAGTTATCTCCGCAAAGAGCAGCAGCCGTGCAAAGATAAGGCTCCTAAACTACCACCAAGGAGGAAGCTGAAGGGTGTAATTATGAAGGGATGGGAAACACCTGTTAGAGACTAAGGACGGAATCTATGAAGGTTAGGAGCCGAAATATCTCAAAAATCGTTGGTCCTAGTTGTTGGTGCAACCTACGGTTTGCACTCGGCTTGTTGTCCGTGTGCGTGTGCGTGCATGCGTGTGTGTATGGAGTGGTATGAGTGCATGAAATAAATATATATTTCATGCTTATAATGGTGTGTGAATGATGGGTCATGATGTCAAGTGTGTGTGTCGAGTCAATAGCGAGTTATCGCTAGCCGCGTATTACGCGGTAATTCTGTGTGTCCCGCGCGGTTTTCTATTTTGTCGTGTGCGGTTTCTATTTTGTCGCTTTTCAAACGTTCGGCGTGTCGCAGGTGTGTGCAGCAGACCCATCAAGAACTCAAGGATGAGTTTGTGATGAAGAACCCGAGCCTTGGTTCAAGCTTCAAGTGTTTTTCGAAGCTCGCCAAAAGGCTACACCTCAAGATATTGAAGATAGTTACATTACAAAGTGTAGTGTAACATTTCAGTTGGTGTAGGCCCTTGTGAAGGGTAGTTTCGAGACCCTTCTTGGTTGGGGACAGTGTGGCACTGTTCCCCATCACTGTACCTCGGCTCTTGGGGTTTGTAGGAGCTGGGAGTCCTTCCCAACTCGTAACTCTTCCTAGTTGTTCGTAATTGTGTGTGCTAAGACTATGTTGCTGCCATAGTGCCGTTCGTTCAATCTGATGCTGTGTCGTCAATTCTTAATGAAATCGTGCGATCTAAATTGCCTATTGTAGGCGACGTTAAGACGCTCCTGATTCAAGTTCAATGAGGTTATTTGGAGCTGTGACCAGATCGCTATGAACGTTTAAAGCCGCTGTGCAGAAATCTGACTGCGCACTCTACTTTTCGTTCTAGGCACATTGAAGCCTATTGAAGCCTATTGTGACAATAAAAAGTGGTATCGGAGCGCCTTGGAGCAGCTACGACGATGGCTGGACCTGAAGAGAGGGGTGGCAGAGGTGCTGGAGGCAATGGAGAAGCCCAAGCACAAGGCCAAGCCCGTGATTCAGCCGTGGCGTCCGTGCGACCGACTCTTGGACCTTCTAAGGACGAACCAAGAGTGTTCGGGCTCGACAAGTTCATGTCAGAGGTCCACTGGAGATCCCCGATGATCCTAGGGAAGGGTTACAGGCCCGTTGGCCTGGGGGGTTATGGGCGCACTCACCCGCTATATAAACAAGCCCTTTTATCCCAGTGGTTAGTGGCTGGGATTCTGACATGGTATCAGAGCGAAGGTCTCGGGTTCGATTCCCGGTGTGTGCACTTCGGGCATCCCAGTGCGGGGGGGTGTCAGAGGTCCACTAGAGATCCCCGATGATCCTAGGGAAGGGTTACAGGCCCGTTGGCCTGGGGGGTTATGGGCGCACTCACCCGCTATATAAACAAGCCCTTTTATCCCAGTGGTTAGTGGCTGGGATTCTGACAGTTCAACGGTGACAACTTTGCTGAGTGGTCCTTCAGAATGGAGAATGTGTTCGACCATTATGACCTGCTAAAGGTGATGGAAGGAACGGAAAAGCGTCCCGAGAACGACCCGGAGAAGAGCTCGTGGGTGCAAAAGAGCGCACAAGGCTATCTCCTACTTGGGCAAGCGTTGGGGAGCAACCAGATCCGTCACATCAAGCCTTTCCAGCGTGATCCAGAGAAGGGACCAAAGGCATGGGCTGCTCTCAAGGGTGTACACGCTCCTGCAACAGCGGCGGTAGCTGTGGTGTTGGAACGGCAAATGGCGACGCTACGAATTGAGGAAGATGAACCCGTGGAAGACGGGGTGCAGAAATTCTTCGACTTGTTGACGCGGCTTGAGGGAGCTGATTTGAACTACAGTGAGCTCCAGAAGAAGACCAAGTTGCTGGCCCTACTCCCCGAGTCGTGGTCCTCGCTCATCATCAACCTAAACCGTGATCTGCCCCGTCTCTCGCTTGAAGACGTGAAGCGCGCGATCCTACAAGAGGACTTCCGCCGCCGTGAGTTGGCGAGTGCGGATGGCGCTGGGGCAGCGAGCGTCAGTCGTGGATATGGCCAAGGAAGAGGCAGAGGACGAGGGGGAGGAAGATCTGGTGGCGGCAACTTCGGTGGAGGCCGCGGTAATAGTGGATACGGCAGCGACGACAAGAGCTACGGTCGCGGTCGATTTGACGGCGAATGTCACTATTGCGGCAAGACCGGACACATGTGGCGCGATTGCTTCAAACTCCCTGAAGGATGGACCCCTGCTCAAGGCCAAGAGGGTAGAGGAGCAGGAGGAGGGAGAGGAAGAGGCCGTGGAGGCCGTGGCGGTCGCGGAGGTGGAGCCGCGAACATGAAGAGAGGCGGTAACGACAAGGATCCGTGCGACGATCGCTACCCGGGTCTCTTCTACTTTGTGTCGACACAAGTATCCGCTGGTCCAGAGAAGGATGAAGACCTTGAGGAGCCAGCAGCTGTGGGGAAGGTGACCCTACACCCCCTGGACTTTTGGGTGATCGATAGCGGCGCTACCTATAGCATGACACCTCGCCCCGACTTGCTCACCGAACTCGAGCCGTCACCGGTGAAGCATGTCACATCGGCTTTGGGGCAGCGAGCAGAGGTGAAAGGCATGGGCAAGGCCATGTTCAAGGGTGCTGATGGAAAGATGGTGGGCCTCAAGAACGTGCTTTGGGTGCCCAGCCTTGCTGCGAACCTGATTTCCGTGCGGCGGTTGGCGAAGGCCGGCATGGACACGAACTCGAAGGGAGCCAAGACCTACACCGCAAGGATTGGCGACCGGATCCTGTGGGACCTTCACGAAGATAAGGATGTCTACAACGAGATGTGGCAGATCCCTGTGGTCCCCATGCCTAAGGAGAGGCAAGTGGCAGCAAGCGTCAGCACCAAGGGTGACGCGGTTGGTAGCGGCGATGGCGCGAACGGCCGCACTAAGGAGAGCGAGCTCAAGAAGAGCAATCCTGGAGTGACCAGCAAGCTGTGTGACCATAAGGAGAGTGGTGCAGCAGCCAAGGAGCAGCACAAGGGTGAGGAGAACCCCAAGGCAGCAGCGGAGGAGTACGGAGAGAGCATGTGGGGCGCTATTGCGAGCGCGGCATTCTCCAATCCGACTTCGGCTACGGGGGAGTGTGATTGGCTCACTTTGCATCGGCGAATGGGGCATGTGGCCCTACCCATCTTGCAGCAGCTAGTGAAGAATGAGATGGTTGCTGGCATACGTGTGAAGGGGGAGCCCAATGAGGTGCTTGGCTGCCCGACGTGCATGCAAGCCAAGTTCACGCGGTTTCCGTTCTCGAGCTCGGAGACGACGGCAAAGGCACCACTTGATGAGGTGGTGATGGACGTGGTGGGCCCCCTGAAGCTTGGAGCTGCTGGAGCTGAATATTTCCTCACCATCGTCGACGTCTACACCCGCATGACCTGGGTGTACGTGCTGGCTAAGAAGAGCGACGTTGCTGAAACGTTGAAGACCGACTTTTTGCCGATGGTGGAGCGGCAACAAGACCGACTAGTGAAGTCGATCCGCACCGATCGAGGGGGAGAGTTCCTGAGCAAGGAGTTTGGGTTGTGGCTGAAGAAGAATGGTATTCGGCACTCCCTCACCATGCCATACTCCCCTGCAATGAACGGCATCGCCGAGCGAGCGAACCGGACGATCACGGAGGCGGCACGCGGGTTGCTCATTGAAGCCGGGCTACCCGACTATTTCTGGCCTGATGCGGTGCGGAGCGCGTGTGTGGCCAAGAACAGAGTTTTGACTCATGTGGGAGCAGACAAATGGGTGCCCTATGTGGAGTGGCTCGGAAGGAAGACAAAGGTGGATATGCTTCGGGTGTTCGGGTGCATGTGCATGGCGCTCGTACCTAAGCATCTTCGGCACAACAAGCTTGGTGCCAAGGCGATGTGGGTCGTGCACTTGGGCATGGCTCAAAACAGCAAGAGGTGGCATCTTTGGGACCCATTCAACAAGAAGTTCATGGTGAGCAGGGACTGCAAGTTCATGGAGAACTTCATGTACAAGGATTGGAAGGCGGAGAATGAGGCGAAAATAGGCGTGCGGTTTGGAGAGGTGAAGAGTTCCGGCTTGGAGCACGTGGAGCTGCCTTTGGAGCTGAGCAGTGGCAGCACCACCACAAGGCAATCTTCCCTTGTGAATGGGGGAGAGGAGGCCAAGGATGCAGAGGAAGAAGAGGAGGAGGTGCAGCAAGTGAGCGAGCGTGCACCGACACTCCCTTCCCGCACTACGAGCGCTCCACGGAACCGCACCACACCGCAGCAGCGCCAAGGCCTTCAAGTCCCTGCAGCTGAGGAGGAAGGAAGGGGCAAGAGGAGAGTCCAAGCCCCTAATAGACTGACCTATGATGCGCCGGGGAAGCAGGGCAAGACGGCCCTAGCTGGAGCGGCAATGATGGTCGGAGACGACGAGGAGAGTGACTACGAGGAGTGTGCCTTCGCTTTCTTCTCTCCGGTGGAGATGCCGGGAGAACCAGCAACTCTCAAGGAAGCCTTGGAGAGTGATGATGCTGAGGAGTGGAAGAAGGCCATAGAGAGCGAGCTGATGAGCATTGAAGAGAACGACACGTTTGAGTTGATGGAGCTACCGGAGGGGCGTACGGCGATTACGTCCAAGTGGCTCTTCAAGATCAAGTCGGATGCCGACGGCGTGATCGAGCGCTACAAGTCTAGGCTGGTGGCCAAGGGGTACCAGCAGAAGGAGAATGTGGACTACAAGGAGCTGTTTGCTCCTATGGTGAAGCCGACGACGCTGCGAACCCTACTCGCGGGAGCCGCGATCAAAGGTTGGGTGGTGAAGCAGCTAGACATCGTAACGGCGTTCCTCAACGGAATCCTCGAGGAGGAGATTTTCATGGCGCAGCCAGAGGGGTTTGATGATGGCACCGGCAGGGTGTGGAAGCTGAAGAAGGCCCTCTATGGGCTGAAGCAGGCCCCTAGGCAGTGGTACCTGAAGCTGCGCGAAGTGTTGGAGGAGATCGGCTTCACTCCCTCAACGGCCGATCACTCCTTGTTCATGCTTGGCGAGGGGGAGCAGAGGAGCTTCATGGTGGTCTACGTGGACGACATCCTCATCTTCTCGCCCTCCTCTGACCTTGTGAAGGAGGTGATGCTGAAGCTGCAAGACAAGTTCAAGTGCAAGTCCCTTGGGGACGTGAACTTCTACCTCGGGCTCCACATCGAACGAGACGTGGAGAAGCGGTGCATGCGGGTGCACCAACGGAAGTACCTGGAGGCATTGGCTGCCAACTTTGGGCAGAGTGAAGGCCATGTGGCTACTCCCTTTCCCTCTCGGTTCAAGTGTGTGAAGGGACCAGAGGAGGAGAGCGTGGGTGAAGAAGAGAGGCGCCGTTTTCACTCGTTAGTAGGCAGCCTCATGTATGCGGCGGTCAACACACGACCGGACGTCGCGTTTGCTACCGGGCAGCTGGCTAGGGTGGTGCAATGCCCTAATGAGGAGCAGGTAGCAGCTGGAATGAGGGTGGCCAAGTACCTTGGCCAAACACCGACCGTTGGGCTGCAATACTCGGCGGCGGCACAAAGGCGCCAAAAGGGCGCGGATGGTGTGGAACCCGGGCACTTGTTCCTCACCGCATTCTCGGATGCCTCCTATGCATCAGAACCAGAGGACATGACTAGTGTGGGAGGCTTCATCTGCTGTGTGGGTGGAGGCCCAACTGCTTGGGAGAGCAAGAAGCAGGTGGACCAAGCATTGAGCTCGGTGGAGTCCGAGTACATGGCACTCTTCCGTGCGGTACGGGAGATTGTGTGGCAGCGGCGTTTGTTGGCTGAATTGGGGGAGGAGCAGCAAGGACCTACCCCACTCTACTGTGACAGTCAGGGAGCCATTGCTCTAGCCAAGAACCCCGTGTTGCATGGGCTGACGAAGCACATGAGGGTGAAGTGGCACTGGACGAGGAGCATGGTGGCCGCGGGTGAAGTTGAGCTGCGCTACGTGAAGACGACGGGGCAGCCGGCAGACATGATGACTAAGAGGCTGGTGGAGCAGCAGCATTGGAAGTGTTGCAAGCTGGCTGGGATGGCTCTGAACTGAGAGATTAAGTTCCTAAGGCCAACAACCCGAGGGGGAGTTTGTTGGTGCAACCTACGGTTTGCACTCGGCTTGTTGTCCGTGTGCGTGTGCGTGCATGGCGTGGTATGAGTGCATGAAATAAATATATATTTCATGCTTATAATGGTGTGTGAATGATGGGTCATGATGTCGAGTGTGTGTGTCGAGTCAATAGCGAGTTATCGCTAGCCGCGTATTACGCGGTTATTTTGTGTGTCCCGCGCAGTTTTCTTTTTTGTCGTGCGCGGTTTCTATTTTGTCGCTTGTCGAACGTTCGGCGTGTCGCAGGTGTGTGCAGCAGACCCATCAAGAACTCAAGGATGAGTTTGTGATGAAGAACCCGAGCCTTGGTTCAAGCTTCAAGTGTTTTTTCGAAGCTCGCCGAAAGGGTACACCTCAAGATATTGAAGATAGTTACATTACAAAGTGTAGTGTAACATTTCAGTTGGTGTAACCTCCACAATCCACCTCAACCCAACTTGGCCACACTTGCCAACCTGGTTTGGCTTCTCTCAACTACATGGCAACATCTATAGTGGGAGTTACGAATTTCCCAACCCCAAAAGGTCTGTACCCCATAATGAGTCACTCAACAAGTTCCCACAGTCGCCGCAACCAAAGTACAGAAAGCATACGAACTCCAACGTTCGTAACTTTTGTCGTGCGTTTTACTGAGCAGAGAAATGAGTGTGTATGCTGTATATTTGTACAGGTAATTGTGAGTAAGAATGTCGAGGACGGGAAGCGAGGTTCGGGTGATGGCTGGGCGAAGTTGGGTTGCTGCGTCAGCAGACACTCGCATGGGTTAAGCGGAGAAGGGTGACACCTGGAAGGAGCTTTTGCTTTGTGTGAAGTGTGCATGTTTCGTTTCCTTGCAGGTTGGATGCCCGAGCCAGCTGGAGTTACAGGCACGAGCTGGAGGTCAGGCAGCATGGCGGCTAAGTGGCGGTAGCAAGAGGATGAGAAGGCTGGCCCTTAGCTTGATGGGAGGCCACCACCTTCAAGGGGACTTAGAGGTGTAGCAATAGGGGGAGGATGCAGGCACGAATACAGGGGGTACGGGTGTTTGACTCTGTATTGTTTGTATGTTCTGTAAAACTCATGTGATTGCTTCAGATCTATACAAGCGTGAGTGTCAGGCCATAACAAACTAGTAGGGATGGAGAGTATGACGTAACTAGATGTGAGTAAGCTGGGTGGCTTATCACATACAAACAATCCGTGGTGCCAGTAGCATGCGTACGCGAGGAGGAACGGAATACTGCATAGAGGAAGAGTACATCAATACAGAAGCGGTGGCAACGGGGAAGACTGGAGGGATGAATCAAGGAACGGACATGACGGGTGAAGAGGCACGTGACTACGGCTCGCCCAAGCATGGCACGGAAGAAACCGAGCGGCCGGAGGGCGAAGAGAAGGAAGCCAGCGGAGCGGCTAGGAAGGATGTACGGTCGGAAGGAAGACCGATGTATACTGCGGGGGAAGAACATCCGACCGACTCTTATTAGAGGAGCGCGTCGTGGCACGAGTTGGCGTCTGCACAGTGGTGGAAATACACGTTGCTGCCGAAAATTGAAATTCCAGAGCGGTTCTCGGGAGACACACGGCGGGGACCGACGATCAAGAAATATGTGATGCAGTTGGACAACTTGCGGGCGAGGAGGGAGAGAGATCGGCTAGACCCGGAGGATTTTTTCAGGGGACTCGCCAACACCCTGACCGGAGAAGCGGAAACCTTCTACCGCCTCAGCAGGAGAGAACTGCTAGAATGGACAGCTCGGGCGGCCCCAGGGGAACGAGATCCTACGACGCGCTTCTTGCGGATGCTGGAAGATGATTTCCCAGCGCAGACACCGGAGAGGGTAGCGGAATTCCGGGAATTTCGCCGCCGAACGGGAGAATCGCTACTTGCATACTACGGCAGGCTGGTGGATTTGGCGGAAGATATGAGTTGTCACGACACGAGTCGGCTGGTCAGCAAATTCTTGAACGGGCTGCACTATGAATTACGGCGAGACGTGGCGGTTCGGGTCTTTGAGATGGGGGCACAAGCAACGCTAAAGGAGGTATATGAGGTAATGAAGCAGGTGGAGATCGGCAGACGAATATGTGAAATTGAAACGACAACGGAGAAGGGAGGGGAGCGGAAGAGGCCTGCCTGGGCAGCGACGCCGGCGGACAGGGAGAAGCCACCGCGCAGGGCAGGAGATGAATGGCGCTGCCACAATTGTGGCGAGATAGGGCATCTGCAAAAAGACTGTCGCAACCCGTTAGCGTGCTCTACATGCGGAAGCAAAGAGCACCTGAGGTGAGACTGCCCTAACACCGTTGCGGAAGGAAAGGGCATCAAGGGAAGGATTGTTATGCCACCAGGAGGGAAGGAAAGATGAGGAAGGATCCAGAGGAGGTGAAGGCATAGATCGCCCGACTACAGCGACAATTGGAGGAGATAGAAGGGCCGGAGGGCCGGAGAAAAAAGGGACCGCTATGCTGGCAAGGTCTGAGGAAGAAGACGAGGAGGAGAGCGAGGCCAGCTTCGCTCTGATGGCGCGTCCTGTGTGGAAAAGGGGGGAGCTCGGTTTACGCGCACGACATCGGTACTTTCCACAAGAATCCCCCGTGCGAAAGCGAGGACCGAGGAGGGACACCACGGAGGCAAGAACTGCGGGAGCAACACGACGTCACCCACTGGAGAGGATGGCGTGTCAGCCATCGGTGTTGGTGGTGGAACCAGGGGTGATGAGTGTGGGCGGCGTCAAGGTTAAGCAGGCGATTCTGGACACAGGGGCTCACAACGTACTGATTGGCGCGCCTATGGCTAGGCTGTTGGGCTTGGATAGGGAGGACCAGCTGATACCTGAAGGCTGCCTACTGATGACTGCGGAAGGAGGGACGGCAAAGTGGATGCCGAAGACACGCCGCACGGTGGAGATCGTGATATGACCCGAGCATCAGGATGAGTGCATAGTGCGGATGCACTGTGGTGTGTCTACATCTGAAGTCTACGATCTCCTGCTGGGAGTAGAATTTTTGTTTGCCATCGGTACCACCATCTGCATGTGGGAGGAACGACTGAAGTATCGGGTGACCTATTGGGAACATGACAGCGAGCTGGCGGAATTACCGGTGCGATTCATCAGACGGGAACCGAGAGAGGCCTACCAAGCGGTGGAGAAGCCACTAGAAGAAGAGCTGGGCGTCATGACTTGGAAGGAGATGGGGCGGACGGAGGCGGCAAGGAAGCAATATGAAGAAATTTGGGGAGCCAGTGACAACCTGTGAGAACTTAAGGGCGCTGCAGAAGCCGCTAGTGATACTGGAGCTATATGGAGGAATAGCCACAGGACTGGCGGCGGTACTGAAGTCATGACACACGGTGGCCAAGTACCTGTACGTGGATAATGACGGGGTTGCAAACCTGATGGCCTGGCACCATCTCAAGCTGCTAAAATCCAGGTAGCATGAGCAGTTGATGGAGGAAGCAGCAGAGAGAGGAGCAGAATGGCTATGCAGTGGGGTAGAAAAGATTGATGACGGTCTGCTGGCGCAATGGGGAAGAACTGATTTGGTGATCGCAGGCTGGAGCTGTCAGGGACTTTCACGAGCGGGGAGAGACCGAGGCATGGGAGACGCACAAAGTGCGCAATTCCAAGATTTGGTACGAGTGCTGAAGATGATCAAGAGAAGGCAAGGGGAGGTGGCTTACATCATCGAGAATATGGACATGGCAGATGACTCACGGCCGGCGATACGAGCAGCTAGCGAAGAAATCACCAAAGAACTGGGGGCAGGAGTGGCATGGGATGCAGCACAAAATGGGAGCAGAGCGCACAGGCCGAGGCGGTACTGGCAGAACATCGTGCTGGAGGCAGCACTCAGATATCAGCTATGTCGGATGGAGCGACCAAGAGCAAGGAGGGTGGAGGAGATTTTGGAGCCACGGAGGCTAGCGGCGCTAGTCACGGAGGCGGACCACCTGACGCAATATCCATGCAACAAAGCCTGGGAGCCAAGGCAGGCATGACCGACGCTAGTGGCGTACGAGAACGCGAGGGGATTCAAGGAAGTTGGAGGAGTGGCGGGACCGGGGATGGTGTACGATCAGGCGCGGGGTGTGGGAAGAGCCAACAGCACAGGAGAGGGAGCTGGTTTTGGGCTTCTTGGCAGGAGCGACGGCCTGCGAGCAGATGACGGAGAAGGACCGGAAGGCGGCCCTAGGTAGGGCAATGGATCTGAACGCGCTGCAATGGCTGTTCATGACCATGGCCAACTACCTGGAGAGGAAATGGCTAGAGAGGCGGATCGGCAAGGCAACGGCAATCAGGCCCCAGTTCCAGTTGGCGGCGAACAAGGAAATGGAGGCAAGGACAATGATGGGAGGGCTGGAGGAAAAGGAGGAGAACCAGTGGTGGAGGGGAATTCCAAAGGAGCACAGGCGCGCCAGCTGGAGGGACGACAGGGAAGCCATACCAGGACGATATGCAGACCCACTAGAAAGCGAGGAAGGGTGGGAAGAGGAGGTGGAGGGAGAAATGGGAGAAGAATCGGGGATGGGCAGAAGGGACACCCCAGAAGAGTTCCACGACTCCGATTTCGACATGGGAGAGGGATATGACAACTACTTCGACACACCGGATTGGCCACCCATAGGGCCAGCATTCATGGCGCTGGACGCAACCGCAAGCGAGGCCAGAATGCAGTCAACAGAGAATGAGAGGACGAGCGAGCAGGCAGTGGACGAGGCAGAAGGACTGGGAGAGGAGCAGCACACATGGGATGTAGGAGAAGGATTGCAAGGGGAACATCGGCAAGCAGTGGAAGCCCTGCTAGCGTCGCACAGGCAAACGTTTGCCTACACGCTGAAAGAGCTGGGATGCTGCAATTGCGCGGTCATGACGCTTGACCTGACTACGACGGTACCGGTGTACCAGAGGAGGCGTCGTATGAGCCACCAGGATTTGGAGGTGTGCAAGGAGAAATGCTTGGAGCTGTTGGAGGCGGGGCTGATATGTCGGACAGCAACAGTGGTGGCAGCCAGGATGGATTTTACAGGAACGGTTCTGGCTCGCCATATGTGCGGTGACTATTGGGATTTGAACAAGGTGATCGTGCCTGAGAGGTATTTCACTTTAATGGTGGACGAACTCTTTGATCAGCTGGCGGGAGCACGGGTGTTCTCCACGCTGGACATGAGACAGGGATTTAACCAGATCCCTATTGTGGAGGCAGACAAGGCAAAGACCGCCTTTCACGGACCAGACGGGGCTTAAGAGTGGAACTGAATGCCCTTTGGCCTCAAGAATGCCTCGCTGCTGTTCCAGAAGGTGATGGACGCGGTTCTGCGGGGAATGGAGGGAGCCCTGTGCTACATCGACGATGTGATAGTGTTCAGCACCACCCCATAAGAGCATTTGGAACGCCTAGCTGAGGCACTGCGAAGGATAGAGGAAGCAGGACTGACTTGCCACCCGAATAAGTATCGCTTTGGACACACGGCAGTGACGTACCTGGGATTCGAAGTGGCGGGAGGAAGATTGGTAATCCAGAAGGCGAAGGTGGCTATTCTAGATCAGGTGCCCCAACCCAAGGACAAGAGCGCCCTCAGAGCACTGCTGGGGTTTCTCAACTACTATCGCAAGTTCGTTGAGAACTTCAGCAGGAGGGCGGCGCCATTGAACAAGCTGCTGAAGGACGACGTCAAATTGCAGTGGGGTGAGCAGCAGAAGGCGACACTCAAGGACCTGATGGGGGCAGTGAAAAATGGTGCGGTGCTTCAGCTGCCGCGGGCAGACTTACCCTTCGTGCTTTACACTGACTGGAGCAGCACGAGCATAAAAGCCATTCTGAGTCAGCAAGAGGGAGGGGAGGAGAAAGTGGTGGCATTTGTCAGCCGTTCATGCAACCCAGCAGAAGCCAACTAGTCTTCATACGAGGGCGAGGGTCTGGCAGCAGTCTGGGCAGTGGGACATTTCTGAGTGTACCTGCAAGGCAGGCCCTTCACGCTGGTCACCGATCATCAGCCGCTGTTGTGGCTAATGCAGAACCAGAGTCTTACGGGAAGGAACGTTAGGTGGGCGATGAAGCTGCAGGAGTACCAGTTCACCATCCGACACCGCTCAGGAAAGACCATGCAGCACGTGGACGGCCTGTCCAGGAACCTGCCTGCAGTGGCACCAGAAATGGCGTTCGCAGCATTGGTGGCAGACCCCATCACTCCGCTACGCAGGGAGCAGCAGGCAGGAGCCACGGATGTGTGGGAAGATCCGGAGACACTGGCATGGCTGAAGGGAGAGATTGTGGAAGGAGCGGTGGTTTCAGCAAGGGCCCGAAGCAGGGGGCAGCACCACCGCTGGTACGAGAACCAAGTGCATATTCGGACACAGGATGGATGGAAGCGGGTGCCGGAGCCAAAGGAGAGAGAGGGAGTGATACAGGAGGTACAAAACAAGCTGGGGCACTTTGGCCTGCTTCGCACGCAGCAACTGCTGCAGACGGGATGGTGGTGGGCAGGGATGTGGAGGGAAGTCAAGGACTGGGTTGCCAAGTGCCCATCGTGCATCAGGAACCGAGCAGCATTCGAGAGGAGGAAGGCGGAGCTGCAGCCTCTGCCGGTCGTGGGACTGGGCTATCGGTGGTCTCTGGATCTGGCGGGACAACTGCCTCTGACCAAGCGAGGGCGGCGGTACGTGGTGGTCATGATAGAGCACGTGAGCAAGTGGATGGAGGTGCGAGCAGTGAGTCACAAGACAGCCGAGGCAGTGGCAGATGCCTTTGAAGAACAGGTTCTGACGCGCTTCAGAGCATGTGGGGAGGTGCTGACGGATCAGGGCACCGAGTTTCAAGGGAAGTTCGAGGAATTGCTAGCCTCGTGTCTGATTCCCCATCACACTACGTCCAGGTATCATCCGCACAGCGATGGGCTGACGGAGCAGCTTATTCAGACCTTGAAGCGAGGGCTGTGAGCGTACGGAGAGACGAGGAAGCGAGACTGGGACAGACACCTGCACTGGATAGTGGAGAGATATAGGATCAGCAAGCAGGCGGCACTCAGGGATCTCTCACCTTACCATCTGCTCCTTGGCCGGGAAGCGGTTCTTCCAGTGGGGGCCCCGCGAGTTCTGACAGACGTGGAGACGGCGGGTACATCTGAGAAGTGGGCAGCATTGGCAGCAGTCAGGGGGGAGTATCTGAGGCGCCTGCTACCAGCGGCCTTGGAAAGCCTGCACGTGGCTCAGCTGAGGGACATCCACCGATACAGACAGCGACAGGAGCAGAGGGCGGGTGGCGCACCTGCGTCGCTGCAGCAGGGATAGGAGGTGTACATACGGTGCCCCAAGAGGGATGGGCTGGATTTGGGACTGTCACAGCAGTGCTGGACTGTGAAAGAAGTGCGAGATTCAGGAGTGTTGGTGCTGGAGAGTGAGGCTGGGGTGAGGGCAGTGGATCACATCACTAACGTGGCACGCACGGGAGGTAGAGCAACAGAATATCAGGGTCCAGTGACTAGGGCGAGGGCGGCGCAAGGTCACGGGAGGGGGCAAGGGGATACCAAGTATCAGAAGCAGTAAGGTAAGCAGGGAGCTTACATCCAGAGAGGGGAAGGGAGCAATTGCCTCAGAGACATGAGTGAGCATGAGTCAGGGAGCAAGGAAACAGAACCCCAGAGACAGCAGAATCACTAGAGAGTGGAGAAGGGTGGAGGGAGAGGCATGGGAGAGGCACTAGGGTGGGGAGAGGTAAGGGAATTTCTGACAGCTGTCGCGAGTTTTACTGATCAGAGAAATAAGTGTACATACTGTATATTTGTACAGGTAATTGTGAGTACGAATACCGAGGACGGGAAGCGAGGTTCGGGTGATGGCTGGGCGAAGTTGGGCTGCTGCGTCAGCAGACAGTGGCATGGGTGAAGCGGAGAAGGGTGACACCTGGAAGGAGCTTTTGCTTTGTGTGAAGTGTGCATGTTTCGTTTCCTTGCAGGTTGGATGCCCGAGCCAGTTGGAGTTACAAGCACGAGCTGGAGGTCAGGCAGCATGGCGGCTAAGCGGCGGTGGCAAGAGGATGAGAAGGCTGGCCCTTAGCTGTCAGAATCCCAGCCACTAACCACTGGGATAAAAGGGCTTGTTTGTATAGCGGGTGAGTGCGCCCATAACCCCCCAGGCCGACATGCCTGTAACCCTTCCCTAGGATCATCGGGGATCCCCAGTGGACCTCTGACACCCCCCCGCACTGGGATGCCCGAGGTGCACACACCGGGAATCGAACCCGAGACCTTCGCTCTGATACCATGTCAGAATCCTAGTCACTAACCACTGGGATAAAAGGGCTTGTTTGTATAGCGGGTGAGTGCGCCTATAACCCCCCAGGCCGACATGCCTGTAACCCTTCCCTAGGATCATCGGGGATCCCTAGTGGACCTCTGACATTAGCTTGATGGGAGGCCACCACCTTCAAGGGGACTTAGAGGTGTAGCAATAGGGGGAGGATGCAGGCACGAATATAGGGGGTACGTGCGTTTGACTCTGTATTGTTTGTATGTTCTGTAAATCTCATGTAATTGCTTCAGATCTGTACAAGCGTGAGTGTCAGGCCATAACAAACTAGTAGGGATGGAGAGTATGACGTGACTAGATGTGAGTAAGCTGAGTGGCTTATCTGGGGGATATCAAGTATCAGAAGCAGTGAGGTCAATAGGGAGCTTACATCCAGAGAGGGGAAAGGAGCAACTGCCTCAGAGACATGAGTGATCATGAGTCAGGGAGCAAGGAAACAGAACCCCAGAGACAGCAAAATCACCAGAGAGTGGAGAAGGGTGGAGGGAGAGGCATGGGAGAGGCACTAGGGTGGGGAGAGGTAAGGGAATTTTCGACACTTTCTTGTTCTTGCTCCGATCGCGACGATTCTTGGTTCGTCGGAAAGCTCTCGAGCAGAGCAGTCACTTTAGATATCTGCTCAAGCCAAATAACATTCACACATACTCGGAGAATCCAAACCACACAAGCATATGATAGGAGGCAGACAGACGTGAATGCGAATGATAGCATCACACAACAACACCCATCATAAGGCCAGAACGTACCCATATGCCAATAAGGAATCTGACTACATGATCTGATGTATCAGAGTAGCAGCTTGGGATTGATGAGGCTATGCCAATTCTGCTTTACGGCTATAACCAGGATGAGGAAGACGAGCCTCCCTACTATTTTCTTGCCCCTGCACCAGAGGAACCAGTTAGCAGGGAGGAGGCGCTAGGTATACCAGATAGGGACAAGTGTCTGGCTTCTAGGGATGCCGAGTATTAGAGCCACTTGGAGAATAGGTCTTTGGATGTAGTGGTGCTGCCTGAGGGGAAGAAAGCGGTACAATGCAAGTGGGTGCTGAGGATCAAGACCAATGACAAGGGGCAAGTCACTATCTACAAGAGTAGGCTTGTGGCTAAGTATGACTTCAACAAGACCTTTACTTCCACTTCAATACCCCTTACTCTTTATGTCTTGTTAATAAATGCAGTTGTTAGTGGTAAATGAATCATTCAGATGGATGTATCAATGGCATTGCGTTACGGGATTTCTCTCTATGGAGGAAGTGTACATGATGCAACCGTCTGGGTATGAGGACTGTATGGGCAGGGTGTGTGGGATGGGATAGCGAGATTTGATGGTTACCCGGTCGGATGGGTAAACGCACCTCGAGTCAGGTGTCTGCGTCTGGTCTGTTCTTTGCGTCGTGCTCGTGTCGGGTACTCTCCCACCGGACTCTTCTCTAGCACCACCGACTCGATCACCCCTCTCTGTTGCGTCTCCGTAGCATGCACTCCCGTCTCCTTGTCTCTGGCCTTTCCAGGTCCCTGCCCCCCCTCCCGCGCTCGCCTGCCCCGCCTTGCCTTGCCTGCATCGAGGGGCGGCAGCGCTCCACTCGCCACTCCTCCTCGTTTCCTCTGACCACTGCTCCAATGCAGACTCTCCACATGGACATGTGGGGCCCGGCCCCCATCACTAGGACAGACCAAGAGCGCTACTTCCTTCTGGTCGTTGGCGAATACACGAGCTACACCATGGTCTTCCCTTTACGCAGCAAGGTGGCCGTCAGTGGTGTTTTGATCCCCTGGATCCGTACTACTCGTGGCCAGCTGCGCGAGCGGTTTCAGCAGGACCTACCAATACTGAGTCTGCACTCTGACAAGGGCGACGAGTTCTCTTCCAGCCTACTTGCGGAGTTCTGTCGAGACGAGGGCGTCATCCAGTCGTTCACGCTTCCGGCCTCTCCGCAGCATAATGGGGTTGCTGAGCGTCGCATTGGCTTGATCATGGAGATTGCGCGTACCTCCAAGATCCATGCGGCTGCTCCCCATTTTCTGTGGCCGTTTGCTGTCCGATACACCACGTGTCAGCTCAACCTCTGGCCTTGTGTCTCTTTGCCAGAGACCCCGTGTCTCTTTGTTGAAGGCAGTCTACCGTTGACAACACGGCGGCCACTTGTCGCTCTCCACGCTTGGAGACCCCTCCCGGTTTTCTGCCTCGACCGTCTTCACCACCTCTGCAGCCTATAGTTGTGGACACTGGTGCTGCTAGGGGTGCTGACACTGGGGGTGAAGACGCAGGAGGTGCTGGTCCTGGGGGTGCTGAGACTGGGGGTGCTGGTCCCGGGAGTGAGGGTTCTAGGGGTGCTAAGACTGGGGATGTTGCAAGTCCTAGTGGTGGAGGGGCCGTGGGTGCTCTTGCTGCAGGTCATGGTGTTGGATAGCAGCAGCCACCTAGTCGACTCGAGACACCCTCACCGCTGCAGCTTCGTGAGTGGTTCGTTTGGCGAGGCCACTCTGATGCTAGAGCTTGGAGTTACCTAGATGCTAGAGCTGCTGGTGATGGAGATACTACTGTAGCTGCTCGTGCTGGAGCTGGTGGTACTGGAGGTGCTGGAGCTGCTGGTGCTGGAGGTGCTAGGCATACTAGAGGTGCAAGAGCTGCCGGAGCTGGTGGTGTTGCTGGTACTGGAGGTACTGGAGCTGGTGGTACTGGAGGTGCTGGAGCTGGTGGTACTGGAGGTGCGAACTAGAGGTGCTGGAGTTGCTGGTCCTGGAGGTGCTCGTACTGGAGGTGCTGGAGCTGCCGGAACTAGTGGTGCTGCTGGTGCTTGAGGTACTGGAGGTGCTGGAGCTCGTGGTACTAGAGGTGTTAGAGCTACTGGAGCTGGTGGTGCTGGTAGTGCTGGAGGTGCTGGAGGTGCTACTGTAGGTGCTGGAGCTGGAGGTACTGGAGGTGCTGGAGCTGCTGACGGTACGGGTACTGCGCCGAGCCGACCTTTTTTCTACCCGCAGCCACAGTCGTCCCTGGCACTGCCTGACTCGGCCCTTCGCCAGGTTCTTAGTCACCTGTCTTCCTCTGGCCTCACTCCACCTCTTCTGTGTCCACCAACAGACCAGTCTCAGCCACAGCTACTGCCTGGCTCCCTGCTGCCCACTCTTGCTCCTCACACTGAGGTGACTGCATATTTGACTGAGCGTCTTGGGCCTGATACTCGTGCTTCCACGCCTGTTCGTCCTCCTGCTGTCCCAAGCACTCACGATATGGCATTTCATCCTTCCTCTGTTCCACAGCGCATTGTCCTGCCTGAGCCTCCCGCGTCCTCTCTTCCTAACGTGCCTGACCCTAAGTCCAACCTTGCTCGTGCTGCCAGTCCTACTGTCACGCGTCTCCTCGCTACCGTCGTCACTAACCCTAACTTTGAATCTATTGCTGCGTTTGCTTTAGTCGCTGAGCTAGTCGACTTTGCTGCTAGGAGTCGGCTTGACTACATCGCGAGTCCTGTTACTGAGTCTGGTTATGTCTGATATCCGTCCGTTTCGGGTGAGCCTGCCCTTAACAGTGACGTCCTTGAGTGTCTTGCGGCCATTTTACCTCATTTTGCATCCATGCTGCTTTGCTCTGAGGGAGACCTGGATGCACTTGACATCCCTACACCACGCTCTTACGCTGAGATGATCGCGGTGATTACTCCTCTCAGCGGCAGACAGCCATGGATGCATAGGTGGCTTCAAGGAAGTCCACAGGCACCTATGTCGACGAGGTTCTTCCTCTTGAGGCAAACATAGTCGATGGCATGTGGATTTTCAGAGTGAAGCGGCCGCCGGGTTCTCCGCCTGCCTTCAAGGCACGTTACGTTGCTCGAGGCTTCTATCAGCGACACGGGGTCAAATTCTTCCATACCGTCCACCCTAAAGATGATTACTATTTAGGTGTTGCTGCACGTTGCAGCACAGCGTGACTATAAGCTGCACTCCCTCGACTTCTCCACAGCTTTCTTGCAGGGCAGCCTTCACGAGGAGATCTGGCTGCGCCGCCCACCTGGCTTCACTGGGTCGTTTCCTGCGGTTACCCAGTCGTGACTTCGGCGACAAGTCTACGGTCTCCGCCAGGTGCCCCTCGAGTGGCACGACACACTCGACACCTGCGGCTCTTGGGTTTGCCCCTTCCACTGCTGACCCGTTGCTGCTTCTACGCACCAACACTTCTCTGCCGCCTTTCTACGTTCTCGTGTACGTCGACGATTTGGTTTTTGCTACTGCTGACACTGAGGCGTTGGCCCTAGTAAAGACGGAGTTGCAGGAGGGACACACCTGCACTGACCTGGGTGAACTGCGCAGCTATCTTGGCTTGCAGATCACCCGGGAGAGCGCACGGCGCACCATCACCCTGACACAATCACACATGGTGCACCAGATCCTTCAGCTCTTCGGCTTCCAGTGCTCCTCGCCACAGCCCACTCCACTGCCTACAGGCCACTCTCTCTCAGCTCCTCCTTCAGAAGAGTCTGTAGAGCCGAGTGTTCTGTATCCAGAGCTTGTAAGTTGCCTCATATACCTGAATACGTGCATACGACCTGAAATCGCGTAGCCTCTCAGCCTCCATCACAAAAACCCTATGCCAAGTTTGGACGAATTTTGATTTCGATTGTCTTCGCGTAAAAAAATCCGGACCCAATTTCAATTGGCACGCGTGCTTTTCCGGAAGACATTCGCGCGCAATCCGTTTTGGTGCAATTTCGTGACCAGATCATTTAAAATATATTTTATTTTTTGTTTTATTTATGGGCTTGAGGATCTCAGAATTAAATTCAATATTCCGGTTTTCAGCAACCATTATTCAGCATTGTAACAACAAGCAGTTTTAACACCTAGTGAAATAGCCTACTCAATGGTGGGCCCTGCAAGCGCCCGGTGGGCAAGAACAACATCTCCAAGGTCGCCATCGTCGATGAGGAACTTGTTCGGGAAGACGAACGCACCCTGAGCCGGATCGTGTGGGATGCGTCGCTCCACGACGGCAAAGTGTATCATCTGTTTGACCTTGTCACACCATTCGAAGTAGTCCGGCCTGTTTTGTTCCGGCTGGGCCGGAATTCGCTTGCGGCGCTTGTCCTGCAGAAGGGGCCACTCGATCTGCAATGTGGTGTAGGGTTGGGTGGATGGTGTATGAGGGGGGGTAACGGGTATATGCTCCAGCTGAACCAGGTGAAGACGACACATCCTACGTAACCGCAAACGCCTAAGCGACCAGGGATTTAGATGAAGTACAGGCAAGGGGTTTAGGGGATGATGCATGGGTGTAGAGACACATATCTACCTCCTTACCGAAAACAGGCCCCATGCCACCATGCGGCTCTTGAACTTGGTGAACACGACCCCGCTCCTCTTGAAGGAGAGCTTGAACGCATAAGCAAACAAGGGGTTGCTGAAGGGTGTTCCGGTGGCCTTGTCAAAGTGCCAGTTGAGGGCCCACTGTTCTGCATTTTGGAGGGAGCGTATGGGTTGGAAAGGGGGCGCAGATAGATCAGGTGGGGGGGTGAGAGACAGGGTCAGAGTACCACGAAACGGTTATTTGTAGCTGCTGACTGGCTTATGGGCAGGGGGATATGGTGTGTTTGAGACGCACATACCATCTCTGTACTCCGCCAGGAGTTGCTCGTCGTTGAACCACTTCTTTGGGTGTAGCTCAGTGGGCAGGCAATCCACCGCATTGGCGTAATCGGAGAGACCCATGCCGGCGTACGTTGCTGGCCTGAGGGTGGTGTTGATTGTTGACCTGGTTGATGACATCTGGTGGTTGAAAACACCCATGGTTGACTTGTCGTTGTGCAACCACAGCAGCTTCATTGACTCTAGCCCCTCGGCAGACAAGTGGACAGCGAAGGCCTCGAACACTTCCTCCGGTGCAGGGTAATACTGAATTTTCTCCGGGGGGTTCAGAAACAGGAGCTGAGAGCACACTAAGTAGGCTTTGCTCTGCGCAGGGGTGTGGGGTTTACAACACGACACGGGGAGAGAGAAATTATGAGTAATAACTGTGGCCGGGTGACCACAGGATGGACTGTAGGAACTTTCCACGTCAGCCCCCACCCCTCACATCCCGCCACGTCACACCCTCCTGCATCCGCCACGTCAGGGAACAACAACCAGGCCCACGTGCCACGTCACACCCACCCACCCCATGCCACGTCACCCCCCCACCCACCTGACATGACCAGCATCGTCACGCGCCACTCCCGTGTAACCTTCCAGGCCGCCACATCAGCCCCAAGCCTCACATCCCGCCACGTCACACCCTCCTGCATCCGCCACGTCAGGGAACAACAACCAGGCCCACGTGCCACGTCACACCCACCCACCCCATGCCACGTCACCCCCCCACCCACCTGACACGACCAGCATCGTCACGCGCCACTCCCGTATAACCTTCCAGGCCGCCACGTCAGCCCCAAGCCTCACATCCCGCCACGTCACACCCTCCTGCATCCGCCACGTCAGGGAACAACAACCAGGCCCACGTGCCACGTCACACCCACCCACCCCATGCCACGTCACCCCCCCACCCACCTGACACGACCAGCGTCGTCACGCGCCACTCCCGTGTAACCTTCCAGGCCGCCACGTCAGCCCCAAGCCTCACATCCCGCCACGTCACACCCTCCTGCATCCGCCACGTCAGGGAACAATTACCAGGCCCACGTGCCACGTCACACCCACCCACCCCATGCCACGTCACCCCCCCACCCACCTGACACGTGTCGCCTGGTCCCGCGCTGCTCCCGTGTAACCTTCCAAGCCGCCACGTCAGCCCCACCCCTCACATCCCGCCACGGCACACCCTCCTGCATCCACCAAATCCACCAACGACCATCCCCACGTGACACGTCACACCCACCCTCCCCATGCCACGTCACCCCCCACCCACCGGACACGCGTCGCCTCGTCCCGCGCCGCTCCCCTGTACCCGTCCAAACCGCCACGTCAGCCCCAACCCTCACATCCGCCCACGTTACACCCACCCACCCCATGCCACGTCACCCCCCACCCACCCCATGCCACGTCACCCCCCACCCACCTGAAGGCTCTCGCCCCGTCATGCGCCGCTCCCTTGCATCCGTTCAACACCACCACGTCATATCTCAACCCTCACCTTTTTTGCCACGTCACATGCCCTTGCGTCCGCCGCCTACACCAACAGCTCAACCCACTTGCCACGTCGCACTCAGAGATCCGAAAGAGCCACGTCAGCCCCCGCCCACCTGTGGAGCCGCGTGTCGCCCTGCACCGCTCCCGCGCACCCTTTCCAACCGCCACGTCATCCCCAACCCTTCCCTGGTTGCCACGTCAACCCCAACCCGCCACATACCGGGAATGGGTTGGTCTCCCGAAGCACAAGCACACGTGCCCTGTCCACGGCACTCATCGGCGGCGGGGTACCAGCCATAGGCACCACTGCAGTCCCCCCGGCATAGCTGGCAGTTGCTCCACGACGCAGGCCGAGCTGAGCAAACATGGCGTACATCTCAGACCGTAGCTGCTGGAACTCGTCTCGTGTAACAAACTGCCCATGCTCTGCACCTTCGCCCAGCGCATCCATGACATCCGGAAAAGGGTGTGTAGAAACCCCTCTCTGGCCAAGGGGATCAACGTCTTCAGCAGCAGCCCCGTGTGCCCTCACACTATCACGCTGGCGGGGAAAGGGAGGCTCAGGGAAGGGATTGGCAGAAGTGCTTGGTTGATGCCCGCGCGATGGACCAGCGAGGGGGGAGACCGCCCTGCCCCGGACAGGAGAAGCGTGTAGTGGCCGAAATGGGTAAGAGGGAGAGGCGAGTGGGGAGTGCGTGACGGGGGCTGGTGGAGGGGATTCGGATTCCTCTCCTGTAGCCGCGCCGGGTGCAGTCGCAGCGACTTTGCTCGGGCCGGAGTATGGCGTGAAGAACCTTGGTGCTCCTGTGGATAGCGGTGCCACACTCGCTCTTCCGGCCCCTTTCGTTAGCTGCATCCGTTGCACGCTTACCGGTGGCCCAATGCCTGTAACACGGGGGGCTGAGAGTCACACGGAGGATGAGCACGGAGATGGTGTCTGCTATGTACATTTGGACACATGCACGCAAACGAGTAACCGCATGATTCAGACAGGGGTGTAGCTGGGAACTGTAGTGTATAGTCACGCCTTACCCGGTTTAGCCGATTCGTCAACCTTCTCCTTCCCTGCGGCGGGGAAACACGGGGTGGAACACGGTTTTGTTAGGGTCTGTTCATCACAAACCACGGCAGCTATGCCATGCGTTTGTGACACTTTGCGTACCTCGTTGCTGTCCCTTCGGTTTTGCTGCCTGCTCCTTATCGTTGCCCCCTTTCCGCGGTGTGCTTCGGCGGGTGCTGCCTCGTTTACGGGCAGGTTCCTTCTTTGCCGAACCTACAGGTACCCCTTTCGCGCGCCTTCCCTTTCCTTCTCCATCGCCTGCCCCACCCTGTCTCCCTTGCTTCCTTCCACCCCGGTCAGTTTCGACCTTCACTTTACGCGCCTTCGATTTGCCCGCTGGGCCGCCACGCATTGCGTCAACCGCCCCGCGTTTCCGGGATTGACCAGACCGGCCCCCCACCTTCCCTGTGCCACTCCCCCGTCTGCCTCGCGCGCCCCGTCCTTTCCCTGCCGGCTCCTCCTCCTCCTCCTCTTCCTCATCCGCCCCTTCCTCCACCTCCTCTTCCTCCACGTCGTCCTCCTCCTCCTCATCCTCCTCCTCACCATCATCCTCCTCCTCTTCCTCCTCCTCCTCCTCCTCCTCCTCCTCCTCCTCCTCTTCCTCCTCCTCCTCCTCCTCCTCCTCCTGCTCCTCCTCCTCCTCCTCACTCTTTTCCTCCTCAGGCTCGTCATCCCCCTCATCGTCCTCCTCCTCGTCCTCATCCTCATCCTCATCGTCCTCCTTCTCCTTCCCCTCATTGCCATCCTCATCCTCCTCCTCCTCATCATCGTCGTCCTCCTGCGCATCCTCGTCCTTTTCTTCCTCCCCTGCATCCTCGTCCTCCTCCTCCGCATCCTCCTCGTCCTCAACATCCGCTTCACCAGGGCCTTCTTTGCCGCGCTTCGGCCTCTTCCCCCTCGAGGCTTGCTTGCCCCCCCGTCCGCTAGATGGTTTCCGCAGACCGGGTCGGCCCTTTTGCCGCAAAGCATGATCTGTCGCCAAGCCACTTGGCTCCGTGGTGCCTCGCGTTGTCCCAACTTCAGCACCACCGGCGTCGTCACCGCTGGCTGTCGTCTGCCTCCTCTTTGCGCGTATGGGGATGTCCTCGGCCACGGGGGTGTCATACTCCTCCTCCCCATCGCTCTTCCTCTGCCTACGCCTCCCGCGTCCCCCAGAGGGAGGAGATCCACCGACGTCGGCAATGTCGTGTTTCGGCTCCTCCGTGCAATCGTGCGCAGCATTCTTCTCCTTATCTATCACTGCAGCAGATGCTTCGACCACGGGCGAGGGGAGCAGCGTCATATGCTGCTGTGATGCCTCTGCCACGGACACCACAGTTGCGGCCTGGTCGTCGCCGGGAGCCTCGCCGTGCTTTCCTCCAGTCGCCAAGCCCTCTCTGTCCCCCGGCCGGACGGCAACACTCACGCCGCCACGCCCAGGGTCTTCGTTCCCGCCGATGGTGCCGTCGTCGGAAGGACCGGGCTCGAGGGCAGCAGTGGCAACACCCGCATCGCTCTTCACGGCCGAAACACGCTTGCGTGCCGTTGGTTGCTTCCCCTTGTCCTCCGCCTTCTTCCCGGACTTCTTCGTTCCAACCTCAGCCTTGTTCCCCGCCGCACGTTTCCTTTGGTTGGTTTGCGCGGCGGCCGCTTTAGTAGCCCTAGATCTGGCCCCACCCTCATGGTCGGTCTGTATCGACATCCGCCGTGTCGTGCGTCGTTTTGCCTGCTCCTTCTCCTTTTCTGTTTGCCGAGTTGCACGTGTCATGAGGGTTGTACGAATGCAAGTTATAACTTGCGGGATTGTTTAGCCAGCTTTAGAAAATAGCCGAAAGGATTGTTACTAATTTACTCCGTCCCGGTCAAGCCAATACTGTCTCACCCTAAATCTCAGGTACGGTTACAACTGAAGAAGTAGCTACTAAGCACATGGCGTCAGCCCTTTGCTTCGTCGCTACTCTGACTCACTGGCGATCTGGAAACACCTGTGTTCAGCATCGAGCGGCGTCAAGGTAGTGGGTATGAGGGTGACGGAAGATGGTGAGTGGGGCACGACGGTCGTTGGGGTGGTTTGCGAGTCTAGAGAGGGGACTGTAAGCAGACAGCCACAATCGGATGGTCTACGATTAGCCACCCGATCAATAACCCACTAAACGCGGGATCACAGCCGCTGCTTCCGCGGCGAATGTCCAGCTTGGCTGGTCCGGTCATGGGGAGGGGGGTCGTTTGAGATGCGTCGGCCAATCAGCGCCGCTCGCATCAATCTCCGCAGAATCTAGTACCGTTTCGACACCACCAATCATCGCATCCTGCAAAATACAGTGCCAATGTGCATTGATCAAATTTAAACATAGGAGCAGAATACACTTGCAAAGAACAACTAAAACCATTTGTATTGAACTTGGCCGCTTGTGGTGTCATGTTGTGTTAAGTCTAGGGAGTGCATCTGGCATCGGACACGCTCTTTGACCTACCAACTCGTGGACTATGGAATGCTATACTGAGCACACATTCAGGGTTGGCGACGGATACCGGTCGTTGGAACTTGTTCAGGCACGACGTGTACTAGTGCCAACTGGAATGGAGATGTGGTGTGGTGTTGGCGTGTAAATTCATGCGTGGGCCCTCGAAATGGTGTATAGAGGGTGTGGAATGAAGCACAGGTCCAACGCACGAGCGAGGGTGCGTTATCGACAGCGCTGTTCCAACGCGGCGACGTTGCAGCGTTCGCAGACATACAGGGCTTGCGCGAGATGGTGAATCCGTAATGGAATGGTGCTGGCTTGGGCTCTATCCTTGCGTGGGCCCTCGACATGGTGTATAGAGGGTGTGGAATGAAGCACAGGTCCAACGCACGAGCGAGGGTGCGTTATCGACAGCGCTGTTCCAACGCGGCGACGTTGCAGCGTTCGCAGACATACAGGGCTTGCTCGAGATGGTGAACCCGTAATGGAATGGTGCTGGCTTGGGCTCTATCCTTGCGTGGGCCCTCGACATGGTGTATAGAGGGTGTGGAATGAAGCACAGGTCCAACGCACGAGCGAGGGTGCGTTATCGGCATCGCTGTTCCAACGCGGCGACGTTGCAGCGTTCGCAGACATCCAGGGCTTGCGCGAGATGGTGAATCCGTTATGGAATGGTGTTGGCTTGGGCTCTATCCTTGCGTGGGCCCTCGACATGGTGTATTGAGGCTGTGGAATGAAGCACAGGTCCAACGCACGAGCGAGGGTGCGTTATCGACAGCACTGTTCCAACGCGGCGACGTTGCAGCGTTCGCAGACATCCAGGGCTTGCGCGAGATGGTGAATCCGTTATGGAATGGTGTTGGCTTGGGCTCTATCCTTGCGTGGGCCCTCGACATGGTGTATTAAGGCTGTGGAATGAAGCACAGGTCCAACGCACGAGCGAGGGTGCGTTATCGACAGCGCTGTTCCAACGCGGCGACGTTGCAGCGTTCGCAGACATCCAGGGCTTGCGCGAGATGGTGAATCCGTTATGGAATGGTGTTGGCTTGGGCTCTATCCTTGCGTGGGCCCTCGACATGGTGTATAGAGGGTGTGGAATGAAGCACAGGTCCAACGCACGAGCGAGGGTGCGTTATCGACAGCGCTGTTCCAACGCGGCGACGTTGCAGCGTTCGCAGACATACAGGGCTTGCGCGAGATGGTGAATCCGTAATGGAATGGTGCTGGCTTGGGCTCTATCCTTGCGTGGGCCCTCGACATGGTGTATAGAGGGTGTGGAATGAAGCACAGGTCCAACGCACGAGCGAGGGTGCGTTGTCGACCGCAGCGTCTAAACAGGCGACGCTGTAGCGGTCAGGCCTTGGGTGTTGCGCAACAAGGTGAGTCCGTTGTGGTACGGTGTTGGATTGTCCTCTAGCCTTAGACAGATATTCAAGTAGGTGCCTCTAAGGGGTATGAATGAGAGGCCCAACGCACAAGCGGCGATGCGTTATCGTGAGGGCACGGAGTTCTTGTGTACTTCCCGTATGTAGCCAGATCACACAAGAGATGAGAGGATATGGTGTTCAGACTGTCACGTTGTCAACTAGGGGTGGATATCGAGCAGGTCTTTTCATATGACTATGTCCTAGTTATCAACAAAGACTTTACTGTGTAGAGAAAAATCAATTATACAATGTACTATCATTGTATTTGGGCTATGGTCAAGCGCAACACTATGCGCTCACTTACGTGTGCGCGATTTCCCCCCTATAACGCTTCGCGACTGAATCACAGATCCAAACGGATCTCTTCCCGCTCTTCCTCATCCCACTCGACTCTCATGCACCAAGGGTGCGTGAATCCACAGGCACGTCGTTCTCACCATGCTCGCAACGCACACACACGACCCACCGTCTTAAGATCAGGCGCATTTCCCGCTGCTCACGACGTGGTCTGTCTAAACGGGGGCGACACGCCTTGTAGGGAAGACGATCCGTGCTGTGAGCGGTCTGTACCGTGCCTTGTCACGACCGCGCGGCTCGAACATCGTTTGCCAGTCCCAAACATCGTTAAGCGGCCCGCTCAAGTGCCAGTCGTGCAGTGATACAAGCCGCCTTCGACAGTGCGCGGTTTGGCGATGACCTGGTTGCATTAACAGCCTTCTTGAACGGTGTACTTAATGCCTTCTCAAGCTTCCCACGACGCTAGTTGCTTCACAGGCCATTTCTCAACACTTAGACAGATCCGTAAAGCATGGGCTCCTTGCCTGGCGTCGTCTGCGAGTTCTGCAACAGATGGTTCCCCAACGCCCAAGTTTATGGCGGTCATAAGTCACGGCGGACCCCTTGTCAAGGCCTTTCCGCCGTGGCAAGGCCCTCGCGATCTGCACCGTCAGCCGGTCTACACGCACTGCTATTCGTCCACGACATTCTGTCGGACGCTCCCGCTGCTCCCGCTTCCCCTACCGCGTCTAACGCGTCCAACACCGACGGTGTGAATGGTCCTCCTCGCGTCCCGGTAGCTGACGAGGACGCAACACCCTCGGCTGTGAACGTGGGGGCTCCTGAATCTGAGCATCAACCGTCACCAGAAACACCTGCAGATGACACGAGTGAGCATCAGGGGTGCCGCCCTGGAGTGAGTCACGCGGCACCGCCGACAATCATTTCCGGGGAGAGCAATGCGACGCCCCTCAGTCCGATTGCGTTGAAACTACTGCATTTCGTGAGGCGCGTAAATGGCGGAATGGGCATGGCGGAGATCGACATCAATGGCCTGCTTCAGCTCGTGGTGGAGCCCGGCCTTGCGCCTCTTGTGATCTCAGAGATCCGGAACTGCAAGGATCTGGAGCGGTTCGAGATGGAGCGCTTGGTAGGGCTCAATCGCGGATGGTCAGTGGCGACCTTCGAGATTGAGGGTCATCCGCCACAGCGCCTCCTCTTCCAGAACTCCGCGCAGGTAAGCCGACTCTGGAACCGTGGATGCGAACTGCAGATTCCGCATCCTTGTGGAGCTTGTTGGGAATGTTGCATTTGTTAGGCATGTGTGCGATCTGGCCCGTGAAACGCTCCCGCCACTAAACCAGGGTTTGGTTCTCTCCCGCTCTTGATCTCGCACTCCAGGCGTTTGCTGAACTGTTTGGGCACACCAACAACGCACCCGGCTTCAAGCTCAAGGCTCGTGTTGATGAGGACCCTAACACTGGCGAGCGTCGCTATACCACGCCAGAAACAGGAACGTGGTGGAACGATGCTCAGGTATGTAAATACCCCGCTGCCACCCAAAACCACACGCGTGCGCATGCGTCCGTTGATGCGCTGATGTGTAGGCAGCATCTTCAGTGCGTCATCTTCGTGGGGAGTTTTTTGTATCAGGCTCAATCCGCCTGGCGACACTTTACCTTGATGGTGTTTGACCGTGTGTTGTTTCCGTCTTTGTCGTGCAATGCAGGAACACTTCGGATGGTCCGAAGTCGTGGGGGGTATCATCCTATATTCAGATGTGACGGACATGAGCAACAACGGCCGGAAGAAGGCGTGGCCGCTCATGATGACGCTTGCCAACATCTCCCAGGCCAAGCGATGGGGGAAAGCCGGGCACACGCTACTTGCTCTCCTTCCTATCCCCCCTTCTGCAATGACTGCCGTCGAGAAGGTGATGCTCTTCCAGCGATGCGTCATCACCGTGCTGCAGCCGCTTCTTGATGGCATGGACAGGTCCGTACTCGATTTCCGTCATGCTATGTCGTCACCGTAGCAACAGCATAGCGTGCGCAGCGTTTTTGTATGTTGCATTACCCTTTGCCCCTCCTCGCTGATGCACAGAGTCGTCCTGGCTGTTGCTGTTCCCACTCTACCCGTTCCTCGCAGCGGCCTCCGTCTCAAGGACCCTTTCGGCGATTGGCAAACAGTGCGGCCACTGCTGTACGCCTGGGTGTGCGACTATCCCGAGAGCGGCAAGATCAGTTGCACACTCTCGCATGGATCGCGGATGCCGTGCAGCATCTGCTATGCTGCAAAGGTGAGCAAACATGCCAGCTGCGCGCCTTCAGCACCATCGTCATCTGAATGGCACGTGACGGACCTCCTAATCTTACCTCCCTTACCTGTTCATCCCTTCCAACCTCCTGTGCTACACCAGGAGCATTTGGTTGCTGTCAAGGCACGGAACACGCCGCGCACGCCTGAACAGCAGCAATGGATCGTGAATGAGGCGGCTGGGTTGACATCAAGCCAGGCCGACCCATGCAAGACCTACTCGACCTACCCGGTTGAGGTGAGCAACCTGTCCCCTTCGCTAATTTGTAGTCTATGCACTCCGTGTTGCTAAACCCACGGGGAGATGTGCACTGCCATTGCACTGCCCCACATGTTAGCCGAGTCTCTCATATACCCTTCTCTACCATTCCACACCACAACCCCTCCGCTAGTGTGTGCTGTGGAAGTGGGATGTCCCAGGGACCGTGTGGGGCAATCCCTACCTCGTTATCATGCCTGACATCATGCACCAGGCGGACCTGGGCATGATGAGCCACATTGTGGCTGTCGTGCGCAAGATGAAGAAGCGGCGCGTGAAGCAGATGGACAGGTCAGTGCCTTGGGGGATTAGTTTCTTGTCAACAACACTCCAATACGCACTCTCCTCCTACTTACATGTCTCTGCATTTGTGCCGGCCTTGAACTGTTGTGTATGCGCAGGCGCCTGTCCCTCATTCGCGACCGCACGCGCCTGAACCACCTGCGCCTGCCAGAGAGCGCGTACTTCGAGAGTGGAGCATGTGTCGCGGCCTATGAGCACAGGGCCGTCATGCAGGTGTGCAAGCCATGGTGCATGTGATCATCTTGTGCGATAGCATGCACCATGCAGAAGCAGCTTGCCGGTTCTAGACTACAACACACCCCCTGCTGCATCTCAGTACCCTCTCTCCTGCTTTGCAACAATTCCGCCACCAAACCCGTTTGCTCAACTTCTCATGCCCCCCTGCCGTCATAAACCCCGCAATTTGCAGGTCATGGTGTTTGTCTTTGCTGGCCTGCTTCGCCAGCCCCAGATGGATGCTGTTCGTGCCTACCTTGGCTGGTACCTCTTGTGTTGCCAGCCAACGGGGCACACCGAGCGGTCCCTGCGGGATCTCAAGAAGAAGACCTCCCGGTACTATTAACATGCATGTAGTACCCTTAGGCATTGCATGAATGCCTCGCCAAGACACTTAAGCTGTTGTAGTAACCTATCTTCTCAGGTTGTTGCTGATAAAACATGATAGTATATCAAATAAAGTAGGCTGCAGTAGGCTATAGTACTAGACTCTCATGTCCTTGCATATGCTGTCAACTCCCACTCCCATCAGGCTGGTTGAGCAGTTGCAGGCTGCTTTCCCAAAGCAGCCATCCTCTTGGTGCCTTGTGAAAACCCATCTCATGTCGCACTACATCGACTCCATTCGCCGCGCTGGACACGTCACGGAATTCAGCACCAACATGTTCGAGCACTTGCATGGCCCGTTGGTAAAGAGGATCTACCGGCGGTCCAACAAGCGCAATGTAGATGGGCAGATTATGAAGTTCCATGCTAGGCGCATCCCGGACGTTGTGCCGGTGGATGATCCCCTTGGCCGGGACACTGCCATGCGGCAGGTAAACCTGTCTAGTGATTGAATTGCAAGGATATGCATGCATAATGTAATAAAGTCGCCACTGTTTGTTGGCAGGCCATTGAGACAGGCACAAGGACTCTTATCAAAGAGTCCTACTTACTCCCTGTGGAGTTACCAGAAGAACCCACCTCCACCAACTGGTTTGCAAGGAAGTGGGCCATGCAACACCCTGTTGTACGAGCTGCCCTCAAGGATGCGCTAGTACGTTATGCAGGATGCGCCCCCAAGATCAGGGTAAGTACTTCGTGGATCATACAATCATTCTTTTCGTGCCCCAAACCCTAAACTGATCACACACTGCAATTGTTGTGCAGGCCCATGCATCGTTGGCCATCCCAGCGGCAGATGATGCCAGCTTCTCAAGGGTTTCTCACTTCGTTCGGGCGACACCTGACTATTTTGAGCGGCCGTGGTACTCGGATGTTGCAGTAGAGGGTGTAAGGTACGGTCGGAGAGAGGAGTGGTACGCAAGGTTGCTGCTGCTGTTCCACACCAAAATCCGTGGAGAGAGGGAGGAGCTGGCTTACGTTAGATATTGGAATGCGTGTGGGGAGGATGCTGCAACTGGATGCACTCGCCTCAAGTGGACGACTGGAGTGTATGCGTACTCCGTGATTCCGCTTGAAGCGCTGCTTCGCCACGTCCATGTGGTGAAGGCGTTCCATCTGGACAGTACCTATCTCCTAAATAAGTATCATATGTGATGCATTTATCTAGTAATAAAATAGGCAGCTTAATTCTGCACTGTCAAACTTACTTGAAGTCAAGGCCAAAACAATCCAATCCAAATTGATAATCATTTTGGCAAGCCACGAAAAACCGACAATGTACGACATTCCGAACTTGCTATCCAACTCCAACAAACAAACGCGGTCCGATTTCGGTCCGTGATTGGTCGCGATTTCGTTTCGGAACTTCGCCAACCAAAACACCTGAAATGTACACCCCTTCGAACCCCCTTCAAAAACCCAGGTTTTTTTTGATGTCCTTGCTCGCTATTGTCAGAATCTAGCAGCAGGAATGGATGAACTAGCAGCATGCAGGAGTACAAGTAGTAAACCCTAATTGGGCTGTACCCCATATGGGCTACCCCACTACAGCCTAGACAATATCCAGCATATATGTTTGACACACCCCCATAGGCAAAGTGGGGGAGAACAAAGGACCAGTCAAGAGAAGCAAAGCAAGCTCAGGGTGGATCACAACGTCACCACACATTCTGAGCACAAGCAAAGGGCCACAAGGCCAGTCCACATGCAGAGATATATATGCAACAATAACAGTACAGTGATGACTACCTAGCAAGAGCAGGCATGCATGTATATATATAGATCACAGTACAAGCAGAAACTACAGCAAGTGTGGAAGCTTAGACACAAGGCCTAACAGGGTACAAAAGCGCTGATGATCACCAGACGGAAGTGCCTTGGTGAATATATCAGCAGTGTTGGCCCGAGTGGCCACGTGACGAAGACGAAGCTGGCCTCGCTGCTGCAACTCTCGAGCCAGGAAGTAACGCAGAGCAATGTGCTTCATTCTGTGCTCCAGTCTGTGCTCCTCACACAAGGCAATGGCGGCCTTGTTGTCGACGTACAGCACTGGAGGAGAACGAGGCTGCTCTCCCAAGTCAGTCAACAGGTAGGTGAGCCAGCGTAACTCCTGTGCAGCCATGGCTGTGGCGTAGATCTCAGCCTCACAACTGGAGCTGAGAACTGAAGACGAGCGTGTAGAACGCCACGAAACTGAACCAGAGCCAAGGCTGAAGGTGTAACCCTGTGACGACCGCTGACCGCTGGGCATCTGAGTGCCCAGTGAGGACAACTGGGCTCGTCCCTCCAAGCACTAGCCCCATGCCTGATGTGCTGCACAAGTAGCGCAGTACCCTCTTAGCAGCAGCCATGTGCTCAGGTCGGTGCCGACCAGGAGCCACGTAGCGAGCCAGAAGACCAAGAGGGTACGCGAGGTCAGGTCGAGTGCAAGTCATCAGGTACATGAGGCAGCCGACTAGCTCTGGGTAAGGACCACTCGGCTCTACGGACTCATCCGAAGGTGGAGCTGAGAGCGTGTGACCTGTAGCCAGAGGAGTGGCCTGTGCTGAAGACCAGGTGAAGCCGAAGCGCTGAAGGACCTGCTGCACCATGTGTGACTGAGTCAAGGTGATGGTGCGGCGTGCTCTGTCCCGGGTGATCTGCAAGCCAAGGTAGCTGCGCAGCTCACCCAAGTCTGTGCACGTGTGTCTCTTCTGCAGCTCCGACTTCACATGGGCGAGTGCCTCAGTGTCAGCAGTGGCAAAGACCAAGTCGTCGACGTACACGAGGATGTAGAACGGCGGCAGTGAAGTGTCGGTGCGCAGAAACAGCGATGGGTCAGCAGTAGAAGGCGCAAACCCAAGAGCCGCAAGCGTAGTCCTCAGTGTGTCGTGCCACTCACGTGGCGCCTGGCGGAGACCGTAGACCGGCCGCCGGAGGCTCCACTGGGTGCCAGGAGGGAACGACCCAGTGAAGCCCGGGGGGCGGCGCAGCCAGATCTCCTCGTGCAGGCTGCCCTGTAAGAAAGCTGTGCTGAAGTCAAGAGAGTGAAGCTCGTAGTCACGGTGAGCAGCAACATGCAGCAGCACCCGAAGAGTGGTCATCTTCGGGGTGGGGGAGAAGGTCTGGAAGAAGTCAACTCCCTCTCGCTGACTGAAGCCTCGAGCCACGTAACGCGCCTTGAAGACAGGCGGAGAACCCGGCGGCCGCTTCACCCTGAAAATCCACATGCCACTGACGATGTTCGCCCCAGGTGGGGGAACCTCGTCGACATAGGTGCCTGTGGACTTCCAGGAAGCCATCTCTGCGTCCATGGCTGCCTGCCACTGAGAGGAGTAGGGACCCTCTATCGCCTCTGCGTAAGAGCGCGGAGTCGGGATGTCTGGTGCATCCGGGTCTCCCTCAGGGGCAAGTAGCGAGGACACAAGATGAGGTAAAGCAGCAGCAAGACACTGGAACTCCTCCTGCCTGTCCTCAAGGACGTCCGTGCTAAGAGCACACTCACCCCCGATGGACGGAGGACAGACAGACTCAGACTCAGTAACAAGACTGGCAGTGAAGTCTAGACGACAGGCAGCAGCAAAGTCAACAAGCTCAGCGACAAGAGCAGACGCAGCAGCAGACTCAAACGACGGGTCAGTGACAACTGTGGCTAGTAGACGCGTGACAGTAGGGTGCTCAGCACGAAACCGGTCAGACGCAGGGTCCGGAACGTCAGGCAAAGAGGACGCAGGAGGAGACGGCAGAGGAACAGGCTGCGGAGCAGAGGAAGGACGACGGACGACGAGGTGTGCGCTGGGGACAGCCGGCTGACGCGAACGAGGAACACGACGACCGGTACGACTAGGACGAACAGGCGAAACAGGACGCGACGCAGGCTCACGACGCTCAGCAGGACTACCAGTCTGCTCAGTGTAAGGAGAAGGAGCAGGCAGCGGTGAGCCGGGCTGTAACGGAAGACCAGTAGACGACGGGAGAGTAAGAACCTGACGAAGAACAGAGTCAGACGGCGGCAGAGACGACGGAGACGGCGGAGCAAAGAACAGTCGTGTCGGCGCAGCTGCACCAGGAGCGGCAGCTCCAGCAGCTCCAGTGCCTCCAGCAGCTCCAGTACCTCCAGCAGCTCCAGAAGCTCCAGTCCCAGAGCCGACACCCCCAGCCCCAGGGTCTCCAACCTCTGTGTCTCCAGCAGCGGCACCCCCAGAACCAGCACCTCCAGTCCCAGGGTCTCCAGCCTCAGTGTCTCCAGCAGCAGCACCCCCAGAACCAGCACCTCCAGTCCCAGGGTCTCCACCCTCTGTGTCTCCAGCAGCAGCACCCCCAGAACCAGTACCTCCAGTCCCAGGGTCTCCAGCCTCAGTGTCTCCAGTAGCAGCACCCCTAGAGCCAACACCTCCAGTCCCAGGGTCTCCAGCCTCAGTGTCTCCAGTACGAGCACCTCCAGAACCAGCGACTCCAGCACCTCCAGTAGACAAAGGTCCAGCACCACTCCTAGCTCCAGCAGCGCGACGCTGACGGCGACCGTACCAGTCCTGCAGCTGCTGTGGGGTGAGAGGCACACGTGGACGAAGGCGGCTACTCCAAGGAGACCGCGCAACAGCAGACTCAGAACCCTCAGCGCCCGCACCCCCAACGGCTCCAGAACCTCCGGTGTCAGTACCCTCAGCACCTGTACCTCCAGCGGCTCCAGAACCTCCAGCGCCAGCACCCTCAGTAGCTCCAGAACCTCCAGCGTCAGTTGCGCCAACCTCAGCACCCCCAGACCCCTCACACTCAGGCTCAGCACCACCAGGCTCCACACCCTCAAGCTCCGCACCCTCAGGCTCAGCACCCCCAGGCTCAGCACCCCCAGGCTCCGCACCCCCAGGCTCAGCACCCCTAGAAGTAGCACCCCGAGAAGGACCACCCTCAGTAGGACCTGAGTCACCAGTGACCTCAACCGGCGCAGTCAAGGGAGGAGGGTCTACCTGAGAAACACCTGAAGGAGCAGGACCAGGAGTGGGGAGGGGGTCTACCTGGGGAGCACCTGGAGCGAGGAAGAGCGGCGGGGGGGGGAGCGGGGCAGTGCGGTAGGGGAAGAGACGGTAAAAGGGAACGTGACGTCCTGAGACGCAAAGACACGGCGCGAGGTGGGATGGTAAAACTGCCAACCAGGCGCGTCAGGGACAAAGCCAAGGAAGACACAGGGAACAGCGCGGGCGGAGAGCTTGTTCGCGGTGGTATCGCGGACAAAGGCACGAGCACCCCAGACCCGGAAACGCGATGCATCGCCAACCTTCCCCGTCCACAGCAGTGTGGGCGAGGTCTTCGGCAAGGAGACACGGGGCCAGAGGTTGAGCTGATGCGTGGCGTACCGGACCGCAAACGGCCACAGGAAATGGGGGGCAGCCGCATGGATCATGGAGGTACGAGCGACCTCCATGACTAAGCCAATGCGACGCTCAGCAACCCCATTCTGCTGTGGAGAGGCCGGAAGCGTGAACGACTGGGTGATGCCGTGCTCCGCACAGTAGGCTGCCAAGAGGTCAGAGGAGAACTCACCACCTCTGTCAGAGTGCAGACGCAGGACAGGAAAATCCCGCCGGAACCGCTCGCGGAGCTGGAGACGAACAGCGCGGATCCAAGGGATCAAAACATCAGGGACTTCCCCCTTGCTCTACAAGGGGAAGACCGTGGTGTAACGCGTGTAGTCGTCGACGACCAGCAGGAAGTACCGCTCGCGGCCCTGTCCCTGGACGCGGGCTGGGCCCCACACGTCCAGGTGGAGCGTCTGCAGGGGAGCCTCTGTGGGAGGAAACGAGGAGGAGTGAGGAGCGGCGCGCTGCCGCCCCTCGACGCAAGGAATGCAGGGCGACGCACCGTGGCAGCTGCAGAGCGGGGCCGCATCAGCGGCAGGTCGGGGCCGTGGTAGCTGCAGGGCGGGGCCGCATCAGCGGCAGGTCGTGGCCGAGGCAGAGGGCCGCGCGCGGCTCGGCGCGGGCTGCGCTGACAGCGCGTGGAGCTGCTGCAGGCCGCGCGCGGCCGCGCTAGGCAGTAGCGGGCCGCGCGCGGCTCGGCGCGGGCTGTTGCGGGCCGCGCGCGGGCCGCGCGAGGCAGTAGCAGGCCGCGCGCGGCTCGGCGCGGGCTGCTGCGGGCCGCGCGCGGGCCTCGCGAGGCCGTAGCAGGCCGCGCGCGGCTCGACGCGGGCTGCGCGGGGCAGCTGCGGGCCGCGCGCGGCTGCAGCAGGCTGTGCGCGGCTCGGTGCGGGCTGCGCGCGGCTGCAGCGGGCTGTGCGCGGCTCGGCACGGCTGCAGCGGGCTGCGCGCGGTTCGGCGCGGGCTGCGCGGGCTCTGTGCGGGCTGCGCGCGGCTGCAGCAGGCTGCGCGGGCCTTACGGGCCTCTAGGGGCGGCGCGTGGGCCTTACGGGCCTCTAGGGGCAGCGCGCTGGCCTAGGGCAGTAGGAGGCAGCGCTAGGGCTGCTGGACGGCGCACATAGTGCAGCACGTCACAAGGCAAGGCAAGGCAGGCAGGTACGTGGGGTAGCGCGGTAACCGCAGCGGTAGGTGGGCCCGAAAAAAAAAACGGTCCTACGGACCTTAGTGCTCTGAAACCATGTCAGAATCTAGCAGCAGGAATGGATGAACTAGCAGCATGCAGGAGTACAAGTAGTAAACCCTAATTGGGCTGTACCCCATATGGGCTACCCCACTACAGCCTAGACAATATCCAGCATATATGTTTGACAGCTATGTGGGTCCTGGTAGACACCGAAAGGTGCACTGGGATGCTGCTACGAGGGTACTCTGTTACTTGTGCAGTACATCGGGCATGGGGCTCGTGCTTGGAGGAGAGGGTTCAGTGGTACTCACAGGACACTCCAACGAATCTTGGGCCGAAGACCAGGCGTCTTAGCGTTCGTCATAGGGTTACACCTTTAGTCTTGGCTCTGGTTCTATCTCTTGGTGGTCCATTCGTTCGTCTTTTGTGCTTCGTTCCAGCTATGAGGCCGAAATTTTCGCTGGGGCTATGGCTGCCCCGAAGATCCACTGGATTACCTACCTGCTGACCGACTTGGGGGAGCGGCCTCGTTCTCCTCCAGTTTTGTACGTCGACAACAAGGCAATGCTTGCCTTGTTTCGTGAGAGGAGACTGGAGCACAGAACGAAGCACATTGCTCTTCGCTACTTTCTTGCTCGAGAGCTGCAGCAGCGTGGTCAGCTTCGCCTTTCCTACGTGGTCTTTCGGGCCAACACTCTTCACCAAGGCCCTCTGGTTTGGATCAGCGCTTTTGCACTGCTTTTGGGCTTCTGCCCACTCTGCCTCACTTGTTTGTCTCTTGATCTTGCCTTTGTTCTCTAAACAGCTGCCGCTCGCTGCTTAACTTTTTCTTCGAAGCCGCGTGTGAGCTCCTCCAACGGATTGCCGCTCACCGCTTGACCAGTGCTCTCGCCTTCTTCAGCGGGCGACTCCTGGCGCGCTTCATCTCGAGCATGGCGTAGCTCATTGTTTTCTTCACGTCCTCTCTCCACCTCTGTCGTTAACGCCTTCATGCCTGCCGACATCTCCGCCACTTGCTGCAACAGCGCGTTAGCTGCCTGATCCATGTGTCGCAAGCTACGTCTAGTAGGCAAGTGGGTATCCGTGACTATCCGGCAACAGTGAAACCGCAAAAGCTATTTGAGCCGAGCAAGTTTAATTTAATAAGCTTTGCAACCAACCGCTTTGCAGCCCACCGTACCAGTCACACCCGTGCCACTAAACTACCCTGGAAAAGCGGGGTGAACTAGGAAAGTAGCTCTGATACCAGGTGTATAAGTTGTCAAATAGTGTCGCGTGGAAAACGAATAACGTGTTACAAATAGTAGTGAATGAAGAGTACAGTGCACTCCCGACCGCAGCTAAGGAAGCATGCAGTATCGAGAACGAATGCGAAGAGTCAGAATTGACTCGAAGTGTTAGACGGTTAGAATGCATCTGGACCGTCGGAGCAGACGGCATCGGGCAGCTGCAGGCAAGAGGAATTGGCGGGAACAGTTCCGTAACTTAACGCGCCGCACGGTTGGGAATGAATTTGAATAAGGGAATGTACCCCTTAGAGTACATGGCTAGCTAGGTCGTTTTGTCTCCCATGTACTCATATTTACATCTGCTGTATTTGCATGTTTTAATTTATCTCAAGCATTTTACATTCACTCTGCTATTGAGGTCAAGGGCCCACCTATCTACCTGCGTGCGAACCTTCCCGAGTAGATTCTGGTGGCGATCATCTTCTGATCGCAGCATGGTATGAGAACAGTCGGGAATCCTTCGCACTGCCACTCCCGAAAATTACGACATTCGGAAAGTGGAGTCCGGAGGATCTGGTGGTCAGACCAATCTGACGGCTGAAGCGCAACCCAAACCGACTGCGACAAGCAAGGAAACGACGACTATCAGGACCGAAGTCCTCGCACAACTTCTTCAGCGACTCACCAACCTGGAGCAAGGGCTCCAAACATTGCGGAACGGCGATGCGAGAACCTCATCGCAACCTTCTCAACCGTCCTCAAACGGTCGGCATGCCACCCCGCACACATTCTCCCTGGACACCCATGGATCAACCCCCAAAGCTCCCCGTCCCAGTGAAGAGGCAATTCTCTCTGCACAATCAAGGTTTCTCAGCATATCAAAAATAAAGACAAGTACCTGCTTCGACGGCAGAGATTTCTATACCTGGAGCTTCGAACTGGAGCTCCTGCTGCAGAACGCCCAAATCTTCCATTATTTCGACGGGAGCTACGCGGAACCCGCTGAGGACACCGACGACGCCAGGACTCGCTATTACAACAAGTCTCTGATGGCGTACGAAATTCTCCTGCGCAATATGTCGCCAGGAGAGCAGTTGAACATCCGATCGTACTAGACATCGGCTGCTCCAACCCTCGATGCTTGGCGCCACCTCAACAGTGTATATCAGCCTAAGGACTCAATCTCTTCGAGCCAGCTACTCCAGCAGCTACTAGAGACCAAAATGACCTCAGGGGAGAAGGTCAACAGCTACATCAATCGCTGTCGAAGCCTTCGCGACCAAATCACAAAGTTGGGAAGCTGGATTTCGGAGGAAATCTTCGTGAACATCGTGCTTCAAGGGCTCGGCCCAGAGTGGCGGCCCTGCAAGGCGCTTCTTCGACAGCAGGGGGTCATCTCGGAGGCCGCCCTTTGCGCCGCCCTTTTTCTTGAACAAAGGGATATGGATCAGCAGCGACGACGACGAGAACGCGAACGGCTCGACTTCTACGCCAACAACAACGAAGATCGACGGCCGAGGCGCCTCTACTGCAAAATCTGCAGGAACTTCGGGCATCTGGCGGATCAATGCAAGTACCGATCTCGCCCTCGCCAGACCAATCCAAGCAACCGGTCCGGCCGACAAGACGCACGAGGCGACGTGCGTCCAGCCCAGGGGTATCAACCCCCACCCGCGCGCAACCTGAATGCCATCGGTTCAGCATCAGCAGCAGCAGCCATCATCGACTGCCCCATCACGCAACGTCATAAGCAACATGGCCATGACGGGCGAGTCGCGTCGTCGCCGCGTGCGCTCACCTTCACCTGAGCCAGCACCGCACCCCATTGGTGCCTTCTCCAACAACAATCCGTTCAGCTTGCGCCACGACTTCAACGACGACGACGACCAGAACTGGAACCTTCCAGTCCCACTGCTTGAAAGTCCCCCGAACGTACCTGATATGCGGGTGGCACCACTTGAGTGGCTCTCGCGCGAGCAATTTCTGAAGTTTGACACTCCGCACATCGTCACGCCGCGATTGGCGCTGCTCGCACGTGACGACAACAAGCGCTACAACACCTGGTACCTGGACAGCTGTTGCGGCCAGCATATGGTGGGCTCCGAGCGTTACATATCCAACGTCGTCGCCACGCCCACAGTCACTTACGTCACAGTGGCGAACAACACGCGCCTGCGCGCAAGGCATCGTCGTGCTCAAGGCACGCGAAAGCCACACGCACATCACGCTCAACGATGTGCTGATCGTCCAGAACTTGAGCTTCAACCTGCTTTCCGCCGCACAGCTTGTTACGATATGGAATGCCCAAAACATTCCTAAAGTAACAAACTCTTAAACGCGAAGACGACTGCAGCGAGGACGAAAGACGAAGCGACAAGACAGTTATCGAAGACGGTTGCAAGCAGGAAGAATTCGAAATGAAAAGTGCGGGAAAAGTTCAAACGGTTACCGAACCGCGTACGGTTACCGAGCCGCACGGTTGTGATGCTGCATCTAGATTAGCCCTAAGGGGAATGTACCCCCTCAGAGTACATGGCTAGCTAAGACCTTTCGTATTCCATTGTATTCCTATATAAACCCTTGTACCGCATTGTGTTAATCACTACTGTCAAGATTCAAATCTCCTTCTACTGACAGAGTCCGTACCCGACAGTGTTCAAACCTTCCGCTGGTACACTCCGTGCGATCAACCTGAGACGATCCTATAAGACGGTTCAGATTGTATCATGGTATGAGAGCCACTCAGGATTCTTCGCACCACCACCTTTGATTCAAATTCAAATTCAAGGTGGCGTCCGGTACGCGCTCCCGCCGAAACATGGCTGGAGGATCTGGAGGACAAGCGGCCAACACGGCCGAACCTCCTACCAACCCAACCGCAAATTCCGCAGGAACTACCACCGTCAGCAATGCGCTTCTGGAGCAACTCATCCAGCGAATCGCCACGCTGGAATCTGGACTTCAACAATTGAAGAATGACAACCAGCCAACTGCGCCACAACCCGAACAACCCACCGCTCCAGTCAAGGAACCGAGCCCAACCAATTTCAACATCGGCTCAAACTCCACCGCTCCAAATACTCCTCGCCCAAGCGACGAAGCCGTGCTTGCAGCTCAGAACAAGTTACTGACTATCTCCAAGATCCGCACCAGTACCGAATTCAGTGGACGTGACTTCTACACCTGGAGTTTCGAGCTCGAGCTGCTACTTCAAAACGCGCAAATCTTCTGCTACTTTGACGGAAGCTACGCTGGCCCCACCAGCGATACCGACGACGCAAAAGCACAATACTACAACGAGTCGCTAATGGCGTATAGCGTTCTCCTGCGAAACATGGCGCCGACCGAACAGCTCGGCATTCGCCCTTACAAGAATTTCCCAGCTCCCGCCCTCGCCGCCTGGAACTACCTCAACAAAACCTATCAGCCCAAGGACTCTGTTTCATCCAGCCGCCTCCTGCAAGAACTGATGGAAGTCAAGATGGCGCCTGGCGAGAAGGCCAACACTTACATTAATCGCTGCCGCAGTATCCGCGACCAACTGCTGAAGCTGGGCAACAACATCTCTGAAGACACGTTCGTCACCATCATCCTCCGAGGACTCGCGCCACACTGGAACCCCTGCAAAGCCCTACTTCGTCAACAGGGCATCATTTCGGAAGCACACCTCTGCGCCACCCTACTCCATGAACAGCGCGACATTTATTTTAATCAAGAAAAGACGACGCGACGCGAGCGAATCGCTTTCTACTCCGACCGCGACCACCGCCGAAATTGCGACAATCGGCCCCGCCAATACTACTGCAAGAACTGCAAGGCTTTCGGTCACTCCACCGAAAGATGCCGATCCGGACCGCGTCCCGCCTCCGCACCGCCAACATCAGATCATTCGCGCCAGGCCAACCGACCGTCCACGGACCATCGGTTCGCCCTGCGCCCCCAGAACCACCCAGGCCAACAGCGGCCAACACAGAACAGCAATGTCCGCCACGTCATGGGGAACATGGCGATGCGCGTCCGACGCCGCACCCGCCGCACGAACCGGCGACATCTTCGCTATGTCTCCCCGCCCCCGCACGGACAAGAGGTCGAGTTCAACCCGTACAACAATCCGTTCACGCAAGACGGAGAATTTGTCTCCGACGAACACGAGCAGGACTGGAACCTGCCCATGCCGCTGCTGGAATCACCACCTCATGACAAGGATTTCGTCAACTCACCATCAATCACCACCTACTATTTCGGTCACAACATCGACACTCGCCCCCTCGACAACTACGTCGCTGCTGGCGATCGACGCATCCCGTTTCGCAACACACCAAACCTCGCGCTCTCGGCTCAATGCCGCGGAGATTGCTACAACACCTGGTTCCTCGACAGCTGCTGCCGGCAGCACATGGTCGGGTCCGATCGCTACATCTCCAACGCCTTTCCCATCCCCGAACCTAACATCATCACCGTTGCGAACGCACAGCAGCTGCAAGCCCGCGCGTGCGGCATAGTCGTCCTCAAGGCACACAACAGCGACATTCACATCACCCTTAACGACCTTCTCTCCTACGATCAGCTGGTGCAAAGCGGAGTTCTCATGCACACAGACCCCGAGACACGAGACATCTTCATGCACTGGCAGGACTACAGCACACCAGACAGCGCACCGCGCTACTCCGAAGACGGCGTGTATGTCCTCGATTTCGACATCCCAGATTGCAGCGCCGACTCAGGTGACCTGATCGACCTCGTCCCTCAAGACGTGGTGAGGTCTAACAACCCCACTTACCCTGACGGCCGCCCCTGGATCAAGCACCATGCCCACCCCAGGGAAATCGACCTTCACGCCCCTGGACCAGATGGACTCTGCCGCAACTGCCGCACGCCTACTACCACTTCCACAGAAGAGAGAGCACAGCAACCCCCCCGACCCCCCGCGCAAAGGAATCCCTCGCCCGACGAAGGAGAATCCTCCGCCGCAGCCACACGCCGCCTCAGCGCCGCAGCCAGAACCGCACCACCCACATCCCAAGACCCAACAACCACAACCTCGACCGTTACCACAACCCCTCCTCCTCGCGTCCTGGACATCGTCGAAGAAGCCCAGTGGCAAACCCCCCACTCAACAGAAATGAAGGACGGAGAACTCGCTGCAGCACTCACCGTGTTCCAGCACCGTCGAACTCGAGCCGACCCCGCTGTCCACGATCGCCTCGATCTACTCACACGCTACATCGGCCCTGGTGCGTTCGACGCCAACAACAACGCACTCCCCTTGACCTGGGAGCGATACCACGTCGACCACCCCTGGTCTCACCGCACCATGACAACGGAGGAGTTCCAACGCCACGAAGAAGAGGAGCGACGTCGCCACGCGGACGAAGAAACCAAAGCAGCTGCAGCAGCAGCCACAAACAACGGCTGGGGACCTCCACACTACGGCACTGGATGGGGACCCGCACCTGCCACAACTGGATGGGGAGCAGCAGCGCAAACCTGGGGAACGCCACCGCTGGAGGAGGAAGAACCGATTGAAGTGGAGATCGCGCGCGCCGAAGCAGAAGCCGCCGCAGACGCCGCTGGCCCCTACGGCTCGCCTCACCCACTCTGCATACCTCCATCACAGCCTTCGCCCACCAATTCCTGGGCCTCGTCAACGGATTCACGACCGCCCACAGACCGCGACACCATCCTACCATATAGCACATATCCCCAGAGCCCCCTGCCCGCTGAATCAACCCCCATCGGCCCCGCGGATCAGCCCCCACCCTCTGCCCCTCACAACCTCCCACCTCATCACATGCCTCGTCCAAACCTCCCTGAGGAAACGGCAGACACAGACGATGTACCCACTGATCTCACCGCTCCTGAAACCATCCTCACTCTTGGACTGTCCATCTCAACACAGCCCCTTCCAGAACCAACACCTGCAGACCTCACCCAGCTCCTCGCCTTCTATGCACGCTCGCCCGCCATCCGCGCTAAGCGCGACCTCTGGCACAAACGTCTCGGCCATCCCTCCCAGGAGGTCCTCAACAACTGTATCCGCGCCCAGGTATTCCTACCGGGCACACTGCTTCGCACCGACGGCACACCACTCACTGTCTCCATCTCCCAGTGCACAGACTGCCATATCTGCCCCGAAGCAGCTCTCGCCCACCAGCCCTTCAAGCTCCTCGAACCTGGCACAAACCGCTACGAGAAACTGCAGAAGGTCTACAGCGACTTCCTCGTTCTCACCCAGGCCGGCATCAACGGCGAAGAATACTCCCTCACCTTCGTCGACGCACACTCTCGCTTCGTCTGGGTCGCCAACGTCTCACACAGGAGCAAAGCGTTCAACGTCTTCAAGGTCTGGCACGCCAATGCTGAAACTCAGTCGGGCTGCACCCTCAAGATCTGGCAAACTGACTGCGCCGCCGAATTCAAAAGCGACAAGTTTGCGGACTACATGGTGGACAAAGGCATCATGCACACGCTCTCCCTCCCCTACGCGCACCCGCAGCAAGGCGTCGCGGAGCGCACCAACCGCACTCTCATGACCAAGGTCCGCGCTCTCCTACAGCAGAGCGACATCGACGCGAAGTACTGGCCCTACGCCATGCACCACGCTGTCCGCCTCCACAACCTGCTCAGCACCACCGCCAACACCGACAATCTCTCCCCTCACCTCAAATTCACTGGCAAGCAGGGCGACGTCTCCATGCTCCGCGTTTGGGGCTGCATGGTTCAGTATCGGCCACCAGCAGCTACCACAGGGAAGTTCGAACGCCGCGCGCGATGGGGTGTACATCTCGGCATCAGCCTCGACCACAACGCCTGGAATATCCTCGACCACGACACCTCCCAAGTGGTGGCAGCTCGTGACGTCATCTTCTACGAGGATCTCACGATTCGCAAGTTCCAGTTCGACCGCCATGCCGACCGCAAAAGGGGAGAAACCAACGTTGCGGACTACGATCGACCCCCGCGCAGCTTCTTCACCCCTGCCGACGAAACGGAAGCGGCGCTTGCGGACCAAGACCCCACGGACCCCAACCCCGGCCCACGCCCCTGGAGCGATGAAGACGACGACAAGGATAGCGCTCCTCTCGACTCCTCGCGGGACTCCCTCCTCAGCCCCACCCCTTCCAACGGCCATGGCTCCGACGATGATGTTGTTGAAGTAACCAGCAACCAGCGTCACAGCCCCGGTCTCTCCGGCCTTCACATCCTGGGCCTACACACTGCCGTCTCTCACCCTCCCAAGGCGGTTGAACCCAAAACCCCCTGCCAAGCTCTCACCGGCCCCTACGCCAAGGAGTGGCGCGCCGCGATGGACGCTGAGGTCGCCGCTCTCGAGGCTCACGACACATGGGTCCTCGCCGATCGCGCCGCGCTGAAGGGGAGACGCGTGCTCTCGGGCAAATGGGTCTTCCGCGTCAAAACCGCAGCAGACGGCACCATCGAACGCTTTAAAGCTCGTTGGGTCGTCCGCGGCTTTGATCAACGGCACGGCGTGGACTTCGACCAAACTTTCGCACCCGTCAGCCGCCACACCTCCGTCCGCATCCTGCTCGCCATCGCAGCAGCCAAGCACCTCCCACTCTGCCAAATCGACGTCAAAAACGCCTTCCTCTACGCCCCTTTCGACGACCTCATCTTCGTCGAACAGCCCCACACCTACGGCGACGGCGAAAACCGCGTGTGTCAGCTCCGCAAGTCCCTCTATGGCATCAAGCAAGCCCCCCGCCTCTGGCAGCAGCACCTCCACCAAATCCTCCTGGACATCGGCTTCACTCAACTGCCACACGACCCTGGCATGTATCGTCTCCACTACCGCGGAGACTATATCCTCCTCATGGCCTATGTGGACGATTTGCTCTACACCGGCACCAACCAAGACCTCCTCGAGCAGTTCAAGAAGAACCTCAGCAACCGCGTGGAAATCACCAGCAACACCTCCGTAACTCAGTTTCTCGGCCTCAACATCTCTTACACAGATGATGCCATCCACCTCTCCGCCGCCAAGTATGCGGAAACACTGTCAACCAAGTTCAACATCAAACCGGCCAACCTCTCCACCCCCTACCGCACATCGGCAACCACCGCAACCGTCATCACCAAACCTCTCAACCCCGTCGAACACCGCCTCTACCAACAGCAACTCGGCTGCCTTCTCTTTGCCGCTATGACGTGCAGGCCTGACTTGTCCTACATCGCCAGCCAGCTCGCTCAGTATGCCAAGCGGCCTGAAGGGGAGCACATGCTGGACTTACAGCGCGCCCTGCAATACTTCATCTCCACGCCGCACATCGGACTCACCTATTCCACCCTCGTGACCCGCTCATTCAACCTCGTTGGCTACGTGGACGCAGGTCACGCCGCTGACCCTGGAAATCGACGATCCCGAACTGGCTTCCTCTTCCGCCTCGAGCCAATAGGACCAATTTCCTGGAATTCCCAGAAGCAGGAAATGGTGGCACTCTCCTCCGTCGAAGCTGAGTTCATCGCCGCCACGTCAGCCGTTCGCGAAGGACCCTACCTCCAGGAACTACTTCAGGAGGCGAAAACTGCGACATCCACAAGCTTCAAACTGCACTGCGACAACCAGAGCGCGATCAAGATCGCGAACAAGCCTGGTTTCGTCAACCGCACCAAGCACATCGCACTCCGCTACTTCTTCGTCAAAGACGAAGTTGACAAGGGCAAAGTCATCTTGACTTACTGCCCCACCGGTGACATGGCAGCCGACTTTCTCACCAAGAAATTGCCACGTCAGCAGTACCACCACTGCGGAGCCATCTGCGGTATAACCAAGCGCGTCAAGACTTCGCCACTCCAGGAATGAAGGGGAGTGTTACGATATGGAATGCTCAAAACATTCCTAAAGTAATGAACTTTTAAACGCGAAGACGACTGCAGTGAGGACGAAAGACGAAGCGACAAGACAGTTATCGAAGACGGTCGCAAGCAGGAAGAATTCGAAATAAAAAGAGCGGGAAAAGTTCAAACGGTTACCGAACCGCGTACGGTTACCGAGCCGCACGGTTGTGATGCTGCATCTAGATTAGCCCTAAGGGGAATGTACCCCCTCAGAGTACATGGCTAGCTAAGACCTTTCGTATTCCATTGTATTCCTATATAAACCCTTGTACCGCATTGTGTTAATCACTTCTGTCGAGATTCAAATCTCCTTCTACTGACAGAGTCCGTACCCGACAGTGTTCAAACCTTCCGCTGCTACACTCCGTGCGATCAACCTGAGACGATCCTATAAGACGGTTCAGATTGTATCACAGCTCATGGACTGCGGCGTTAACCTCAGCACAGATCGCGCGACGCGCGACATTCTGCTGCACTACAAATCACGAAGCTTCCCCCGCAGGCGGATCGGAAGAGCACACTCCGAAAATGGAGTATATGTCTTGGATTTCGACATTCCCGACTGCAGCGATGATTCGCACGAGTTAATCGATCTCGTGCCACTGCGCTTCGAGCACATCCACCGCAGGGATTGGAAACACCCTGACGGCGGACCGTGGGCGCCGCATCATCCCCACCCACGCGAAACGGCGCTACACGACTCTGACGCGGACGGCATCTGCAGGGACTGTCACACCAGCGCAATAGCCGGCCACGGACTCGCCGCCATCGCCGAAGCAGAGCGCCACGCGCAGCCGGAAGAAAGGATGTCGCAACTGGAGCTCGAAATCACCACGCGTAGTGTGTTCGGTACGGCCGAACACCCACTCATCGGACCCCCTTCACAACACCTTCAAGGCATGTTGCGTGGCACCGGCGTCGGTACCTATGATGCGCATGGCTTTCATCGACCCTACACTCACGAAAAGTTCCCGGAAATCTACTCTCACCGGCGCGACTCTACAAAGAAGCTCACCGTCGAGCAGGAAGAAGCACTGGCGCGCCGCGAAGCAGAGGAGCTTCGCCGCCTGAGTCTCGCCGAAGCACGCGGAACTTTCGCCTGCGGTGCATGGGGAGCCGTAGAAGAAGACGAAACTACCTCCAATGAAGGGGGGTGGGGAAGCGCTGGTGGATGGGGAACGAGCGATGGATGGGGCAACACCGGCGGAACCTGGGCATCCGCAAGCGGCGGATGGGGCACCGCAACTATCGCCGACAACTGCGTCCGGGGGACTTTCCGCGAAGAACAAAAGGGGGGAGAAGAAGAAGCATATGAAACTGAGGCAACACCCGCAGTTGTTCCCCTTGGTCGTGTCAAACATTGTATGTTTATATTGTGTAGGCTGTAGTGGGTTACACCTTAGGGGGTACACAAAGTTAGGGTTTCCTACTTGTACCAAACTCTGTGCTAGTTCATTTCATTCCTGCTCAGTTATTCTGACATGGTTTCAGAGCAGGTCCTTCGCTAGGACTGTTCTTAGGGCCCACCGTACGATACCTACCTACCTACCTACCGGAGCGCGTTCTTAGCGTCTCCCCCGTAGCGCCCTCGCGAGCGTTACCTTTTTTTTTTCCCGGCCCCGCTGGCCCCGTCGATTGCGATCGCACCTACCGGCCCCGTTGGCCCTCTAGCGAACCGCCCGCGAACCGCCCGCGAACCGCCCGCGCGGCCTGCGCGCCGCCCGCGAACCGCCCGCGAACCGCCCGCGCCGCCCGCGAACCGCCCGCGAACCGCCCGCGAACCGCCCGCGAACCGCCCGCGCGGCCTGCACGCCGCCCGCGAACCGCCCACTCCCCGCTGCCGGCCCGCGCGCTACTTGCGCGGCCCGCACGCAGCCTGCTGCCGGCCCGCCGCTGCCGCTCGTGCGCACCCGCAGCCGCCGCCGCACGCACCCGCTGCCGGCCCGCCGCTGCCGCCCGTGCGCACCCGCAGCCGCCGCCGCACGCCCTCGCCTGTCGGCCCGCCGCTGCCGCCCGTGCGCACCCGCAGCTGCCGCCGCACGCCCTCGCCTGCCGGCCCGCCGCTGCCGCCCGTGCGCACCCGCAGCCGCCGCCGCACGCACCCGCTACCGGCCCGCCGCTGCCGCCCGTGCGCACCCGCAGCCGCCGCCGCACGCCCTCGCTGCCGGCCCGCCGCTACTGACTGTCCGCACCTGCAGCCGCCACCGCACGCCGCTACTGCCGGCCTACCACCGCAGCCCGTGCGCCCCTGCGACTCCTGCTAGTGCGTCTTTACAGCTACAGCGGCCCTACTCTGTCTACTACTGCTGCTACTGCTACTATCGCTATGGCTAGCCCTCCCGTTCTAGCTTTCGACGCCGAGGGCCGTCCAGTGAAGTTCGAAACCTGGCTCGATGACCTGCACCTGTTCCTACAGCTCACGGCCAAGGAGGATATTTCTCTGTACGACCATGCTCTCGGCCACGCTACTGCCCCTCTTACTACTGCTCCCCCCACTGAGCGCTCACAGTGGCAGACCCGTGACGCGCACGCTCGCTTCGCCATACGCAACTCCCTGCCGCTAGATGAGCGCGAGCACTTCGGCCAGTGCAAGACTGCTAAGGAACTGTACACCGCTGTCGTTGCCCGCTACTCCTCACCCGCTTCTGCCACGCTAGGCCGCCTCACTCTCCCCTACCTGTTCCCCGACCTGGCCTCCTTTCACACTGTCGCAGACCTCATCACCCACCTTAAGACTAGTGAGGCCCGCTTTCGCGCTGCCATGCCTGACGAGTTCCTCGCTAGCAACCCCCCCCCGCTCTGGATCACTCTCTACCACATCGTCACTCGCCTCCCTGACTCTCTGCGCGCAGTCAGGGACCACTTCCTCTCTCGCTCCCCCACCGAGCTCACCGTAGCCCTCCTCGAGAAGGAACTGCTTGCAGCTGAGGCCAGTATCGTCGCTGTAGGCACCTCTCGTGGCGACCCTCGCGGCCCCTTCTTTGAGGGGTGTTCCCCTTCCCCCCTCCTCCCCTCTGTCGCCTCTGCTGCTGCTGTCGACCTCCTTGGTGCTGAGAAGGTCGGGACTGCGTCTGCTTCGGGCGGGCGCCGCAGGAGCAAGGGGGGCAGGGGTGGGGGTGGCGGCGGAGGAGGCGGGGGTGGAGGTGGTGGCGGTGGAGGCGCGACTGGGGAGGCTAGTGGCGGCAGTGGGGGAGGTGACAGCAGCGGTGGGAGTGGTGGCAGGGGCGGAGGCGGCGGCGGAGGCGGAGGTGGTCGTGGCAGCGGCAGGGGTGGAGGTGGCCGGGGCGGAGGCGGAGGAGGTGGTGGTCGTGGAGGCACGGGCGGAGGCCAGAGTCAGCAGCCTGCCCCGACGCTTCAGGCCGCCCGTGAGTGGTATGCGCAGCGCGGCTTTACCTGCACGTACGTTATTCGCACAGGCGACCGCACTGGCCAGACGTGTGGGAGGGCGCACCAGACGCAGCGCTGCTTCGCGCGCCTCAACGACGCGTGGCGCACCCAGTTTCCTGACGCCACTGAGCTGCCGCGCTGGGCTGATCTGGAAAAGAGGGGTGTTGATATCTGGGCTCTAGACTTTGATGCTATTCTCACTGCCATGTATGCAATGTCTATTAGTGGAGAGGGTGCTCAGTACTTGCGTGTTCCGCCCGACCCGGGCATTCAGGCCAGCCCAGCTGCTGCTCTAGGTGCTAGTGTGTCTGCTCCCACAGGTCCTGCTGCAGCAGCTGCCCTAGGTGCTAGTGCGTCTGTGCCCCCTGGTACTGAGTCGACTGCAGCACTGCACACCTTCACACTGGACTCAGGTGCTTCTCGCTCTTTCTTTCGTGACCGCACTGTCCTTGAGCCACTAGCTCGGCCGGTTGCTGTCTCTCTTGCTGACCCCTCAGGGGGTCCGGTCATTGCGACCTCCTCCACTACACTTCCGTGTCCAGCGGTTCCGTCCGGCACGCTCTCAGGTCTCTACCTCCCCTCGTTCTCTACGAACTTGGTGGCGGGCTGTGCTCTGCAGGACGGGGGTGTTCACCAGTTCACCCCTGCCTACGAGCGTGTGACACATTGCACGTGTGCTCGGACGGGCCGCCACCTGGCTACTTTCACTCGGGAGCCGGGGTCGGACCTGTACACACTGACCACTGAGTCCCCTCAGGTAGCTGCGTCTGCGTCTGCGTCTGCGTCAGGTCAGCTGTCCGCCCCCTGCTCATGTCGCTCTCTGGCGCATGAGACTGTCCTCTGGCACCACCGCCTTGGTCACCCGTCTGTGCAGCGCCTTCGGGCCATGCACAAACGGGACCTTGTTGCTGGTCTTCCCAGGGTGCTCCCTCCCCTTCCCGACTCCCCTGCTCCTGACTGCATTCCCTGTGTCGAGGGGCGGCAGCGCGCCGCTCCTCACTCCTCCTCCTTTCCCCCGACGACTGCTCCCTTGCAGACGCTCCACATGGACGTGTGGGGCCCAGCCCGCGTCCGTGGTCAGGGTCAGGAGAGGTACTTCCTGATAGTTGTTGACGACTACTCGCGCTACACCACGGTCTTCCCCTTGCGCGCCAAGGGTGACGTCCCTGGTGTTTTGATCCCCTGGATCAGCCGAGCCCGTCTCCAGCTAGGCAAGCGCTTTCACTCGGACTTTCCTATCCTGCGCTTGCACTCTGACAGAGGTGGTGAGTTCGCCTCCGACCTCTTGGCAGCCTACTGTGCTGAGCACGGCATTGAGCAGTCGTTCACGCTTCCGGCCTCTCCACAGCAGAATGGGGTCGCTGAGCGCCGCATTGGCTTGGTCATGGAGGTCGCTCGTACCTCCCTGACCCATGCGGCTGCTCCCCACTTTCTGTGGCCGTTTGCGGTCCGGTACGCAGCGCATCAGCTCAACCTCTGGCCCCGTGTCTCCTTGCCGGAGACTTCCCCGACTCTACGGTGGACGGGAGAGGTTGGCGATGCGTCGCATTTCCGGGTCTGGGGATCTCGAGCTTTTGTCCGCGACACGTCCGCGGACAAGCTCTCGCGTCGCGCTGTTCCCTGTGTCTTTCTTGGCTTTGTTCCCGACGCGCCTGGATGGCAGTTTTACCACGTCACCTCGCGCCGGGTTCTGGCCTCTCAGGACGTCACTTTTGACGAGTCCGTCCCCTTCTACCGCCTCTTCCCCTACCGCACTGCCCCGCTCCCCCCCCCGCCTCTCTTCCTCGCTCCAGGTGCTGAGGTACCAGACCCCCTCCCCCCTCAGGGTGCCGCTCCCTCAGGTGTGTCCCAGGTAGACCCGGGTGAGCCTGTCGAGGTAGCTGTTGACTCGCGTCCTGCGTCTGGGGGTGCTGAGCCTGGGGGTGCTGAGCCTGGAGGTGCGGAGCCTGGGGGTGCTGAGCCTGGAGGTGCGGAGCCTGGAGGTGCGGAGCCTGGAGGTACTGAGCCTGGGGGTGCTGAGTCTGGACGTGCTGAGTCTGGGGGTGCTGAGTCTGGGGGTGCTGAGTCTGGGGGTGCTGAGCCTGAGCGTGCTCCACCTGGAGGAGCCCTCTCCTCCCAGCAGCTGCAGGAGAGGTACCTCGAGTACTGCCGCCTCCGGAGAGGTGCTTCTGGAGCTCGTCCCGGTACTTCCCCTCCTACCCAGGAGCTCCCCCCCATTCAGGTGATCCGCGAGTGGTACACGCGGCGCTGCAGTCTTCGTAGTGGTGCTCCTGGTGCTGCGGACCCGAGCGGTGGTGCTGTTGCTGGTGCTGAGGACCCGGACGCTGGAGCTGCTGCTGGTGCTGAGGACCCGGAGGGCTGGAGCTGCTGCTGGTGCTGAGGACCCGGGCGTTGGAGCTGCTGCTGGTACTGAGGACCCGACCGGTGGCGCTGCTGCTGGTGCTGAGGACCTGACCGGTGGCCCTGCTGCTGGTGCTGAGGACCCGGGCGTTGGAGCTGCTGCTGGTGCTGAGGACCCGACCGGTGGCGCTGCTGCTGGTGCTGAGGACTCGGGCGTTGGAGCTCCTACTGGTGCTGAGGACCCGGGCGTTGGAGCTGCTGCTGGTGCTGAGGACTCGGGCGTTGGGGCTGCCACTGGTGTCCCTGCTGCTTCTGGAGACGCTGCGCGGCCGCGACCGTACTTCGTACCGCTCCTTCAGCAGGTTCTTGGTCAGGCTCCTCCTCCTAGTCCTCCTCCCTCCGTCGAGTGTCCTCTGCCTGTCCAGCCGCAGTCACAGTTACCGCCTGCCTCGCCTCTCCCTGCTCCCTCTCCTTACGCTGGTCCCACAGGAGGTCTTACAGAGCGTCGTGAGCCTGAGTCTCGTCCTGCGTCGCCTGTTCGTACTGCTCGCACTGGTCGTCGTGTCCCACGTGAGCGTCCTCCTCCTGTCCCTGGCACTCACTACATGACTCTGCGTCCCTCCACTGCTCCGCAGCGTGTCCCGCTGCCGTCTCCTCCTGCGTCCTCTCTTCCTACTCTTCCTGACCCGGAGTCTGACTCCCGTCGTGCTGCCAGTCCCACTGTTACGCGTCTCCTCGCTACAGTTGTCACTGACCCGACCTTTGAGTCCTCTGCTGCGTCTGCTCTGGTCGCTGAGTTGGTTGACTTTGCTGCTCGCTGTCGCCTAGACTACGCTGCCAGCCTTGTCGCTGAGTCTGAGTCTGCGTCTGCCTGTCCTCCGTCCGTCGGGGGTGAGTGTGCCCTCGGCACGGACGTCCTTGAGGACAGACAGGAGGAGTTCCACTGCCTTGCTGCTGCTTTGCCCCGTCTCGTGTCCTTGCTAGTTGCCCCTGAGGGAGACCCGGATGCACTAGACATCCCGACCCCACGCTCTTACGCTGAGGCGATGGCGGGTCCCTACTCCTCTCAGTGGCAGACAGCCATGGACGCAGAGATGGCTTCCTGGAAGTCCACAGGCACCTACGTAGACGAGGTTCCCCCTCCTGGGGCGAACATCGTCAGTGGCATGTGGATTTTCAGGGTGAAGCGGCCGCCGGGTTCTCCGCCTGTCTTCAAGGCGCGCTACGTGGCTCGAGGCTTCAGTCAGCGAGAGGGAGTAGACTTCTTTCAGACCTTCTCCCCCACCCCGAAGATGACTACTCTTCGGGTGCTGCTGCACATAGCCGCTCACCGCGACTACGAGCTTCACTCTCTTGACTTCAGCACTGCTTTCTTGCAGGGCAGCCTGCACGAGGAGATCTGGCTGCGCCGCCCCCCTGGCTTCACTGGGTCAGTTCCTCCTGGCACCCAGTGGAGGCTTCAGCGGCCGGTCTACGGTCTCCGCCAGGCGCCACGTGAGTGGCACGACACACTGAGGACGACACTTGCGGCTCTTGGGTTCGCTCCCTCTACTGCTGACCCGTCGCTGTTTCTACGCACCGACACCTCGCTGCCGCCGTTCTACATCCTCGTGTACGTCGACGACTTGGTCTTTGCCACTGCTGACACCGCGGCACTCGCCCACGTGAAGTCGGAGCTGCAGAGGAGACACACGTGCACAGACCTGGGTGAGCTGACGAGCTATCTTGGCTTGCGGATCACCCGGGACAGAGCACGGCGCACCATCACCCTGACTCAGTCACACATGGTGCAGCAGGTTCTCCAGCGCTTCTGCTTCACGTACTCCTCGCCTTAGTCCACTCCTCTGCCTACCGGTCACTCGCTCTCAGCTCTGCCTTCGGATGAGTCCGTAGAGCCGAGTGGCCCGTATCCAGAGCTTGTGGGCTGCCTCATGTACCTGATGACCTGCACTCGACCTGACCTTGCATACCCTCTTAGCATCCTAGCACGCTATGTCGCTCCTGGCCGTCACCGGAAGGAGCACATGGATGCTGCTAAGAGGGTGTTGCGCTACTTGTGCAGTACGTCAGGCATGGGGCTTGTGCTTGGAGGGCGAGACCGGGTTGTTCTCACAGGGCACTCAGACGCTTCTTGGGCAGACGACCAGGCTACTCAGCGGTCGTCCCAGGGTTACACCTTCAGCCTTGGCTTTGGCTCAGTTTCTTGGCGTTCTACTCGCTCTTCTTCTGTTCTCAACTCCAGTTGTGAGGCTGAGATCTACGCCACAGCCATGGCTGCTCAGGAGCTACGCTGGCTGACCTACCTGCTGACCGACCTCGGAGAGCGGCCTCGTTCTCCTCCAGTGCTGTACGTCGACAACAAGGCTGCCATTGCCTTGTGTGAGGAGCACAGACTGGAGCACAGAACGAAGCACATCGCTCTGCGGTACTTCCTTGCTCGAGAGCTGCAGCAGCGTGGTCAGCTTTGTCTGCGTTACGTGGCCACGGAGGCCAACACTGCTGATGTGTTCACCAAGGCGCTTCAGCCTTGTGACCATCAGCGCTTTTGCACTCTGCTAGGCCTTGTACCTACTGGGCCTCACTTGCTTACCTCTTGACCTTGCTTGTACTGTGATCACTATATATATATGCCTACTTGTTTACTTTTGCTAGGTTGTGATCACTGTATCTCTTGCTTTGTTATAAACCTGCATGTGAACTGGTCTTGTGACCGCTTGCTTGTGCTCGGAATTTGTGTGGAATCCTTGAGATCCACCCTGAGCTTGCTTTGCTTTGCTTTGACTGGTCTTGTGACCCTGTGGTTGTCTCCCACTGCGCCTATGGGGGTGTGTCAAACATTGTATGTTTATATTGTGTAGGCTGTAGTGGGTTACACCTTAGGGGGTACACAAAGTTAGGGTTTCCTACTTGTACCAAACTCTGTGCTAGTTCATTTCATTCCTGCTCAGTTATTCTGACAGGTCGTCTCCCGCGCCACGCGCCGCTCGCATTACCTCCTCCTGACAACCCACCACATCGCAACCCCTGGGACACCATCGATTGGGGCAACAAACCATCGAGTCCGCGCCGCACTGTCTACGGACCTGCTCCCAAGCCGCCCGAACCTACTTTTGTCCCTAAAACCATCCCTGGAACCAACATCCCTCTCTCTGAGATTCGCGACAGAGAATTTCTGGCGCTCATTCTAACTACCGCCAACGACGAAGAAGCAGCAGAAGAAGCAGAAGAAGCTGCAGCAGAACCTGCCCCCGTAGCTGACGAAGACCCCAAAGAAGCTCGCGCGCGCTACATGCGCACCTTCGACTTTCGCGCTGACGACGCACTCTGGCACCAGCGCCTCGGACATCCTTCACGCGCGACGTTGAGAAACTGCATTGACGCAGGCGTCTTCGCCCTTGTAGCGCTCCTGCGCCCAGATGGCACCGAAGTGAGAGGTGCGACAAATCCGCGCAACTTCACCGTCTGCCCCGAAGCTGCGCTGAGTCACCAACCATTCCCGTTGCTCGAGCCAGGGACGAACCGCTACCCCAAGCTGCACAAGGTGTACAGCGACTTCCTGAACGTGGGGCACTGCGGAGTCGACGACGAAATGTACACGCTTACCTTCATTGACGCTGGAACACGCTACGTGTGGGTCGCGAACGTGGAAACCCGCGACAAAGCTTACGAGGTGTTCCACCTCTGGCTGGCGCACGCGCAGCGGCAGTCTGGGGAGAAGCTGAAAATTTGGCAATCTGACGGCGCAGCAGAGTTCAGGAGCAACCAGATGCAGACTTACCTGGCGCAAAAGGGAATCAAGCACCACATCTCTCTCCCCTACGCACACCAGCAGTAGGTGTCAGAATGAACGGACAGGAATGGTTGAACTAACAGAGAGATCAGTACAAATAGCAAACCCTAGAATTGTGTACCCCATATAGGCTAACCCACTGTAGCCTAACAAGCACAACATATATAATGTTTGACACACCCCATAGGCAAAGTGGGGGAGAGCAAGGGGTCACAAGACCAGTCAAAGCAAAACAAGCTCAGGGTGGATCTCAAGGATACCACACAAATTCCGAGCACAAGCAAGTGGTCACAAGACCAGTTCACATGCAGGATGATAATATAACAAGAGATACAGTGATCACAACCTAGCAAGTGTAAACATGCAGGTATATATATAAAGATCACAGTACAAGCAGAGTCAAGAAGTAAGTAAGTGAGGTCCAGCAGGCACAAGGCCTAGAAGAGTACAGAAACGCTGATGGTCACAAGGCTGAAGCGCCTTGGTGAACACATCAGCAAGGTTGGCCTCAGTGGCCACGTAACGCAGACGAAGCTGACCACGCTGCTGCAGCTCTCGAGCAAGGAAGTACCGCAGGGCGATGTGCTTCGTTCTGTGCTCCAGTCTGTGCTCCTCACACAAGGCAATGGCAGCCTGGTTGTCGACGTACAGCACTGGAGGAGAACGAGGCCGCTCTCCCAAGTCGGTCAGCAGGTAGGTCAGCCAGCGTAGCTCCTGGGCAGCCATGGCTGTGGCGTAGATCTCAGCCTCACAACTGGAGCTGAGAACAGAAGAAGAGCGTGTAGAACGCCAAGAAACTGAGCCGGAGCCAAGGCTGAAGGTGTAACCCTGAGACGACCGCTGAGTAGCCTGGTCATCCGCCCAAGAAGCGTCTGAGTGTCCAGTAAGTACAACTCGGTCTCGCCCTCCAAGCACTAGCCCCATGCCCGACGTACTGCACAAGTAGCGCAACACCCTCTTAGCGGCATCCATGTGCTCCTTCCTGTGACGGCCAGGAGCGACATAGCGTGCAAGGATGCTAAGAGGGTAGGCAAGGTCAGGTCGAGTGCAGGTCATCAGGTACATGAGGCAGCCCACAAGCTCTGGATACGGGCCACTCGGCTCTACGGACTCATCCGAAGGCAGAGCTGAGAGCGAGTGACCGGTAGGCAGAGGAGTGGACTGAGGCGAGGAGTACGTGAAGCGGAAGCGCTGAAGGATCTGCTGCACCATGTGTGACTGAGTCAGGGTGATGGTGCGCCGTGCTCTGTCCCGGGTGATCCGCAAGCCAAGATAGCTTGTCAGTTCACCCAGGTCTGTGCACGTGTGTCTCCTCTGCAGCTCCGACTTCACGTGGGCGAGTGCCGCGGTGTCAGCAGTGGCAAAGACCAAGTCGTCGACGTACACGAGGATGTAGAACGGCGGCAGTAAGGTGTCTGGGCGTAGAAACAGTGACGGGTCCGCAGTAGAGGGGGCGAACCCAAGAGCCGCAAGTGTCGTCCTCAGTGTGTCGTGCCACTCACGCGGTGCCTGGCGGAGACCGTAGACCGGCCGCTGAAGCCTCCACTGGGTACCAGGAGGAACCGACCCAGTGAAGCCAGGAGGGCGGCGCAGCCAGATCTCCTCGTGCAGGCTGCCCTGCAAGAAAGCAGTGCTGAAGTCAAGTGAGTGAAGCTCGTAGTCGCGCTGAGCGGCTATGTGCAGCAGCACCCGAAGAGTGGTCATCTTCGGGGTGGGGGAGAAGGTCTGAAAGAAGTCAACTCCCTCTCGCTGACTGAAGCCTCGAGCCACGTAGCGCGCCTTGAAGACAGGAGGAGAACCCGGTGGCCGCTTCACCCTGAAAATCCACATGCCACTGACGATGTTCGCCCCAGGTGGGGGAACCTCGTCGACGTAGGTGCGTGTGGACTTCCAGGAAGCCATCTCTGCGTCCATGGCTGTCTGCCACTGAGAGGAGTAGGGACCCGCCATCGCCTCAGCGTAAGTGCGCGGGGTCGGGATGTCAGGAGCATCCGGGTCTCCCTCAGGGGCAACTAGCATGGACACGAGGTGGGGTAAAGCAGCAGCAAAGCACTGGAACTCCTCCTGTCTGTCCTCAAGGACGTCCGTGCCAAGAGCACACTCACCCCCGACGGACGGAGGACAGACAGACTCAGACTCAGACTCAGCAACAAGGCTAGTGGCGTAGTCTAGACGACACCGGGCAGCAAAGTCTATCAACTCAGCGACCAGAGCAGACGCAGTAGAGGACTCAAAGGTAGGGTCAGTGACAACAGTAGCGAGGAGACGGGTGACAGTGGGACTGGCAGCACGACGGGAGTCAGACTCCGGATCAGGAAGAGTAGGCAGAGAGGACGCAGGAGGAGACGGCAGCGGAACACGCTGAGGAGCAGTGGAGGGACGCAGAGTCATGTAGTGAGTGCCAGGGACAGGAGGAGGACGCTCACGTGGGACACGACGACCAGTGCGAGCAGTACGAACAGGCGACGCAGGACGAGACTCAGGCTCACGACGCTCTGTAAGACCTCCCGTGGGACCAGCGTAAGGAGAGGGAGCAGGGAGAGGCGAGGCAGGCGGGAACTGTGACTGCGACTGGACAGGCGGAGGACACTCTACGGAGGGAGGAGGACAAGGAGGAGGAAGAACCTGCTGAAGAAGTGGTACGAAGTACGGTCGCGGCCGCGTAGCGTCTCCAGAACCAGCAGAGACACCAGCGGCAGGGTCCTCAGCACCAGCAGCAGCTCCACCGCTCGGGTCCTCAGCTCCAGTAGTAGCTCCAACGCCCGGGTCCTCAGCACCAGCAGCAGCGCCACCGCTCGGGTCCGCAGCACCAGCAGCAACTCCACCGCCCGGGTCCTCAGCACCAGCAGCACGTCCAACGCCCGGGTCCTCAGCACCAGCAGCAGCGTCACCGCTCGGGTCCGCAGCACCAGCAGCAGCGCCACCGCTCGGGTCCTCAGCACCAGCAGCAGCCCCAACGCCCGGGTCCTCAGCACCAGTAGCAGCGCCACCCCCAGGGTCCGCAGCACCAGGAGCACCACTCCGAAGACTGCAGCGCCGCGTGTACCACTCTCGGATCTGCTGAATGGGGGGGAGCTCCTGGGCAGGAGGGGAAGTACTGGTACGAGCTCCAGTAGCACCTCTCCGGAGGCGGCAGTACTGTAGATACCTCTCCTGCAGCTGCTGGGAGGAGAGGGCTCCTCCAGGTGTAGCACGCTCAGGCTCAGCACCTCCAGACACAGCACCCCCAGACGCAGCACCCCCAGACGCAGCACCCCAAGGCTCAGCACCTCCAGACTCCGCACCCCCAGACTCAGCACCTCCAGGCTCCGCACCCCCAGGCTCCGCACCCCCAGGCTCCGTACCCCCAGGCTCAGCACCCCCAGACTCAGCACCCCCAGGCTCAGCACCCCTAGCAGGACGAGAGTCGACAGCTACCTCGACAGGCTCACCCGGGTCTACCTGGGACACACCTGAGGGAGCGGCACCCTGAGGGGGGAGGGGGTCTGGTACCTCAGCACCTGGAGCGAGGAAGAGAGGCGGGGGGGGGAGTGGGGCAGTGCGGTAGGGGAAGAGGCGGTAGTAGGGGACAGACTCGTCAAAAGTGACGTCCTGAGAGGCCAGGACACGACGCGAGGTGGCGTGGTAGAACTGCCAACCAGGCGCGTCCGGGACAAAGCCAAGGAAGACACAGGGGACAGCGCGACGGGAGAGCTTGTCCGCGGACGTGTCGCGAACAAAAGCTCGAGATCCCCAGACCCGAAAACGCGACGCATCGCCAGCCTCTCCCGTCCAACGCAGTGTCGGAGAAGTCTCCGGTAAGGAGACACGGGGCCAGAGGTTGAGCTGATGCGCAGTGTATCGGACTGCAAACGGCCACAGAAAGTGGGGGGCAGCCGCATGAACCAAGGAGGTACGAGCGACCTCCATGACCAAGCCAATGCGGCGCTCAGCAACCCCATTCTGTTGTGGAGAGGCCGGAAGCGTGAACGACTGCTCAATGCCCTCCTGCTGACAGAAGGCCTCCAAGAGGCCAGAGGAAAACTCCCCACCTCTGTCAGAGTGCAGACGCAGGACAGGGAAGTCGGAGCGGAAACGCTCACTGAGCTGGAGACGAGATCTGCGGATCCAAGGGATCAAGACATCAGGGACGTCACCCTTGGTGCGCAAGGGGAAGACCGTGGTGTAGCGCGAGAAGTCGTCAACAACAATCAGGAAGTACCTCTCCTGACCCTGACCACAGACGCGGGCTGGGCCCCACACGTCCAAGTGGAGCGTCTGCAAAGGAGCAGTCGTCGGGGGGAAGGAGGAGGAGTGAGGAGCGGCGCGCTGCCGCCCCTCGACACAGGGAAGACAGGGAGGAGCAGGCGAGGGTGGGAGGGGAGGGAGAACCCTGGGAAGACCAGCAACAAGGTCCCGTTTGTGCATGGCCCGAAGGCGCTGCACAGACGGGTGACCAAGGCGGTGGTGCCAGAGGATAGTCTCATGCGCCAGAGAGCGACACGAGCAGGGGGCGGACAGCTGACCTGACGCAGACGTAGACGCGGACGCAGCTACCTGAGGGGACTCAGTGGTCAGTGTGTACAGGTCCGACCCCGGCTGCCGAGTGAAGGTAGCCAGGTGACGGCCCGTCCGAGCACACGTGCAGTGGGTCACGCGCTCGTAAGCAGGGGTGAACTGGTGGACACCCCCGTCCTGGAGCGCACTACCTGCCACCAAGTTCGTAGAGAACGAGGGGAGGTAGAGACCTGACAGTGTGCCTGACGGGACCGCAGGACAAGGAAGGACAGTGGAGGAGGTCGCAACGACCGGACCCCCAGAGGGGTCAGCGAGGGAGACAGCAACTGGCCGAGCGAGTGGCTCAAGGACAGTACGGTCACGAAAGAAACAGCGAGAAGCACCTGAGTCTAGTGTGAAGGTGTGCAGTGCTGCAGTCGACTCAGTACCAGCGGGCACGGACGCACTAGCACCTAGAGCAGCAGCCTCACCAGGACCTGGGGCAGCAGACTCACTAGCACCTAGAGCGGCAGCCGGACTGGTCTGAATGCCCGGGTCGGGCGGAACACGCAAGTACTGAGCACCCTCTCCACTAGTAAACATCGCATACATGGCAGTGAGAATAGCATCAAAGTCTAAAGCCCAGATATCAACTCCCTTCTTCTCCAGATCAGCCCAGCGGGGCAGCTCAGTGGCATCAGGAAACTGGGCACGCCACGCGTCAGTAAGGCGCGCGAAACAGCGCTGTGTGGGATGCGGCCTCCCACACTGCTGGCCAGTGCGGTCACCAGTGCGAATGACGTACGTGCAGGTAAAGCCACGCTGTGCATACCACTCACGGGCGGCCTGAAGCGACGGGGCGGGCTGCTGACTCTGGCCACCGCCAGCGCCTCCACGACCACCACTGCCGCCGCCACCGCCTCGGCCACCTCCACCCCTGCCGCTGCCACGACCACCTCCGCCTCCGCTGCCGCCTCCACCCCTGCCGCCACTCCCGCCGCTGCTGTCACCACCCCCACTGCCGCCACTAGCCTCCCCAGCCGCTCCTCCACTCCCACCGCCTCCACCCCCACCTCCTCCGCCGCCACCTCCACCCTTGCCCCCTCTGCTCTTGCGGCGCCCGCCCGAAGCAGACGCGGCCCCGACCTTCTCAGCACCAAGGAGGTCGACAGCAGCAGCAGAGGCGACAGAGGGGAGGAGAGGGGAAGGGGAACACCCCTCAAAGAACGGGGTGCGGGGGTCGCCACGAGAGGTGCCTACAGCGACGATGCTCGCCTCAGCTGCAAGCAGTTCCTTCTCGAGGAGGGCAATGGTGAGCTCAGTGGGAGAGCGAGCGAGGAAGTGGTCCCTGACTGCGCGCAGAGAGTCAGGGAGGCGGGTGACGATGTGGTAGAGCGTGATCCAGAGCGGGGGGGGGTTGCTGGCAAGGAACTCGTCAGGCATAGCAGCGCGAAAGCGGGCCTCACTGGTCCTGAGGTGGGTGATGAGGTCAGCGACTGTGCTGAAGGAGGCGAGGTCGGGGAACAGGTAGGGGAGGGTGAGGCGGCCTAGTGTGGCAGAAGCAGGCGAGGAGTAACGAGCAACTACAGCAGTGTACAGGTCCTTAGCAGTCTTGTGCTGGCCAAAGTGCTCGCGCTCATCTAGCGGTAGGGAGTTGCGAATAGCGAAGCGAGCGTGGGCGTCACGAGTCTGCCACTGCGAGCGCTGAGTGCTGTCTGCAGTGGTAGGAGGGGCAGTAGCGTGACCGAGGGCATGATCGTACAGCGAAATATCCTCCTTGGCAGTGAGCTGTAGGAAGAGGTGCAGGTCATCTAGCCAGGTGTCAAACTTCACTGGGCGGCCCTCAGCATCGAAAGCAAGCACGGGAGGACTGGCCATAGTGGCAGCAGTAGTAGCAGTAGGAGCAGTAGTAGTAGCAGCTGTAGTGAGAAGAACAGCTGTAACAGCAGGAACAGGGACAGTAGGTGCTGCAAAACCCTAAACCCTAAACGATTCGCGGGTGGCGCGGTTCGGTTCAGGTAGGGCGGCGCGGCTCGGGTAGGGCGGCGCGGCTCGGGTCGCGCGGGTTGGCTCGGTCCTGGAGGGGCTGTGGCGGTCGCGGGCCGGTCGGAGCCGTAAGGGGCCGTAAGGGGCGAGCGCGGGGCCGACGGGGCCGTAAGGGGCGAGCGCGGGGCCGACGGGGCCGCTAAGAGCGAGCGCGGGGCCGACGGGGCCTTAAGGGGCAAGCGCGGGGCCGACGGGGCCTCTAAGGGGCTGCGACGGGGCCGACGGGGGCCTTTAAGGGCGAGCGCGGGGCCGACGGGGGCCTCTAAGGAGGCGAGCGCGGGGCCGACGGGGCCTGAAGGGGCGAGCGCGGGGCCGTAAGGGGCGAGCGCGGGGCCGTAAGCGGTGAGTGCGGGGCCGTAAGGGGCGAGCGCGGGGCCGTAAGGGGCGGGCGCGTGGGCCGACGGGGCCTTAAGGGGCGGCGCGCGGGTCGCTAAGGGGCGGGTCGCGGGTCGCGGGGCCTTAGGGGGCCGTGAAAAACGAGGCGCCCTAGGGCGCAGGTAGGTAGGTAGGTAGGTAGGTAGGTAGCGGTGGGCCCTAAAAAAAACGGTCCTAGCGAAGGACCTGCTCTGAAACCATGTCAGAATGAACGGACAGGAATGGTTGAACTAACAGAGAAATCAGTACAAATAGCAAACCCTAGAATTGTGTACCCCATATAGGCTAACCCACTGTAGCCTAACAAGCACAACATATATAATGTTTGACAGTAGGGCGTAGCTGAGCGGACGAACCGCACGATTATGACAAAAGTGTGGGCGTTGATGAAGCAATCGAAGCTGCCGCCGATCTACTGGACCTACGCGATGCACCACGCCGTGCGGGTGCACAACCTGCTTTCAACCACCGCAATCACCGGCAACCTGTCCCCGCACGTCAAATGGACCGCGACTAAGGGGGACACATCCATGCTCCGCGTGTGGGGGTGCATGGTGCAATACCGCCCGCCGACATCAACCATCGGCAAATTTGCCAGCCGCGCGCGCTGGGGAATTCACCTCGGCATCAGTCACGAGCACAAGGCATGGATCGTGCTGGACCTCCTCAGTCAGAAAACCGCCCACGCTCGCGATGTAATCTTCTACGAACGCCTCTTCCTCGAGCAGTTCCGCCACGACGAGCATACGAACGCGAACCGCGTTTACGCAAACGATAAGCATAGCTATGCAACGCCCGAAGACGAAGCCGCTGCAGCAATCCTGGAGCAGGATACAAGGGGCGAGTTCACATGGGGAGATCGCCACAGCAGCGACGACGACGACGACGATTCCTCTCGAGGAGGGATGGGCGGAACATGCAGAAGCGGCAGAGGCGCAGCACCACCTGAACCAGATAGCGATGATGACGATGTGCAGGAAGTCATCCCGCAACGTCGCCACGACAGCACCGTCTCAGGACTGCAGCTGCTCGGGCTCCACACCGCAACCTCGAAGGCACCACGCGTCATCGAGCCGCGAAACCCACGCGAAGCTCTCACTGGACCACACAGTAAAGAATGGCGCGAGGCGATGGACGCGGAAATCAAGGCGCTCGAATCCCGAGACACCTGGGTGTTAGTCGACCGTGCGGCAATCAAAGGCGCAGATTTTCTCTCTGGCAAATGGGTCTTCCGCGTGAAGACCGCAGCAGACGGAACGATCGAGCGCTTCAAGGCGCGTTGGGTGGTGCACGGATACGACCAAAGGCACGAGATCGACTTCCCAGACGTTCGCTCCGGTCAGCCGCCACACGTCCGTCCGAATCCTGCTCGCCATCGCAGCCGCAAGGCACCTGCCTCTTCGCCAGATCGACGTGAAAAACGCGTTCCTATACGCGTAAGTAGAGGCCGCGATCTACGTGGAGCAGCCACACGCATACGGCGAACGGGATTCGTGCGTATGCCAGCTACGCAAGTCCCTTTACGGGATAAAACAGGCACCGAGGCTTTGGCAGCAATATCTGCGCAACATCTTGCTTGAATTTGGGTTCAAGCAGATGCCGCATGATCCAGGGATGTACCGCCGCGGTTTTCGCGGCGAGTACATTCTCCTCACGGTCTACGTCGACGACTTGCTCTACACAGGGTCGAGCAATGAGTTACTCGAGCAGTTCGAGAAAAGCCTGGCGGGGCGCGTCGACATCACGTGCAACTACGAGGTGAAGCAATTATTAGGACTCAACATCCCCTACGCGCCTGAGGCCATTCATCTCTCAGCGGCTAAGTACGCAGAGGAGTTAGGGAAGCGGTTCAACATTTCACCTGCACCGCTCTCTACTCCCTACCGAACTCCTGGACCGAACCACAAACCTGACAACAAAGCCCTGTCCCCCGCTGGAATTCAGGCCTACCAACAGCAGCCGGGATGCCTGCTCTTTGCCTCTGTCACATGCAGGCCAGACCTCTCCTACATCGCAAGTCAGCTGGCCCAGTACTCACGCAAACCAACGGCTGAGAATCTTCTGGACCTGCAGCGCGCCCTACAGTTCTTCGTTTCAACGCCCAAGATTGGTCTGTACTCAGCGGCGTGGTCAAGCAGGTAAAGTTGAGCTACGGCGAGGAGTGAAGGGGGGTGTTACGAATAGTAATGAATGAAGACTACAGTGCACTCCTGACCGCAGCTAAAGTAAGCATGCAGTATCAAGAACGAATGCGAAGAGTCGAAGTTGACTCGAAGCGTCAGATGGTTAGAATGCATCTGGACCGTTGGAGTAGACGGCATCGGGCAGCTGCAGGCAAGAGGAATTGGCGGGAACAGTTTCGTAACTGTACGCGCCGCACGGTTGGGAATGAATTTGAATAAGGGAATGTACCCCTTAGAGTACATGGCTAGCTAGGTTGTTTCGTCTTCCCTGTACTCATATTTATATTTGCTGTATTTGCATGTTTTAATTCATCTCAAGCATTTTACATTCACTCTGCTATTGAGGTCAAGGGCCCACCTAGTCTATCTACCTGCGTGCGATCCTTCCTGAGTAGATCCTGATGGCGATCATCTTCTGATTGCAGCATAACGAAGCTTGTGAATAAATGAACTGGCGATAGAACGAGAAGGCATGCGATTATATAGCGAGACAACCTAGCTAGGCGGGAACCTCGGGAACACGAGGTTGGGTGCAGGTTGGGAAGGCGACGCGTGGTTGCTTCGGCAGCAAGCAATGTGGCCGAATGTGCATCTCCGAAAGTTGGGGTTGGAATGAAAGAAGGGTTTTTTGCTTGCAGACAACTCAAAACAGGATTGCACCCTACGTGTTGGTAACATTGGCCTCGGTAATGCAATCCTCGCTTGCTCCTGCAACTCCGCTCGTAAGCGTGACTGGTGCTAGGAATTTTCCTGCATGCCTCTTTATTTGGGATCGCTGAAGACCCTGTGGCTGTGTCCCGCGAGCATCCCTCGTGGCACGCACTTGAGCTACCATCGGCGCGGCGAGGCGTCATGGCGACGGCGCACATCCCGCTCAACCAGCACCCCGATGTCGTCAGGTACCCCTCCGCTGCCGCTCCCCTACCTCCTTTGCCAATGAACCTCGCTTCTCTATGCCTCTCTTGTGCGTCTCCTCTGCTTGTTCGAGCTCATTGGGCCTCTCCCAGTCCCAGCGTTAGCTACTCCCGCGTCTTCTCGCCGCTCGCCCTCTCCACGCAGGTGGCTGCCCGCGCTCTCCCCGCTGCAGGCGGATCGCCCGCTCGCCCTCGCCGCGTGGGACTACCGCACGTGCTCCGCGCACCTGCACGCGCTCCTCCTCTCCCCGCCGCAATCCCCCGCCTCGCCCCCCGCCTCCTCGTCCCTTGCGCCCACGCTCGCGCCCCTGGGCGCGTGGCAGCTGCCGGCGCGCGCGTCCCGCCTGTCCGTGTCCGCGCTGCCGGACGGGCGGTCGCTGCTGCTGCTGGGGTCGCGCGGCGGGCATGTGAGCGCGCTGCTGCTCGACGGATGGGACGTGCTGGGCGCGGAGGGCGCGCTCGCGGACGCGCTGCAGCATGGGGACGCGGGGGAGGGGCGCGGGAGCGACGAGCGCATGGAGGGAGTGGATGGGGGGAATGGGGTGGGCAAAGCGCGTGCGGGGAGTGATGAGGGGAAGAGGAGGGCGGGGACAGGGCTGCTGGTGGGCGGGGGCGGGGAAGGGGCGGGAGGCAAGGGGGAAAGGGCGGGCGGGGACAGAGGCATAGCGCTAATAACGGCTGCGCCAAGGGGGGCGGGCGGGCAGGGGCACGAGGGGCGCGTGACGGCAGTGGACTTCCGCGCAGACAACGCGCGCTGCCTGTCCGCGGGGGCGGACGGGCGCGTGCAGGCCATGGCGCTGGTGGCGGGGCACTGGGTGGCGGACGCCCTGCTGGCGGACGCAGGGGGCGCACAGGGGGCAGGGGCGGGGGCAGTGGCGGTGACAGCAGGCAGGTGGCGCGCGGCAGCGGAGGCGGTGACAGGCAGCATGGGGGGCGCGGTGCAGCTGTGGGACGTGCGCGCGGGGCCCGCCCATGCACCCGCTGCCACGTGCAGCGTTGCGTGGTGAGTGCTGCTGCCGTCACTGCAATGCAATGCCTCAGGCGTGCGTCCGCGAGCGTGGGTATGTAGCATGCATATGCATGTATAGTGCATCCCACTGCCTCTGCGCCTGCTCTATGGTTGCTTGCTCTGTGGTTAAACCCCCCACCGTGTGTGCTGAGCGCCCTCGTGCCGTGCAGGTCGCGAGCAGCACCGTGTGCAGTGGGGGGCATCAACGACATTGCCATCCACCCATCGCGCAACCACCTCGCCCTGGTATGTCCCACCACTGCTGTGGTACGTGCTGCTGAGGTAAGCGCACCAGCTAACGGGCAATACGTTTTCTGGCCCGACCACCTGAGGCACCACATGCATGCCTCGTGCACCCCACATCACTGCCGCCCTGTGCCCCTCAGCAGCACCTATATCCACTCTCAGTTGACCTGCCTGCCTGCATGCTCGCCTCCAGGTGCCTCACACTTCCACCACTGTCTTTTCTCCTCTCCCAACCGCCCTCCCACCTCTCTTCCCCCTCTCATCCCGCCTGCGACGGTGCCAGGCAGCAGGGTCGCAGGGCGTGGTGATGGCGTGGGACCTGCGCCACCTGCACCACCCGCTGCTGCTCTTCGGCTCCACAGCTGCTGTGCCCGCGTCTCCCGCACCAAGTGTGCGCGGGGCAGAGTGGGCGCGGGGGGACGTGTGGGAGGTGCAGTTCGACCCGCTCACACACCTCTCGCTGCTCTCCTCCGCGCGCCCCACTGCTGCCACCACCGCTGGCGCTGCTGCTGTGCCGCCCATGCTGGCGTGCTGCGATGACGGCCTGCTGTCCCTGCTGCATGCAGGTGAGCAGCGGGAGGTGCGCCTTCAGTGCATGCATGGGTGGCACCATCACTGCCAGTGCCACACTCTCACCACCGCACCACACCGCACCACACCACCTTGTCCATGGCCATGTTATCTTCCGACACTGATGCGCCCACCACCAGCCTCATTGCATGGGATAGAGCTGCAGCAAGCATTGCCTCCCTGCGTGTGCATGTGAGCATGTGAGCATGTTCGTGTGCGTGTGTGGGTGTGAGTGTGCATGCATGGTCGTGCCCCCCCTCAGGAGGAGCGGTGCAGGACATCATGCACGCGCCACACGCCATCAACTCCTTCGATGTCGAGCCCTCCTTCGGTCAGGTGTGTTTCACCGCTCTGTGTCACCCTGCACCACCGTGTGTCACTCTGCACCACCGTGTGTCACCCTGCACCACCACCATGCGCTGCTCTTTGCATGCACTCCCACCTATCCGCTTACATGCCTGTACCTCCATCATCATTGCCTACACTGTCCCAGGCCTGATCCCGTTACACCACTTACTTGCACTCAAAGGTGGGCTTTACCACCATCGCGTGTCAATCAAGGCTTTGTGTGCTGCGATTCTAGCACCATCGCGTGTCAATCAAGGCTTTGTGTGCTGCGATTCTACCACCATCGCGTGCCAATCAAGGCTTTGTGTGCTGCGATTCTAGCACCATCGCGTGCCAATCAAGGCTTTGTGTGCTGCGATTCTAGCACCATCGCGTGTCAATCAAGGCTTTGTGTGCTGCGATTCTACCACCATCGCGTGCCAATCAAGGCTTTGTGTGCTGCGATTCTAGCACCATCGCGTGCCAATCAAGGCTTTGTGTGCTGCGATTCTAGCACCATCGCGTGTCAATCAAGGCTTTGTGTGCTGCGATTCTAGCACCATCGCGTGTCAATCAAGGCTTTGTGTGCTGCGATTCTACCACCATCGCGTGCCAATCAAGGCTTTGTGTGCTGCGATTCTAGCACCATCGCGTGTCAATCAAGGCTTTGTGTGCTGCGATTCTAGCACCATCGCGTGCCAATCAAGGCTTTGTGTGCTGCGATTCTAGCACCATCGCGTGTCAATCAAGGCTTTGTGTGCTGCGATTCTAGCACCATCGCGTGTCAATCAAGGCTTTGTGTGCTGCGATTCTAGCACCATCGCGTGCCAATCAAGGCTTTGTGTGCTGCGATTCTAGCACCATCGCGTGCCAATCAAGGCTTTGTGTGCTGCGATTCTAGCACCATCGCGTGTCATTGATTCACTTGTTTGCGTGTGTTACATTCCCACGTATCACTTTTTCGTTCTCATTCGCCTCGCTACACCCGCCCCTGCTGCATATGTGCCTCGATCTGTGCATGGCAGCACGTGGTGGCATCGGGGTACCATGCCATCACATACGTGTGTCGCCCCAAGCTGCCATGACCCTGCCCTCCACACCACTGTCAGCCTGCTCACGCGCCTCTGCAGCAGTGCTGTCATGCGCACGGTGCATCTGCTCCCTCTCCTCCAGCTCTCGTTGGTGCTCACAAGGCCACGGCTCTCGAGTCATTCAGGCCAGCTGCACGTGCCTACCTCCTGAGCTGTTAAGTTGACCAGGAATGTTGCACGCTTGAATTGATTGCGAAGCACCTGGCAAGCATGGCGGGAGCATGCGTGCTGGGCAGTTCTGTGTAATGTTGCTTTGCTTTGGCAGGGGCTGTGGATGCCCAAACCCTGTTCTAGATGGCAGAGAAATAGTTTTGGTTCACAGGCCAACTTAGGTGAAACTTGAAGATGGACACGAGAATAGGAGCTTGCAGGCACACTAACACCAGAGCAGTGATGATCAGATTTCATGCAAACAAAGACTGTTCAGTTTAGGGATACAGAAGCATCTGATCCGAGGACCTTACAGTCTGACCATACCATTCTTGACTTTTTGAGATTGCTTCAAGTTTCCTTTAGTGGGGCGGTAGTTATTCGTCCAAGATGGACAAACGGAAAGCAAACTACATGAGATCGTCGGTTCCAACCGTTGCAGGGAAGTTGACTCACCTTCCACTGCTACCAGTGCCAGTATGCCAATCCTAACAGAGTACAGTGTAGAGCCTTCGGACTGTCACTAGGTCGCTCAAGCCTTCAGTCAGCTTGCGAAAAACAAAGCATCTGTGCCTACCAAGATTCCAAGCAAGCCCCCAACGCTAGATCTGAAAGTGTCACCCAAGCCATGCGACTGAGCAGAGCACAGATCTAAATGCAGAATCAACAGCTGTACGCATGCCGCCCAGCCCAGCCCACCAAAGCACGCGTGGGCCGGACGCCTAGCATCCCTGAACCGTGTGCAAGCAGCCGTGCCAGCATGAGGTGCTGGTGCCTAGCGTGGAGCCTGGTTGTAGTGCGTGCTCTTGTCCTTCTTCTTGGCTGCCGCCAGCCGCGCTGCTCGCTCCTTGGCCTCTGCAGCAGCCTTGGCGGCGGCATCAGCGGACCCGCCCTTCTTGGACTTGCCCCCCACCTTGCTGGCCAGCTTCTTCAGCCGCTCCGCATCCACTGCTGCCACCGCTGCTGCTGCGTCTGCAGCGCCATTGGCAGGCTCGTCCTTGGGTTTGTCAGAGTCGGTGGGGTGCTGCTCGTCCTTGGGCTTGTCCGTGTCGGTGCCGTCCTTGTCCTTGCCCTTGTCCTTCTTCGCCTTGCGCCGCTTCGAACTCTTGCTCTCCGTCAACGCTGGCGCCGCGCCCCCTGCCCCGCCCTTGCCGTCTGCACCCGTACACGCGGGAGTGGAAGGCGCGGGGAAGTGGGAAGAGGGAGCGAGGGGAGAGGGGGCGAGGAGGATGGGGAAAAGGGGAAAAAGGGGAAAAGGGGAAAAGGGGAAAAGGGGGAAAGGGGAAAAGGGGGCGAGGGAGGCAGATGGGAGGAGAGCGGAGCGACGGATGAGTGGTGTAGGAGGGAGAATAGAGGCCATGCGGGCCGTGTCAATGTCAGCATGCGAGGGAGGTAGACACAACGGCACACATGGGCATGAGATGCGGAAAGGGCCGGAGGGCGGTGGGGAGGGAGGATGGAGGGAGAGGTGGGATGAGAGAGTGTAGGTGTGTGTGGAGGCTGCGGGTCGGAATGTAGATTTGAGAGCGGGAGAGAGAGGGGGAGAGAGTGGGAAAGAAAGAGAGAGGGAGATATAAATATATATATATATAGAGAGAGAGAGAGAGAGAGAGAGAGAGAGAGAGAGAGAGAGAGAGAGAGAGAGAGAGAGAGAGAGAGAGAGAGAGAGAGAGAGAGAGAGAGAGAGAGAGAGAGAGGAGAGAGAGAGAGAGGGGAGGAGGGAGGGGAGAGGGAGAGGGGGGGGGGGGGAGGAACGGAGGGAAGGGGGAGGAAGGCGAGGCAGACAGGAAAGAGCGATAGAGAGTGAGAGACAGAGGCGGAGAGAGGGAGAGAGTAGATCGCAACGGGCCTGGGTTCACTAGGCTAGAAACGCATGCAGACGCAAGCAGCTGTATTTGCGGCCGTGTTATTACAAACAGTGGTTGATCCCAACGGCCTCCTCTCACGGTCTAACAATGGCCGCATGGTGTGTGCGGCGAGAACGTCACTCCCCATTCACCACTCCGCGGGTAGAAATCTAGCAGCCCCGGCCTAGGCGTTTCTCGCAATCGTACCCTCTACCGCTGCAAAGCGTTCCCCTAAACCCCTCCCGCGGCGGAGTAAAACATTCCGGCCGAGTAACCAGGGATCAGTAAACCCTAACTGGCTGCACAACATTCCGTTTCCGCATGTCCAGGTTGACCCGCTGATTTCTCGCTTTCCAAAAACCCTTATTGGTAAGGCAAAGAGGTATTCCGAGGAAAGGCAAGGACTCAGACATAAACATCACCGAAGCGGAGAAAAACGCGCGGCGCGGCGCCGCAACCTAGTGAAGTGCAAGATGCGGTGCAATTCCATCCGTGCGACGCTCACACGCGCGCGGCACGGCGGCAGGCTGACCTTGTTGGTCGGCGGCGGGTTTACTATCGGCGGAGGCGAGGCCGAGCTCGGCAAGCACGGCGTCGAGTTCCGCGAGTTCCTTCTTCTTCTGCTCCTTCTTCGACAGCTGCCGATCCAGCTCCTTCTCCCTCTCCTTCGCTGCCGCAGCTGCCGCCGCCTGCTCCTGCTGCGACGGCGGAGCCTCGGCAGGCGCGTGCGGTTTCTCGTCGTCGTCGTCGTCGTCCTCGTGCTCCTCGTGCCCGCCCACCTCGTCGGCGAACATCTCGTCCTCCGATTCGCTCTCCTCCGCCTCGCCCGCACCTTCGCCTGCGCGGCTGCCGCCAGCGCCAGCGTGCGCGTGGGCTTGCGCGGGCGGGGGCGGCGCGGCGGTGGCGAAGTAGTCGTCGTCGTCATCTTCGCAGTCCGCCCATGACGACACCGTCACGGCCGCCGACCCCCAGATCTGCCCGTCGCCTGGGGCTTGCGACGCCGCTGGCGCTCCGTGCGGCGCGTCCTTGGGCGCTTTGTCCTTCTTCTTGGACGCGGACTTCTTCTTGCGACCCTCGAGCGCGGCGAAGATGTTCGAGCTCGTCAGCGATGGCGCGGCGTCATGCCGGGCACCCCCGACCATGGTCCTCGTCGCAGCGCGGCAGTCCTACCCTACAGTAGCGCGATGGCCGAAATTCCCGCCAATCCTCCGTGAAACAGCGACGCCCGGAAAAGACGATGGCAACTGTAGGTTATTTAGGTTATTCGTGGACGGGGAGAGCACTCGACAGAAGCGCGGAAATCGATTGTCACCGAGGAAAAAAATCGAGAATTCAAGAGCGCAGCGACGGCTAGGGGCGTGGGTTTGAGGAGAAAGAGGGCGCATAGACTAGGCGAGTTGTACTTTCACGAGAGGGCCAGGCGAGTGCGAACAAAGGTTGCACGAAGAACGGGGAAGGCAAACGGGAAACCAACGTCTCAAGCTAGCCGCCCGTGGCTGAATCGATGACGGGGAGTGAATGGATGGATTGTGGCGGGAGCCAGCCAATAGGATCATTGCGGGTTGATGCGTTTTGCCATGCTGACCGCTTCTCCATCCCCAACAGGGTGAGCCGATGGCGAGATCCCCATGAAGGTGGCTACAAGGCCGCTCAGAAAACTCTCGACCCTAATCGACGGCTATCCTTCCAGGAGCTCTTGGGAAGAGCGGCTCATCCACGTCAGCAGGATTTCGCGAGCTGCGAAAAGACATGCTGCTTCACCATGGAAATACATTCAATAGCCTTCGTCGCGACAGCACATAATTGCTTCCTCTCTGATAAGAGCTCAACTTATGAGCTTGAAATTAAGAATAAAAAGTACTGCATACAACATGGGTGTTGGACATACAAGAAAAATCTTTCTGAATATTTTCTTAGGAGTAATCCATAAAATAAGTATTTTCAACAGCAGAACAGGCCTTGAAAGACCATGGGAAACATCAGCTTTGGTCTCGTGTGGGTGTTGGTAGGGGGATATACCAAAATCATATCAGATTATGAGACCCATTTCCGTATTGCCTACCCTCGGGTCTACAACTGAGGTGATCTCGGGTGATTACGGTACACTCAGGGCTGACTATTCAAAAAATTCCAGTCTGACGTTCTGGGGGGTCTGAAAAAAATTAGTCTGAGGCTCATTTCCCAGAGAATGGCTACTCTGATTTTCCAGGTTCCGTAAAAACACAAGTCTGAAGTACTCGGACTTCACATGGCGAAATCAAGCACGGCGTTTCCCTCGCTGACACCGCGTAGCTACAGCGATGGTCCCACGTGAGTGAAACAGCGAGGCAAGTGGTAGAATTCCAAGGGAAAAGGGTGGAAAAAGTTCTAAGTACAGATTTTGCGTGTGAGCGCGGTGAAGTTCTTCGTACCCTGCAGAAGGTATGCAGAAAGTACACATCCGCATTTCAGATCTGTACTCCTTGTAGTATGAAGACCCATTATCGGCTAAGTCACTACTCTGAAATTCTCAGTATCCAAAAACAACGAAGTCTGAAGCACTCATGTTTGAAAATCTTACAACTCTGAAAAATCAGGATCCGTAGGAAAATACCCTGAGATTTCAGACAATCAGACTATTTTAGTCTGATAAAATCAGCCCTGGGTACACTCCCTTTGCTAGAAAAACATAATGTCAGCGTAGCGGAAACGTGTTTGTAGAAAGAACTGGATGAGAAACTTGCAGTAGACATGGATTGATTGATTGGATCATGGAAGAAGTGACAAAGCAGGGTATTTATGTATCCATCTACTATCAGAATATTATGCTCTAGCCTGTAGTGGGGTGCTCTATAGCGAGTACAACCCTTCTAGGGTTTGCTATTTGTATCCCCATTCTTGCTAGTGTAAGCCCTCCTTTCTTCATTCTTACTTTCTACTGCTAGTTCTGACATGCTATCAGAGCAGGTCGACCCTCCTGGGTCGATCCTGTGGGTGGGCCCACCACCTCACTGCTTCCGCTGCTACTGCTACTCTGTGTGTTGCACGCCCCGTGGCGTGCGACGGATTTTTCATCCCGCCGCGCGCTCGGAGCGTGCGGCGGTTTTCTGCCCGCCGTGCGCCCCGAGGCGCGCGGCGGCTTTCTGCCCCGTCACTCCGCGCGTCGCCCCCCGTGAGGCGCTGCGACGGGCGACGGGGACCCGCGCGTCGCCCCCCGTCGCCCGTCGTGGCCCGCGCGACCTGCGTAGGGCCCGCGCGCGGCCCGTACTGCCTGCGCGCGGCCCGTACGGGCTGCGCCAGGCCCGCGCGCGGCCCGTACGAGCTGCGTCAGGCCCGCGCGCGGCCCGTACGGGCTGCGCCAGGCCCGCGCGCGGCCCGTACGGGCTGCGCCAGGCCCGCGCGCGGCTCGGGCCGCCTGCGCGCGGTTCGGGAGGCTGTGCCAGACCCGTGGGCGGCCCGTTCTTCGCTGCCCCTGTCCTCCCCGCTGTCCCCCGTGCTTCTGAAGGCGCCCCACCCCTCCTTCTGCCCGTACTCCTGGATTAGGGTTTGGGGGTGGGGGGTATGGGGGTGCAGCTTCTGTGTGCCGTTCCCTGCTCCTCCTCCTCCTCCTCCGTCTCCCTGTGCTGCAGCTGCCGCTGAGGGGGGGTGGACCTGTTGGAGCCGTCGGAGTGGTACTAAGGGGGGGGTGAAGGGGGAGTGGAGCTAGCGGTGTAGCAGCGGGTGTGTGTCAGGGGGAGTGGGATAGTTTGGGGAGGTTGAAGGGGGTGGCCGCCGTGAAGCCAGCAGCTCCAGTCGCCCGTGAGACCGTTGCGCCAGTCGCCCGTGAGCCCGTTGCGCCAGTCGCCCGTGAGCCCGTTGCTCCAGTCGCCCGTGAGTCCGTTGCTCGTCTGCCGCTACTTTCAGCCGCGGAGCCAGTTACTCCAGTAGCCCGTGTGCCAGTTGCTCCAGTTGCCAGTGTGCCAGTTGCTCCAGTTGCCCGTGTGCCAGTTGCTCCAGTTGCGCCGTGTGCCAGCAGCTTCAGCTTTCGCCCACTACCTCCTCTCCTCTCATAGTCTCTTTCCTCCTCCTCACTTGCCCGTTGTGACTACCACTAGCTTTGCTCATAATTGTGAACTTTAAACTATTGCTTCTTGAACTTGTGCTCAGAATGTGTGGTGACATTGTGATCCACCCTGAGCTTGTACTGCTTTGCTTGCTCTGTTGATTACACCCCACTTTGGCTATGGGGGTGTGTCAGAATATTATGCTCTAGCCTGTAGTGGGGTGCTCTATAGCGAGTACAACCCTTCTAGGGTTTGCTATTTGTATCCCCATTCTTGCTAGTGTAAGCCCTCCTTTCTTCATTCTTACTTTCTACTGCTAGTTCTGACATGACATCTACCACTCATAGAATGACCCTATCTTTTACTATCTGAAGTGGGACTTAGCGAAAAGGATCGTTCAGGGTTGATCGCAGACAGTTTCGCAGCGGAAGTATTGAACTCAGGTCAGAGTGAATGTAAATGACTGAGATTGATAATAGCATAGAAATACAAAGGAATGCGAAATTACCTATACTAGCCATGTACTCTAAGGGGCATATTCCCTTATTGCATTGAAATTCAAACCGTGCGGCGCGGGAACCAGTTTCAAACCTGTTCCCGCTCTTTTTGGATCGAATGTTTCTGCCTGCATCGGTCTTGATCAGACGGTTGCTGTGTCGCTTCGACTCTTCTGACTCCTCGACTTCGTACTCGATAGAGTTGGCTCTTGCAGCATACAGGAATGCATTCTCATACAACTTCATATCGTGACACTCCCCTTCATTCCTGGACGCGAAGGGTGCTGACTCGCTTGACCACTCCGGTGAGGTCGGAGCAGTGCTTGAACTGCTGACGTGGCAGACGCTTGGTGAGAAAGTCGGCTGCCATCTCACTGCGAGGTCAACCTTGCCGTGGTCAATTTCGTCTTTGACGAAGAAGTACCGCAGTGCGATGTGCTTTGTGCGGTTCACGAACCCAGGCTTGTTCGCGATCTTGATGGCGCTCTGGTTGTCGCAGTGAAGGCGAAAGGTAGGCGAAGTTGGAAATTTCGCCTCCTGTAGTAGCTCCTGCAGGTACAGGCCGCCGCGAACTGCTGCTGTCGCGGCGATGTATTCTGCTTCAGCCGATGACAGGGAAACTAGTTCTTGCTTCTGCGAGTTCCAAGAGATTGGGTCAGTTGGCTCCAGTCGGAAGACGAAGCCGGTTCGGGATCGTTGATTCGCAGGGTCAGCAGCGTGATTTGCATCCATGTAGCCGTTGAGGTTGAAGGAGGTTGTTGCCAGCGTGGAGTAGGAGAGTCCGATGTCAGGCGTGGAGATGAAGTACTGCAGGGCGCGCTCCAGGTCCAGCTGGTTCTCGGCTACTGGCTTGCGGGAGTACTGTGCCAGTTGGCTGGCGATGTACGAAAGGTCGGGTCGGCATGTGACAGAGGCGAACAGCAGGCACCCCAGTTGTTGCTGGTACAGTTGAAGTCCCGCGGAGGACAGAGGTTCGTTGTACAGTTCGTAGTTGGCACTGGGGTTGCGGTAGGGAGTTGAGAGTGGTGCGCGTGAAATGTTGAAGCGTTCCCCCAGCTGCTCTGCGTACTTTGAAGCTGACAGATGAATTGCTTCTGGCGCGTAGGTGATGTTCAGGCCCAGAAACAGAGTGGCAGATTCTTAGCAGCGGCTATAGCGAGTAAAATCCTGACTGAGGTGTGACGGCTGACGAGAGCAAAGGTTTGATTGAAGTCGATGCCGTGGTGCTGGTCGTATCCGCGTACGACCCATCGTGCCTTGAAGCGTTCAATGGTTCCGTCAGCGTTAGTCTTGAGACGAAATACCCATTTTTCACTTAGCACTCTTCTCCCCTTCAATGCTGTATGATCGACGAGGACCCATGTATCTGTCGAGATAGCTAGGCAAGGTTAAGTTCACTATCGAGAGAAATTTTACAAGTAGGAAAACCCTAAGGGGTTATACCCCACAGAATCTACCCCACTACAGCCTACCAGTAATATAACCCATATAAATATGTTTGACACACCCCCATAGGCAAAGTGGGGGAGAGCAAGAGGTCACAAGACCAGTCAAGAAAGGCAAAGCAAGCTCAGGGTGGATCACAACGTCACCACACATTCTGAGCACAAGCAAAAAGGCCACAAGGCCAGTTCACATGCAGAGATATATATGCAGCAATAACAGTACAATGATGACTATCTAGCAAGAACCAACAAGCAGGTATATATCACAGTACAAGCAAGCACTACAGCAAGTGTGGAAACGTAGGCACAAGGCCTAACAGGGTACAGAAGCGCTGATGATCACCAGACGGAAGTGCCTTGGTGAATATATCAGCAGTGTTGGCCCGAGTGGCCACGTGATGAAGTCGAAGCTGGCCTCGCTGCTGCAACTCTCGAGCCAGGAAGTAACGCAGAGCGATGTGCTTCGTTCTGTGCTCCAGTCTGTGCTCCTCACACAAGGCAATGGCTGCCTTGTTGTCAACGTACAGAACTGGAGGAGAACGAGGCCGCTCACCCAAGTCAGTCAGCAGGTAAGTGAGCCAGCGTAGCTCCTGTGCAGCCATGGCGGTGGCGTAGATCTCAGCCTCACAACTGGAGCTGAGAACAGAAGACGAGCGTGTAGACCGCCAAGAAACAGAACCAGAGCCAAGGCTGAAGGTGTAACCCTGTGATGACCGCTGTGTAGCCTGGTCGTCAACCCAAGACGCGTCTGAGTGCCCAGTGAGGACCACCTCACTCCGTCCTCCAAGCACGAGCCCCATGCCCGATGTACTGCACAAGTAGCGCAGTACCCTCTTAGCAGCAGCCATGTGCTCTGGTCGGTGCCTACCAGGAGCCACATAGCGAGCGAGAAGGCCAAGAGGGTACGCAAGGTCAGGACGAGTGCAGGTCATCAGGTACATGAGGCAGCCCACTAGCTCTGGGTAAGGACCACTCGGCTCTACGGACTCGTCCGAAGGTGGAGCTGAGAGCGAGTGACCTGTAGCCAGAGGAGTGTGCTGTGGCGAGGACCAGGTGAAGCCGAAGCGCTGAAGGACCTGCTGCACCATGTGTGACTGAGTCAGTGTGATGGTGCGGCGTGCTCTATCCCGGGTGATCTGCAAGCCAAGGTAACTGCGCAGCTCACCCAGGTCTGTGCACGTGTGTCTCTTCTGCAGCTCCGACTTCACGTGGGCGAGAGCCTCAGTGTCAGCAGTGGCAAAGTCCAAGTCGTCGACGTACACGAGGATGTAGAACGGCGGCAGCGAAGTGTCGGTGCGCAGGAACAGCGACGGGTCAGCAGTCGAAGGAGCAAACCCAAGAGCCGCAAGTGTAGTCCTCAGTGTGTCGTGCCACTCACGTGGCGCCTGGCAGAGACCGTAGACTGGCCGCCGGAGGCTCCACTGGGTACTAGGAGGGAACGACCCAGTGAAGCCAGGTGGGCGGCGCAACCAGATCTCCTCGTGCAGGCTGCCCTGTAAGAAGGCTGTGCTGAAGTCAAGAGAGTGAAGCTCGTAGTCACGCTGAGCGGCAATGTGCAGCAGCACCCGAAGAGTGGTCATCTTCGGGGTGGGGGAGAAGGTCTGGAAGAAGTCTACTCCCTCTCGCTGACTGAAGCCTCGAGCAACGTAGCGCGCCTTGAAGACAGGAGGAGAACCCGGCGGCCGCTTCACCCTGAAAATCCACATACCACTGACGATGTTCGCCCCAGGTGGGGGAACCTCGTCGACGTAGGTGCCTGTGGACTTCCAGGAAGCCATCTCTGCGTCCATGGCTGTCTGCCACTGAGAGGAGTAGGGACCCGCCATCGCCTCTGCGTAAGAGCGCGGAGTCGGGATGTCTGGTGCATCCGGGTCTCCCTCAGGGGCAACTAGCATGGACACGAGATGGGGCAAAACGGCAGCAAAGCACTGGAACTCCTCCTGTCTGTCCTCAAGGACGTCCGTGCCAAGAGCACACTCACCCCCGACGGACGGAGGACAGACAGACTCAGACTCAGCAACAAGACCGGCAGCAAAGTCTAGACGACAGGCAGCAGCAAAGTCCACAAGCTCAGCGACAAGTGCAGACGCAGCCGTAGACTCAAACGACGGGTCTGTGACAATAGTGGCTAGCAGACGCGTGACAGTAGGGTGCTCAGCACGAAACCGGTCAGACTCAGGGTCCAGAACGTCAGGCAAAGAGGACGCAGGAGGAGACGGCAGAGGAACAGGCTGCGGAGAAGAGGAAGGACGACGGACTACGAGGTGTGCGCTGGGGACAGCCGGCTGACGCGAACGAGGAACACGACGACCGGTATGACCAGGACGAACAGGCGAGACAGGACGCGACGCAGGCTCACGACGCTCGGCAGGACTACCTGTCTGCTCAGTGTAAGGAGAGGGAGCAGGCAGCGGTGAGCTAGGCTGTAACGGAAGACCAGTAGACGAGGGAAGAGTAACAACCTGACGAAGAGCAGAGTCAGGCGGCGGCAGAGACGACGGAGACGGCGGAGCGAAGAACAGTCGTGGCGGCGCAGCTGCACCTGTACCATTAGCTCCAGCAGCTCCAGAACCCCCAGCAGCTCCAGAAGCTCCAACCCCAAAACCGACACATCCAGTCCCAGGGTCTCCAACCGCAGTGTCTCCAGTAGCAGCACCCCCAGAACCAGCACCTCCAGTCCCAGGGTCTCCAGTCTCAGTGTCTCCAGCAGCAGCACCTCCAGACGCAGCACCCCCAGCCCCAGCAGCTCCAGTACCTCCAGTACGAGCACCTCCGGGACCAGCGACTCCAGTACCTCCAGTAGACAAAGTACCAGCACCACTCCTAGCTCCAGCGACGGCAGTAGAAGTACCTCCAGCAGCAGAGCCCCGGGCTCCAGCAGCGCGACGCTGACGGTGACCGTACCAGTCCTGGAGCTGCTGTGGGGTGAGAGGCACACGCGGACGAAGGCGGCTACTCCAAGGAGACCGCGCAACAGTAGACTCAGAACCCTCAGCGCCAGCACCCCCAACTGCTCCAGAACCTCCAGCTCCAGCACCCTCAGCAGCTCCAGAACCTCCAGGCGAAGTACCTCCAGGCTCCCCACGCGCAGGCTCAGTACCCTCAGGCTCCGCACCGCTAGGCTCAGCACCTCCAGGCTCCTCTCGCTCAGGCTCCGCACCCTCAGACTCGACACCCCCAAGCTCAGCACCTCCAGGCTCCTCACGCGCAGGCACAGCACCCCCAGACTCCGCACCCCCAGGCTCAGCACCTCTAGGCGCCTCTCGCTCAGGCTCCGCACCCCCAGGCTCAGCACCCCCAGAGACAGCACCCCGAGCAGGACCACCTCCAGCAGGACCTGAGTCACCAGTGACCTCAACAGGCGCAGGTACCGGAGGGTCTACCTGAGAAACACCTGAAGGAGCAGGACCTGGCGCGGGGAGGGGGTCTACCTGGGGAGGACCTGGAGCGAGAAAGAGCGGCGGGGGGGGGCGAGAGGCAGTGCGGTAGGGAAAGAGACGGTAGAAGGGAACAGACTCGTCAAAGGTGACGTCCTGAGACGCAAAGACCCCCTCTCAGGAAAACCAAGGAAGACGCAAGGAATGGCGCGAGCAGAGAGCTTGTCCGCGGTGAGATCGCGGACAAAGGCACGAGCACCCCAGACCCGGAAACGCGACGCATCGCCAACCTCCCCCGTCCACAGCAGCGTGGGCGAGGTCTCCGGCAAGGAGACACGGGGCCAGAGGTTGAGCTGATGCGCGGCGTACCGGACCGCGAACGGCCACAGAAAATGGGGAGCCGCCGCATGGATCATGGAGGTACGAGCGACCTCCATGACTAAGCCAATGCGGCGCTCAGCAACCCCATTCTGCTGCGGAGAGGCCGGAAGCGTGAACGACTGGGTGATGCCGTGCTCCGCACAGAAGGCTGCCAAGAGGTCAGAGGAGAACTCACCACCTCTGTCAGAGTGCAGACGCAGGACAGGGAAGTCCCGCTCAAACCGCTCGCGGAGCTGGAGACGCACAGCGCGGATCCAGGGGATCAAAACAGCAGGGACGTCCCCCTTGCTGCGCAAGGGGAAGACCGTGGTGTAACGCGTGTAGTCGTCGACAACCAGCAAAAAGTACCGCTCACGGCCCTGTCCCTGGACGCGGGCTGGGCCCCACACGTCCAGGTGGAGCGTCTGCAGGGGAGCCTCTGTGGGAGGAAACGAGGAGGAGTGAGGAGCGGCGCGCTGCCGCCCCTCGACGCAGGGAATGCAGGGCGGTGCAGGCGAGGGAGGGAGGGCAGGCAGAGACCTGGGAAGCCCAGAGACCAGGGAGCGAGAGTGCATGCTACGAAGGCGAGGAAGGGAGGGGTGACCAAGGCGGTGGTGCCACAGAAGCGTGTCGTGCGACAGGCGGCGGCACTCACACTGGGTAGCTACCTGAGCAGACGCGTACAGCTGAGGAGACAAAGGAGGGTAGCGGGAAACAGTGGTGAGGGTGTACAGACTAGACCCCGGCTCACGAGTGAACGTGGCCAGGTGGCGGCCAGTCTTGGAGCACGTGCAGATCGCCACACGCTGCCCTCCAGGAGTCCAGGTGTCAACCCAGTGATCCTGGAGGACGGCGTTGCTCACCAGGTTCGTAGAGAACGAGGGAACGTGGAGACCTGACAGCTCACCAGACGGGACCGCCGGGCACGGGAGCACAGTCGTGGCTCGTGCAAGCACTGGGCCCCCAGAGGGGTCAGCCAGTGAGACAAGGACAGGTGCAGGGAGGGGAGTGACGGTGGTGCTATCGCGAAAGAAACAGCGGGAAGCACCAGAGTCAAGTGTAAACGTGTGCAAGGCCTGAGCCGACTCAGTACCAAGGGGAGCAGACTCACTAGCACCTAGGGCTGCAGCCCTTATACCGGGGTCAATACCAGGGTCAGGCGGCACACACAAGTAGCAGTCACCCTCAGCACTAACAGTCAATGCATACATGGCAGCAAGAATAACATCATAGTCCAGATCAAAGATAGGCACATCACGCCTAAGCAGCTCTGCCCAGTTGGGGAACTCAGTAGCATCAGGATACTTGGCACGCCAGGCGTCACTAAGCCTAGCAAAACAACGATACTCAGTGTGAAAACCGTTGCAGGGGCGACCCTTGCGGGGGCCAGTACGAATGACATAGGGGCAGCGGTCAGAACCCCGAGACGCCCCACGCCCAGCATACCAGTCATTGAGCTGCTGGGAGGTGAGGGGAGGAAGCTGCTGCTGCTGCTGTGGCTGCTGCTGCTGCTGCTGCTGCTGCTGGCCACCAGTGGGGCCACCCTTCTGGCCAGATCCACCCCCACTCCCACCTCCACCGCCACTGCCGCTGCCTCCTCCCCCACCACCGCCGCCGCCGCCTCCACCGCCCCCGGTCCTGCCGCCACCCCACCCACCGCCTCCACCCCCACGTCCACCCCCACCACCTCCACCACCCCCGCCGCCTCCACCACCGCTCCCTCCACCGCCACCTCCGCCACCCCTGCCACCCTTGCCGCCCCTGCCACCACCACGCTTCCCACCAGGAGCGGAAGCCGCTGCGACCTTCTTTGCACCGAGGAAGTCGACAGCAGTAGCAGCAGAGGCGTAGGAGGGGTCAAGAGGGGAGGGGGAGCACCCCTCAAAGAGGGGAGTGCGGGGAGTGCCACGAGCAGCACCGACAGCGAGGATGTTCTTCTCTGCTGCGACCAGCTGCTGCTCGAAGTCGTCCAGAGTGATAGTTGGAGGATCCTTGGCAAGGAAGTGATCCCTGACAGAGCGAAGAGTGTCAGGGAGGCGGGTGACGAGGATGTAGAGGGTGAAGTACAGCGGGGGGGTGTTCGTGGCGAGGAACTCGTCGGTAAGAGCGGCTCGAAAGCGGGCGTCACTAGCGCGGAGGTGAGTGATAAGGTCGGCAGCAGTGTGAAACGAGGCTAAGTCTGGGAACAGGTAAGGCAGGATGAGACTACCAACGGTGGCTGTGGCCGGGGCGGAATAGCGGGCAACGACAGCATCATACAGCGTCTTAGCAGTCTTAAGCTGGTTGAAATGCGCGCGCTCAGAGATCGGTAGGTGATTGCGAATAACAAGGCGCGCGACTGCATCGCGGAGCTCCCACTGTGCTCGTTCAGGGGCAGGAGCAGTCTCAGCGGGAGTAGGGACAGTGCCAGTCACATAGTCTAGCAGTGATACTCCGTCGGCGACGTCAGTCATAAGGTAAAGCCGCAGATCACTAAGCCAGGTGTCAAACTCGATGGGGCGGCCGTCAGGCTCAAAGGCGAGAACAGTAAGGGTCGCCATGGTTGCAGCGCAGGCAAAAGTAGCAGGCTCAGGCAGCAGGCTCAGGCAGTAGGCTCAGGCAGCAGGCTCAGGCAGCAGGCAAAGGCAGATAGGAAAAACAGGGTAAACCCTAAACCCCAGACGCAATGCACGGGGCAGCAGTGCGCTGTACGAGCGACGAACGCGACTTGCAGGGCCTAGGTGGGCTGCTCGCGGACGGTAGGTGCAGTGCGCAGCTCTGAAGCAGGCCACGCAGGCAGCGAACGCGACGCGCGGGGCCTAAACGAGCTGCGCGCGAGCGACGAACTCGACGCGCGGGCTGCAGACGGGCTGCGCGGGGCCTTAGCGGGCTGCGCAAGGCAGTGACGGGCCACGCGCGGGCTGCGCGGGCTCAGGGCGGGCTGCGCGGGCGACGGACGGGGCGCGACGCGGCTGGCAGCAGCAGTGCGCGCTAAAAAAAAAGGCGTGCGTGCGCAGCCGAGGCGCGCGCGGGCAGCAGGCTAGGCAGACAAACAGGCAAGGCAGGTAGGCAGGCCGTTGGTGAGGTAACTTAGTAACTGGTGGGCCCTTAAACTTAGGTCCTAAGAACCTGCTCTAGATGCCATGTCGAGATAGCTAGGCAAGGTTAAGTTCACTATCGAGAGAAATTTTACAAGTAGGAAAACCCTAAGGGGTTATACCCCACAGAATCTACCCCACTACAGCCTACCAGTAATATAACCCATATAAATATGTTTGACAGTATCGGGAGACTCCAGCGCTTTTAGCTCAGCGTCCATTGCTGCGCGCCACTCCTTGGCGTGGGGTCCGGTCAAGGTCTGGCGCGGGTTCTTAGGTTCGACGACGCGGACGAGGGTGGAAACAAATGTGTTAGGCCGAGGAGTTGCAGGCCAGACACGTTTGTGGTGTCCGCGGTATCGGTGGTAGGAACTTCCACCACGTCGTCGTCGTCGCTCTCGTGGCCAGGTGAGGATGTGCTTGGTTCGGCTCGGCGGTGGGATGGTCCGGGCGCGAAAGCGTCGTCGCTGTTGTCGTCGTCATCGTCTGTGCGGGGGCGAGGCGGGACACCAGGATGATCGTCGGTGTCGTCGCGGTCGAGCGCTGCTGCTGTTGCTTCATCCTCGGGAGACGCAAAGCTGCGGCCGCTGTTGACGTAGCCAAGAGCTGCGTTGCGCCTCTCGTCCTCGATCCACTGCTGCAAGGTGAGCCGTTCGTAGAAGAGTACGTCGCGCGCGGGAACAATCTCCTTGCTGTCAATGTCGAGAGAGTACGACGGCTTATGCTGGCTTTGCTAGCTTGCCTTTACTTTATTATGCATTATCTAGCTTAGCATTATTTTGCTTTGCTTGCTTTTGCTTGATTTCCTAGGTTCGTTGCTTTTACTATAGTTGGTATAGTTATAGGCACTGAACTAGGTTGCGTACACCGAATTCTAGGCTTTTCGGTTGCCACCGAATTGCCTTCTACCGAATTTGGGAAGGGTCTGTTCGGGACGCTTCGCGACCCTCGGAACCTTCGCGTATGTGAGGATCTAGGATCGAGCTCAGAAAAGATGATTTGAATTGAATGAATGACCTGGGTACAACACGAGGCTATATATAGGCTCGACACAAGGGCAGTAACCAGGTGTTACGCGAAGGTTCCTCGGGTCGCGAAGCGTCCCGAACAGACCCTTCCCGAATTCGGTAGAAGGCATTTCGGTGGCAACCGAATAGCCTAGAATTCGGTGTACGTAACCTAGCTCGGTGCTATAATATAATAAAATATAGGAAAGCACCTAGCCTAGGAATTCAAGCAATTCATGCATGCATAAAAAAAAAATTCTAAGCTAGTAATAACGTAATGAGATAAAAGCAACCATGAATAACAAGCATAAGCCATCGTACTCTCACACGTCCCCCCCTCAAAGCTGGGTGGCGTGAGATACACCCTGCTTGACAAGATAATCTTGGAGAGCACGGCGTGCGTTGCCCATATGAGTTTGTGCAACCCAACAGTCCTCAGTGGGGTCATACTCCTTCCAGCGGATCAGGAACTCGAGGGTCTTGCTGCTACGGCGCCGATGAGTGAGAACACGCTCGATCTCGTACTCTGGTTCATCCTGTACAAGAACAGGTGGTGGTGGCGGTAGCTGCCGTCCCTGGAACTGTTGGTTGGGGTCCTTGTAGGGTTTCAGTAGCTGAACATGGAAAGCGTTGTGAAGCTTCCACGTATCTGGTAAGCGCAAGCGGAATGTAACTGGTGTCACCTATGCCTCCACGAGAAAAGGACCCCAGAAGCGAGGCCGAAGTTTGGATGGGAGGTGAGACAGGTTCAAGTTGCGCGTGTCAAGAAGTACCTTATCTCCGACTGCTACCGAGTGATCTCGTTGCTGATGATCGGCATACTGCTTCTGGGAGTTCTGCATCGTGGTGAGACGCCGCTGAGTCTTCTCCCATAGCTGCTGCATGGTGGTGACGAAGTCGTGTGCGGCTTGGACGTGTGCCGGTGTGGTTGGCTGCTGTGGGGTGAGTGGTTCTCGTCTGTAACACAGGAAGAATGGTGTTTTCCCTGTGGCCGCATGCGAGGCGTTGTTGTAAGCGAACTCTAAGGTCGGTAACTGTGTGTCCCAGTGGCTGATGTCGTCTTTGCAAGCTGTGCGCAGTAACTGTTCAACCACCTGATTGAGTCGCTCTATCTATCCGTCAGTCTGGGGATGGTATGCTGAAGACATCGCAAGCTTAGTCCCCAACAATCCCATAAGCTCCTTCCAGAACTTACTCGTGAACTTTGGGTCTCTGTCTGAGATGAGTGTAGCAGGGATGCCGTGGATGGTGATGATGCGGTCGAAGAAGAGGCGAGCAGTTGCTTCAGCTGTAGCTGTGGCGTTGGTCGGTATGAAGTGACCCATTTTGGAGAACTTATCGATGACTACGAGGATGGAATCGTGTCCCCGTGAGGTCGAGGGAAGTCCTGTGATGAAGTCTAAGCTAACGACCTGCCATGGCTGCTCCGGTACGGGTAGAGGTTGAAGTAACCTTGCCTTTTTTTGCTTGCTACTCTTCATTTGCTGGCACGTGTCGCAGGAGGTGACGAACTGCTGCACGTCTGCTGCCATCCGAGGCCAGTAGTAATACTTCGCTATTCCTGCTAACGTCTTGTTGCTCCCGAAATGTCCCGCGTATGGTACGTCGTGAAACTCCTCCAATAGGATCTGCCGTAGCGGGGCGTAATTTGGTACCCAAATCTTTCCTGAACCCTTCCTTACCGCTAAGTCTTTCTCCCACTGTAACAGCTTCTGTTTCTCTGCTGTAGCGATCTCGCCGTCCACGGAGTACCCATGTTGGAATAGACCCTTGAGCAGAGGGTTCATCCCGTCAAGCTGGATGCCTGCTACATGACCTGGGCGGCTCAACGCGTCTGCTTTGTTGTGTAGCCCGGGTTTGTAGACGATGTCGTAGTGGAACGACTATGACTAAGGCTTCCTTGTCGTGAATGGGGTAGTTCAGTTCTGCTCCGTGTAACTTCTTACTGAGGTAGGCGATAGGCTGTAAACCGTTCCCGTGATCCTGCATCAGCACTTCTCTGACTGCCTGGTCACTAGCGTCTGCTTCAACTACGTAGTCTTTCTCGGGATCTGGTAGGATGAGTACTGGCGCTAAGGTCAGTGCTGTCTGTAGCTGTTCCATGGCTTGCTGATGAGGAGCACCCCATTTGAAGGGCGTGTCCTTTTTCAGTAGGTCTGTCAGTGGCGCTGCTATTTTAGCGTACTGTGGCACAAACCTGTTGTAGTAGTTGGCGAAGCCGAGGAACTGCTGCAACTCCTTCACGTTCTCCGGAACTTTCCACTTTTTAACGTCATCGATCTTCTGTGGGTCCACGTGTACGCCCTCGGCACTCACCATGTGCCCGAGATGTCAGAATATTATGCTCTAGCCTGTAGTGGGGTGCTCTATAGCGAGTACAACCCTTCTAGGGTTTGCTATTTGTATCCCCATTCTTGCTAGTGCAACCCCTCTTTCTCCTAATCTCTCTCGCCTAGCTAGGACTCTCCTAACTATGGCTCCTATGACTACCGCTTATCTCAACATGGCATCAGAGCTTAACGTTCGTGGCCTGTGGGCCCACTTCACTGCTTCCGCTGCTACTGCTACTCCCTGTCCGCCGCGCGCCCCGTGGTGCGCGGCGTCGAAACTAGGGTTTTCAGCCCGCCGTGCGCCCCGAGGCGCGCGGCGGTTTTCTGCCCGCCGTGCGCCCCGAGGCGCGCGGCGGTTCTCTGCCCGCCGTGTGCCCCAAGGCACGCGACGGGTTCCTGCCCCGTCACTCGGCACGTCGCCCCCGGGAGGCGCTGCGACGGGCGACGGGGACCCGCGCGTCGCCCCCCGTCGCCCGTCGTGGCCTGCGCGCGGCCCGTACACCCGGCGCGCGGCCCGTACGGGCTGCGCCAGGCCCGCGCGCGGCCCGTACGGGCTGCGCCAGTCCCGCGCGCGGCTCGGACCGCCTGCGCGCGGTTCGGGAGGCTGTGCCAGGCCCGTGGGCGCCCCGTTCTTCGCTGCCCCTGTCCTCCCCGCTGTCCCCCGTGCTTCTGAAGGCGCCCCACCCCTCCTTCTGCCCGTTCTCCTGGATTAGGGTTTGGGGTTGGGGGGTATGGGGGTGCAGCTTCTGTGTGCCGTTCCCTGCTCCTCCTCCTCCTCCGTCTCCCTGTGCTGCAGCTGCCGCTGAGGGGGGTGGACCTGTTGGAGCCGTCGGAGTGGTACTAAGGGGGGGTGAAGGGGGAGTGGAGCTAGCGGTGTAGCAGCGGGTGTGTGTCGAGGGATGTGGGACTGTTGGGGGAGGTTGAGGGGAGGTTGCCGTCGTGTCGTACGCAGCGCCTATACTCTGAGGCACTCACTCCCGGTAGCTCAGAGAGCCGGTTGCGCCGTCGCCTGTGGGTCCGTTGCTCCTGCTGCTCGTCTTAGCCGCGGAGCCTGTTACTCCTGTACTCCGGGGCACTCACTCCCGGTAGCCACTGTGTCGCACCAGAGCCGTCTGTTGCCCGTGTGCCTGCAGCTTCAGTCGTCGCCTCCCATCTACTCTCCTCTCGCCAGCCCTCCTCCTCCTCACTTGCCCGTTGTGACTACCACTAGCTTTGCTCATAATTGTGAACTTTAAACTATTGCTTCTTAAACTTGTGCTCAGAATGTGTGGTGACATTGTGATCCACCCTGAGCTTGTACTGCTTTGCTTGCTCTGCTGATTACACCCCACTTTGGCTATGGGGGTGTGTCAGAATATTATGCTCTAGCCTGTAGTGGGGTGCTCTATAGCGAGTACAACCCTTCTAGGGTTTGCTATTTGTATCCCCATTCTTGCTAGTGCAACCCCTCTTTCTCCTAATCTCTCTCGCCTAGCTAGGACTCTCCTAACTATGGCTCCTATGACTACCGCTTATCTCAACACGAGAAACTGCACATTCTTCAGTGCGAAGTCGCTCTTCGACAGCTTCACGTAGAACTTGTTTTTCCGCAGGATCTCGAACACCTTCCGCAGATGCTCCACGTGCTCCTTCATGTTCTTGGAGTAGATGAGAATGTCGTCCAGGTACACCACGATGCACTCCTCCAGCAGGGGCCGTAGGATGTGGTTCATCTCCGCCTGGAACGTCGCTGGTGCGTTGCAGAGTCCGAACGGCATCACCAAGTATTCGTAGGAGCCGTATCGCGTACGGAACGCCGTCTTGTGGATCGAGTTGTCCGCCATCTTGATCTGCCAGTAACCCGACCGTAGGTCCAGCTTCGAGAAAACTGTTGCACCTTGTAGTTGGTCCAGTAAGTCGTCGATGCGCGGTATGGGGTATTTGTTCTTGACTGTCTGTTTGTTCAGTGCGCGGTAGTCGATGCACATCCGTAAACTGCCGTCTGGTTTGGGTGTGAAGAGAACTGGTGCACCGTAGGGAGAGGTGGATGGGCGGATTAGTTGTCTGTCCAGTAAACACTCGATCTGCTTCTTCATGTCTATCAGTTCGGTCGGACTCAGTCGGTATGGTGCACGTGAGATGGGTTTCGCACCTGGTTCCTCCACGATCTCGTGCTCGTGGGTGCGTGCAGGAGGTACACCTGCATGTAGGTCATCGGGCATTATAACCTTGTACTGCTCCAAGACCTCCTTCACTGCTGCGGGTAGCTCGGAACCCGGCTTCTCCTCTTTTGCTGCAGCCATGACTAGTGCTAGGTAACCCGTGTTGCTCTCGTTCACCGTCTGTTCGAACCGTGCCAGTGTCGTTTCAGGAATATCCCCTGTATCCGTCCAGCTTCGCAGTGCTATCCGCTTCCCGCTTTTGTAGATGCACACCTTGCTGTTGACCCAATCGATCTCGGGGTTGAACCGCTTCAGGAAATCTCGCCCCAAGATAAAATCTAACCCTTTGATGTTGGTGACTGGTAGCTTCGGCTTCCACCTCAACGCACCTATATGCAGCTGTGGGATGCTTCGTTGTGGATTGGAAGCTTCGTACCGTCCACCATGGTTGCTGAAAACTGGGTCTCCTCCGCCTTCTCTCCAATTTTCTCCAATGTTTCGCGGTCGCACAACGAGTAAGATGCGCCGCTGTCCACCAGTGCCTGGAGGCGTCGCCCATTGCATAACACCTCGAGGAGTAGTGGTTTCTGCTGCACCGAGTAGCCAAAGATGGTCTCATTAATAGGATCATAGGGTACATCAAAATGAATACCTTCCCTACTTCCTATACCCGACTCAGCACTTTCCAACTTCACCTGGGGGGTAGGAGGATTTTTCCGAGGCTTGTATAATTTCTCCTGAGCCTGGATGTCTCCTCTAAGCCTTTGCAGCTGTGTAGGCTTCACCTGTGGGCAACGGGGAGCCTTAACACTATGCTGCGGGGAGAGAATATTAACTCCACGGAACGCACGACCCTTTTCTACGCTCCGTAGTACTTTGCCCAACTTCTCAGGTACCTGAATAATTTCTAAAGGCTTTTTCTTGGCCTCTAACTCTCCCCTAAAATTTTCGAAGGATTGAAAACCACGAGAAGCAATATTTTTCGTTAGAGTATCTTTATAGGATATTTTTAGCGAATTCTTACTTTCGTGGGTGTCGGGCTGGAGTTTCCCGGTCGGTGCAGAGTCTTTTTTCGCGGAGCCTCCATTCGCCTCGGAGAATTCCCCTGATGCCGGCCGGTCGTGACGTTTAAAATTTGCGCCATCATTTTCTCCTTTTTTTCACCCATACCGAAGTCGCCACGTCGTCGCCTTTTTCTCCTTTTCGGATCTTTACGCGATCGCCAGGTCGTTCCGTGGCTACTGGCGACTGCCGTTTTTTTACTTCGGGGGTGCTCCACTGTTACCGTCCCGGAGTGCCGCACGTGCTTTCTTCATTCTGTGGCACGACAAAATTTGATGCCCTGCTGCGCCGCAAAATTCGCATTTCGCCGACTGCTGCTTCGCGTCAAATTTGTCGATATCCATCGGTTCGGCGAACGTGGGGGGTGCCGATCGCTCCGTGCCGAATGTACGGTTCGGCGCGAAACGTCGTGTTTCGGGTTGACCTCGAGTCAGCGCATCGTATCGCTCGGCAGCACGCACGATGTCCCTGTAGCTGTTGTAATTCGCCGCGATCACCTGCCGCCGAATCTCTAATTTTAAGCCTTCTTTGTATGCCTGGATTTTTTCGCCTTCGGTCAGGTCGGGGATGCGGTTGAACAGTAACTCCATCTGCTGCGTGTACTGTGCTACACTACTGTACTGCTTGTGTCGGTGTATCTGCTGCCGCGCCATGTAGGTTGTATCAATAGGTTCGAAACGCTCGATTAAATCTGCCCGAAACTGCGCCCACGATTTCTCCCCGCGGGCCACGTCAGTGTTGTAGATCCACTCGAGTGCTGGTCCGCGTAACAGTGTCGCTGCGAGCCGAATTCTTGCTGCGTCATATGTCGGGGTCGAACAGCCAATGGCCTCGAAGTAAATTTCGAGGGTGGCCACGAATCGCCGGACGTCGGATCCCTTCGCGCTTGGATCGAACGCTTCCGGGAGCCTCGGTCGTGCTGCTTCGAGGTTCGGCGACAGTGGTGCCATCGGTCCGTGAAATGTCGGTGTCGCCACTGCTGCTGGAGTTGTCGGTGCTGCATTCGCTGCGGTCGCTGCTGCTGCGGTGGCGAACCCTGGTTGGCTTGTCAGAAGGGCTTCGAGTCGACGAAGCGTCGCCTGCGTCTGCTCCATGTCGGTGCGGAGGCTCGCGATGTCGCTCGTAGTCGCGTAGTTGTCACATTGGCCCTCCATGCCTAACATCAACGCGTCCGAAAAACCGAATCGAGGGGGAGCGAAAAACACGGAACCGGTTTTACGTACCCGAAATCGATGTTTAACTACGTGGGGGTGTTTTGAAGACTGGTTTTTAGCGGCCGAAAAAAGTTCGCGTGTAAACATGCTCTGATTACCAAGTGTGAGGATCTAGGATCGAGCTCAGAAAAAATGATTATGAATTGAATGAATGACCTGGGTACAACACGAGGCTATATATAGGCTCGACACAAGGGCAGTAACCAGGTGTTACGCGAAGGTTCCTCGGGTCGCGAAGCGTCCCGAACAGACCCTTCCCGAATTCGGTAGAAGGCATTTCGGTGGCAACCGAATAGCCTAGAATTCGCTGTACATAACCTAGCTCGGTGCTATAACTATAATAAAATATAGGAAAGCACCTACCCTAGAAATTCAAGCAATTCATGCATGCAGAAAATAATCCTAAGCTAGTAATAGCGCAATGAGATGGAAGCAAGCATCAATAACAAGCATAAGCCGTCGTACTCTCACAGCGTAACACCTGGTTACAGGGCCTTGTGTCGAGCCTATATATAGCCTCGTGTTGTACCCAGGTGAAATATTCAATTCAAATCATCTTTTCTGAGCTCGATCCTAGATCCTCACACTTGGTATCAGAGCCTGTTTACACGCGAGTTTTTCGACCGCTAAACCTAGGTTTTAAAACCGCGGGGGCGACGACGAAAGTGTCAGAATCACTAGGCAAGAATGGATGAACTAGCAGAAGTTTGGGTACAAATATGAAACCCTAGTTGGGGTTGTACCCCATATTGGCTACCCCACTACAGCCTACCAACATATAACACATTACAATTTAACACACCCCCATAGGCAAAGTGGGGGAGAAAAAGGGGTCACAAGACCAGTCCAGCAAAGCAACGCAAGCCCAGGGTGGATCACAACGTCACCACACTCCGAGCACAAGCAAAGGCCACAAGGCCAGTTCACATGTAGTGCTAGATATAGTACAAGACAAGCAACACAGTGATCAAAACCTAGCAAGCAAGCAACAAGATATATATAAAGTACAGTACAAAGAATGTCAAGCAGTGAGCAAGTGAGGAAACGTGGACACAAGGCCTAAAGAAGTACAGTGCCGCTGATGATCACTAGGCGGGAGCGCCTTGGTGAAGATATCAGCAGTGTTGGCCTTCGAGTCCACGTACACAAGCCGAAGCTGACCGCGCTGCTGAAGCTCTCGAGCAAGAAAGTAGCGAAGAGCAATGTGCTTCGTCCTGTGCTCCAGTCTGTGCTCCTGACACAAGGCAAGAGCCGCCTTGTTGTCACCGTACAGAACTGGAGGAGAACTAGGCCGCTCTCCCAAGTCAGTCAGCAGGTAGGTGAGCCAGCGTAACTCCTGTGCAGCCATGGCTGTGGCGTAGATCTCAGCCTCACAACTAGAGCCGAGAACAGAAGAAGAGCGGGTGGACCGCCACGAGACAGAACCAGAGCCAAGAGTGAAGGTGTAGCCCTGTGACGACCGCTGCGTAGCCAGGTCGTCCACCCAAGAAGCGTCCGAGTGGCCAGTGAGGACAACTCTGTCGTGTCCTCCAAGCACCAGCCCCATGCCTGATGTACTGCACAAGTAGCGCAGCACCCTCTTAGCAGCCTCCCAGTGCTCTCGCCTGTGTCTCCCAGGCGCAACGTAACGAGCAAGGATGCTAAGAGGGTACGCGAGGTCAGGTCGCGTGCAAGTCATCAGGTACATGAGGCAGCCCACAAGCTCTGGGTACGGGCCACTCGGCTCTACGGACTCGTCCGGAGGTGGAGCTGAGAGCGAGTGGCTGGTAGCCAGAGGTGTGGCCTGTGGTGAGGAGAACTGGAAGCCGAAGCGCTGAAGGACCTGCTGCACCATGTGTGACTGAGTCAGGGTGATGGTGCGGCGAGCTCTGTCCCGGGTGATCTGCAAGCCAAGGTAGCTACGCAGCTCACCCAGGTCAGTGCAGGTGTGTCTCTTCTGCAGCTCCGACTTCACACGAGCGAGTGCCTCAGTGTCAGCAGTAGCAAAGACCAAGTCGTCGACGTACACGAGAATGTAGAACGGCGGCAGCGACGTGTCTGTGCGCAGAAACAGCGACGGGTCAGCAGTAGACGGCGCGAACCCAAGAGCCGCAAGTGTAGTCCTCAGTGTGTCGTGCCACTCGCGTGGCGCCTGGCGGAGACCGTAGACTGGCCGGCGGAGGCTCCACTGGGTACCAGGAGGAAACGACCCAGTAAAGCCAGGTGGGCGGCGCAGCCAGATCTCCTCGTGCAGGCTGCCCTGCAGGAACGCTGTGCTGAAGTCAAGAGAGTGAAGCTCGTAGTCACGCTGAGCAGCAACGTGCAGCAGAACCCGAAGAGTGGTCATCTTTGGGGTGGGGGAGAAGGTCTGGAAGAAGTCGACCCCCTGACGCTGACTGAAGCCTCTAGCAACGTAACGAGCCTTGAAGACAGGCGGAGAACCTGGCGGCCGCTTCACCCTGAAAATCCACATGCCATCGACAATGTTCGCCCCAGGAGGGGGAACCTCGTCGACGTAGGTGCCTGTGGACTTCCAGGATGCCATCTCTGCGTCCATGGCTGTCTGCCACTGAGAGGAGTAGGGACCCGAGATCGCCTCTGCGTAAGTGCGCGGAGTGGGGATGTCTAGTGCATCCGGGTCTCCCTCAGGGGCAAGCAACCAGGCCACGAGATGAGGTACAGCAGCCGCGAGAGAGTCAAAGTCCTCCTGCCTGTCCTCAAGGACGTCCGTGCCAAGAGCACACTCACCCCCGACGGACGGAGGACAGACAGACGCAGACTCAGACCCAGCAACAAGGCGAGCAGCGTAGTCTAGACGACAGGCAGCAGCAAAGTCAACCAACTCAGCGACCAGAGCAGACGCAGCCGATTACTCAAAGGTAGGGTCAGTGACAACAGTAGCTAGGAGACGCGTGACAGTAGGGTGCTCAGCACGATACCGGTCAGACTCAGGGTCCGGAACAGCAGGCAAAGAGGACGCTTGGCGTGAGGAGATGGGCGAGGATGTTGAGCGCCCTCGCTGGGCTGAGCTGATGAGGGCTGGGGTTGATATCTTTGCTCTTGACTATGATGCTATTATTGCTGCCATGTATGCATTGACTGTTAGTGCCGAGGGAGACTGTTACTTGTGTGTGCCGCCTGACCCAGGTATAGGGCCCGCTGCCCTAGGTACTAGTGAGTCTGCTCTCTCTGGTCTGGTGCCCTCTGTACCTGCTCCCTCCAGCACTGTCCCTACTGCTTGCGAGTCTGCTCTCTCAGGTACAGCACCCACAGAGACTGCTCTCTCAGGTACTGCACCGGCTGCGGGGCGAGGGGCGAGCGGGCAGCGTGGCGGACGGGCGACGCTGCGAGCGGGCGGCTCGGCGGGCGGGCGACGCTGCGAGGGGCGCGCGAGGGCGCTAGCGAGGGGCGCGCGAGGGCGCTAGCAAGGGGCGCGCGAGGGCGCTAATGAGGGGCGCGCGAGGGCGCTAACGAGGGTGCGCGAGGGCGCTAACGAGGGGCGCGCGAGGGCGCTAACGAGGGGCGCGCGAGGGCGCTAACGAGGGCGCACGAGGGCGCTACGAGGCTAGGGCACGGGGTAGCGTGGTAACCGCATGCGAGCGGTGGTGGGCCCTTAAAAAAAAACGGTCGGTAGGTCCTAGGGACCTCCTGCTCTGATACCATGTCAGAATCACTAGGCAAGAATGGATGAACTAGCAGAAGTTTGGGTACAAATATGAAACCCTAGTTGGGGTTGTACCCCATATTGGCTACCCCACTACAGCCTACCAACATATAACACATTACAATTTAACAGAAAGCGCCGATTTTGGGTACGTAAACCAGTTCCGCGCTATTTTTTAACGTCCCCCTCGAACCGGTTTTCGAATCCTCCTCAGGTCCATCGGCAAAAAAGTTGGAATTTCGACCGTCAGATCACTTCGAATCTCAACGGCCGTGGCAATTTTGCCCCAAAAGGTTGGAATTTGGAGCGTCGGATCGAATTTCAGCTCAACGGCGGAGATCGAACGCGCATTTTGGCCCAACGGCCAAGGGAGAATTACGCAACCTACAGTAACAACGCTCGTCATTTCTACAATCGATTCGATTCGCAGTAAGTCGACCAGCGCCTAAATTTTAATTATTTCTATCGCAAAACTTCCTGTCAATCGCCAAATGGTGGAAAATGGTGATAATTCCGTACGAAAAAAATACGGAGTTACGCACCGACCTGGACCAGATGCGAGCGGCACTCCAGCGAGTAGAGGAGCTTCTCGTGAACCACCCGGTAGCCGCCATGGCAGCAGCCGACGTAGCAGCGAATGCATCAGCGACGGCAGCAGCAGCAACGGCGACACCGACACTTCACCAAGCAGCAGCCACAGTGAATCTTGAGGCGGCACGTCCGAGGCTACTAGAGACGGACGTTCAATCCGAATGCGCGAGACATCGGCGTCCGTCGATTCATTGCGACCCTCGAAATTTACTTCGAGGCCGTTGGCTGTACGACCCCAACACACAATGCATTGCGGATTCGGCTCGCAGCGACACTGTTGCGAGGCCCGGCGCTCGAGTGGATTTACAACAGTAAGGAGATCCGAGGCGAGGGGTCATGGACGCAGTTTCGGACATCTTTAATTCAACGTTTCTAACCGATCAATCCCAGCAACATGGCGCGGCAGCAGATTCATTGGAATAAGCAGTACGGCAGTGTAACACAGTACACGCAGCAGATGGAGAGCCTCTTCGATCGTATCACCGACCTGACCGAAGGGGAAAAAATCCAAGCGTATACTGAGGGGCTAAAAATGGAAGTCCACAGACAGGTAAATGCTGCGAACTACAACAACTACCGCGACATGGTGTGTGCAGCAGAGGTCGGAGGTGAACTCACCACCTCTGTCAGAGTGCAGACGCAGGACAGGAAGGTACGATCGGAACCTCCGGCGGAGCTGGAGACGAACTGCTCGGATCCAAGGGATCAGGACAGCAGGGACCTCACCCTTGGTGCGCAAGGGGAAGACCGTGGTGTAACGCGAGTAGTCGTCGACAACCAGCAGAAAGTACCGCTCACCGCCCTGTCCACGAACGCGGGCTGGGCCCCACACGTCCAGGTGGAGGGTCTGCAAGGGAGCCTCTGTCGGGGGAAACGAGGAGGAGTGAGGAGCGGCGCACTGCCGCCCCTCGACGCAAGGAAGGCAGGGCGGCGCAGGCGAGGCAGGGAGGGGAGGGAGAGACCTGGGAAGACCAGAGACAAGGAGGCGACGGTGCATGCCACGTAGACGTGGCAAGGAGGGGTGACCCAGACGGTGGTGCCAGAGAAGAGTCTGGTGTGACAGGGAGCGACACTCACAAGGGGAGGCTACCAGACCTGACGCGGACACCTGACCGACAGCAGCGACCTGAGGAGACACAGTCGTCAGTGTGTAAAGACTCGACCCTGGCTGACGAGTGAACGTGGCAGGGTGACGGCCAGTCTGTGTACACGTGCAGATCGCCACATGCTGCCAAGCAGGGGTGAAGGTATTAACCCCCACATCCTGAAGGGCAGCGTTGCTCACCAAGTTCGTCGAGAACGAGGGGAGGTGGAGACCTGTGAGTGAGCCAGACGGGACCGCCGGGCACGGAAGCACAGTGGTGGACCGTGCAAGAACTGGGCCCCCTGAGTCGTCAGCCAGAGAGACTGCGATAGGCGCAGGGAGCGGTGTGAGTGCGGTACTGTCATGGAAGAAACAACGAGAAGCACCTGAGTCAAGTGTGAAGGTGTGCAATGACTCAGGAGGCACAGTACCGGAGAGAGCAGACTCGCATGCACCTATGGCTGCAGCCTCTATACCTGAGGCAGGTGTGAAGGTGTGCAGGGCCTCAGCAGGCGCAGTACCTGAGAGAGCAGACTCGCTCGCACCTAAGGCAGCAGCCTCTATACCTGGGTCAGGCGGCATACACAGGTAACAGTCACCATCAGCACTAACTTCCAATGCACACATCGCGGAAATAATAGCATCAAAGTCAAGAGAAAAAATGTCTACACCAGCCTTAAGCAGCTCATGCCAGCGAGGGCGCTCATACTCCTCGCCCATCTCCTCACGCCAGGCGTCGGTAAGGCGGGAGAAGCAGCGGTACTGGGTGTTAAGCTTGTTGCACGTCTGACCCTTGCGGTCACCTGTGCGAATGACATAAGGGCAGCGACCACCACCCCCAGACTTCCCACGCTGAGCAAGCCACTCACGAAGCTGCTGGGGCGGACGTCTAGGGACGCTGCTGCTGCTGCTGGCTCTGGCCAGCGCCAGTGCCTCCACCCCGACCGGAACCGCCGCCGCCACCACCGCCCCTGCCGCCACCGCTGCCGCCACCGCCGCCGCCACCGCCCTCCGCCGCCACTGCCTCCACTGCCGCTACTACTCCCGCCAGCACTCCCGCCACCAGGCCCTCCGCCACCTCCTCCTCCTCCACCTCCTCCACTACCCCCCCCCCCCCCCCCCCCCCCCCCCCCCCTCCGGGGCCACCTCCGCTGCCCTTGGCTCCCTTGCCCTTGCCGTTGCGGCGCCTCCCACTAGGAGCAGAAGCAGCACCAACAGACTCAGCACCAAGGAAGTCAACAGCAGCAGCAGTAGCGAAGGAGGGGGCGAGGGGAGAGGGAGAGCACCCCTCAAAGATGGGGGTGCGAGGAGCGCCGCGAGCAGCACCTACAGCAACAATGATCTTCTCTGCTGCAAGGAGGCGCTCCTCTAGGAGGTCTACAGTAAGGTCGGTGGGACTGCGAGCGAGAAAATAGTCCCTGACCGAGCTCAGAGAGTCAAGGAGGCGGGTAACTATGAAGTGGAGGGTCCAGTACATCGGAGGCGGGTTCTTAGCACAGAACTCTGTGGGGAGGGCGGCGCGAAGGCGAGTGTCACTAGTGCGAAGGTGGGTGATGAAATCAGCGAACGTGGCATGGACAGCTCAGGAAACAGGTAGGGCAGCATGAGGCGGCTAAGCTCAGCTGTGACAGGAGAGTTGTATCGAGCAACTACAACGTCGTACAGGGTCTTAGCGGTTTTGTGCTCGCCAAAGTGCGTGAGCTCGGCTAACGGCAGGTGGTTGCGAACAGCAAGGCAAGCAGCAGCGTTACGAGACTGCCACTGAGAACGAGCACTAAGCTCATCGGTGGCAGCAGGAGCAACTGAGGCGCCAGTGGCGTAGTCATAGAGAGAGACATTGTACTTGCTATCGCTCATCAGGAACAGCTGCAGGTCATCGAGCCAGGCGTCAAACTGAATCGGGCGGCCCTCAGCATCGAACGAAAGAACACGGAGGGTGGCCATGGCTGTCGGCGCGGGACTAGCAGGGCAGAGCAATGGCAGGCAAGAAGCAGCAGCAGGGGCGGCACGCTAGAGCGCAGCAGGCGGCCGCGGCAGAGGCAGGCGGCGCACGGGCGCAGCAGGCAGCCGCGGTAGCAGGGCAGGCGGCGTAGCAGGCAGCCACGGCAGAGGCAGGCGGCGCACAAGGCTACAAGCAGCCAGCAGGGCAGCAGGGCAGACCGCACACAGGGAGTAGCGGGCGGCTGCAGGAACAGGGCGGGCAGTGCACGGGTGCAGCAGGCAGCCGCGGCAACGCGCAAGCTGCTAGCGGGCGGTGTTCGGGCTGGCAGGAGCCGCGCGTAGGCTGCGCGTGCAGCTGTTGGGTCGCGCGGGCTGCTAGCGGGCTGCTAGCGGGCCAGCAGAGGTGACGCACGGGTCACGCGGGCTGCTAGCGGGCTGCGCGCGGGCCTGCAGAGGCGACGCGCGGGTCGCGCGCACAGTTAACAGGCAGCACGCGGGCCAACAGAGGCGACGCGCGGGTCGCACGAGCTGCTAGCGGGCTGCGCGCGGGCAAAAAAGGGCATGCGCGGGGCTGCGCGACGCAGGGCAGGGTAGGCAGGGTGCAAGGTAACGCGGTAACTGTAGGGTGGGCCCGAAAAAAATCTCCTAAGGTCCTAAGGACCTCCTGATCTATACCATGTCAGAAGAGTAAGGAGAGGAATGAGTAGGATGTCGAGAGAGATTGGTACAAGCAAGAACCCCAAGGGGTTGTACTCCACATAGTCTACCCCACTACAGCCTACCCACAATCATAACATACATAGATATGTTTGACACCACTGACTCACTGGAGCCTTCCCTGACAAGCCGTTTAAGCCTTGAGGTCCTTACGCAGAGCTCGTGGGCTGCCTCATGTACCTGATGACTTGTACTCGCCCGAATCTCTCCTTCCCTCTCAGCATCTTTGCTCGCTTTGTTGCGCCAGGGAGACACCGTCCAGCTCGCTAGCTGCTGTGAGGGTGGCGAAGTACCTGGCGACTACATCAGGCATGGGGCTGGTTCTTGGAGGGCAGCAGTCTGTCGTACTTACTGGATACTGTGACTCTTCTTACGCTGATGACGCCGAGACTCACAGGTCTAATCAGGGGCACTGCTTCAGCATGGGCTCTGGAGCTGTTTCTTGGAGGTCCACGCGTTCCTCCTCGGTCTCGAACTTTACCGCTGGGGCTGCGAGCGTATTCCTACGGCCTCATATCAATCCACCTCGTATCAAGATTGTGTCATACTATATGTATATGTTATAATTTTATGTAGGCTGTAGTGGGGTAGCCAATGTGGGGTATAGGGTTTGTTGCTTGTACCCAACTCTCTCGATAGTCGACCCACTCACTCCTTGCTATTACTCTCGACATGGTATTAAGAGTAAATAGGTCCTTAGGACCGTTTAAGGACCGTTGTTCAGGGCCCACCAACCACGCCGGTTACCGCGTTACCTTGCGCCCTGCCTACCCTGCCCTGCGTCGCGCAGCCCTGCGCTCGCCTATGCTGGCCCGCGCGCAGCCCGCTAGCAGCCCGCCCGCTGTCTCGTCAGCCCCGCGCGACGCCCGCGCAGCCCGTCCGCTGCCTCGTCAGCCCCGCGCGTCGCCCACGCAGCCCGCCCGCTGCCTCGTCAGCCCCGCGCGCTGCCCTCGCGCTGCCTCGTCAGCTCCGCGCGCCCGCCCCGCAGCCCTCGTGCTGCCTCTGCTGCCCCGCGTGCCCACCCCGCAGCCCTCGCGCTGCCTCTGCTGCCCCGCACGCCCACCCCGCAGCCCTCGCGCTGCCTCTGCTGCCCCGTGCGCCCACCCTGCGGCCTCTGCTGCCGCCTCTGCAGCCCCGCGCGCCACTTCTCCCAGCGCCCGCTGCCCTGCAGCCCGCGCGCTGCCCTTTGCCGCCCGCAAGCTGTCCTTGCCGCCCCTGCGCTTTCCCGGCTGCTCCTTACCTGCGCCGCGATTATGGCGACACTCAACGTCCTCGTGTTTGAGCCTGACGGTATCCCGATAGAATTCGCCACTTGGCTCAACGACCTGCAACTGTTCCTTATGACCGATGCCAAAGACGGTGTTTCCCTGTTCGATCACGCGTCTAGCTACTTAGTTGCTCCTGCTGACACCACTGATGCTCCTGCTCGCTCACAGTGGCAGACTCGCGATGCTGCTGTGCGCCTCGCTATTCGCAACCATTTGCCGATCACTGTGCGCGCACACTTTAGCCAGCACAAGACTGCTAAGGCACTGTACACCGGTGTAGTTGCCCGCTATTCTTCGCCCCACTGCAGCCCTGGGCCGTGTTATCCTACCATACCTGTTCCCCAACCTTTCCTCGTTTGCCACCGTTGAGGACCTCATCTCCCACCTTCGGGCTAGTGGCGTTCGCTTTCGTGCCGCCCTTCCAGACGAGTTCCTCGCCAAGAACCCACCCCCGATGTACTTTACCCTCTACTTCCTCGTCACCTGCCTCCCTTACACTCTTTGTTCAGTCAGGGACCACTTTTTCGCCCTAGACCCTACCACCCTCACTGTCGACAACTTCGAACAGCACCTCCTAGCGGCGGAGAAGAGCATTGTCGCTGTATGTTCTGCTCGTGGCACTCCTTGCACTCCCCTCTTTGAGGGGTGCGCCCCCTCCTAAGCACCGGACCGGTTCATGAGGGCACGCACTTTCGTCATGAGGGTGCGGTTAACCCTCTCTGCATCGCCTTGCTGCTGGTGAGCGCAGGGGAGGGAAATCTGGTGCTTGTTCCCGTTCTTGGTAAGAACACTCTCCAGTTCGTGACTGCGGAACTCCTTGGCGCCATCACTCTGCCAGATTTTCAGCTTCCTCCTTGACTGCCGCTGTGCGTGTGCGAGCCAGATATGGAAGACCTCTGGAGCCTTGGATCGTCGACGTTGGCGATCCAGACGTGGCATGAGTACGCATCGATAAAGGTCAGCGTGTACTTTTCGCCGTTGAGCCCATCGCAGGTGAGCACGATAAAATCTCTGTACACCTTCTGCAACTTCTTATAGCGATTGGTGCTGGGTTCCTTCTTCCACTCCTCAGCATCACTACTCTCCAAGGCCTCCTTGAGAGTTGCTGGTTCTCCCGGCATCTCCACCGGACCGAAGGCACACTCCTCGTAGTCACTCTCCTCGTCGTCTCCGACCATCATTGCCGCTCCAGTAGGGGCTGTCTTGCCCTGCTTCCCCGGTGCATCATAGGTCAACCTATTAAGGGGTTGAACTCTCCACTTCCCCCTTCTTTTCTGCTCAGCTGCAGGGACTTGAAGGCCTTGGCGTTGCTGCGGTGTGGTGCGGTTCCGTGGAGCGCTCGTAGTGCGGGAAGGGAGTGTCGGTGCACGCTCGCTCACTTGCTGCACCTCCTCCTCTTCTTCCTCTGCATCCTTGGCCTCCTCTCCCCCATTCACAAGGGAAGATTGCCTTGTGGTGGTGCTGCCGCTGCTCAGCTCCAAGGGCGGCTCCACGTGCTCCAGGCCGGAATTCTTCACCTCCCCAAACCGCACGCCTATCTTTGCCTCATTCTCCGCCTTCCAATCCTTGTACATGAAGTTCTCCATGAACTTGCAGTCCCTGCTCACCAAACATTTCTTGGTGAATGGGTCCCAAAGAAGCCATCCCTTGCTGTTTTGAGCCATGCCTAAGTGCTCGGCCCACACCGCCTTGGCACCAAGCTTGTTGTGCCGAAGATGCTTGGGCACGAGCGTTATGCACATGCATCCGAATACCTGAAGCATATCCACCTTTGGCTTCCTTCCAAGCCACTCCACATAAAGCACCCATTTGCCTGCTCCCACATGAGTCAAAACTCTGTTCTTGACCATACACGCACTCCGCACCACATCAGGCCAGAAATAGTCGGGTAACCCGGCCTCAATGAGCAACCCGCGTGCCGCCTCCGTGATCGTCCGGTTCGCTCGCTCGGCGATGCCGTTCATTGCAGGGGAGTATGGCATGGTGAGGGAGTGTGGAATACCATTCTTCTTCAGCCACAACCCAAACTCCTTGTTCAGGAGCTCTCCCCCTCGATCGGTGCGGATTGACTTGACTAGACGGTCTTGTTGCCGCTCCACCATCAGGAACCAATCCGTCTTCAACGTTTCAGCCACATCGCTCTTCTTGGCCAGCACATACACCCAGGTCATGCGGGTGTGGACATCCACTATAGTGAGGAAGTACTCTGCTCCAGCAGCTCCAAGCTTCAGGGGGCCCACCACGTCCATCACCACCTCGTCAAGTGGTGCCTTAGCCGTTGCCTCCGAGCTCGAGAACGGAAACCGGGTGAACTTGGCTTGCATGCACGTCGGGCAGCCAAGCACCTCATCGGGCTCCCTCTTCATGTGTATGCCAGCAACCATCCGGTTCTTCATTAGGTGCTGCAAGATGGGCAGGGCCACATGCCCCATGCGCCGATGCAAAGTCAACCAATCACACTCCCCCGTAGCCGAAGTCGGATTGGAAAAGGCCGCGCTCGCAATAGCGCCCCACATGCTCTCTCCGTAGTCCTCCTCCGCTGCTGCCTTGGGGTTCTCCTCACCCTTGTGCTGCTCCTTAGCTGCTGCACCACTCTCCTTAGGGTCACCAAGCTTGCTGGTCACTCCTGGTTTGCTCTTCTTGAGCTCGTTGTCCTTTGCGCGAACGTTCGCGCATCGCCTCTACCAACCGCTTCACCTTTGGTGCTGACGCTTGCTGCCACTTGCCTCTCCTTAGGCATAGGGACCACAGGAATCTGCTACATCTCGTTGTAGACGTCCCTGTCCTCATGAAAGTCCCAAAAAATCCGGTCGCCAATCCTCGCGGTGTAGGTCTTGGCTCCCTTTGAGTTCGTGTCCATGCCGGCCTTTGCCAATCGCCGCACGGAAATCAGGTTCGCAGCAAGGCTGGGCACCCAAAGCACGTTCTTGAGGCCCATAATCTTCCCATCAGCACCTTTCAACGTTGCCTTGCCCATGCCTTTCACCTCTGCTCGCTGCCCCAAAGCCGATGTCACATGCTTCACCGGTGACGGTTCAAGTTCGGTGAGCAAGTCCGGGCGAGGTGTCATGCTGTAGGTAGCGCCGCTATCGATCACCCAATAGTCCAGGGGGTGTAGGGTCACCTTTCGGCAGGTCATAATGGTCAAACACGTTCTCCATCCTGAAGGACCACTCAGCAAAGTTGTCGCCGTTGAACTTTTCAAGCCCGAACACTCTTGGTTCGTCCTTAGAAGGTCCAAGAGTCGGTTGCACGGACGCCATGGCTGAATCACGAGGTTGACCTTGTGCTTGGGGTCCTCCACTACCTCCAGCACCTCTGTCACCTCTTTCTTCAGGTCCAGCCATCGTCGTAGCTGCTCCAAGGCGCTCTGATACCACTTGTTATTTTCAAGTAGGCTTCAAATGTGCCTATAACGAAAGATAGAGTGCACAGTCAGATTTCTGCACAGCGGCTTCAAATGTTCATAGCGATCTGGTCACAGCTCCAATTGACTTTGAGCGTCTTAATGTGGCCTACAATAGGCAATTTAGATCGCACGATTTCATCAAGAATTGACGACACAATGTCGGTTTGAACGAACGGCACTATGGCAACAACATAGTCTTAGAACACAACTTAGGAAGAGTTACGAGTTGGGAATGACTCCCAGCTCCTACAAACCCCAAGAGCCGAGGTACAGTGATGTGGAACAGTGCCACACTGTCCCCAACCAAGAAGGGTCTCGAAACTACCCTTCACAAGGGCCTACACTAAAGAGAATGTTACACTACACATTGTAATGTAACTATCTTCAACATCTTTTGAGGTGAACCCTTTGTTTGGCGAGCTTCGAAATCACTTGAAGCTTGAACCAAGGCTCGGGTTCTTCATCACAAACTCATCCTTGATGGGTCTGCTGCACACACCTGCGACACGCCGAACGTTCGACAAGCGACAAAATAGAAACCGTGCACGACAAAATAGAAACCGCCCGGGACACACCAAAATGACCGCGTAACACGCGACTAGCGATAACTCGCTATTGACTCGACACACACACACACTCAACATCATGACCCATCATACACACACCATTATAAGCATGAAATATACATATAATTTCATGCCCTTATTCCATTCCATGCACACATGCATGCACGCACACGGACAACAAGCCGAGTGCAAACCGTAGGGTTGCACCAACAGAAATGTGAAACGTGCACACGAGGTGCGCAGAAGTGTGTACACTAGGTATGCACAAATGTGGAGTCCAGGTATGCATGGTGTATGCTACCATGTGTACTCTCATTCTTCCCTCAGGTGGTGCAGTTCATGAGCGGCAACGAGTCGCACGGTTCCACTGCATCAGAGGTCGAAAGATGGCGACCGGCTGCACCTTTTTTGCCTACTTCCCCTACCTATCGGCATTACTCGAACAAGTGAGAAGGTCAACCCCTTATGCTTTGTGACTCTATGTCTCACTCCAGTGCCATCTGATACATTCCACAGCCATTTTCCCCCCACCCATGAGTTTGTAGTTATCCACGTACATGTCTCTAGATGGTACACTAGGTTGAAGCCCACTCATCAAACTGCAGGTGAGGTGCTGCTTGGAGGTGACCAGTTTGGTAGGGTAATCTGCTGCTTGCTTGGTTGTTGGACAGCACTGCAACCATCTCGGAGTTTGCCAACGATTTTTTTATACTTGGTGAGTCCCAAAGATATGGTGTCATGAGAAGCAGCTACGTTCAGACCCATAAATTAGGTCATGGTCGAGTTGGCAGTCAAGGTGAAGTTATTCTTCACGTGTTGAATGCCTGCATGAAAGCCTTCCTCATCATCGCACAAAATGAGGATGTCATCCACGTGAGTGAGCAACCACGTTGTATCTTTTCCAGCCCTCTTCAAGATGAACAACGATGGATCAGATTCCGACTGCATTATTTCCAGCTCCAGCGGCACTCCTCGTAGCTGTTGATTCCACAATCGGGGTGCTTGTTTCATGCCATATACGCTGCGCCGGAGCTTCCAAAATTTGTCCCCCATCACGCAGAGGGTCAGGTGGGCGAACATACACATCTCCGTCAATTGGTGCATCGAGAAATGCGTTGGATTTGTCCAGTTGTACGACTTTCCGCTTCAGTGTAGACACGGCTGCAACAAACATGCGTGAAGTAGGTCCTTGGCTGACCGGGGCGTACCGTTTTCTCCCGGATAAAACACCCCTCCGCAATTGTACACCTACGGGTAGCTTGTGCGGGGCGGGCATTATACCCCCTCTTTTTAGGTGATTTTCTATAACACCCCCCTTTTCATGTAGATTTCACATGAGTATAGCTGATAACGAGTAGGTGCAAGTACGGGAGGACCCGAAAATCCCTCCCTCTACGAAATTACACGGAACTTTCAAATGATATCTGCCGAGATTCCCCCCCCGCCCCCCCCACCCCCCCCTCCCACAATTTCGTTGTCGCCACGCTGGCGAATCTTTTGTTGTCAAGTGGCCGGAGAGGTGCCACATGCCATCTTCAAGGTGGTCAAGATGCCACTTGCCGAAACTCGCGTTCTCGCCTCTGAGTGTGATGGTAAACCAACTTCGAAAACACCCAAGCTGTCCGAATCCCTCTTGATGCAGCTGTCCGACTGTCCAAATGCTGCCAACTGTACGCGATGTTTCGCGCCGTTCTGACCCTTCGCATTCCTGCTCGCTTTTACAATCTTCCCTTGTTACCGGTACTGGAAGGAAAGCTCACTGTTTCATACGGTAACTATTTGTAACAAGTCCTATAGATGATCTCAAGCTCCTCCTCCAATTGCCTACAATCTAGTGACACTTGTTGAACTTTCGCATCTAACTGCCTAGCTACTCCCTCATGTGTCCTACCCATCAGCTCCCTGCGGAGAGTTTCAAGCTGAGCTAGCACATGGCTCATACTGGGTCGATTTGATACAAGCTTTGCGACACATGAGAGAGAAATCGTAACTAGATTGGAGGCCACAGCAAGTGGTGCTTTGAGGTCCCCATTGACAACAGACGCACTGCCCCCTCTCTCCACCTCCTGCTCCACCTGTTGGAATTGGGAGGAAGGGAAAGGAGGGTGAGAAAAAGTGTTGGAAGGAGGGGGTGAGAGGGCAGGGAAGAGGCATGGGGAACAGGAGAAGGAGGGAAGTGAGGGGGGACCAGAAGTGAAAGTCAGAAAGAGAAGTCAGAGACGAGGGATAGTTGTGTATAAAGGAAGAAAGAAGAAAAAAGCAGCAGCAGCAGCAGCAGCAGCGTACCCAGTCCTTGATGTTGATGTGTGACCCATCTTCACATGGCAGCACGACATGCTTGCAGGTCAGTAGCTCCATCATGACCACTCCAAAGCTGGAGAGAGAAAGAGAGAGGGAGGGAGGGAGGGAGGGAGGGAGGGAGGGAGGGAGGGAGGGAGGGAGGGAGGGAGGGAGGGAGGGAGGGAGGGAGGGAGGGAGGGAGGGAGGGAGGGAGGGAGGGAGGGAGGGAGGGAGGGAGGGAGAGAGGGAGGGAGGGAGGGAGGGAGGGAGGGAGGGAGGGAGGGAGGGAGGGAGGGAGGGAGGGAGGGAGGGAGGGAGGGAGGGAGGGAGGGAGGGAGGGAGGGAGGGAGGGAGGGAGGGAGGGAGGAGGAAAAAAAGAAGAAAATGAACAAGATGAGAGCGGTGTGCAGGGCAAGTTGGAGGTATGACTCTTGGTTAGAAAACAATGTGCAATGACGACACACTGGTGAAAAGAGAGCACCTGAGCGAGACGAGAGATGAGGACACGCATACTTGGGCAGAGAGCATAAGTGGGCAGCATATGCATGCGTGCGCGCACGCCTTCCCACCTGTACACATCAGCACTTGGAGTAGCCTTGTGTGTGAGTGAATAGACGGGGTCCACATAGCCTGGTGTGCCCATCACTCGCGTGGACTGCAGTGAGCCGCTGCCCTCACCCATTCTCAGCAAACCAAAGTCTGACACTTTCGCCTGCAATATAGACAAGAGAGCACAGTTTTCCGCATGAGACAGAGACAAAGTGATCCCGATGGAATGTGGTGTTACGGAGTCACGACTCGCCTAGACGCACTCGCCTGCATGTGGGCATCGAGCAGGATGTTGGCGGGCTTGATGTCGCGATGCACGATGCCAAAGCTGTGCAGATACTCCAACGCACGCGCCACTCCTATCAGAATGTCCACCCGCTGCTGCAGTGTCAGTGGGGTGCTAGTACCTGACGAACAAAGAAAAAAAAACAAGCAATCAAAAGGGATCAGATGAAAAGAGCAGGAGCAGAGCAAGAGCAGCAAGAGGAGGAGCAAGAGGTGGTGCCCACCTGTGCCATGGGCGTGCATGTGGTGGTGCAGGTCCCCATTGGGCATGAACTCATAGATGGCGATCTGCTCCATGCGCTCCGCCACCGCGTCATAGTCCATGCAGAACCCCAGCAGCCGCACCAGGTGCGGGTGGTGCTTCGATGCCATCTCCTTCACCTGATGCCACCCCAATGCAGTGAGGCAGGGAGGGGGTGACAGGGTAGGATGGGGGGACAGGTTGAGGAGGGTGGGGGGAGTAGGGGAGCATAGAGGGGAGGGACCTCCAAGGGAAAAAACTCAGTATCAGATTAATAGCTCATGCTTTCTGCATTTCGCTTCTTTCGTTTCCCATCTGGGCTACCACTTGTGTGCATCTTGGCCTCTCCCTGCGCCGCTCCTCTCATTACTAAGCCCCTCCTCTCACCCCCATCCCACAACCATCAACCCAGCATCACAGCAACACGACACACCTCACGTCGGAAGTCATTGGTGAGCACTCGGGCGCGCTTCACAGCCCAGGGCGTGCACCCGTCCAGAGGGCTCACCCCGCGATACACGTCGCCAAACCCGCCGCTGCCAATGCGCCTGTCCGCTGCCCATCCGGCCGTGGCACGCAGCACGTCCGCCATGCCCACCTGCTGGCACAGCAGCGGCGCCAGGGGCAGGGCGGATGAGGAGGAGGGGGCGACCACAGGAGGAGCAGGAGGAGGAGAAGGAGGAGGAGGAGGAGGAGGAGGGGGGGGGGGGGGAAGCTGCGAAGGGGAAGTGGAAGGATTAGGAGATGTGGATGAAGGGTCGGTGTGGGAAGGATTGGACCAAGAGTCCACGATATTGCCTGCCAAATCACCCCTGTCTCCCTGCAATTCCCCTTGCTGCCTCTCCACCTCTTCCTCCACCTGCCTCAATGCTGTTGCCACGTCATCCCGCACAATCTCCAGCTCAGCAATAACTCTTCCCAAGGAGGGTCGGGTGGAAGCAGGCATGGCTGTGCATGCGAGCCCCACACGAGCCAGGCGCACCAAGGTGGGAATTAGAGCATTGGGTATGGGAGCACCCAGTGCATCAGCGGCGCTGGCAGCTGGTGTGCGTGCCGTGCTGGCGAGGCTAGAGAGCGTGCTGGAGCTGGTGGGGGAGCTGCTGCTCGGGATGCTGGCGCTGGTGTTGGTGATGGGCGGAAGCAAGGAGGAGGCGAGGGCGGGATCAAAAAGAGCAGCCAGGTTGTTGGCTTCAAGCTGAGGTTCAACGCGGTGTGGGGTGAAGGGCACGGGGGAAGTCAGATGCGGAACTTAGACCTGAGGCATAAACCTTGAACACAGAAACACTATGGGCCTGGGAAACAGTTTGGAGGAGAAGAAGGGAGGGAGGAGTATGGGGGAGGAGCATGGGGGACGGACCAAGAGGGTAGGAGTATAGAGAGGAACGAACATAGAAGAGGGAGCACGCGGGGTGGAGCAAGAGGGTAGGCGTATAGAGAGGGGACGAACATAGAAGCATGGGGGGTGGAGCATGGGGGGTGGAGCACAAGTAGAGGAGCACGCGGGGAGGAGCGAAACCGGAAAAGTAGTTCCCAGTAGCAATAAAGAAAGATAGGAGTGGGTGGGTATCCTGTTTTCCGCATCAGCGGGTGTGCGTGGGTGAATTTCCTGCTATCTTATGACTGCGGTAACACAAGGAAAATCCTGTGAAGTCTCCGGAGCGGAATCGCACTTGAATCACTGCTAGCGATGGAGGTGCTGCACTGTTGGTATGCCTCTCAGGACGCGGGCAATCGAAAGGATCGATCATGTGCAGGATCGAGTATTGGCGCCGTTGACATTGTTTAAATTCGTCAACCACCAATAACCTTGGTTTCGTTGTCTACTGATTACTCGTTAAAGCCAAAAAAAAAGGGCAATCTGTTGACTGGCGAATAGAATTGGTGCACCCATAAGGCATAAACCTTTTGTGTCGATCATCTCGAGTGTCCGCATCTTCATAACACACTCGCCTCGCCCTCCCCCCCCCCTGATGCTCCACTCGCACTCACAGTGTCACTAAAAAACTGTGGCATGGTTTTTCCTGAAGAGTCGGAAATGCGGCCTGACAGCAGCTGCAGCAGCACCACTCCCAGACTGGTGGCAGCGGGGAGGGGATGGGTGGGATGAAGGGGAAAGGCATGACGAAAGGGGAGGAAGGAAGCGGCTTGCAGGAGCGAAGGGAGAGATGGGGAAGAAACGAGTATGGGGCAGTGCAGAATCTTGAAGATTTGAGAGTGGAGCAAGGCACTGGGAGCAACAAACCAGCCTCCACGTGCGTGCACTTGGCTAGAGAGAGTGAATGGAGAGAGTTGAGAAAGACTGGCATGGCACCTGTAGAGGTCATTGGTGGGTGAGTGCTCCTGGGAGAGCAGCAGCTGCGGATCCACGTACCCACGCACGCCCACCACCGCGTGCTCGCCCCCCCCCGCTGCAGCCCTGCGCGTCACGTAGTCAAACCCTGCAATCTTCGCCTGGCATGGCATGGCGTTTTTTTGGGCAAGTGTGATGCAGTGACGTGCATGGCCGGGCAGGAAAGGTGGGTTGAGGGAGAGGGGGAAATGGTCTCTACAGCATCAGTATAACAGGCCAGGGAGTAACCCGGTGGTCCTATATGTATGTTGCTCCACAGCACGACACAAGTGTGCAGCATGTTGGCGAGTTGTGTCATGACGTGTGGAGGATGGTGGTGCCCTCACAGCACTAACTCACCTGCATGCTGCCATCCAGAAACACGCTTCGAAGGCAGAGGCAGCGATGCAAGATGCCAAAGCTGTGCAGATACTCCATCCCGTGCGCCACTCCTATCACAATGCCCAGGCGCTGCTGCAGGGTCAACGTCACACCGGTGCAACCTGCAAGGCGGAGAGAAGGAATACGCCGTGGGGTAGAAATCGTGGGTAACAGGATAAAACACATGCGATGGACAGACGTTATGCAAGCAGACTCATTAAGAGAAGTACACACGGCGAGGACACGGGCACGGGAGAGGAAGAAGAGGCAAGCAGGTACATGCTTGGGTTGGTAGGGCACCTAGCGCACTGACTGCGACATGGGCTCAGTCAGAACGAGAGGTGTGCCTGTGATGCGGCATGCGTGACCCACCCGGTTGAAACTGGTCGAGCAGGGTGCCAGCCGGCATGAACTCGTACACCACGACCTTCTCCCAGCGGCCCTGCTTGTCCTGCTCGTCGCAGTAGCCCAGCAGGCGCAGCAGGTTGGGGTGGTTCTTGTTGCCCATCTCCGCCACCTGCTCGCCCCGCGCACACCAACCACACCAGGGGGTGAGGGGCGGGGAAGGCACACCAGGGGGTGGGGGGTGGGGAAGGAAGGGTGGGGGACGGGTGGGAGGGGAGGGAGGGAGAGGGTAAGCAGAAGGAGGGAGCAGTGCGTCACACCTGTTCTTTCCTCCTTCACCTGCCTTGGCTCCACAGCGACCTACTTATATGCCGAGGGAGCTGCTTTGAGGAGAATTATAGGGTGTGGAAGACAATCCAATAATAAATCTTCCAAACAGCCCAGTTGAAGAGGCTGCACGATGTCAGTTGTAACGCCTGTGGGGCTCGTGCTAAGGGCATTCCGCTGCGCCAAATAACACCCTCGTTTTGACCCAGTGGGTAGCGAGGTGTTATATCAGCCCTGCCTCACTCTCATTCTCTCTCCTCCCTTCCCCTCTGCCTCTTGCACCTTCCCTCTCCTCCCCATCATCTATCACCTCTCTGCTCTCCAACACCACACTCTTTATCCATCCCCTTGCCCCGCACCCCCCCCCCCCCCCTCCCCCACCTCCGCGTGGAACTCGTCGAACTCGCGCGCGCGGCAGCGCTTGAGGAGCCACGGGGTGGCGGCGTCGCGCGGGTCCACGCCCCTGAACATGAGGCGGTACCCGTCGCCCACCAGCAGCTGCGGCGCCCAGTGGCTCGTCGCGCTTACCATGTCCGCCAGGGAAAACCGCACACACGCGCCCTGGATGGGCGCGGCTGAGGGAGGGAGGGGGGGGGGGGGGGGTAAGGAGGAGAGGGAGGAGCAGCGTGGGAGGCAGAGCTTGAGAGAAAGATACACACAGAGGAAGAGAAAGAAGGCAGACGGAGCTGAACCAGCAGTCAGATTGCGGGCGACGAGGACGCGGGGAAGGCGGGCGAATCGCCAAAGACATTCGCGAAGTTTCGAGGCGTCGCGAAAGAAGGGAAGGCTTGGTTATCGCTAGGCGTTGAGCAAAGCACTGAACTGCAGTTGGTAAAAATGCCTTGCCTCTCGCTGCGTCCGCGCGCTTGGCCTTGTCCGACTTGCCAAGAATCCTCCGCATCTTCGTCCACGTCAGTACACCACCACCCACGGCGATCCACGTCGCAGTAACGGCCGAGCTGATCGTGCCACGTCACATACGTGACCAATTTGACTCGTCTTCACATCCTGAAAGCCCAGCGTAAGTACGGAACTGTCTACGAGCACGCGTGAGTACTTGTCCGAGCAGGAATTGAATCTTTCCTCGTTTTTCTTCACTCGCGATACCCGCATACTAAAAAGCTGCTGCCAATCTCGCGCGCATGACGTGAGCATCTGCCAGCCATCCGGTAATAAAGGACGTCGCAAGTTGCGGGCTGCGATTACGTACGACCTAATTACTGGTACGACCTGCTCATGGTGATGGAAGTAGAGAATCGGAAAAGGGAAGAGGGGAGATACAATCGTGTCATAGGGCTACACCCACTGGTAATTTCATGCTTGCACTATCCCTCATGCCTTATTTCAGCCATTCAAGTTCGACACCTAAAAAGGGGGCTATGGATGTCGCCTAATTCTAAGGAACTGTAATTCCTTACTGTACTCGCACTTTAGCGAGTACATCCCGAGGGTCACGCGACGAACCTGTTCGGCCTATTTCGTCAGCCGAACCACTCCCGAGTCGGCCTCCACACCAATTGCAATCATCACCGAGCCATCTTCGCCATACCCATTCGCCTAGCTAGGATTTCCCATATTTAGTCGTGCCTTTCTCATTGTATCGTCATTCTGTGGTCGAGTATTCTCGTTATTCGAAATTGTGCGCACTCTGCAAGTTCTGAGATAACACTAATGCTAAATATTGGATTTTTTTAAGGGCCAGTATGAAGTAGATTTTTTTGGTAAAACAAATGACGTGACACACTGTCAAACATATGCATAAGTTATATTTGTGGGTAGGCTGTAGTGGGGTAGATAATGTGGGGTACAACCCCTTAAAGTTTTCTCCTTGTACCAAAATCTCTCGATAGTCATTAATTCATGCCTAGCTTCTAAGATGGTATTTAGAGCAGTAGGTCCTTAGGACCTAAGATTCGGGCCCACCGGTTACTGTGTTACCTCACCTACAGCCTTGCCTGCATGCCTGCCTTGCCTTGTGCCCGCGCGCGCCTCGGCTGCACGCGCGCGTAATTTTTTTTAGCGCGCCCCCTCTGCTACAGCCCGCGCGCAGCCCGCTGAAGCCTCGCGCGCCGCGCTCAGCCGCCCGCACGCCCGCTGCTGCCTCGCGCGAAGCCCGCAGCCGCGCGCAGCCCGCCACCGCACGCAGCCTGCAGCCGCGCGCAGCCTGACGCCACGCGCAACCCGTAGCCGCGCGCAGCCTGCCACCACGCGCGGCCATTCGCCGCGCGTGCCCTGCCCGTACGCTGCCCGTCGCCGCTGCACCCTGCCCTGCCTGTGCGCCGCTGCCTCGCACTGCGCATTTCGCCGCCCGCCCTGCCCTGCCTGTGAGCCGCGCGTCCGCTCTAACCGCGCGCCGCCTGCCTTGCGCCTGTCTGCCTTCCACCTGCCTGCCTTGCGCCTTGCCTGAAGTGCGCCTGCCTGCCTTGCGCCTGCCTGCCTGAAGTGCGCCTGCCTGCCTTGCGCCTGCCTGCCTGAAGTACGCCTGCTTGCCTGAAGTGTGCCTGCCTGCCTGAAATGCGCCTGCCTGCCTTGCGCGCCTATGCCTGCCGCATGAGTCTGCTGCCTTTGCCTACTGCCTGTTACTGCTGCCTTGGCCTGCTGCTTTTGCCTGCACTGCTATAATGGCGACACTGAATGTTCTCGCATTTGAGCCTGACGGTCGCCCGATAGAGTTTGCCACTTGGCTTGACGACCTGCAGCTGTTTCTTATGACGGATGCCAAAGACGACGTTTCACTATTCGATCACGCTGCTGGCACTGCCGCTGCTCCTGCTGACTCCTGCTCTTGACCGCTCACAGTGGCAGACTCGCGATGCTGCTGCGCGCCTCGCTATCCGCAACCACCTGCCGATCACTGAGCGCGCGCATTTTAGTCAGCACAAGACTGCTAAGGCGCTGAATGACACTGTAGTTGCGCGCTATTCCTCCCCAGCCACTGCAGCCGTAGGACGCCTCATCCTGCCCTACCTGTTCCCCGACCTGTCCTCGTTTACCACTGATGAGGACCTCATCTCTCACCTCCGCACTAGTGACGCTCGCTTTCGTGCCGCTCTTACCGACGAGTTCCTCGCCACGAACACCCCCCCGCTGTACTTTACCCTCTACATCCTCGTCACCCGCCTCCCTGACACTCTTAGCTCGGTCAGGGACCATTTCCTCGCCAAGGACCCTACCACTATCACTCTAGCCGACTTCGAGCAGCAGCTCCTAGCAGCAGAGAAGAACATTCTCGATGTAGGTGCTGCCCGTGGCACTCCTCGCACTCCCCTCTTTGAGGGGTGCTCCCCCTCCCCTCTTGCCCCCTCCTACGCCTCAGCTGCTGCTGCAGTCGACCTCCTCGGTGCTGAGAAGGTCGCAGCGGCTTCCGCTCCTAGTGGGAAGCGCGGCGGTGGCAGGGGCGGCAAGGGTGGCAGGGGTGGTGGAGGTGGCGGTGGAGGGAGCGGTGGTGGAGGCGGCGGGGGTGGTGGAGGTGGTGGGGGTGGCCGTGGGGGTGGAGGCGGTGGGTGGGGCAGCGGTGGGACCGGGAGTGGTGGAGGTGGCAGCGGCGGTAGTGGGGGAGGAGGTAGTGGTGGTGGCGGTGGAGGTGGGGGCGGGAGTGGGACCGGCCAGAAGGGGAGCTCCAGTGGGGGCCAGCAGCAGCAGCAGCAGCGCCAGACCCCCTCTTCTCAGCAGCTCCATGACTGGTATGCTGGGCGTGGGGCGTCTGGGGGTCCTGGTCGCTGCCCCTATGTCATTCTCACTGGCCCTCGCAAGGGTCGCCCATGCAACGGCTTTCACACTGAGTACCGCTGCTTTGCTCGGCTCAGCGACGCCTGGCGCGCCAAGTTTCCTGATGCTACTGAATTCCCCAACTGGGCAGATCTGCTTAGGCGTGATGTACCTATCTATGATCTTGACTATGATGCAATCCTTGCTGCCATGTATGCATTGACTGTTAGTGCTGAGGGTGATTGTTACTTGTGTGTCCCGCCTGACCCAGGTATAGAGACTGCAGCCCTAGGTGCTAGTGAGTCTGCCCTCTCTGGTACTGCGTCAGCTCAGGCCTTGCACACGTTTACACTTGACTCTGGTGCTTCTCGCTGTTTCTTTTGCGACCGTACCACCGTCACCCCCCTCCCTGCACCTGTCCTTGTTTCACTGGTTGACCCCTCTCGGGGCCCAGTGCTTGCACGAGCCACGACTGTGCTTCCGTGCCCGGCGGTCCCGTCTGGTGAGCTGTCAGGTCTCCATGTTCCCTCGTTCTCTACGAACCTGGTGAGCAACGCCGTCCTTCAGGATCACTGGGTTGACACCTGGACTCCTGGAGGGCAGCGTGTGGCGATCTGCACGTGCTCTCGGACTGGCCGCCACCTGGCCACGTTCACTCGTGAGCCGGGGTCCAGTCTGTACACCCTCACCACTGTTTCACGCTACACCCCTTTGTCTCCACAGCTGTACGCGCTTGCTCAGGTAGCTACCCAGTGTGAGTGTCGCCGCCTGTCGCACGACACTCTCCTGTGGCACCACCGCCTTGGTCACCCCTCCCTGCCTCGCCTTCGTAGCATGCACTCTCGCTGCCTGGTCTCTGGCCTTCCCAGGTCTCTGCCTGCCCTCCCTCCCTCGCCTGCGCCGCCCTGCATTCCTTGCGTCGAGGGGCGGCAGCGCGCCACTCCTCACTCCTCCTCGTTCCCTCCCACAGAGGCTCCACTGCAGACTCTCCACCTGGACGTGTGGGGCCCCGCCCGCGTCCAGGGGCAGGGCCGCGAGCGGTACTTCCTGCTGGTTGTCGACGACTACACACGCTACACCACGGTCTTCCCCTTGCAGCGCAAGGGTCAGGTCCCTGATGTTCTGATCCCCTGGATCCGTGCTGTTCGTCTCCAGCTCCGCAAGCGGTTCCAGTCGGACTTTCCTGTCCTGTGTCTGCACTCTGACAGAGGTGGTGAGTTCTCCTCCGACCTCTTAGCAGCCTTCTGTGCGGAGCACGGCATCCGCCAGACGTTCACGCTTCCGGCCTCTCCGCAGTAGAATGGGGTTGCTGAGCGCCGCATTGGCTTAGTCATGGAGGTCGCTCGCACCTCCATGATCCATGCGGCTGCCCCCCATTTTCTGTGGCCGTTTGCGGTCCGGTACGCTGCGCATCAGCTCAACCTCTGGCCCCGTGTCTCCTTGCCGGAGACCTCGCCCACACTGCTGTGGACGGGGAAGGTTGGCGATGCGTCGCGTTTCCGGGTCTGGGGTGCTTGTGCCTTTGTCCGCGATACCACCGCGGACAAGCTCTCCGCTCGCGCCATTCCCTGTGTCTTCCTTGGTTTTCCCTCTGACGCGCCTGGCTGGCAGTTTTACGACCCCGCCTCGCGCCGTGTCTTTGCGTCTCAGGACGTCACCTTTGACGAGTCCGTTCCCTTCTACCGTCTCTTTCCCTACCGTACTTCCCCTCGCACCCCCCCGCCGCTCTTCCTCACTCCAGGTCCTCCCCAGGTAGACCCCCTTCCCGCGCCAGGTCCTGCTCCTTCAGGTGTTTCTCAGGTAGACCCTCCCGTGCCTGCGCCTGTTGAGGTCACTGGTGACTCCGGTCCTGCTGGGGGTGGTGCTGTCTCTGGGGGTGCTGGTCCTGGGGGTGCGGAGAATGGGGGTGCGGAGCTTGGAGGTGCGGAGCTTGGGGATGCGGAGCCTGGGGTTGTGGAGCTTGGGGGTGCTGAGCTTGGGGGTGCTATGCCTGAGCGTGAGGAGCCTGAGGGTGCTGAGCCTGGGGGTGCTGCGCCTACACGTGAGGAGACTGGAGGTGCTGCGCCTGGGGGTGCTGCGTCTGGGGGTGCTGAGCCTGCGGGTGCGGAGTCTCGGGGTGCTGAGTCTGGGGGTGAGACCCCTGAGGGTACTGAGACTGCGAGTGCGCGGTCTCCTTGGAGCAGTCGCCTTCGTCTGCGTGTGCCTCTCACCTCACAGCAGCTGCACGACTGGTACGGTCGCCGTCAGGGTCGCGCTGCTGGAGCTCGGAGTTCTGACGCTAAAGGTGCTTCTGTTGACGTCACTAGTCCCGGAGGTGCTCGTACTGGAGGTGCTCGTACTGGATGTACTGGAGCTGCTGGGGCTGGAGGCGCTGTGCGTGAGGGTGCTGCTGCTGAGGCACTGAGGCTGGAGACCCTGGGACTGGAGGTGCCGGTTCTGGGGGTGCTGCTGCTGGTGGAGCTGGTCCTGGAGGAGCTGGCGCTGGGGGTGCTGGAGCTGCTGGTGCTGGTGGCACTACACAGTCGCGCCTGTTCTTCGCTCCGCCGTCTCCGTCGTCTCAGCCACCGCCTGACTCTGTCGTTCGCCAGGTTCTTAGCTTACTGTCATCTACTGGTCTTCCGTTACAGCCTGGCTCACCACTGCCTGCTCCTTCTCCTTACACTGAGCAGACAGGGAGTCTTGCTGAGCGTCGTGAGCCTGCGTCACGTCCTGTCTCGCCTGTCCGTCCTGGTCGTCGTGTTCCTCGTTCGCGTCAGCCGGCTGTCCCCGGCACACACCTCGTAGTCCGTCGTCCTTCCTCTGCTCCGCAGTCTGTTCCTCTCCCTTCTCCCCCCGCGTCCACTCTGCCTGACGTGGCGGACCCTGTGTCTGACCGGTTTCGTGCTGAGCACCCTACTATCACGCGTCTGTTAGCCACTATTGTCACTGACCCGTCGTTTGAGTCTGCTGCTGCGTCTGCCTTGGTCGCTGAGCTTGTTGACTTTGCTGCTGCCTGTCGTCTAGACTACGCCGCTAGTCTCGTTGCTGAATCTAAGTCTGTCTGTCCTTCGTCCATCGGGGGTGAGTGTACTCTTGGCACGGACGTCCTTGAGGACAGGCAGGAGGACCTTGAGTGTCTTGCAGCTGCTGCGCCTCATCTCGTGGCCATGCTGCTTGCCCTTGAGGGAGACCCGGATGCACCAGACATTCCGACCCCGCGCTCTTACGCTGAGGCGATCGCGGGCCCCTAGAACTATCAGTGGCAAACAGCCATGGACGCAGAGATGGCATCCTGGAAGTCCACAGGCACTTACGTCGACGAGGTTCCCCCTCCTGGGGCAAACATCGTCGATGGCATGTGGATTTTCAGGGTGAAGCGGCCGCCGGGTTCTCCGCCTGTCTTCAAGGCTCGTTACGTTGCTCGAGGCTTCAGTTAGCGAGAGGGAGTTGACTTCTTCTAGACCTTCTCCCCCACCCCGAAGATGACTACTCTTTGGGTGCTGCTGCACGTTGCCGCTCAGCGTGACTACGAGCTTCACTCTCTGGACTTCAGCACAGCTTTCTTACAAGGCAGCCTGCACGAGGAGATCTGGCTGTGCCGCCCACCTGGCTTCACTAAGTCGTTCTCTCTAGGTACCCAGTGGAGCCTCCGGCGGCCAGTCTATGGTCTCCGCCAGGCGCCTCGTGAGTGGCACGACACACTGAGGACTACACTTGCGGCTCTTCGGTTTGCGCCTTCGACAGCTGACCCGTCACTGTTTCTGCGCACCGACACTTCACTGCCGCCGTTCTACATCCTCGTGTACGTCGACGACTTGGTCTTTGCTACTGCTGACACTGAGGCTCTCGCTCTGGTGAAGTCGGAGCTGCAGAGGAGACACACGTGCACAGACCTGGGTGAGCTGCGCAGCTACCTTGGCTTGCAGATCACCCGGGACTGAGCACGCCACACCATCACACTGACTCAGTCACACATGGTGCAGCAGGTCCTTCAGTGCTTCGGCTTCACCTGGTCCTCGCCACAGTCCACTCCTCTGGCTATAGGTCACTCGCTCTCAGCTCCACCTTCGGACGAGTCCGTAGAGCCAAGTGGTCCTTACCCAGAGCTAGTGGGCTGCCTCATGTACCTGATGACCTTCACTCGTCCTGTTCTTTCGTACCCTCTTGGCCTTCTGGCCCGCTACGTGGCTCCTGGTCGGCACCGAAAGGTGCACATGGATGCTGCCAAGGTTACTTGTGCGTTTCTTGTGCTCGTGCTTGGAGGGCGGAGTGAGGTGGTCCTCACTGGGCACTCAGACGCCTCTTGGGTTGACGACCAGGCTACACAGCGGTCGTTGTCAAACATTATATGTGTTGTGCTTGTTTAGGCTGCAGTGGGTTAGCCTATAGGGGGTACACAATTCTAGGGTTAGGTACTTGTACTCATTTCACTGCTAGTTCATTCATTCCTCGTTCAGTTATTCTGACATGGTTTCAGAGCAGGTCCTTCGCTAGGACCTAAGTTTTTTTTTCGGGCCCACCTCTACTACCTACCTACCTACCTACTGTCGGAGTGCTGCGTTAGCGCCTCCCCCTCAGCGCCCTCGTGCGCCCTCGTGTACGGCCCCTTAAGGCCCCGTCGATCCTGCACGCTGCCCCTTAGTGGCCCCGTCGCACCCGCGCGCGCCCCGATTCCGGCCCGCTTGGCCCCGTCGACCCCGCGCGCAACCCGTTTAGCGGCCCCGCGGCCTCGTCGACCCACCCTAGAGGCCTCGCGGCCCCGCGCGCACCCCATTTGGCGGCCCCGCGGCCCCGTCGACCCACCCTAGAGGCCCCGCGGCCCCGCGCGCACCCCGTTTAGCGGCCCCGCGGCCCCGTCGACCTCCCTCGCGACCCACCTAGAGGCCTCGCCGGCCCCGTCGACCCCGCACGCGCCCCGCCTAGAGGCCCCGCGGCCCCGTCGTCCCGGCTTGCGACCCCCCTAGAGGCCCCGCGACCCCGTCGACCCGTGCGCACCCCGCCTAGAGGTCCCCGCGGCCCCGTTGACCCCGCACGCGCCCCGCTGTCCCCGCGCGCGCCCCGCATAGAGGCCCCGCTGGCCCCATCGACCCCGCTCACCGCCTCTTCGCGGCCCCGTCGCTTCTACTGATACTGCTACTGCTGCTGCTGCAGTTACTACCGCTACTACTGCTACTGCTACTGCTGCTACTACTATGGCTAGTCCGCCTGTACTCGCTTTCGATGCTGAGGGCCGTCCAGTGAAGTTCGACACCTGGCTAGATGACCTGCACCTCTTCCTACAGCTCACTGCCAAGGAGGACATCTCACTGTACGATCACGCCCTAGGCCATGCTACTGCCCCTGATACTTCTGCTGACAGCACTGCCCGCTCACAGTGGCAGACTCGTGACGCTCACGCTCGCTTCGCTATTCGCAACTCCCTGCCACTAGATGAGCGCGAGCACTTTGGCCAGCACAAGACTGCTAAGGACCTGTACACTGCTGTAGTTGCTCGTTACTCCTCACCTGCCTCTGCCGCACTAGGCCGCCTCACCCTCCCCTACCTGTTCCCCGACCTGGCCTCCTTCAGCACAGTCGCTGACCTCATCACCCACCTCAGGACCAGTGAGGCCCGCTTTCGCGCTGCTATGCCTGACGAGTTCCTTGCCAGCAACCCCCCCCCGCTCTGGATCACGCTCTACCACATCGTCACCCGCCTCCCTGACTCTCTGCGCGCAGTCAGGGATCACTTCCTCGCTCGCTCTCCCACTGAGCTCACCATTGCCCTCCTCGAGAAGGAATTGCTTGCAGCTGAGGCGAGCATCGTCGCTGTAGGCACCTCTCGTGGCGACCCCCGCACCCCGTTCTTTGAGGGGTGTTCCCCTTCCCCTCTCCTCCCCTCTGTCGCCTCTGCTGCTGCTGTCGACCTCCTTGGTGCTGAGAAGGTCGGGGCCGCGTCTGCTCCGAGCGGGCGCCGCAGGGGCAAAGGGGGCAAGGGTGGAGGTGGCGGCGGGGGAGGCGGGAGTGGTGGCGGTGGGGGTGGCGGTGGGACTGGAGAGGCTAGTGGCGGCAGTGGTGGAGGTGACAGCGGCGGTGGGAGTGGTGGCAGGGGCGGAGGCGGCAGCGGAGGCGGAGGTGGTCGTGGCGGCGACAGGAGTGGAGGTGGCCGGGGCGGTGGCGGCGGCGGTGGTGGTCGTGGAGGCGCTGGCGGTGGACAGAGTCAGCAGCCCGCCCCGTCGCTTCAGGCCGCCCGTGAGTGGTATGCGCAGCGTGGCTTTACCTGCACGTACGTCATTCGCACTGGTGACCGCACTGGCCAGCAGTGTGGGAGGCCGCATCCCACACAGCGCTGTTTCGCGCGCCTTACTGACGCGTGGCGTGCCCAGTTTCCTGATGCCACTGAGCTGCCCCGCTGGGCTGATCTGGAGAAGAAGGGAGTTGATATCTGGGCTTTAGACTTTGATGCTATTCTCACTGCCATGTATGCGATGTTTACTAGTGGAGAGGGTGCTCAGTACTTGCGTGTTCCGCCCGACCCAGGCATTCTTACCAGTCCGGCTGCCGCTCTAGGTGCTAGTGAGTCTGCTGCCCCAGGTCCTGGTGAGGCTGCTGCTCTAGGTGCTAGTGAGTCCGTGCCCTCTGGTACTGAGTCGACTGCAGCACTGCACACCTTCACACTGGACTCAGGTGCTTCTCGCTCTTTCTTTCGTGACCGCACTGTCCTTGAGCCGCTTGCTCGGCCAGTTGCTGTCTCCCTCGCTGACCCCTCTGGGGGTCCGGTCGTTGCGACCTCCTCCACTGTCCTTCCTTGTCCTGCGGTCCCGTCGGGCACACTGTCAGGTCTCTACCTCCCCTCGTTCTCTACGAACTTGGTGGCAGGTAGTGCGCTCCAGGACGGGGGTGTCCACCAGTTTACCCCTGCATACGAGCGCGTGACACACTGCACGTGTGCTCGGACGGGCCGTCACCTGGCTACCTTCACTCGGCAGCCGGGGTCGGACCTGTACACACTGACCACTGAGTCCCCTCAGGTAGCTGCGTCTGCGTCTGCGTCTGCGTCAGGTCAGCTGTCCGCCCCCTGCTCGTGTCGCTCTCTGGCGCATGAGACTGTCCTCTGGCACCACCGCCTAGGTCACCCGTCTGTGCAGCGCCTTCGGGCCATGCACAAACGGGACCTTGTTGCTGGTCTTCCCAGGGTTCTCCCTCCCCTCCCACCCTCGCCTGCTCCTCCCTGTCTTCCCTGTGTCGAGGGGCGGCAGCGCGCCGCTCCTCACTCCTCCTCCTTTCCCCCGACGACTGCTCCTTTGCAGACGCTCCACATGGACGTGTGGGGCCCAGCCCGCGTGCGTGGTCAGGGTCAGGAGCGGTACTTCCTGATTGTTGTTGATGACTTCTCGCGCTACACCACGGTCTTCCCCTTGCGCACCAAGGGTGACGTCCCTGATGTCTTGATCCCTTGGATCCGCAGATCTCGTCTCCAGCTCAGTGAGCGTTTCCGCTCTGACTTCCCTGTCCTGCGTCTGCACTCTGACAGAGGTGGGGAGTTTTCCTCTGGCCTCCTGGAGGCCTTCTGTCAGCAGGAGGGCATTGAGCAGTCGTTCACGCTTCCGGCCTCTCCACAGCAGAATGGGGTTGCTGAGCGCCGCATTGGCTTGGTCATGGAGGTCGCTCGTACCTCCTTGGTTCATGCGGCTGCCCCCCACTTTCTGTGGCCGTTTGCAGTCCGATACGCTGCGCATCAGCTCAACCTCTGGCCCCGTGTCTCCTTACCGGAGACTTCTCCGACACTGCGTTGGACGGGAGAGGCTGGCGATGCGTCGCGTTTTCGGGTCTGGGGATCTCGAGCTTTTGTTCGCGACACGTCCGCGGACAAGCTCTCCCGTCGCGCTGTCCCCTGTGTCTTCCTTGGCTTTGTCCCGGACGCGCCTGGTTGGCAGTTCTACCACGCCACCTCGCGTCGTGTCCTGGCCTCTCAGGACGTCACTTTTGACGAGTCCGTCCCCTACTACCGCCTCTTCCCCTACCGCACTGCCCCGCTCCCCCCCCCGCCTCTCTTCCTCGCTCCAGGTGCTGAGGTACCAGACCCCCTCCCCCCTCAGGGTGCCGCTCCCTCAGGTGTGTCCCAGGTAGACCCGGGTGAGCCTGTCGAGGTAGCTGTCGACTCTCGTCCTGCTAGGGGTGCTGAGCCTGGGGGTGCTGAGCCTGGGGGTGCTGAGTCTGGGGGTGCTGAGTCTGGAGGTGCTGAGCCTGGGGGTGCTGCGTCTGGGGGTGCTGTGTCTGGAGGTGCTGAGCCTGAGCGTGCTACACCTGGAGGAGCCCTCTCCTCCCAGCAGCTGCAGGAGAGGTACCTACAGTACTGCCGCCTCCGGAGAGGTGCTGCTGGAGCTCGTACCAGTACTTCCCCTCCTACCCAGGAGCTCCCCCCCATTCAGCAGATCCGAGAGTGGTACACGAGGCGCTGCAGTCTTCGGAGTGGTGCTCCTGGTGCTGCGGACCCTGGGGGTGGCGCTGCTGCTGGTGCTGAGGACCCGGGCGTTGGAGCTGCTGCTAGTGCTGCGGACCCGAGCGGTGGCGCGGCTGCTGGTGCTGAGGACCCGGGCGTTGGAGCTACTGCTGGAGCTGAGGACCCGGACGGTGGAGCTGCTGCTGGTGCTGAGGACCCGAGCAGTGGCGCTGCTGCTGGTGCTGAGGACCCGGGCGTTGGAGCTACTGCTGGAGCTGAGCACTAGGACGGTGGAGCTGCTGCTGGTGCTGAGGACCCGGGCGGTGGCGCTGCTGCTGGTGCTGAGGACCCTGTCGCTGGTGTCCCTGCTGGTTCTGGAGACGCTACGCGGCCGCGACCGTACTTCGTACCACTTCTTCAGCAGGTTCTTGGTCAGACTCCTCCTCCTTGTCCTCCTCCCTCCGTAGAGTGTCCTCCGCCTGTCCAGTCGCAGTCACAGTTCCCGCCTGCCTCGCCTCTCCCTGCTCCCTCTCCTTACACTGGTCCCACGGGAGGTCTTACAGAGCGTCGTGAGCCTGAGTCTCGTCCTGCGTCGCCTGTTCGTCCTGCTCGCACTGGTCGTCGTGTCCCACGTGAGCGTCCTCCTCCTGTCCTTGGCACTCACTACATGACTCTGCGTCCCTCCACTGCTCCTCAGCGTGTTCCGCTGCCGTCTCCTCCTGCGTCCTCTCTGCCTACTCTTCCTGATCCGGAGTCTGACTCCCGTCGTGCTGCCAGTCCCACTGTCACGCGTCTCCTCGCTACTGTTGTCACTGACCCTACCTTTGAGTCCTCTGCTGCGTCTGCTCTAGTCGCTGAGCTGATAGACTTTGCTGCCCGGTGTCGTCTAGACTACGCCACTAGCCTTGTTGCTGAGTCTGAGTCTGAGTCTGTCTGTCCTCCGTCCGTCGGGGGTGAGTGTGCCCTTGGCACGGACGTCCTTGAGGACAGACAGGAGGAGTTCCAGTGCTTTGCTACTGCTTTGCCCCACCTCGTGTCCATGCTAGTTGCCCCTGAGGGAGACCCGGATGCACCAGACATCCCGACCCCGCGCACTTACGCTGAGGCGATGGCGGGTCCCTACTCCTCTCAGTGGCAGACAGCCATGGACGCAGAGATGGCTTCCTGGAAGTCCACACGCACCTACGTCGACGAGGTTCCCCCACCTGGGGCGAACATCGTCAGTGGCATGTGGATTTTCAGGGTGAAGCGGCCACCGGGTTCTCCGCCTGTCTTCAAGGCGCGCTACGTGGCTCGAGGCTTCAGTCAGCGAGAGGGAGTTGACTTCTTTCAGACCTTCTCCCCTACCCCGAAGATGACCACTCTTCAGGTGCTGCTGCACATAGCCGCTCAGCGCGACTACGAGCTTCACTCACTTGACTTCAGCACTGCTTTCTTGCAGGGCAGCCTGCACGAGGAGATCTGGCTGCGCCGCCCTCCTGGCTTCACTGGGTCGGTTCCTCCTGGTACCCAGTGGAGGCTTCAGCGGCCGGTCTACGGTCTCCGCCAGGCACCGCGTGAGTGGCACGACACACTGAGGACGACACTTGCGGCTCTTGGGTTCGCTCCCTCTACTGCTGACCCGTCACTGTTTCTACGCACAGACACCTCACTGCCGCCGTTCTACATCCTCGTGTACGTCGACGACTTGGTCTTTGCCACTGCTGACACCGCGGCACTCGCCCACGTGAAGTCGGAGCTGCAGAGGAGACACACGTGCACAGACCTGGGTGAACTGACAAGCTATCTTGGCTTGCGGATCACCCGGGACAGAGCACGGCGCACCATCACCCTGACTCAGTCACACATGGTGCAGCAGGTTCTCCAGCGCTTCCGCTTCACGTACTCCTCGCCTCAGTCCACTCCTCTGCCTACCGGTCACTCGCTCTCAGCTCTGCCTTCGGATGAGTCCGTAGAGCCGAGTGGCCCGTATCCAGAGCTTGTGGGCTGCCTCATGTACCTGATGACCTGCACTTGACCTGACCTTGCATACCCTCTTAGCATCCTTGCACGCTATGTCGCTCCTGGCCGTCACAGGAAGGAGCACATGGATGCCGCTAAGAGGGTGTTGCGCTACTTGTGCAGTACGTCGGGCATGGGGCTAGTGCTTGGAGGGCGAGACCGAGTTGTACTTACTGGACACTCAGACGCTTCTTGGGCGGACGACCAGGCTACTCAGCGGTCGTCTCAGGGTTACACCTTCAGCCTTGGCTCCGGCTCAGTTTCTTGGCGTTCTACACGCTCTTCTTCTGTTCTCAGCTCCAGTTGTGAGGCTGAGATCTACGCCACAGCCATGGCTGCCCAGGAGCTACGCTGGCTGACCTACCTGCTGACCGACTTGGGAGAGCGGCCTCGTTCTCCTCCAGTGCTGTACGTCGACAACCAGGCTGCCATTGCCTTGTGTGAGGAGCACAGACTGGAGCACAGAACGAAGCACATCGCCCTACGGTACTTCCTTGCTCGAGAGCTGCAGCAGCGTGGTCAGCTTTGTCTGCGTTACGTGGCCACTGAGGCCAACCTTGCTGATGTGTTCACCAAGGCGCTTCAGCCTTGTGACCATCAGCGTTTCTGTACTCTTCTAGGCCTTGTGCCTGCTGGTCCTCACTTGCTTACTTCTTGACTCTGCTTGTACTGTGATCTTTATATATATGCCTGCATGTTTACACTTGCTAGGTTGTTATCACTGTATCTCTTGTTATATTATCAACCTGCATGTGAACTGGTCTTGTGACCACTTGCTTGTGCTCGGAATTTGTGTGGTATCCTTGAGATCCACCCTGAGCTTGTTTTGCTTTGCTTTGACTGGTCTTGTGACCCCTTGCTCTCCCCCACTTTGCCTATGGGGGTGTGTCAAACATTATATGTGTTGTGCTTGTTTAGGCTGCAGTGGGTTAGCCTATAGGGGGTACACAATTCTAGGGTTAGGTACTTGTACTCATTTCACTGCTAGTTCATTCATTCCTCGTTCAGTTATTCTGAAAGTCGTCACAGGGTTACACTTTCAGCCTTGGCTCCGGTTCTGTTTCTTGGCGTTCTACTCGCTCGTCTTCTGTTCTCAGCTCTAGTTGTGAGGCTGAGATCTACGCCACAGCCATGGCTGCTCAGGAGTTACGCTGGCTCACCTACCTGCTGATTGACTTGGGAGAGCGGCCTCGTTCTCCTCCAGTTCTGTACGTCGACAACAAGGCCGCCATTGCCTTGTGTGAGGAGCACAGACTGGAGCACAGAACGAAGCACATCGCTCTGCGTTACTTCCTGGCTCGAGAGTTGCAGCAGCGGGGTCAGCTTCGCCTTGCTCACGTGACCACTCAGGCGCTTTTGAACTTTGTTGGGCCTTGTGCAAATTGCTGTAGACTCTGCTTGTATTGTGATCTATAGATACATATACCTGCATGCTTGCTCTTGCTAGGTAGAGATCACTGTACTGTTCTTGTTGCATATATACCTCTGCATGTGAACTGGCCTTGTGACCTTTCCTTTGCTTGTGCTCAGTATGTGTGGTGACGTTGTGATCCACCCTGAGCTTGCTTTACTTTTCTTGACTGGTCTTGTGACCCCTTGCTCTCTCGCACTTTGCCTATGGGTGTCAAACATATGCATATGTTATATTTGTGGGTAGGCTATACTGGGGTAGATATTGTGGGGTATAACCCCTTAGGGTTTTCTCAAAGGAGCCGAAATCTCTCGATAGTCATTAATTCATGCCTAGCTTCTAGACACACAACCCTTGGTAAGGGTGCATTGATACACAACATTGAATAAGGAAAGGGTGCATACCCATGTGCACGAGTAGGGTGCGAAAATAAACTGATAGGATTTAAGGGGCGCATGACCATTTTGACTGTTTTGTTTCTCCAAAATGAATCGTTATGAGCGCGAGTGTTTCACAAACAATATGAAATGACCCCAGAGTCAAAAATACATAATGCGCTATAAAATTTTCCTACCAAATGTAAAATAGGCACGAACGATCTAGATGAGGACCTCAGGCTAAGCAAGGATTGGAAGGTTGGCAAACAGTGTTAAGATAAGGAGTTAAGGCTAGGCTTAGGAGAGGAATGAGTAGGTTAGGTCAAAGGAGGGGTACAAGAAGAATGCCGAGAAAGTTTCTGTACCCCCTAGTGCTAACCCCCATACAACCTAGACATATAAATAAACATATACGTTTTGACACACCCCCATAGGCGAAATGGGGGATAGCCAGAGCAAGCAATGGTCACAAGACCAGTCAAGAGAAGAAGCAAAGCAAAGCTCAGGGTGGATCACAAAGTCACCACACAGTCTGAGCACAAGCAAATGGTCACAAGACCAGTTCACATGGAGATCTGTCAAAAACACATGCAGTACTGTGATCACAACCTAGCAAGAGTAAACAAGCAGGTATATATATATATATTTAAAGATCACCGTATAAGGCAAAGTCAAGTAGTAAGCAAGTGAGGCAGAGTAGGCACAAGGCCTAGAGCAGCGGAAAACCGCTGATGATCACTAGACACAAATGCCTTGGTGAAAATTTCAGCAGTGTTGGCCCATATGGCCACGTAAGCAAGGCGAAGCTGGTCACGCTGCTGCAGCTCTCGTGCAAGAAAGTAGTGCAAAGCGATATGCTTCGTTCTGAGCTCCAGTCGGTGGACCTGACACAAGGCAATCGTGGCCCCCGCGTAGATCGCAGCCACACAACTGGAGCTGAGAACAGAAGAGGAGCGAGTAGACCGCCAAGAAACAGAACCAAGGCCGAGACTGAAAGTGTAACCCTGTGACGACCGCTGAGTCGCCTGGTCGTCTGCCCAAGAAGCGTCTAAGTGCCCAGTGAGGACAACTGGACCCTGTCCTCCAAGCACAAGCCCCATGCTTGATGTACTGCACAAGAAACGCAACACACTCCGCGCAGCAGTCCAATGCTCCTTCGTGTGTCGCGCGGGTGAGACGAAGCGAGCAAGGATGCTGAGAGGGTACGCGAGGTCAGGTCGTGTGCACGTCATCAGGTACATGAGACAGCCCACAAGCTCTGGATATGGGCCACTCGGCTCTACGGACTCGTCCAAAGGTGGAGCTCAGAGTGAGTGGCCTGTAAGGAGAGGAGGGGGGACCTCGTCGATGTTGGTGCCTGTGGACTTCCAGGAAGCCATCTCAGCGTCCATGGCTGTCTGCCACTGAGAAGAGTACTCACCTGTGATCGTTTCTACATAAGAGCGCGGTGTAGGGATGTTAGGTGTATCCCGGTCTTTCTAGTGCAACGCAGCATGGACGCGAAATGGGGTAAAACGTCCCTGAGACATCCTTAAGGACGTCACAGCCAAGGGCAAGCTCACCCCCGACGGACGGAGGACAGACAGACTTAGACTCAGCAACAAGACTCGCAAAGTAGTCGAGACAACGGGTAGCAGCAAAGTCGACTATCTTAGTGACTAGGGCAGACGTAGTAGAAGACTCAAAGGAAGGGTAAGTAACAACAGTAGCGAAGAGACGGGTGACAGTAGGGTTGGCAGCACGATCCAGGTCAGACTCAGGGTCAGGAACGTCAGGAAGAGAGGACGCCGGAGGAGACGTCAGAGCAACACGCTGTGGAACAGAGGAAGGACGAAGTACCATAGTGTGTGTGCCAGGGATAGGTGGAGGAAGAAAACGACGAGCACGGCCGGCAGGACGAGACTCATGCTCACGATGCTCTCCTAGGGAGCCTGTCTGTGCTGGGTAGGGAGAAGGAGTAGGCAGTGGTGAGCCAGGCAGTAACTGCAGCTGTGTCTGGTCAGGCAGAGGACACAGGAGAGGCGGAGTAAGGCCAGTAGAAGACGGAAGATTAAGAACCTAATGAAGTACTGAGCCAGGCGGTGGTAGGGACAACTATGGCTGCAGGTAGAAAAATGGTCGGCGCGGCTCGGTACCCGTACCATCAGCAGCTCCAGCACCTCCAGCACCTCCAGCAACTCTAGCTCCAACACCTCCAGTACCTCTAGTACCACCAGCTCCAGAACCTCCAGCACCACCAGCTCCAGTACCTCCAGCACCTCCAGCTCCAGCACCTCCAGCACCAGCAGCTCCAGCACCTCCAGCACCAGCAGCTCCAGCACCTCCAGCACCAGCAGCCCTGTACCTCCAGTACCTCCAGCTCTAGCAGGAGACACACCTGAGGGAGCAGGACCCTGAGGGGGGAGGGGGGCTACCGAGGGGGGGGGGGGGGGGTCGCGTACCAGGAAGAGAGGCAGGAGGGGCACGGCGGAACTGAGGTGGGGGTGGAGACGGTAGAGGCAGACAGACTCATCGAAGGTGACGTCATAAGAGGAAAGAACACGACAAAAACCCAGGGCGGGGCGTCGGTAGGGAAGCCAAGGATGACGCAGCGAAGAGTGCGAGGAGAAAACTTGCACGTGGGAAGATCGTGGACAAGAGCAAGGGAACCCCAGACCCAAAACACCGACGCATCACCAACCTCTCCCGTCCATCACAGAGTAGGGGAGGTCTTCAGGTGGGAGACACAGGGCCAGAGGTTGAGCTGCTTAGCGGCGTATTGGACCGCAAACGGCCACTGACATGGGGAGAAGCCGCATGGATTATGGAGGTGCGAACAACCTCCATGACCAAGCCAATGCGACGCTCAGCAATCCCATTCTGCTGCGGAGAGGGTGGATGCGTGAACAACTTGCAGATGCCCTTAGCACCACAGAATTCCTCGAGGAGGCGGGAGCAAAACTCACCACCTCGGTCAGAGTGCAGCCGTAGGACTGGTAGGTCCTGCCGGAACCGAGTGCACAGCTTGAGACGGACAGCGCGGATCCAGCAGATCAAGACACTTCGGACCTCCGCCTTGCTCTCCAAGGGGAAGACCGTGGTGTAGCGCGTGTAGTCATCAACAATTAGCAGAAAGTAGCGCTCGCCACCCTGTCCAGTGACGCGCGCGGGGCCCCATACGTCCATGTGGAGGGTCTGCAGAGGAGTTGTGGTAGGAGGAAAGGAGGAGGAGTGAGGAGCAGCGCGCTGCCGCCCCTCAACGCAGAAAAGGCACGGTGGTGCAAGCAACCTCAGGATCGGGGGCAGAGACCTGGAGGGGCAAGACACAAGAAGACGGGAGTGCATGCCGAGCAGACGTGGCAAGGAGGGGTGGACAAGACGGTGGTGCCAGAGGAGAGTCTGGTGCGTGAGGAGACGGCACGAACAAGACGCAGTTACCTCAACTGACGCAGCTATCTGACATGACCTAGCTACATGTGCAGACTCTGTGGTCAGTGTGTACGGACCAGACCCGGGCCTACGAGTGAACGTGGCTAGGTGCTCGCCAGTGCGTGAGCCCATACAGGTCGCCACGAGCCCTCTCCCAGGGTGGGTAACAGTGACAAACTGGTCCTTTAGGACAGCTGTAGCCACTAAGTTCCTAGTGATCGAGGGGAGGTGGAAACATGTGAGCGAACCAGAGGGGGCTGCGGGACACGGGAGAACAGTGGAGCTACGAGCAACAACTGGGCCACCAGAGGGGCCGGTCAGAGTGACAGAGACAGGGGCTGTGAGTGGTGTGACTGCGATGCAGTCGTGGAAGAAGCAGCGAGACGCGCCTGAGTCGAGTAGGAGCCGCATGGATTATGGAGGTGCGAACAACCTCCATGACCAAGCCAAGCGACGCTCTGCAATCCCATTCTGCTGCGGAGAGGGTGGATGCGTGAACAACTTGCAGATGCCCTTAGCACCACAGAATTCCTCGAGGAGGCGGGAGCAAAACTCACCACCTCGGTCAGAGTGCAGCCGTAGGACTGGTAGGTCCTGCCGGAACCGAGTGCACAGCTTGAGACGGACAGCGCGGATCCAGCAGATCAAGACACTTCGGACCTCCGCCTTGCTCTCCAAGGGGAAGACCGTGGTGTAGCGCGTGTAGTCATCAACAATTAGCAGAAAGTAGCGCTCGCCACCCTGTCCAGTGACGCGCGCGGGGCCCCATACGTCCATGTGGAGGGTCTGCAGAGGAGTTGTGGTAGGAGGAAAGGAGGAGGAGTGAGGAGCAGCGCGCTGCCGCCCCTCAACGCAGAAAAGGCACGGTGGTGCAAGCAACCTCAGGATCGGGGGCAGAGACCTGGAGGGGCAAGACACAAGAAGACGGGAGTGCATGCCGAGCAGACGTGGCAAGGAGGGGTGGACAAGACGGTGGTGCCAGAGGAGAGTCTGGTGCGTGAGGAGACGGCACGAACAAGACGCAGTTACCTCAACTGACGCAGCTATCTGACATGACCTAGCTACATGTGCAGACTCTGTGGTCAGTGTGTACGGACCAGACCCGGGCCTACGAGTGAACGTGGCTAGGTGCTCGCCAGTGCGTGAGCCCATACAGGTCGCCACGAGCCCTCTCCCAGGGTGGGTAACAGTGACAAACTGGTCCTTTAGGACAGCTGTAGCCACTAAGTTCCTAGTGATCGAGGGGAGGTGGAAACATGTGAGCGAACCAGAGGGGGCTGCGGGACACGGGAGAACAGTGGAGCTACGAGCAACAACTGGGCCACCAGAGGGGCCGGTCAGAGTGACAGAGACAGGGGCTGTGAGTGGTGTGACTGCGATGCAGTCGTGGAAGAAGCAGCGAGACGCGCCTGAGTCGAGTAGGAAAGTGTGCAAGGCCTCCTCAGTCTCTTCATCTATGCTAGCTATTCACAAGCACCTAGAATTGTAGCCTCTACACCACCAGGTGCCTCTCCACCCTAACATTAGTACCTCAAGCTCCGCCACTGCGGCTGCTCCACCGGACAGCCCACTCACGAAGCTGCTACGGGGAGAGAGTCTCTGGAGGACGCTGCTGCTGCTGCTGCTGTCCACCCCCAGAACCTCCGCGTCTACAAGCGGCACTACCAGCAGGAGTAGACTCACAGGTAACTCCAGTAGTAGCACCACAGGCTCCGCCACCGAGGCTGCCCCACCGGACCGCCCACTCACGACGCTGCTGTTGCGAAAGCGGCTACCCTCGACGAGCACGGCTAGCTCCGCCACCAGAGCTGCCCCACCAGATAGACCACTTGCGAAGCTGCTGCGGCGAGAGAGACTCCTCCATACTCGGCTGCCGCTGACGTAGGACAGTGGTAGTGGCCATGGCAGTCAGTGGCAGCCAGTAGCAGCAGGGCAGGAAGCATGGCAGTGTGCGGGCGGCAGCTGGAGCAGCAGTATGAGTGCGCAGCAGGGCACGGTGCAGGGCAGCGTACGGGTGGCAGGTGCAGCAGCAGCACGAGTGCGCAGCAGGGCAGGCACAGGCAGCGCTAGTAGGGCATGGTGCAGGGCAGCATGCGCGCGGCAGCTGCAGCAGTAGTACAAGCACGTGGGGAGGGCACGGTGCAGAGCAGCGTGCGGGCGGCAGCTGCAGTAGCAGTACGAGCGCGCGGGCAGGGCACGGTGGAGGGCAGCGTGCGGGCGGCAGCTGCAGCGGGGCACGTGCTGGCGCTGGGTAGCAGGGCGTGTGCAGGCACAGGGCAGCGGGGCACGAGCTGGCGCTGGGAAGCAAGGCACGCGGGCAGCGCTGGCTGCAGTGTGGCTCGTGTAGGTTGCAGGGCACGCGGGCTGCAGGGCAGGGCAGCGCGCGGGCTGCAGGGCAGGGCAGCGAGCAGCTGCAGGGCGTGCGGGCTGCAGAGCAGGGCAGCTTGCGGGCTGCAGGGTAGGGCAGCTCGTGGGCTTTAGCGCAGGGCGGCTAGCAGCAACAGTGCAGGCGGCAGCAGCAGCGCAGGCGCAACAGCGCGGGCTGCAGGGCAGGGCACGTGTGGGCAGCACGCGTGCGAGCAGGGCGTGCGTAGGCAAGGCCGGGAGGTGCTGCTCGGGCATGATGATGCGGCGAGAGCAGGGCGACGCAGCTGGGCAGCGCGCAGGGCAGGCGCGCAAGCAGGGCGATAGGCAGTGAGTGGCGTGCGGCACTGGGCAGCGGGTCGCGCGCAGGTAGGAGGGGGCAGCGCATGGGAGGCATCGGGAGGCGCTCGGCGCTGGGCAGCTGATGCGCGCAGGTGGGGGGGGGGAGTGGGTGGCGCACAGCGCTGTGAAGCAGGTCGCGTGCTAGTAAGGGGCAGCGGGGAAAAAAAAAATTACGGGCAGGGCAGGGCGGAACGAACGGTGGGCCTTAGGAACATTCCAACTCTAATACCATGTTAAGATAAGGAGATAGGGCAAGGCTTAGGAGAGGAATGAGTAGGTTAGGTCAAAGGAGGGGTACAAGAACAATGTCGAGAAAGTTTATGTAAGTGCTACCCCCCATACAGCCTAGACATATAAATAAACATATACGTTTTGACAAACAGTGTGCATCGGAAGCGGTTCATAGGTCGAACCCCACTGACGCGAGACCTTCAGAACATCCCTGCTAATACCACTATACAATAAAGGTTCGCGCAGATCTCGGCAAGGTAAACACAAGAAAACGATTCGATTTTGTCGGAGGCGAAACACTAGCTGGCATGTGTTACAACCTCTTTTTGTATGAAAATGAGTTTCCGTGTCACACTTTGTCGCTCCTGTCGAATACGCCCATGACGGACCAACCTGCAACAACACCACTAAACACGCATAGGACAACGGTAGGCCCCGCATAATTTGGGCAATTGTTATATTGCCTCTTATTTGTTGCATTTTAGAACAAAAATCGCCATTTGACTCGGTTGTCCTTTCATATGTCATTCTCCTCCATTTGAAAATGCAAATAATAATAACTTTGCACAGCCTAGGACAAAGCACTTAAGCTAACTCGCATGACAATTCTTATGAAAATGTCGAACATGCACTGACAAATATTCTCCGACGCCAACTGCCACACAAAACCAGGTCTGAGATTGATGAAATCCACGCAGTTACACACGGCATGCCTATCATTATCACGCGAGAATGGGTAGCAGGGTTTGTTGTTACTGGGATGATGAAGTTATAAACTAAACTTCTGGAGTCATATTTTCACATTCGACATGACGATAGGCGTGGAAAGTACTCGTCTGAGTACAAAACAGTTCCGCACTTATGACTCATGAGGGAAATGTTGAAAATATATACTTCATAAACTGCCCTTTTGCATTAACAGTAGTGTTGTTGGTGGTGTACCCTTGTTATTGCCTATATGTACTTGTCACTTCATAGTGCATTCCTCTTTTGGCCAACCCATTCTCTCGATTCCCACCCTTCCTAGCTCAACCCTCGGCCACTAAGGTATAAGTCATGAGCCTATTTTGACATGGTATCTAGAGCCGGAAGCTCCTAAGGACCTCCGACATTATTTCTCATAGCGCCCACCCGTCGCGCTGCCCTTTATGGAATGCCTCGGCCCGCCACGCTTCCCGTTATGCAACACCCCGGCCCGTCACGCCACCCATCGCGCCCTCGTCGCACAAGTCGGTTTGTGCCCGCCACGCGCCCCGAGCGCGCGCCGGTTTTTGCCCATCGCGGGCCCCGAGCGCGCGACAGTTTCTGCCCGTCGCACGCCCCGAGCGCGCGGCAGTTTCTGCCCGTCGCGCGCCCCAAGCGCGCGTCGGTTTCTGCCCGAGGTGCACCCCGAGCGCGCGTCGGTTTCTGCTCGTCGCCGACTTATGCCCGATGGCTAACATAAGTCGGGGAGCGCGTCAATGGGGAAAACCGACGAATTTGGGGCATCGAACTTTGCAAGAAGCCACTCGACAAGAATCCTTCCGAAATGTAGCTTCAAGGTAAAAATAATACCTTGATCAAGAGGTTGCACATGGGATGTGCAATTGGGAGGGAGGTGTATGACATGGACGTTCGATAGTTTGACAATGTTGAAGCCATGAAGTCTCGAACACACCGTATCTTCCTTATTGACGACATTGTGCACTTGCATTGTCAACATTGTGTCCACCATTATCACATGTTTACGGAGTCCACCCATTGAGAAAAAATCTGCAATGGGAATAGAAGCACGGGTTTGTGATCATTAAGGAAGAATGACCACATTATAGATGGATTAAATCAGGTCCTGTATCGATCAAAAATAGAAATTTCATGAATCAAGTTATAACATACTAGCATATAATTTATTACTGCCTCGATTGTCATCCAATCATGGTGGCTTGCACAGTACCACATGTAGTCGTGGACATGGAAGTTCCTTTCGAAGGAGGTGGGGCACACCCACGGCAATTGGCCGCATCATGTCGGTTCCGTTGGCGTTGCAACACACAACGAGCGTTGGCGTTGCAACACACAGCGAGGTAGCCCGTACCTTATGTTGCTTCTCGCCGGCGATCGACTAGTGACGTATGTACGTCTCATCCATATTGTACACATCCGTCCAAATTGGACTTAGCCATCAGGGCATTTGTTTGATAGTGCTGGAGCATTACCAACCACCGTTGTCGGTAGTGGGCCGTGACTTTAAATGCCACCGCGGTGAGTCTCCCTTGTTTGTGCCTTTTCTTTGCGGAGGAACCTTTGGATGTCTTTAGCCAAGGCCCTGTAGGGGCATTTTAAGGCAGAAACCTAGTGCCACTGCAAATTCTCCGGGTGAGAAGGTGAGATCGCCCCTCGTGGGGATCGCATGGAGCCAATCTCCAGCCCCCACCCCTTGCAGGCTTATGAGCCGTATCACATGTCCGTTGTCAGCTCCTGACTTATCCGCCCTTGTATCACCTATCAGCTCCGCTGCCATGTATAGGTTTATGTGTCTTGACAGGATCAGCTGCAGGTGACCCTTCCCGTCCCCCTTCTGGTGATGCGCCTTCAGGACGTCTCGGGCTTGTTTTGAGAGCCGGTTCCTCAAGTCCTGGAGTGTTTCCCTCCCACCGCCATCGCTTGTCCTTCTCCCATGGGAGAGACTATCGTTTCCACCTGCCTCAAGGGGTTGTCCGGCATCATTACCGTTTGTTTAAGGAGAATGTTTGCCGCGTGTAGGGAGGCGGGGTTTGCTGCCGGTGCCTCCGAGAGCGGGTCTATCAGCCTCAATCCCCCTAGGCACACTGGTAGTGTAGCTTGGCGCCAAAGCCGACTCTGCTCCAGCTCGCTTGTCGGTACGTACATCTGCGCCGCCTTCAACGCCGTCCATAGCAGCTCCTCACTCCAATCCCTCCATTCCTCCAATGGCAGCGTGTCGGAAGGAGTGGTCCGCAGCATGTATGAAACCCGCCTTGACACACATAGCGAGAGCAGTATGAGTGCATGCTGTGGGTATAATTTACTCATCAGGTTTAGCGGCGCCGCCACCGTGCTCAAGGCTGATCGTAGGAACCTCTTCCTGTAGTTTCTCGTGCCCACCGTGCTGTCCAACACATGAATGCCGTTGATTGCCGCCACTAGCCCCTCAAGTAGTTCGTCTGGGCACCCGGCCAGGCACCACACTGATGATTTCTCCAGGGTACATCTTAATCTGCACTGTCATAGCTCCTCTGTGATCACGTTCACCCCCTAAATCGCCTTTGCCGAATCCCCAACGATGTTGAAGTCGTCAGCATACAACCGTTGTGGGGCACATTGCCGCTGCTTTCAGGAGTGCATGTTGAATTGCCGCCGCGAAGAGCATCGGCTCCAGTGGGTCCCTTTTCCGCACCCCTCTTGTGCTCTCGATGTATCTTTCCTCGAAGCCCACATCTAGGAGCCATATAAGGTGCGGACCAACGGCAGGAGTTGGTTGAGTGTCGTCCATCGGAGTGATGCGAAGAAACTTCCTCGTTCCACCGAATTGAACGCATTCTCGACATCTAGCAGTATGGCGATCCGTGTGGGTTTGTGAGCTAGTAGGGCACGTATAGTGTGTATAATCGTCTCCGCCCCCCCTAATACCGCCATGCTGAACTGTACTGGGAGGAAGAACCGGCGGATGTCAACCGAGAGCTTTCTCAATGCTGCCTTCGCCGCCATCCTACATATCACCTCGCCTATCGCTATCTGCCTGACCCCCCCTCCTGGCTTTTTGAACGCTATCATTGTGGAAGGGAGTAGCAGATCTCTCAGCGGTTCGCTTAGGTACGTGCTCAGCAGCGTGTTGATCGCTTGATGTAGAAGCGCAAAGACTTCCCCATTAACCAGCGCGGGGTCCCGCATGTGTTCAAAGCATGTACCAAATGGCCCAGCTCCAATCCCGTTCAGACACTTAGCTAAAACTTTGCAAAACTCGTCGGTAGCAATTACCAGGGACGAAGAGCTATATCCTCTAACTTATCCTGGTGTTGCCTACCCTGCCTCCGGATCTTTAGCGCGAGGAGTCGCGAGTGTCGGGGGTGATTGCTCAGCGAATGGGGTGGCTTGTAACGCCGCCAGGGCCTTTGCCAGGTTTGCCTTTCGCACGAGGCCCTCGGCTGTGGCACACATGCCTTTGGAGTTCGCTTGATGTCTGCTGGGTTGAGGGTTCGGGGGGATGGTGCATGCTTCTGAGAACAAAAGATCCAATTCCTCCTAAAATTGTTGTAGCCGTTTCTCGACCGTGGCCCAACAGTTTTCAAGAACATTCTCAGTTTCGATTCGGAGGGTCAGCCTTCGTAGGAACTGGAGGATTCACTACGCCCCTACACAGCGTGGAAATTTTGCGAGGCGTTGGAGGGGAATATTTAAACAATAGGCGTAGACTCCCATGAGTTGCTGCAGCGAGAGAGTCTCCTGTCGACGAGCTTGCCGCTGCTGTCCAAAACCCCAACCAGAGCGGCCTCAATAAATAACCCACTCACAAAGTTGCTTCGGCGAGAGAGTCTCCGACTGACGCTTCTGTCGCTGCTGTCCACCACTAGAACCTCCGCCTCCAGAAGTGGCACCACCTATAGAAGCAGACGTACAGATACCTACACGCAAGGCCATGACGGGTAGAGGTAATCAGCAGCAGCGGCGTAGAGGTGGTAGTGGTAATCGTAGCGGTAGTAATTGTAGCGGGAGGTGTTGAACTGTGGCAGCTGTTAAAGCCGACGTCGGGCTGCAGCGGTGATAGTAGGGGCTGTAGCGGTAGCAGATGGGCTGTAGCAGCGCTGGCAGGGGCTGTAGAGGCAGTAGCAGGGGTTGTAGCGCCAGCAGCAGAGGCTGTAATAGCGACAATAGGATTGAAACAACAGTAGCAGGGCTGTAGCGGCCATAGCAGGGGCTGTAGTGGCAGTAGCAGGGGCTGTAGTGGCGGCAGCAGGGCTGAAACGACAATCTATAGCGGCGATAGTAGGGGCTGTAGCAACAATAGCATTGTAGTGGCGGAAGCAGGGCTGAAACAGCAGTAGCTGGGCTGTAGCGGTGATACCAGAAGCTGTAGTGACAGGTGTTGTGGCTGCAATAGTAGTATTGACTGTTGGAGTGGCTGTAGAGGTTGTGGCTAGGCACGTGCGTTGGGCAGTAGGGTGCGTAGGCAGCAGAGCACGCACGGGAAGCAGGGCACGCATGGCGCGCGAGCAGCAGGGTGCGAAGGGCGCATTGCCAGCAGGGCGCATGCGGGGCGCAAGGCAGCAGGGCGGGCTGGCGACGTGGGCACCAGGGCGTGCTGGCATTGCGAGCAGCAGCGCGCGCTGTGAGAGTACGACGGCCTATGCTTGTTATTCATGCTTGCTTTTATCTTATTACGCTATTACTAGCTTATGCTTATTTTATGCATGCATGAATTGCTTGATTTCCTAGGCTAGGTGCTTTCCTATATTTTATTATAGTTATAGCACCGAGCTAGGTTACGTACACCGAATTCTAGGCTATTCGGTTGCCACCGAAATGCTTTCTACCGAATTCGGGAAGGGTCTGTTTGGGACGCTTCGCGACCCGCGGAACCTTCGCGTAACACCTGGTTACTGCCCCTTGTGTCGAGCGTACATATAGCCTCGTGTTGTACCCAGGTGATCATTTAGTTCACATTCTCTTTTCTGAGCTCGATCCTAGATCCTCACACTTGGTAATCCATGAGACATCCTCAAGGTCGTCACGCGAAATGGGGTAAACAGCGCGGGCGACGTAGTTAAACATCGATTTCGGGTACGTAATCACTGATTCCGTGTTTTCCGCTCCCCCTTGTTTCGGTTTTTCGGACGCGTAATGTCAGGCATGGAGGGCCAAGGCGACAACTATGCGACCACGAGCGACATCGCGAGCCTCCGCACCGACATGGAGCAGACGCAGGCGGCGCTTCGTCGGCTCGAGGCCCTTCTGACACACCAACCAGGAATCGCCACCGCAGCAGCAGCGACTACAGCGAACGTAGCGGCGTCAACACCCGCAGCAGTGGCGGCGCTGACATTTCACGGACCGATGGCACCACTGTCGCCGAACCTCGAAGCAGCACGACCGAGGCTCCCTGAGGCGTTCGATCCAAGGACGAAGGGATCCGACGTCCGGCGATTCGTGGCCACCCTCGAAATTTATTTCGAGGCCATTGGCTGTTCGACCCCGACATATGACGCAGCAAGAATTCGGCTCGCAGCGACACTGTTACGTGGACCGGCACTGGAGTGGATTTACAACACCGACGTGGCCCGCAGGGAGAAATCGTGGGCGTAGTTTCGGGCAGATATAATCGAGCGTTTCGAACCGATTAATACAACCTATATGGCGCGGCAGCAGATACACCGACACGAAGAATACAGTAGTGTAGCACAGTACACGGAGCACATGGAGTTACTGTTCAACCGCATCCCCGACCTGACCGAAGGCGAAAAAATCCAGGCGTACACAGAAGGGTTAAAATTGGAGATTCGGCGGCAGGTGATTGCGGCGAATTACAACAGCTACAGGGACATCGTGCGTGCTGCCGAGCGATACGACGCGTTGACTCGAGGTCAACCCGAAACACGACGTTTCGCGCCGAACCGTACATTCGGCACGGAGCGATCGGCACCCCCCACGTTCGCCGAACCGATGGATATCGACAAATACGACGCGAAGCAGCAGCCGGCGAAATGCGAATTTTGCGGCGCAGCAGGGCATCAGATTTTATCATGCTACAAAATGAAGAAAGCACGTGCGGCACTCCGGGACGGTAACAGTGGAGCACCCCCGAAGTAAAAAAACGGCAGTCGCCAGTAGCCGCGGATCGACCTGGCGATCGCGCAAAGATTCGAAAAGGGGAAAAGGGCGACGACGTGGCGACTTCGGAGCGGGTGAAAAAAGGAGAAAATGATGGCGCGAATATAAAACGTCACGACCGGCCGGCATCAGGGGAAATCGCCGAGGCAAATTCAGGAGGTTCTGCAAAAAAAGACTCTGCACCGACCGGGAAACTCCAGCCGAACACCCACGAAATTCTGAATATAGATACTCTAACAAAGGAGTATCCTATAAAGATACTCTAACGAAAAATATTGCTTCTCGTGGTTTTCAAGCCTTTGAAAAATTCAGGGGAGATTTAGAGGCCAAGAAAAAGCCTTTAGAAAATTTTCGGGTACCTAAGAAGTTGGGCAAAGTACTACGGAGCGTAGAAAAGGGTCGTGCGTCATGTGGAGTTAATATTCTCTCCCCGCAGCATAGTGTTAAGGCTCCACGCAGCATAGTGGTAAGGGTCCCCGTAAAGCCTACACAGCTGCAAAGGCTTAGAGGAGACATCCAGGCTCAGGAGAAATTATACAAGCCTCGGAAAAATCCTCACACCCCCCAGGTGAAGTTGGAAAGTGCTGAGTCAGGTATAGGAAGTAGGGAAGGTATTCATTTTGATGTACCCTATGATCCTATTAATGAGACTCTCTTTGGCTACTCAGCACAGCAGAAACCACTACTCCTCGAGGTGTTATGCAATGGGCGACGCCTCCAGGCACTGGTGGACAGCGGTGCATCTCTTTCGGTGTGTGACCGCGGAGCATTGGAGAAAATTGGAGAGAAGGCGGAGGAGACCCAGTTTTCAGCAACCATGGTGGACGGTACGAAGCTTCCCATCCACGGCGAAGCATATCAGCAGCTGCATATAGGTGCGTTGAGGTGGAAGCCGAAGCTACCAGTCACCAACATCAAAGGGTTAGGTTATATCTTGGGGCGAGATTTCCTGAAGCGGTTCAACCCCGAGATCGATAAGGTCAACTGTAAAGTGTGCATCTACAACAACGGGAAGCGGATAGCACTGCGAAGCTGGACGGATACAGGGGACATTCCTCTAACTACACTGGCACGGTTCGAATAGATGGTGAACGAGAGTAACACGGGTTACCTAGCACTGGTCATGGCAGCAGCAGAGGAGGAGAAGCTGGGTTTCGAGCTGCCCACAGCAGTGAAGGAGGTCTTGGAGCAGTACAAGGACATAATGCCTTACGACCTACTTGCAGGTCGTAACTCGCCGAGCTGTTTGTCGTGATTCTCCGAAAACTCCCGGGCAGAAGCGAAATACAGCTGCTGCTCTTCCCCCCGACCTCGCAAATATTTGTTTGATGTTGAACTCGAACTGTTGATGACGTCAGTTGCACTGTCGGTGTTGTCGTGATTCGTCGAAAACCTCCGGGTAGGGGTGAAAAACAGCTCTCGCCTTCTCCCCCCAAATGTTTGCAAAATTCTCCCTCGTGTTGGGGCTAGTACCCCCGAGCAGCTTCCGATTTGTACGGCTACACATTTGACGACGAGTGCTTTCGCGCGCTTAATCAAGCAACGCTGCAGTCGGCCGTCGGCACGGATACTGTCAGCGACCCCGCTGACTCCGTTAAGACTCTTCTCGGAATTGCTCTTCGCACCCGCAAATGTCGGAAATGAATATACCACGTAAATCTTGGTCGCCTGCAGGTTGTCCCCCGAAAGAAGCGGTGTTTCTAGCACGCCCACCCGGTCACCATTGTTCGTGCGGTTAACCACCCAAGCTACCCACCAACAGGAGGTGCTTTTTCGGTGTGGAACCCAACACTTATGGGTATTCCGGGACCGATTTTCACGGATCCTAGCGCGCATCAACGCCGCAGATCTCGCAGCAGAACTTCCCCACACCGCTTCGAAGTACACCGCGAAGTCGTTTGGCGAGTAAACGTTCACCCGTATCGTACCGTCGATTTTTTGTTTCACCCTTCGACAATATCGGTGAGCCACCGTTCACCCAGCAGCCACGTTTGTCGGTTGAGGCATAACTCCGTGTTGAGCGCAATTTTTATGGCGTTTGATGAAGGCGCGAACGCTATTTTAGCCGGGGTGAGTTTATCGTATCAAACGCCCGCGCGGCCGCTTCGCTGCCCACCATGCCTATCTCGCTTAAAACTCCCCAGCTTTCAGGAACTCCGTCTTCGCCGCTACACCTTCGTCGGGTAGACCTGTTGAATAAGGAGAAACCCCGCCAGCTGCCACAACTTCTTCAACCCCAACCTTTTTTGGCGGGTACTGTTGTTGTTGGTCCTGTTTTGTCGGGGCCGACACTGTGCCGCATCCTTGAATTTTTTCTTGATCGCCCTGCTGTCGAACCAGCGCCACCGGCGCCTTTCTAACAAGCACAGGGCTAAACACAGGGCCCCACCTTTTTATTTATCCAGGACCAACAGGTCTTATAACGCCTTCGAGGTACCTGATGTGAGGTATGTGAAACGTTGGTAGACTTGGCCGGTAGAGAGGTCCTTCTGCCACCGCCGCTTAGCCGCGAAACCCGGCCTCAGCAAAAGTCGTCGCAGTAGGTCGTTTTTTTGCCTCCTGAAGCTGGAACCCGTTTCTCTCGCCGGACCCGTATTAGTCGCAAATCCGTTTATTGTAGCCGGTAGAACCCCGAAATTCGCGGGTCTAAACGCTGCGCCGAATCGTTGTTCCGTGGTGTACTGGGCTGTCTGCAAATACATGTACCTCTGGCCGGAGGGAAACTGTGCCGCCTGAAGTGCAGAATCGGCTACTGTTGCTTCGAAATTTTCGCCAATTATCATTATGCCAGAAACAGTAGTCACCCAGTACGGAACAGTCTGGTCGTAGGCGGCTTTTTCCGAAATTTTCGGTGGTTTGAAAGACGACTTCCGTCTCACACTGTGCCGCTCTGCCGAAAAACGCCCACGACGCACCCTCCTGTAGAACGCCGCTGCGCCCGGGTGGGACGACGGGAAACCCCCGCTTTTTTCGGGCAGTCGTCACGCCGCCTCTCCTCGCCGTCGAATTTTCTGACGCAAATCACACATTGCGCTTGGCTGCTCAACCAGCAGTCGTTTCCACTTGCTGCTACCCGAAATCTTCGCGCACATTGACTACGATCGCCACTTGCCGAAGACCTCCACCGGCTCGTGCGCAACGTAACGGAGACGCCACAACGCCACTTGCCGCACGCAGCTGGCTCCGAAAATGTCGCACGCAGTTGTCGGCCACTTGCCGACGCAACTCGCATTACGTTTGCGTCCGACAATTTCGGTCGTGCAGTAGCGACGATCCTGCCGACGTCAGCCGCTACACAGAATCAGCGCCAAAATTGACGAAAACGAAGCTTTTAACTCACGAATTTAATGCGACGACAGCAAAAGCTGTCCGCCACCCGGGGGGAGGGAGGCCACGGTCCATCTCGACCGTCGAGGGCAAGGATCCGTCGGTGCAGCAGGAGCGCCCGTAAAAACATGGCCGCTAGGAGCAACTATCCGTTCTCCTGGCCGGCTACTGCGCTGCTCCTGTCACCACGGCATCCTTCCCTGTCCCCCCCCCCCCCCTCGAGGGGTAATACACTCTAAAAAACGGGGAAGCTAGGAAAGTAGCTCTGATACCAAGTGTTATGAGTTTTACTAGACAGAGTGCGCGGAAGACTTTATAAAGAAGACGTGATTATAGCATGAGGAAACAATGAAGAAAACGAGAATATATAAGGCAGAAATGTGCTAGGCGAGAACCTCTAGGTGTGCGTGGCTCGGAAACGTCGCGATTGGTGCGGGGCGACTCGGAATTGGTTCGGTGCGAAAGTGTAGGCCGAGCCATCCTGACGCGAAGTGCTCGGGCTGTCCTCGCTAGGAGCAGCCTCTACAGTAATGAATGTATATTCATTACACGGCTATACAAACAAACCAAGCCTCGTCGCGCATAACCATTTTGCGCCCGATGGTCCGAACTGCGGACCCTCTGGGCTTGCAAAGCGTAACCATCTTCGCATATTTTTGTGATACTATTCGCCTACGTGTCACCAACAAAATGGACTGTGGTGACACGCTTTTGTTCGCGACACGTCCGCGGACAAGCTCTCCCGTCGCGCTGTCCCCTGTGTCTTCCTTGGCTTTGTCCCGGACGCGCCTGGTTGGCAGTTCTACCACGCCACCTCGCGTCGTGTCCTGGCCTCTCAGGACGTCACTTTTGACGAGTCCGTCCCCTACTACCGCCTCTTCCCCTACCGCACTGCCCCACTCCCCCCCCCGCCTCTCTTCCTGGCTCCAGGTGCTGAGGTACCAGACCCCCTCCCCCCTCAGGGTGCCGCTCCCTCAGGTGTGTCCCAGGTAGACCCGGGTGAGCCTGTCGAGGTAGCTGTTGACTCTCGTCCACTTGGGGGTGCTGAGCCTGGGGGTGCTGCGTCTGGGGGTGCTGAGCCTGGGAGTGCTGAGTCTGGAGGTGCGGAGCCTGGGGGTGCTGAGCTTGGGGGTACTGAGCCTGACGGTGCTGAGTCTGCGGGTGCGGAGCCTGGGGGTGCTGAGTCTGGGGGTACTCCACCTGGAGGAGCCCTCTCCTCACAGCGGCTGCAGGAGCGGTACCTACAGTACTGCCGCCTCCGGAGAGGTACTGCTGGAGCTGGTCGCGGTGCTTCCCCTCCTGCCCGGGAGCTCCCCCCCCTCCAGCAGATCCGAGAGTGGTACACGAGGCGCTGCAGTCTTCGGAGTGGTGCTCCTGGTGCTGAGGACCCGGACGTTGGAGCTGCTGCTGGTGCTGCGGACCCGACTGGTGGAGCTGCTGCTGGTGCTGAGGACCCTAGCAGTGGCGCGGCTACTGGTGCTAAGGACCCGAGCGGTGGCGCTACTGCTAGTGCTGAGGACCCGGACGTTGGAGCTGCTGCTGGTGCTGAGGACCCGGCTGGTGGAGTTCCTGCTGGTGCTGAGGACCCGGCTGGTGGAGTTGCTGCTGGTGCTGCGGACCCGGACGGTGGAGCTGCTGCTGGTACTGAGGACCCGAGCGGTGGAGCTGCTGCTGGTACTGAGGACCCGGGCGGTGGAGCTGCTACTGGTGCTGAGGACCCGGGCGCTGGTGTCTCTGCTCCTTCTGGAGACGCTACGCGGCCACGACCGTACTTCGTACCGCTCCTTCAGCAGGTTCTTGGTCAGGCTCCTCCTCCTCGTCCTCCTCCCTCCGTAGAGTGTCCTCCGCCTGTCCAGTTGCAGTCACAGTTACCGCCTGCCTCGCCTCTTCCTGGTCCCTCTCCTTACACTGGTCCCACAGGAGGTCTTGCAGAGCGTCGTGAGCCTGCGTCTCGTCCTACGTCGCCTGTTCGTACTGCTCGCACTGGTCGTCGTGTCCCCCGTGAGCGTCCTCCTCCTGTCCCTGGCACTCACTACATGACTCTGCGTCCCTCCACTGCTCCTCAGCGTGTCCCGCTGCCGTCTCCTCCTGCGTCCTCTCTGCCTAATTTTCCTGATCCGGAGTCTGACTCCCGTCGTGCTGCCAGTCCCACTGTCACCCGTCTCCTCGCTACTGTTGTCGCTGACCCTACCTTTGAGTCCTCTGCTGCGTCTGCTCTGGTCGCTGAGTTGATAGACTTTGCTGCCCGGTGTCGTCTAGACTACGCCACTAGCCTTGTTGCTGAGTCTGAGTCTGAGTCTGTCTGTCCTCCGTCCGTCGGGGGTGAGTGTGCTCTTGGCACGGACGTCCTTGAGGACAGACAGGAGGAGTTCCAGTGCTTTGCTGCTGCTTTGCCCCACCTCGTGTCCATGCTAGTTGCCCCTGAGGGAGACCCGGATGCACCAGACATCCCGACCCCGCGCACTTACGCTGAGGCGATGGCGGGTCCCTACTCCTCTCAGTGGCAGACAGCCATGGACGCAGAGATGGCTTCCTGGAAGTCCACACGCACCTACGTTGACGAGGTTCCCCCACCTGGGGCGAACATCGTCAATGGCATGTGGATTTTCAGGGTGAAGCGGCCACCGGGTTCTCCTCCTGTCTTCAAGGCGCGCTACGTGGCTCGAGGCTTCAGTCAGCGGGAGGGAGTTGACTTCTTCCAGACCTTCTCCCCCACCTCGAAGATGACCACTCTTCGGGTGCTGCTGCACATAGCCGCTCAGCACGGCTTTCTTGCAGGGCAGCCTGCACGAGGAGATCTGGCTACGCCGCCCTCCTGGCTTCACTGGGTCGGTTCCTCCTGGTACCCAGTGGAGGCTCCAGCGGCCGGTCTACGGTCTCCGCCAGGCACCGCGTGAGTGGCACGACACACTGAGGACGACACTTGCGGCTCTTGGGTTCGCTCCCTCTACTGCTGACCCGTCACTATTTCTACGCACAGACACCTCGCTGCCGCCGTTCTACATCCTCGTGTACGTCGACGACTTGGTCTTTGCCACTGCTGACACCGCGGCACTCGCCCACGTGAAGTCGGAGCTGCAGAGGAGACACACGTGCACAGACCTGGGTGAACTGACAAGCTATCTTGGCTTGCGGATCACCCGGGACAGAGCACGGCGCACCATCACCTTGACTCAGTCACACATGGTGCAGCAGATCCTTCAGCGCTTCCGCTTCACGTACTCCTCGCCTCAGACCACTCCTCTGCCTACCGGTCACTCGCTCTCAGCTCTGCCTTCGGATGAGTCCGTAGAGCCGAGTGGCCCGTATCCAGAGCTTGTGGGCTGCCTCATGTACCTGATGACCTGCACCTGACCTGACCTTGCATACCCTCTTAGCATCCTTGCGCGCTATGTCGCTCCTGGCCGTCACAGGAAGGAGCACATGGATGCCGCTAAGAGGGTGTTGCGCTACTTGTGCAGTACGTCGGGCATGGGGCTAGTGCTTGGAGGGCGAGACCGAGTTGTACTTACTGGACACTCAGACGCTTCTTGGGCGGACGACCAGGCTACTCAGCGGTCGTCTCAGGGTTACACCTTCAGCCTTGGCTCCGGCTCAGTTTCTTGGCGTTCTACACGCTCTTCTTCTGTTCTCAGCTCCAGTTGTGAGGCTGAGATCTACGCCACAGCCATGGCTGCCCAGGAGCTACGCTGGCTGACCTACCTGCTGACCGACTTGGGAGAGCGGCCTCGTTCTCCTCCAGTGCTGTACGTCGACAACCAGGCTGCCATTGCCTTGTGTTTGGAGCACAGACTGGAGCACAGAACGAAGCACATCGCCCTGCGGTACTTCCTTGCTCGAGAGCTGCAGCAGCGTGGTCAGCTTCGTCTGCGTTACGTGGCCACTGAGGCCAACCTTGCTGATGTGTTCACCAAGGCGCTTCAGCCTTGTGACCATCAGCGTTTCTGTACTCTTCTAGGCCTTGTGCCTGCTGGACCTCACTTACTTACTTCTTGACTCTGCTTGTACTGTGATCTCTATATATATGCCTGCATGTTTACACTTGCTAGGTTGTGATCACTGTATCTCTTGTTATATTATCAACCTGCATGTGAACTGGTCTTGTGACCACTTGCTTGTGCTTGGAATTTGTGTGGTATCCTTGAGATCCACCCTGAGCTTGCTTTGCTTTGCTTTGACTGGTCTTGTGACCCCTTGCTCTCCCCCACTTTGCCTATGGAGGTGTGTCAAACATTATACATGTTGTATTTGTGTAGGCTACAGTGGGTTAGCCTATAGGGGGTACACAATTCTAGGGTTAGGTACTTGTACTGATTTCACTGTTAGTTCAACCATTCCTGTCCGTTCATTCTGACAGGTGACACTTTTCAATTTTTCAACGGTCCGCAATGTGAAACGTGGACAGTCCGAAACCCAAACGAACGGTCCACCAGTCCTGGCTAGATATTGGCAGGCGAAGACCAATGTACGGTACCTTTAAACGATTGGCCGACGAGGATCCATTTTGGAATTTCGTAGATGGAATAACGAAGATACGGAGCCTCAAGCGAGGCTACAGTGATCGCAAAAAAATATATATATACAACCCTAAAAAAGTGTCACACTTTCCTTTGGACACTCCGAAGTTCTAAGATTTCACATCGGACGGTCCCGTTCGCGATAACAGGGCTGTCTGCTTCGATTTGAATGGACCTTCCATTAAAAAAAAAAAAAAAAAAAAAAAAAAAGAAGCAAAATGGTTACGCGCTATAATGGCTGGCGACCCTCAAGACGCGGGCACTCACACCGATCCGCGATGGGAAGTAGTCGTTTTTTGGGGAGGTTTGGTGGTAACCAGATTTGTAACCATCGTACAGTATATCGAAACAGTACGCTACAGTAACCGAGGGTTACCAGTTTTGAAATGTCAAGATCAGAGAATCGATCGTCCCGGCAATCAAGCCGATAATGAAATCGTGGATGGTGTGGTCAAGCACGATCGATCGTTGGACATCGCGTCCGCGAAATTGCACTGGCGCCACATTCACAAAATTGGAGAGCTTGACCGCGCTTCGAGATATCTTGACATTGGACATTGACTTGCAACCCCCATCTTCACCATCGAATGAACCATTCGTCACAGCTACAAATGTGTGTAGGTAGTTGACACATTACACAATTACTCACGAGTCGCAATTCTCTGCATTGGCGGACAACGAACTAGACTCAGGTCGCGATGGTGATTCTCCTTTAGATACTGCTAATCAGCTTCTTGATATGCAAGCGTCAACCACGGCTACCCCTGCGACCAACCCTGCGCCGGGCCCCGTCATTTATTTGATAACAACGCCGCCCCGCCCGACTGGCACTCGTGCGACCACCACCAACCGAGCTGCACGTCGTCGCCGGACCAGGATGCCTCCAGGAAATGTCATCGACTTGGATGCTTTCAACGCGCAGCTACCTGATACTGACGATGATTTGGGGGAGTTGGATGACTTGGCACCCCCCATGATGGCCGCCCCGACCCCCTTCAATGGGCCCGTCGCTCACGACGACGACAATAACATGAACACTGCTACACCGGCTTCGACGCCCGCCCTGCCTACCCCACGCTCGCGCGTAAGTACGAACGGGCAGCGTGCAAGAACCAGGACAACTACTGGCTCTGGGTGGACTGATGACGAGGAGATTGTGCTCGCCGAGATGAGAGCTACCTTGAACGAGGCATGAATATACCCTGCACTGAGTGACGGTCGGACGAAGGGAGGACGAGTGCGAGGTGGCGCGTAGCCGGCCTTCGACGCAGTGAATGCACGGTGGCATGGTCGAAGGAGGGAGCGACGGAAAGAGGTGCCGAAGACCGGAGGCAAGTCCTTGACCGGACATGCTACGGAGGCGTGGGATGGTCGGGTAACCAATACGGTGGTACCACAAGATTGTCGGGTAAGAGAGTGTCCAACATTAGCACGGTGATTAGACCCGACATACCTAACCAGACGCAACGATCTGACCAGACGCAGCTACCTGACCAGACGCTGCTACTTGACTAGACGCAACAACCTGACCAGACTCAATTGCTTGGAGGGGCGTAGTGCAGAACAAAAAGGCACGAGTAGGGCTCTTTGGGGAATGTGGCAAGAACCACCCCAATGGAAACGTTACGTAGAAATTGCAGTCATCTTGTGCATAGGAAAAGTGACTGTGATCCCACGATCTTGAAAATATCCAAAATCCACCAAGTTTTGAGAGAACAAGGGGATGTAAAGACCAGTGAGGATATTAAAGGGGACAGACGGGCACATGAGAGAGGTAGAATTGCGAGCGACTGCTGGTACAGAATTAGGATCAGAGAGGGCAAATGTGACTAGAACAGATAGAGGTGTGACAGTTGTGTGGTCGCGGAAGAAGCACTAAGACGCACCAGTGTCCGTAAAGGTGAGCGACGTGTCAGCCGTAGGTACAACTGGGCTAATAACTATGCAAGCACCTATACTAGAAGCACAAGTCGCCACACTAGCATTCGGTCGAGGTCCAAAGCTAGGCACACGAAAACCAACAGTTCCAACAATACTAGAGTAATCAACAAACATGGCACTACAAGATTGATACATAGATAAAGAATAAAGATTGTAACCATGGCGAGACAGATTAGGCAAGTGTGGAAGCAACGAGTCAGGCCCAAAACGTTCACGGTAAAGGTCGTCGAGGCGGCAGTAGTAGCGGGACGCGGAGGGGCAGGGCGCAAGCAGGTAGCGCAGCCCTAGGGTGAATCAGAATCCTATACTGGTACGGGCCAATGTTGCGACCGCCTCAACGAGCCGCCCATTTAGCTGTACTACTGCTGGGGCCGACGCTACTCAGACCAAGGAGAGCTGTGGCTGCTGCCACTCCGGCTGGCCCTGCTGCTGCAGAACTCTAGTGGCCGCCATGACACAAGCCAGAGGGGCGTGAGTAACAGGAGGCGGAAATGTGGCGTGAAGGCTAGCCTAGAAACACGGGCGACAACTAGGCTAGAAGCTGAAGACTTGCCCAAAGAGGTGGCTGCGGATGCCAGCTGCCTTGAGAAACGCCTACAGCAGGAGGCGTGTGGGAGTGCGTGTGTGAAGCGCGTGCAATTGCCGCTGTCGAGTGCGGTCAAGTGCGGTGGAGTGGCACCTTAGCAGTGTGTACAAGACCCTACCGATAGCATTACCGTTTAACATTGTTTACCATAATGTGTGTCACTTGTGCATGTTAACGTCAATGTGATATTGGCCCCGCCCTTGCTTGGGCAACGCTAACAACTTGGTCGGGTTCACAGTGAGGGAGCTGCTTGACGGGATCCATCGAGCTCCTCGGAATCACTGTAGTGTTGCCGTCGACCTGGGGTGCTCGACGGCCTTCTTCTGCGGGGCAGGTCGACAAATTGGTGGTCGACCTGCACAAAACTGCAGCAGAGCTGTAGCTCTCGACCAGGGCGAATCAATGGTTGCAACAGAGCAAGTTGGTCGACGAGTGGGCCGTCGGCCAAGAGGAGCAGTTCGATCGGGAGGTCGACGAAGCAGACCGTCGACCTGACGTATGAGCGGTGGTCTACGAGGGGAGCTCGACGACACCAGGTGACAATGCTGGTCGTTGGAGGGGTCCGTCGACCAGAGTGTTGCTCGACGGGAGCTGTGGCTGACCCGAGGCATTGGGTGGTCGACCAGAGCCCTTGGTGGTCGACCAGAGGCACCTGGTGGTCGACCAAAGCCCTTAGTGGCCAACTAGAGGCGCTTGGTGGTCGACCAGAGCCCTTGGTGGTCGACCAGAGGTACCTGGTGGTCGACCAGAGTTTTTGGTGGTCGACCATAGCTCTTGGTGGTCGACCAGAGCCCTTGGTGGTCGACCAGAGTGGCTGGTGGTGTCCAGGTCGACCAGGTAACCTGCTCGACAGAGGCACGCGAGCGTCGTCAAGGTCGCAGTGGCAAAGATGAATCCGGGCTGGTATCCCAAAGCCGATGTGGCTCGTCAAGCGCCGATAACAGCCGACGGATGCACAACGATGCAAGTCGGGCCAATCGTCTGCGCGCATCTACCTACGTGCACACTGCTGTCTTCTACGGGGCAACGCTGAGTGGCCGCTTTACTGCAGCGTTGGCACGCCGCCGACCTGTTGCGTTGGCAGGTCACCCTTCTGCAGTGCTGGTGCGACTCCTCTATGCAACGCTAGTAGGCGGTCGACCATGCAGTGCTGGCGGTCGACCAGGCTAGCTGCAGAGTTGCTAGGTGCCTGATGTAGTCAGTTCTGTCATTACTTCCTCAATCATTCTGTAGTGCAATCTTTGCCTAGTGAAACTCTTGCCGATTTCTCCCGTGAATGTGCAAGTGCTAAGGAACAAAACTAAGCCACGATCACTCCTAGTAGTTCGTGCCAACCTCCCCATAGTTAAACTCACTACTTTGTAGAGTGTATCTCATTAGTGCCAAACCTCGATTCGCTGAACTTGGTCGAGTTCTTCGGGGGTAGCTCGAACCTCGCTGCCAGCATCATACTAGCTAGATCACACACACCCATTACCGTTTGCTTATTTTAAACAATCAATATTCGCTTAATGTCTTCGCTCACATTGTACTCATTTGAATCACTAGTGCAATCTTCACTCGCTCATTATATTGCATCCTTAACACAACGCGTAAAATCTGGTAAGGAACAGTGAAAATTCCTTTGCTGTATGAGTGCAGTTTTCATGTAGAAAAAACATCTTCTCATCGGTTTGTCTTGATTCAGGTCTCGCGGCCATTGAGGCAAAGCAAAGTGACAAGTTCGTACAACCTCGCGTTCCTTTTTATTTCCAAAGACAGGGGTACATCTGTACATCCAGTTACAGGAGGGGTAGTTTTGACATGCCAGTACAATCTTCACAATCTAAACATTGCCGCTATCACATTCCAAACTCTGCTGCGATGACATTCCAAACCAATCTTCCATCGCATTCTAAATATTGCTGCCGTCACATTCCAACTTTCAGCCATCACGCACCTCACTTCCCACCCCCTCATTCACAAGCGTGCATCCACCATGTATGGGGCCCCAAAGGGCCCCACACTCCACCTCGGAATCATCCCTCTCCATGTCCACAAAATCAACGTCCATCCCCCCCATGGAAGACGCCGCACGAAGCAGAATTACACGGGATTGTGCTCGTTGGAATTCCACCTGGATGAGCGCCTTCAGAGACCTCAAAAGATATGCTGAAAACGAAGTGTCATCCTCCCAACATGCCCCCCAACACACAGCTAGCCTCAAGTGTGCATCCCTCTGCTGTCGAAGCCTCCGCCGAAAACGATCGCCCAGACAACCTCACGTCTCCACTATTAGAGGGGTAAACTACACGTCTGGGTTGCGCAAGCAGAGGTGCGTAATCACCTGTCTTGCGACGCTCCCACCTCCTTGCCGCCACTCCTATGGAACGCCCGCACTGCCCTAGCAGAGATGGAGACAGTGATAGCGGGTCCGCAACGCTAACATGAGCCTCTTCTGCCATTGGTTGTCGCTCCGCTACATCGACCCGCTTCACCGGTAGCACCACGCGATCCTCTATTGTCACCACCCCACGAGACGCCTTAGAGATCCTCGCCATCGCAAACATCACCTCGTCATGCACCCGAGATGGACCGTGCTGGTGTTTGCATCGCAGGGCATGATGCGGGTCCGCTGGGTCATTACGCGCTGTGCCACAAACACACCGCTCCGGCACCTGCAGCTGATGAATTGGGAACCCGAGCTGTATAGCAGCAGCAACGCCCCACACAGCCGCGGTGAATGTGAGATATGAGTGAGCCGGGGCTAGTCAGAATCCTAAACTAGCAGGGGCCGACGTCGTGACCACCTGGGCGAGCCACCCATTTAGCTATACTGCTGCTAAGGCTAACGCTCCTCGGACCAAGCAGTCCCCACTGCTGGGAGCGCTGCGGCTGCTACCGCTTCGGCTGGCCCTGCTGCTGCAGAACTCTAGTGGATGCCATGGCCCAAGCCAGAGGGACGTGAGAGCAGCAGGAGCAAGTAACAGGCAGACATTGAAACGTGGCGTGGAGGCTAGCCTACAAACACGGGGAGCGACAAGGCTAGAAGCTGAAGAGTCGCCCGAAGAGGTGGCTTCAGCTGCCAGCCGCCGTGAGAAACGTCTATGGCAGGAGGCGTGTGGGAGGAACGGCTATTACGCGTGCAATTGCTGCTGTCGATTGTGGTCAAGTGCGCACCTTAGGATCGTGTACAAGGCCCAACTATTTGCATTACAGTTTAACGTTGTTCTCCATATCGCTCATCACTTGTGCCAAACCTCGAATCGTTTGAGTTGGTCGAGTCTTTCGGGAGTAGTTCTAACCTCGCTGTCAGCATCACACTAGCTAGCTCACACGCATCGCGTTACCATTTGCTTATTGTGAACAGTGATTGTTGTTAGAGTAAGGATCTTGGATAGGATAGGAAGTGCCTTGAAAGAGTTGGTAGCGGAAGTCTTGGTAGGAACTCTGATCATAGTGAATGTAAATCACAAAGTTGATTAATAGATAGAATACAAGCAAGATAAATAGTCCTAACTAGCCATGTACTCTAAGGGGTACATTCCCTTATTATAACTGTTTTACAGGCAGTACAACAGTGACTCTGACTATTGCATTTCCTTTCTTGTTACCGAGTCGCTGCTTGTAACCGTGCGTACGGTTACGCCTGTTGCCATTCCTCGATAGTAGGTCAATCGTCGGTTCAGATGGTCAACAGTCACGACAGTTGACAATTGCGACTGTTGACCTTCCTGCCTTGATATAGGCTGATCCGACATCTGCTGCTTGCGCTGCTTCGATAGTGGCAGGTGCGATGTTGCTGCACCTTCGGGAATGCTTAAGTGAGATTCCCTTCATACTCCAACACTCCCCTTCATTCCTGGAGGTGCGCCACGTGGCTCTTGCGGACGACTCCGCACAGGTCCGAGCAATACTGGAATTTCTGACATGGCAGCTTCTTCATCAGAAAATCTGCTGCCATCTCGCCAGTTGGGCAGTAGGTGAGCTGGACCTTGCCCTTGTCGATTTCGTCCTTGACGAAGAAGTATCGCAAGGCGATGTATTTGGTGTGGTTGATGAAGCCGGGCTTGTGTGCGATTTTGATCGCACTCTGGTTGTCGCAGAGTAACTTGAAGGACCCGTTCATCGCCGTTTTCGTTTCCTGTAGGAGTTCCGTGAGGTAGAGTCCTTCGCGAACTGCTGCGCTTGCTGCGATGAACTCTGCTTCTGCTGACGAGAGGGCGATGAGCTCCTGCTTCTGCGAGTTCCAGGAGATGGTTCCTGCAGGCTCAAGTTTGAAAATGAAGCCTGTGCGGGACCTTCTGTTTTCTGCGTCCCCTGCATGGTCTGCGTCGACGAAGCCAGTAAGCTGCAGATTAGCCGTTAGGTTTGCCTTGTAGGTGAGGCCGACGTCGGGCGTGGAGATGAAGTACTGTAGGGCTCGACGAAGATCTGCCATATGCTCCCCTTCAGGTCGGCGCAGGTACTGGGCGAGCTGGCTGGCGACGTAGGAGAGATCCGGGCGTCATGTGACGGCGGCGAACAGGAGGCAACCGAGCTGCTGCTGGTAGAGGCGATGGTCGGCTAGGGAAAGCGGGGTAGTGTCCGGTTCGTGGTTGGGAGGAGGAGAGCGAAATGGGGTGGTGATGCCGACAGGGGCGATGCCGAATTTCTTGGCGAGACTCTCGGCTTATTTCACGGCAGAGAGGTGGATAGATTCGGCGCTCTGCGTGACGTTGAGACCGAGGAATTGGGTGACGTCGTGATCGATAGTCACCTCCAGCTTCTCCTGAATCTCGCGCTTGAAGCGATCGAGCAGCTTGGAGTCGTCCCCGGTGTAGAGAAGGTCGTCCACGTAGGCGACGAGCAGGATGAAGTGGCCGCGTGATTCGAGGCGGTACATCCCCTGGTCGTGGGGAAGCTGCTCGAAGAAGAGCTCGATGAGGATGGTGTGAAGGTACTGCTGCTACAGGCGCGGCGCCTGCTTGATGCCGTAGAGTGACTTCTGGAGGAGGCAGATGGCGCCGCCGTCTTCCTCGAAAGCGTGCGGCTGCTCGACGTAGATTATAGCGTCGACGATCGCGTAGAGAAAGGCGTTGGAGACGTCGATTTTGCGTAGAGGGCGCTGCTTGACGGCGGCGATGCAGAGAAGAATGCGCACAGACGTGTGGCGTCCGACAGGTGTAAAAGTCTGATTGTAGTCCACGAATTGGGTTTGCTCGAACCCGCGGACGACCCATCGCGCCTTGTATTTGTCGATGGTTCCGTCCGCCAAGGTTTTGATCCTGAAGACCCATTTTCCCGTGAGAATTTTTCTCCCCTTCGCATGTCGTCATGGGACCAGCTTCCAGGCTCCTCGTCGCTGAAGAGCAGCAACTTTTGCGGCCATGGCGGTTCTCCATTTCTCAGCATCGGGCCCGCTGAGGGCTTGGCGAACAGTGGTGGGCTCCACCAGCTGCTGGTTACCTCGGACGGCGACGGCGAGGCCGAAGATGCGAAGACCGGTGAGGTTGGATTCGGCAGCATTGGTTACTTCGACCACGTCGTCGTCGTCGTCGCCAGGGATGTCGCGAATCGTGTCACGAGAAGAGTTGCGAACTGGGTCTTCGTCCATGGGTGAGTGCATTTCTGCACTTGTGTAGTCATGTTGGGCTTGTACTGCTTCGCGGGTATCAGTGTTGGTTGGAAAGAAGGTGGGTGTCTCGAACTGCTCCGTAACGGGTACAAAGGGTGTGTTATCTGCTGCTTCTTCGTCCGGCTGTTCTCCTGCCACGTCGATGTCATCCTCGTCATTGGCATAGCTGAGCTGTCACTGAAAAATGTTGTCTGGTGCCTCCTGTGCAGTGCGGTGCTGGCGGTATAGTGGCAAGGTCAGTCTTTCGTAGAAGATGCAGTCACGTGAACGCGTGAGCTGGTGGGTGGCGAAGTCCAGAATTGTCCAGGCGTGGTATTCGGATTCGATTCCGAGGTGAATGCCCCAGCGGGCACGGTCTTCAAATTTTCCGGTTCGGGCAGTGTGGGGTCGGTACTGTACCATACATCCGAAGACCCGCAGCATGCGTGTGTCGGGGTGTTTTCCGGTCCACTCCTTGAAGGGCGAACTGTTGTTGGGCACGGCTTTCGAGGAGAGCATGTTGTGCAGCCGAACTGCATGCGCCATGGCGTAGGGCAAATACTTGGTTGGCACAGCATACTGCTTCATGAGAGCTCGCATCTTTGTCGCGAGGCTCCTGTTGGTTCGCTCGGCCAATCCCTGCTGCTCGTGAGCGTAAAGGGAGCGAGATCATCCTCTTGATGCCTTTCAGCTTGCAGAGGGTTTTGAAGTCCTCCGACATGTATTCCAGGGCTCCGTCTGTCTGGAAGGCCTTCACCTTGTGGCCGTCGCTCTGAGTCTCTGCCATGCTAAGCCAAACCTCGAAGCACTGGTAGGCAAGGTAACAATCGCTGACGTTAACGGCCCAGACGAAGCGTGTGCCAGCATCGATGAAGGTGAGTGTATACTGCTCCCCGCCGATCCCTTTCGCCGTAAGAACCAAGAAGTCGCTGTAAACTTTCTCCAGCGGTTTGTAGCGTTCGGCTCCAGGGATTTTCTCGGCGAAGGGCGTGTGACGTAGCGCGGCTGCCGGGCAGACAGAGCAGTTGGGCAGGTCAGTTCTCGGTTTCAGCAGTTTTCTGTCTGGCAGCAACAGTGCGTCTTCCGCAAAGACTTTTGCGTTGATGCAGTTATTGAGCACCTCGATTGATGGGTGGCCCATGCGTTGATGCCAGATGTCACCGTCGGCCCGATATCCCTTGGTGCGAGTGTACAGCTCCTTCTCCCGTGCTAAGATCTCCTCTGTGGTTACCCTTCTGGTATCTTCCGGAGGTTCGTCGGGTACGGTGATGTGAACTGCCGCTGCTTGGAGTGTTGTACCGTGAAACGTCCCGCTGGTATCGCCGGTGGTGACGGTGTCAATTGTCACCGGCAGCTTCGGTGATTCTTCAGAAGATGAGGGTGAGGTTCGCGGGCGGCGATCGTCGGGCTGTGTGATTTCGCCTTCTTCGAGAGGTGTGTCGCCGATCGCCACTCCCCTTGTCTCGAGGCGGAGGTAGTTCCTGCCGTCAGTTGTGATGGGAATCAGGTGAGGTCCGTACTCTGTTAGTAGCTCTTCTTCTTCTGCTTCTGGAGCTTCCACAGTGACTTCTGGTAACTCCACCGTTTCTGTTGCCTCTCTCGCAGGTTCTTCGGCGGTGGTTCCCCATCCAGTTGCCTCTGCTGCAACGGCCTCTCCTAGTGCAGTATTGTCAATGACCCATCGTACGTCGACGGCGTCCCATCCTTGAGTGGTGTTCCAGCCGGTGGGGTGTGTAACGGGAGGCCAGGTTTGTTGCGCGATTTCTGTGTCTGCAGCTTCGGTCGTTGCGATTGCCGTGTCTGACGTGCCTTCTTCTCCTTCTTCCACCGCCTGTGTTCCTGTGCTTCCAGGGTTTGTGGTTGATGGAACGGGCACGGCGAGGGCGCGGAACGTGCCGTCGAGGCCAGGTCGCTGGTAATCGGTCTCCTCAGGATGGCTCCATCGTGGTGGCGACGGGTGTCCCGGTGGATCAAGGACGAGGATGTGTTCGTTGTCGCCGGAGGTTCTGGGTGAACGAACACTCCTTCCACACTTGCCGCCTTCCCGATGAAGATTCCGTTGTAAATCAAGTGCATCTCGTCTTCTGTTGTTTCCAGGCCGACTCCGCACTTCATCAACTGGTGGAGGGACAAAAGGTTGTAAAGGAGTTCGGGTACAACGAGCACGTCGTTGATGTGGATGCAGTATCCGGTGTCGTGGGACTCCAACTGGATCTGGCCGCGACTGCTTGCGTAAATGGTTTGGCTGTTGGCAACGGTGATCTCCACTTCATTGAAGAGGCGTTCACTGTTGAGAATGAAGACGTCTGACGACACCATGTGTTGTCCGCAGCAGCTATCCAGGTACCAAGTATTGACTTCTTTTCTTGCCTTGGCGAGGTTGGCTAGCTTTGGGGTGATGTGATGCTCCATGTCGTGCTCGTGTTCGTAACCATAGGTATAATCCTCGGCTTCGTATGCCTGACGTGCAGGTGGTGACTCCTGGATCCAAGGCGGCATTTCCCAGTCATACTCTGTGCGTCCAACCGTCAGCTCGTCGTATGTCGGGTCGTTTTCCTCTTCGTCTTCGACCGACCCTTCAGGACGCTCTTGTGGCGGATCTGCGAACATGTCTTCCCAGCTGCGGAAGAAGCGGTAGTGTCGATTGGGATGAGGTGGACCTCGTCACACCATGCAAGTTAACACCTTGCTCTTGCCCTTGTCGGTTGTGTTCGCAGAGACGCGCGCCGGAGCTTGGGATGTGCTTGCGATGGCTGGCGGTGACACGGTCTGGTTGCGCACTGGAGTCCTTCCTTGCTGGTGAGTGGCGGCTCCCTTCTGGTTGTTCTTGTTGCCGTTCAGCTTCCAGCAATCTTGAATTGTGTGTCCAGTCTTCGTGCAGTACTTCCAGAAGAGTCTCTTCTTGTCTGGTGGCGCTTGTGCGTAGAAAGCGATCTTCTCCTTCTTGTTGCCTCTCTCGTTGTACAGGTCCATTTCCTTCTGCTCGAAGAGAAGAGTTGAGCAGAGGGCGGTTTCACTGACGGTTCCTTGAGTGCGAAGGAGCGACTTGCACTGGCGCCATTCCGGGCTCAATCCAGCGAGAAAAGATGATCGTCACGAACATGTCGTCAGGGAAGTTTCCGCCGCTTTTCCTGAATTGGTCTCTCAGGTTTCTGCAGCGGTTGATGTAGGATCCGGCCTTTTCGCCGGGAAACATCTTGACATTGTTCAGCTGGTTGAGCAGGCGACTGAGCGTCACCGAGTCTGTTGCCATATGGCAGATGCGCAGGTGTTCCCAGGACTGCTGCGCGGGTGCCCACTCATTCTTGAAGGGGCGAATGCTCAGCTGTTCTTCAGGCGACAAGTTCCGTATTAAGACGGTAAAGGCCAGGAGAGATTCGTTGTAGTACTGCGTCTTCTCCTGAGGTGAGCCGTTGGTTGGGAAGGGATACGAACCGTCGTAATACATCCAGATCTGGGCGCCTTGAGCTAATAGCTCGAATTCAAAGCTCCAGGGGTAGAAATCTTGTCCGTCGAATGGTTTTGTTGTCCTGAGCTTTGATGTTGACAGGAACTTAATTTGCATTGTCGCCATTGTCTCGAAATGTGCCTGCTGTGTTTGAGCAGGTCCTGGAGCTCCGCGATTGTCGAAGGTGAAGGATCGTTCAGATCCAGCTCCTTGAGGATCGGGAGGTCTTCGGGCGTAGCTGGAGCCGTCAATGCTCATTGGCTGATGGCTCTCCAGTGCGCTGATGCGGGAAATCAGCTGCTCGAGGAGTGCTGTGCCCATGGTTGTTGTACTAGAGGTAACATTAGTGGAAGGTTGTACCGGATTTTCTCCAGTTTCTCCGCAGTCGGCGCCTGGCATGTTTGCTTGCCCTTGTAGTAAATTATGAGAAGAGTTGCCCTTGGAGAGAGCTCCCTTTAGCAGTTCCTATAATCCAAACTAGCTCTCATACCATGTTAGAGTAAGGATCTTGGATAGGATAGGAAGTGCCTTGAAAGAGTTGGTAGCGGAAGTCTTGGTAGGAACTCTGATCATAGTGAATATAAATGACAAAGTGAGATTCCCTTCATACTCCAACAATTGTTTGCTTAATGCCTTCTCTCACATTGTACTCATTTGACTCATGAGCGCAATCTTCACTCGCTCATTATATTGCAGCCTTAACACAACGCATAAATCATGGTAAGGAATCATGAAGTTTCCTTTGCTGCATGAGTGTACTTTTCATGTAGAAGAAATATTTTGTCATAGTCCGTCTTGATTCGTGTCCCGCAACCAGCGAGGCAAAGCAAAGCGACAAGCCCCTACAACCTCGCGCGTTCCGTTCAGTGGTAGTGCGCAATATAACGCTACGCTAGAGCCTTGTTCCACACCTTACGCTTCTCACAATGCACGACGCGTAAGTATTGAACACGGTACACTACGGTATACGTTGCTGTATAGAGCCATTCCTAGCACTGCAGGCTATGTACTATCCTCTGGTCTATCACCTGCCCTTGCGCGATAGTCGACGAGCGACCCGTTTCTGAGCGCGCCACATGAAGGTGCGTCTTGCTCCTCTTGGTAGCTGTGAGATTCGCGCGGAGTGAGCCCCGCTTGCGCCGCTTTGCATGCGCGCCTACACGCTGGGCCCGGCGCCGCCGTTGGTGGTGACTATCGCGATTTGCCGAATTTCGTTGAATGACGAGACTGATGGGCAGGCCAAACAAGCGGCACCATCTCCGCTGCATGCTCCGCCGCGTGCGACCGTGGCGGCTATAACGACCCGCTACCTGCTGGGTCAAAACAAGGAGCGCAGAGGATGCCCTTCAACCCCGCACGCGTCACCAACGCCAAGCGAGCAGTGTACCGGGCCGGTGCATCTTTGAAGCTGCAGCGCCGGCCGTGGTTATAACCCCCTTATGATAGAACAGCGGAGGTCCTTCACAGGCGCAGCGGATGCCTTTCAACCCTTGGTGTGGGCCCACAGGCGTTAAACCTGTACCCCCCCTGGTGCCATCGTCCTATTTGATTGAGGAACTTCGGAGAGTTGGCCGCCCAAGGGATAGTCCAGGCCAGTGAGATCGCTTGCTGGGTTACACGTTCGAGACCTCGCTTTGACCATTGGTCGGGCGGGGAACGTGACCGAGGCAAGATACGAGGCCCTTCTGGTTCCAGGATAACGCAACCTAGACCACTTGGCGAAAGCGTTGAGTGCAGCTGTAGCCTTTCAGCTGAAATCTTGCCATCTCTTGAGTTGAGTGTGCATGTGGGAAATTGAGAAATTAAGATGCCTTTTTGAAGCTTCGAAGAAATCAAGATGCAACTCTGGTTCTAGATACCCCAACGACGGAATGGCGACAAGCTGGGCTTGGCCTCGACTCGCTATATGGGGTTTGCAACCGGCCCCACTGCGGCTGGCAGACGGCGCACGATTCAGTTCATACTGATTGGTTGTGCATATCAGAATCCACAAATTTAACTGTTGAAGTTCCAGCTTCCACCAGTTTCGATCAATGCTAGCTGGACGTGGGTACATGGCTGAGCCGAGCGGGATAAGGCGCATGTGAGATGAGTCAAGACACAGCGAGCAGGGAAGAGCCGAAATAGAGAGCAGTCCGTCTCGTGGCTCGTCCATGTAGGCGAGCCAGTGGAGCCAGGACGAGGAGGAAGCTGGTGTAGTTGCCCCCCTCGGCCCCCCACCCCCCCCCAACTCCCCCCTGTGTAACTGCCATTCTACTCAGGTTTGAATGGATATGTTTCGTCCACCTTGTGTGCGTGATGTCAGCCACTCGTTTGCAAGGCCATTCACTTTCTTGCAGCATTGGGTTGCATGTGAGTATTGGTGGTGTGGTGCATGATTCAAAGCGCGCCTATTACTCTGGTGCATGCGATAGATTTGGTATGGTATGTGGGCGTGGGGGAAGGTCTAGGTTGGGCTGTGGAGTGTCCTCTTGTAAGTTTAATGCTGTGCGTGCATTGGGGCCAACATCGAAGGAGTGAAGGATGAATGTGAGGAAGAAGAGGACGAGGGCCAGAAATGTTATGCCCTTGTGTTTGCCATGCAGTTACACTCGCCCCGACTGATGGAGCTGTATCGCCTGCTGCTTCCCGGCCTTGCATGCCTGATTGCGCTCAGGGGAGTAGCATCCGTGCGATTATACCCAAGCAAAGGTAAGAGCTTGGAACACTACTGCGTTGGTGCCTTGACTGGATCAGCGATTCACTGTACCACTTGCCCATCTCATCCCGCTCTTGCTGGACCACCTCCACCCTCACTACTTCTCTTCAGTCCCTCTTTTCCCCACCGAACCCGGTTACCTATCTTTAGCTAACCCTCCCACCTTGCCTTCCAGCGCACAACCTTTTGGCGCTGGCGAGCTGGTGGAACAACTTCCAGGGCAGCGACACATGGCTACATAGCTATGCGGACTGCATGGCACTCGATGGCATCAACTGCAACAGAGGCGGGTTCGTCACTGACATGTGAGACCTCTACCTGCTGTCATGCGCTCTGTTCCACAATGCGCATGGTCCTGTTGCATTGCTCGTGCGTGCATGTGCACGTTGTGCTTGGTTGGAAGGCCACGTTATGCTTGGATGGTAGCGTGAAAGTTCTGTGAATGTCATTTTTCTGATTCAGAGGTGCCCCAAAGCTGCGACCAGGGCTGAACTGGTTTGTCCCTCGCCAAACTGGGTTACAGGGCCTTTTTCTTTAATCTATGGCTCAAATTTAATGTACCGCTTTGGATTCGTCTGGATTCATTCAAACCAGTCAGACCCGTGCGTGCTGGCGGTATAGTGGCAAGGTCAGTCTTTCGTAGAAGATGCAGTCACGTGAACGCGTGAGCTGGTGGGTGGCGAAGTCCAGAATTGTCCAGGCGTGGTATTCGGATTCGATTCCGAGGTGAATGCCCCAGCGGGCACGGTCTTCAAATTTTCCGGTTCGGGCAGTGTGGGGTCGGTACTGTACCATACATCCGAAGACCCGCAGCATGCGTGTGTCGGGGTATTTTCCGGTCCACTTCTTGAAGGGTGAACTGTTGTTGGGCACGGCTTTCGAGGAGAGCATGTTGTGCAGCCGAACTGCATGCGCCATGGCGTAGGGCAAATACTTGGTTGGCACAGCATACTGCTTCATGAGAGCTCGCATCTTTGTCGCGAGGCTCCTGTTGGTTCGCTCGGCCAATCCCTGCTGCTCGTGAGCGTAAAGGGAGCGAGATCATCCTCTTGATGCCTTTCAGCTTGCAGAGGGTTTTGAAGTCCTCCGACATGTATTCCAGGGCTCCGTCTGTCTGGAAGGCCTTCACCTTGTGGCCGTCGCTCTGAGTCTCTGCCATGCTAAGCCAAACCTCGAAGCACTGGTAGGCAAGGTAACAATCGCTGACGTTAACGGCCCAGACGAAGCGTGTGCCAGCATCGATGAAGGTGAGTGTATACTGCTCCCCGCCGATCCCTTTCGCCGTAAGAACCAAGAAGTCGCTGTAAACTTTCTCCAGCGGTTTGTAGCGTTCGGCTCCAGGGATTTTCTCGGCGAAGGGCGTGTGACGTAGCGCGGCTGCCGGGCAGACAGAGCAGTTGGGCAGGTCAGCTCTCGGTTTCAGCAGTTTTCCGTCTGGCAGCAACAGTGCGTCTTCCGCAAAGACTTTTGCGTTGATGCAGTTATTGAGCACCTCGATTGATGGGTGGCCCATGCGTTGATGCCAGATGTCACCGTCGGCCCGATATCCCTTGGTGCGAGTGTACAGCTCCTTCTCCCGTGCTAAGATCTCCTCTGTGGTTACCCTTCTGGTATCTTCCGGAGGTTCGTCGGGTACGGTGATGTGAACTGCCGCTGCTTGGAGTGTTGTACCGTGAAACGTCCCGCTGGTATCGCCGGTGGTGACGGTGTCAATTGTCACCGGCAGCTTCGGTGATTCTTCAGAAGATGAGGGTGAGGTTCGCGGGCGGTGATCGTCGGGCTGTGTGATTTCGCCTTCTTCGAGAGGTGTGTCGCCGATCGCCACTCCCCTTGTCTCGAGGCGGAGGTAGTTCCTGCCGTCAGTTGTGATGGGAATCAGGTGAGGTCCGTACTCTGTTAGTAGCTCTTCTTCTTCTGCTTCTGGAGCTTCCACAGTGACTTCTGGTAACTCCACCGTTTCTGTTGCCTCTCTCGCAGGTTCTTCGGCGGTGGTTCCCCATCCAGTTGCCTCTGCTGCAACAGCCTCTCCTAGTGCAGTATTGTCAATGACCCATCGTACGTCGACGGCGTCCCATCCTTGAGTGGTGTTCCAGCCGGTGGGGTGTGTAACGGGAGGCCAGGTTTGTTGCGCGATTTCTGTGTCTGCAGCTTCGGTCGTTGCGATTGCCGTGTCTGACGTGCCTTCTTCTCCTTCTTCCACCGCCTGTGTTCCTGTGCTTCCAGGGTTTGTGGTTGATGGAACGGGCACGGCGAGGGCGCGGAACGTGCCGTCGAGGCCAGGTCGCTGGTAATCGGTCTCCTCAGGATGGCTCCATCGTGGTGGCGACGGGTGTCCCGGTGGATCAAGGACGAGGATGTGTTCGTTGTCGCCGGAGGTTCTGGGTGAACGAACACTCCTTCCACACTTGCCGCCTTCCCGATGAAGATTCCGTTGTAAATCAAGTGCATCTCGTCTTCTGTTGTTTCCAGGCCGACTCCGCACTTCATCAACTGGTGGAGGGACAAAAGGTTGTAAAGGAGTTCGGGTACAACGAGCACGTCGTTGATGTGGATGCAGTATCCGGTGTCGTGGGACTCCAACTGGATCTGGCCGCGACTGCTTGCGTAAATGGTTTGGCTGTTGGCAACGGTGATCTCCACTTCATTGAAGAGGCGTTCACTGTTGAGAATGAAGACGTCTGACGACACCATGTGTTGTCCGCAGCAGCTATCCAGGTACCAAGTATTGACTTCTTTTCTTGCCTTGGCGAGGTTGGCTAGCTTTGGGGTGATGTGATGCTCCATGTCGTGCTCGTGTTCGTAACCATAGGTATAATCCTCGGCTTCGTATGCCTGACGTGCAGGTGGTGACTCCTGGATCCAAGGCGGCATTTCCCAGTCATACTCTGTGCGTCCAACCGTCAGCTCGTCGTATGTCGGGTCGTTTTCCTCTTCGTCTTCGACCGACCCTTCAGGACGCTCTTGTGGCGGATCTGCGAACATGTCTTCCCAGCTGCGGAAGAAGCGGTAGTGTCGATTGGGATGAGGTGGACCTCGTCACACCATGCAAGTTAACACCTTGCTCTTGCCCTTGTCGGTTGTGTTCGCAGAGACGCGCGCCGGAGCTTGGGATGTGCTTGCGATGGCTGGCGGTCTGGTTGCGCACTGGAGTCCTTCCTTGCTGGTGAGTGGCGGCTCCCTTCTGGTTGTTCTTGTTGCCGTTCAGCTTCAGCAATCTTGAATTGTGTGTCCAGTCTTCGTGCAGTACTTCCAGAAGAGTCTCTTCTTGTCTGGTGGCGCTTGTGCGTAGAAAGCGATCTTCTCCTTCTTGTTGCCTCTCTCGTTGTACAGGTCCATTTCCTTCTGCTCGAAGAGAAGAGTTGAGCAGAGGGCGGTTTCACTGACGGTTCCTTGAGTGCGAAGGAGCGACTTGCACTGGCGCCATTCCGGGCTCAATCCAGCGAGAAAAGATGATCGTCACGAACATGTCGTCAGGGAAGTTTCCGCCGCTTTTCCTGAATTGGTCTCTCAGGTTTCTGCAGCGGTTGATGTAGGATCCGGCCTTTTCGCCGGGAAACATCTTGACATTGTTCAGCTGGTTGAGCAGGCGACTGAGCGTCACCGAGTCTGTTGCCATATGGCAGATGCGCAGGTGTTCCCAGGACTGCTGCGCGGGTGCCCACTCATTCTTGAAGGGGCGAATGCTCAGCTGTTCTTCAGGCGACAAGTTCCGTATTAAGACGGTAAAGGCCAGGAGAGATTCGTTGTAGTACTGCGTCTTCTCCTGAGGTGAGCCGTTGGTTGGGAAGGGATACGAACCGTCGTAATACATCCAGATCTGGGCGCCTTGAGCTAATAGCTCGAATTCAAAGCTCCAGGTGTAGAAATCTTGTCCGTCGAATGGTTTTGTTGTCCTGAGCTTTGATGTTGACAGGAACTTAATTTGCATTGTCGCCATTGTCTCGAAATGTGCCTGCTGTGTTTGAGCAGGTCCTGGAGCTCCGCGATTGTCGAAGGTGAAGGATCGTTCAGATCCAGCTCCTTGAGGATCGGGAGGTCTTCGGGCGTAGCTGGAGCCGTCAATGCTCATTGGCTGATGGCTCTCCAGTGCGCTGATGCGGGAAATCAGCTGCTCGAGGAGTGCTGTGTCCATGGTTGTTGTACTAGAGGTAACATTAGTGGAAGGTTGTACTGGATTTTCTCCAGTTTCTCCGCAGTCGGCGCCTGGCATGTTTGCTTGCCCTTGTAGTAAATTATGAGAAGAGTTGCCCTTGGAGAGAGCTCCCTTTAGCAGTTCCTATAATCCAAACTAGCTCTCATACCATGTTAGAGTAAGGATCTTGGATAGGATAGGAAGTGCCTTGAAAGAGTTGGTAGCGGAAGTCTTGGTAGGAACTCTGATCATAGTGAATGTAAATGACAAAGTGAGATTCCCTTCATACTCCAACAATTGTTTGCTTAATGCCTTCTCTCACATTGTACTCATTTGACTCATGAGCGCAATCTTCACTCGCTCATTATATTGCAGCCTTAACACAACGCATAAATCATGGTAAGGAATCATGAAGTTTCCTTTGCTGCATGAGTGTACTTTTCATGTAGAAGAAATATTTTGTCATAGTCCGTCTTGATTCGTGTCCCGCAACCAGCGAGGCAAAGCAAAGCGACAAGCCCCTACAACCTCGCGCGTTCCGTTCAGTGGTAGTGCGCAATATAACGCTACGCTAGAGCCTTGTTCCACACCTTACGCTTCTCACAATGCACGACGCGTAAGTATTGAACACGGTACACTACGGTATACGTTGCTGTATAGAGCCATTCCTAGCACTGCAGGCTATGTACTATCCTCTGGTCTATCACCTGCCCTTGCGCGATAGTCGACGAGCGACCCGTTTCTGAGCGCGCCACATGAAGGTGCGTCTTGCTCCTCTTGGTAGCTGTGAGATTCGCGCGGAGTGAGCCCCGCTTGCGCCGCTTTGCATGCGCGCCTACACGCTGGGCCCGGCGCCGCCGTTGGTGGTGACTATCGCGATTTGCCGAATTTCGTTGAATGACGAGACTGATGGGCAGGCCAAACAAGCGGCACCATCTCCGCTGCATGCTCCGCCGCGTGCGACCGTGGCGGCTATAACGACCCGCTACCTGCTGGGTCAAAACAAGGAGCGCAGAGGATGCCCTTCAACCCCGCACGCGTCACCAACGCCAAGCGAGCAGTGTACCGGGCCGGTGCATCTTTGAAGCTGCAGCGCCGGCCGTGGTTATAACCCCCTTATGATAGAACAGCGGAGGTCCTTCACAGGCGCAGCGGATGCCTTTCAACCCTTGGTGTGGGCCCACAGGCGTTAAACCTGTATCCCCCCTGGTGCCATCGTCCTATTTGATTGAGGAACTTCGGAGAGTTGGCCGCCCAAGGGATAGTCCAGGCCAGTGAGATCGCTTGCTGGGTTACACGTTCGAGACCTCGCTTTGACCATTGGTCGGGCGGGGAACGTGACCGAGGCAAGATACGAGGCCCTTCTGGTTCCAGGATAACGCAACCTAGACCACTTGGCGAAAGCGTTGAGTGCAGCTGTAGCCTTTCAGCTGAAATCTTGCCATCTCTTGAGTTGAGTGTGCATGTGGGAAATTGAGAAATTAAGATGCCTTTTTGAAGCTTCGAAGAAATCAAGATGCAACTCTGGTTCTAGATACCCCAACGACGGAATGGCGACAAGCTGGGCTTGGCCTCGACTCGCTATATGGGGTTTGCAACCGGCCCCACTGCGGCTGGCAGACGGCGCACGATTCAGTTCATACTGATTGGTTGTGCATATCAGAATCCACAAATTTAACTGTTGAAGTTCCAGCTTCCACCAGTTTCGATCAATGCTAGCTGGACGTGGGTACATGGCTGAGCCGAGCGGGATAAGGCGCATGTGAGATGAGTCAAGACACAGCGAGCAGGGAAGAGCCAAAATAGAGAGCAGTCCGTCTCGTGGCTCGTCCATGTAGGCGAGCCAGTGGAGCCAGGACGAGGAGGAAGCTGGTGTAGTTGCCCCCCTCGGCCCCCCACCCCCCCCCCAACTCCCCCCTGTGTAACTGCCATTCTACTCAGGTTTGAATGGATATGTTTCGTCCACCTTGTGTGCGTGATGTCAGCCACTCGTTTGCAAGGCCATTCACTTTCTTGCAGCATTGGGTTGCATGTGAGTATTGGTGGTGTGGTGCATGATTCAAAGCGCGCCTATTACTCTGGTGCATGCGATAGATTTGGTATGGTATGTGGGCGTGGGGGAAGGTCTAGGTTGGGCTGTGGAGTGTCCTCTTGTAAGTTTAATGCTGTGCGTGCATTGGGGCCAACATCGAAGGAGTGAAGGATGAATGTGAGGAAGAAGAGGACGAGGGCCAGAAATGTTATGCCCTTGTGTTTGCCATGCAGTTACACTCGCCCCGACTGATGGAGCTGTATCGCCTGCTGCTTCCCGGCCTTGCATGCCTGATTGCGCTCAGGGGAGTAGCATCCGTGCGATTATACCCAAGCAAAGGTAAGAGCTTGGAACACTACTGCGTTGGTGCCTTGACTGGATCAGCGATTCACTGTACCACTTGCCCATCTCATCCCGCTCTTGCTGGACCACCTCCACCCTCACTACTTCTCTTCAGTCCCTCTTTTCCCCACCGAACCCGGTTACCTATCTTTAGCTAACCCTCCCACCTTGCCTTCCAGCGCACAACCTTTTGGCGCTGGCGAGCTGGTGGAACAACTTCCAGGGCAGCGACACATGGCTACATAGCTATGCGGACTGCATGGCACTCGATGGCATCAACTGCAACAGAGGCGGGTTCGTCACTGACATGTGAGACCTCCACCTGCTGTCATGCGCTCTGTTCCACAATGCGCATGGTCCTGTTGCATTGCTCGTGCGTGCATGTGCACGTTGTGCTTGGTTGGAAGGCCACGTTATGCTTGGATGGTAGCGTGAAAGTTCTGTGAATGTCATTTTTCTGATTCAGAGGTGCCCCAAAGCTGCGACCAGGGCTGAACTGGTTTGTCCCTCGCCAAACTGGGTTACAGGGCCTTTTTCTTTAATCTATGGCTCAAATTTAATGTACCGCTTTGGATTCGCCTGGATTCATTCAAACCAGTCAGACCCGTGCGTGCTGTGGTTTGTCAAAAAGAACCAAGACATTACTTGTTCCGACACAAATTTTGCAGGGTTTGTTCTGTCCCATGTGACACCTATCTGAGGGGAAATAATTTGGAGGTCATTTATGGCTTCAACACATGTTTTCCCCTAAGTTGGATATTACGCTTACGTTTACGTACGTTTTACGTTTACGTTTACGTTTACGTACGTTTTACGATACGCGCGAGGTGCTGGAATGAGTTTACGTTTGCGGGCAGAATTTTATTTCGTTAGCTGCCCGGCTAAAGTAAAATTTTTCAAAGGGGTTCGGAAATGGCAAAATCACTATATGAGATAAATCTATACACGCAAAAAAAAAAAACGCATCACAAGGGGAGGTGTGTTACTTTTTGCGAGGTGTACAAACCATCTCGCGATTTTGCACCAATTTCACCCGATATCGGCAACGCGTCCCTCCAATTCGTTACTCCAAGTCACTACCCTCCCACTTCTACTATCTTACGCGAGACTCAGAAGGTGCTAGTGTGTTTAAATTGACGACCTGCTACTTCGTAGATCGATCTACCATAACGTTCTAAGATCTAGAATCCCTACGCTTACTCTATAATTTTTAGTTACGGCCTAACTTCTTAACATCTCGCCAGGCTGTATCCGCTGCACTGAAAGGTCCCGTAGCAACATTCCGCCAAAACTATAGACCGCGGAAACAATTCGGCTTTTTTTTGTTTCACTCGAAAATTTTCACCTGCCCGGACTCAAGTTACGCGTATTTACGCGTACGTAAACGTAAACGTAATGTTACGCGTAACATTACGTTTACATAGCTCCAGGGACGTACGGACCCATCTTAGGTTTTCCCTCGCCCTTCTTCCATTCGTCCAACTCCACGTTTATGGGTGGATTGTTTTAGGTGCAGTGAGGCAATACCTCACTCACTACACGTGGGGGGTTGTTTGTTGTCTGAAACCGTGAACCCTGAAAAGGTTTGAGTCTTTAACCGTAGGCCCTGGAATGGTAAGAATCATACCATTCCAGGACTGAAAAGGTTTTAGTTTTCTATTGTGGGCCGATTCAAGTTCTGCACGAGTTCCTTTTCAAGCATTTAGCTGGCCTGAATCAGCTTGACCCAGGCTAATGTGTACCCATTGGGTTAATAAAAATGAACGTATGTGGAAAATGGCATGGTCTGTTGATGCCATGACAGTTGTATCCAAACTTGTGCTTGTTGCATGCGCAATTCGAAAAATTCTGTTTGATTAAACCCCTCTCGTTTGTGTCGCAGATTTCTATTCTCAAAAAGCTTGAATGGACCCATACCTGACATGATTAGCTGGTTGCAGCACCTCACACAACTGTGAGCCCATCTCACTGCCAACATCTTTTGAATGTGGTATGGTAGAGCTTTATAGACAAGTTCAGTGCACCAAGGCAAACGGGGTTGCGCCCACATATCTGTTTATGTACCATGATCGTGCCAAGCGCTCCCTCATGCAGTCTGTTGTATCGATGCAATGAGTGACGAAGGCGCGGACACTCTCCGCACCATCACTCCACTCTTTGCCCTCGATTTCTCACTTTACTTTTTGCTTGCCCCATCTAGTTCACTGACTTGGCTCCTCCTCCCCGACCCTCGTCCATGATTGTCTCTTCTCCAGGTCACTCCCATTCAGCAAGCTCACAGGCACTATTCCGCAATCCCTCTTCAGCCTCACCTCACTTGTCGTTCTGTGAGTGCTCGCATTGCTATCGTTTGATCAGCCTTGAGTCCACCCCGCCTCGTATTTGGAATCTGCGTACTTTCTGCTGGTTCTTGCATCCCATTCCGCTCCACTCCACCCCATGCCTGTCACCTCTGCTCCAGCGACTTGACTCGAAACTTCATCACAGGGACTATTCCAGCAAGCATCAGCCGCCTCACCAACTTGCTTGTTCTGTGCGTAACGTTTCAGTTGCTTGAGAAGCACAGCTTGTGCCGCACTTCAGTTGAAGGCGTAGAGCTTACAATGCATCAGCTTGTGATGGATGGTGGTGGCCGGTGGGGGAGCTGATGCACGCAAAGCACATCTGCATGCAGCTTACACAGGACCTGGCCATAACCTGTAACACATGCTGCCTGTAGGTAACAGACCAAGCATGCCTATGTGGTCTCATATGGCTTTCCCGTGTTTTCTTTACTACGTGCCTATCCTCCCATTTTCCCTGTTTCACTGTTTCAGTATCCTTGGCATGAATCAGCTCTCGGGTCCCATCGATCCACTCACCAGCTTGTCGCAACTCCAACTACTGTACGCATGCATTACTAGAATGAACCAACAGAGTCCCGAGGCGTTGCATCTTTATGTCCTTCAATCTCACAACCAATTGTGACAAACATACATATATACATATATGCAGTTATTTCAAGCATAGTGTTCCCCGTTGGGCGGTGGTGTAGTCAACTCCGCAAACCACGCGAACAGGCATGTTCTGCTGCCCCATATGAGTTGCGGCTTAAACAGAAACGCCGACATGGGCTTTGCTCGACCTGCAGATAACTTGAGAGTGGACCACGCCTTCCATAACAATAGATCTTGTTTGGAGGAGAGGTGGAGGTGGTGGTGAGGTGATAGCCGTAATGGTAGAGTCATAGTCTTTGAGGCGCAGACCAAGTGTTCTTCATACATGTGATTGAGGCTGCTGGCTGATGAAGTTCAGGTGTAGGATCATTCATTTCTCATTAAGAAAGGAAGGAAAGGTAAGTAATGAACCTAGGCTCTGCTAGATTCCACCGTACCATGCCAGTTCCTAAGAACCTTCTCTGATTCACCTAAAGTTTTTTTGTGCTCACGGCATCATACTAGAACTTGAAGCATTATAAAACGGTTTCTGCTCACAATAGCATTTTACAGATTAACGCATAAATTATATGCATGGCAATATTTTCCCTTTCTCCCCGAAAACCAACATCGAGATTTCATCATTCTTTCCCACCTTTCCCCCATTCCCCTCTCGGAGCTACGCCTCCCACCTATGAGTACTGCCATGATTCTGCCCGCTTCACCTACCCTCCCACGCCCACTTCATTGCTAGTGTCCCCACTTAACTCATTTCCCCCTCTACCCTTCCCCCCCACGCCTTTTCCCATACTCCTCCCCTGCCAACCCCCAAGCGTCTTTGCAAAACATGCACAAGAGGGTGTGACGATTGGCATAGGCTTGCCTATGTGCTAACGAGACATTAAGGGGTGCTCGTGTGTGGTGCCACTCAGAAATTCCACGAAAATGAGGTGACTGGGCATGTGTTTGCGCTGTGTGCCCTGTCCCATGGCCCCTCAGCGATGCGGATCAGAATTTCCTCAACACCTCCATTCCCTCTGACATCGGCAAACTCACTGCCCTTCACGCTCTGTGAGCCACACTTGTTAACATGCTGGTGTTGCTGTTTTTTGTTCCTGTCGCCATTTTCTTTCCATATTTCAGCAATTGAACTTGAATGGGATGCGAGGGGGCGTATCAATTTGCTCTTCTGGATCTCAGTTTTGACCAGAGAGTATGCACCAATACGGTTGTACTTTCACTGGATCGTACGAAGCCTAAATGTGTGGATTTCTCAGAGCTGGATCCCTGCTGTGCTTAGCCTGCATCAGCAAGGAGGTCTGTGCTTGGAAGACTCGCAAGGGGTGACTCGAATGCCACTCGCTTCTCTGAACTCTACAGTGCAGACCTGTGATTGTGAATGTGGGACATGCATCAGAGAGAGTAGAAGACAGTTGATGGGTGTATTGCTAACCGTTCAGTGGAAACAACATGCACGCGTCTGTGGGAACTCTTGTGTTCCTGCCGTTTATGAGGAACTGAGCAACTTCTTCCACATGCATTGTGCCACGAATTGCGCAACTGTCACAAAGCAATCCATCCGGTTTTTGCCAAGGCATTTTATCCCAACGTTTCTTCCTTTGCCCTTTTCCCTTCACTTCCCCTCCTGGCCTTTTGCATCTCAGGGTCCTTGAGAAGAACTCGTTCACGGGAAGCATTCCGCCCTCCATAGGCAACATGGCACACCTGCATCCTTTGTATGTACCTTGCCTTGTACGATGCAGGGACTGGACGATCGCTTCTGACCAGCGTCGTGCTCCCAGTGCACCATGCTCCCAGTGCACCATGCTCCCAATGCACCATGCTCCCAGTGCACCATGCTCCCAGTGCACCACCTTTTCCAATGCTTTTTCTTGTTCCTCGAGGCCTTATTCCGTTGCTGGTGACTGCAGGGCGCTGGGCTTAAACCAGCTGAGTGGCTCCATACCCGACTCCTTGAGCCGCCTGCGCAACCTCACCTATCTGTGAGATACTCCTCTCTATCCCTGCACACTGCATGCACTCGGCCTGCACCCCTGCATGCACTCGGCCTGCACCCCTGCACGCTCTGGTAAGTTTTCTCGGGGGTCGCATGACGAATTTGTTTGGTTCGTCCCACATGTGGTACCAAAGGAATGCACATGCAATCACAGAGCATTGCTCCCAAGGAGCATTGCTCCCACATGTGATTCGCATGGCGAATCTGTTTGAGGCACCAAGCCCAAGGAAGTGCAATGCCAGCTGCAATATTGCATTGAGTGCTGCATGCTGCCACCTTCATATGGCCGTCATTCCTCTCACCTTGTTCCCCCCATCCTGTTCCTCATTCCTCCTATTCTCAACTTGTTGCCTGCAGCCTCTTGGATACGAATCAGCTCAGCGGCTCCCTTCCTGAGTGGCTTGGAACGCTCTCTGCTCTCAAGCGCCTGTTAGTTCTGTCGCCCCAAGCCAGCGCACACTTGTGCTTCTGCGCACTTCTTAGGCTCAGTGGGAATTCGATCTGAGGTAAAGTGGATATGAGGTCAAGTGGATGTGAGGTAAAGTGGATCTGTTGAGAAGTGGATGTGAGGTGAAGTGGATGTAAGGTGAAGGGATGTGAGGTAAAGTCGAGGAGATGAAGGATACTTATAACTGACCCATGTTCACAAGTTGTCATCGGACAAACATGGACTGTGGTGCATGGTGCGCGTGTGGTGATGTGAATGGCACCTTGGCAGGGTGCTGCCATACAATGCACTGAGCGGATCAATTCCAGCCTCTCTGGCATCGCTGCAGCAACTTGAAGTTTTGTAAGCATCAATCCTGCAGCGTCGACATCCATGTTTCACATCACACCATTCTCATCCATGTTTCACATCACACCATTCTCATCCATGTTTCACATCACACCATTCTCATCCACGTTTCACATCACACCATTCTCATCCACGTTTCACATCACACCATTCTCATCCACGTTTCACATCACACAATTCTCATCCACGTTTCACATCACACCATTCTCATCCACGTTTCACATCACACCATTCTCATCCACGTTTCACATCACACCATTCTCATCCACGTTTCACATCACACAATTCTCATCCAAGTTTCACATCACACAATTCTCATCCACGTTTCACATCACATCATTCTCATCCACGTTTCACATCACACCATTCTCATCCACGTTTCACATCACACCATTCTCATCCAGGTTTCACATCACACCATTCTCATCCACGTTTCACATCACACCATTCTCATCCACGTTTCACATCACACCATTCTCATCCACGTTTCACATCACACCATTCTCATCCAGGTTTCACATCACACCATTCTCATCCACGTTTCACATCACACCATTCTCATCCACGTTTCACATCACACCATTCTCATCCACGTTTCACATCACACCATTCTCATCCACGTTTCACATCACACCATTCTCATCCACGTTTCACATCACACCATTCTCATCCACGTTTCACATCACACCATTCTGATCCACGTTTCACATCACTCCATTCTCGTCTCAGAGTCTTGTCAGGCAACCATCTCTCAGGAAGCATACCTGCAGCACTGGGTGATCTTCTTCATCTGCAGTACCTGTGAGGCGCCACACTCCATTGGCACAATGCACGTCATCTTTCCCTTCACCTGTGGCCTTGCCATGCTCTCCCAAGAGGTTCATGCCAAACGCTTGACGGCGAACTCATTTACTATCTCAAGAGACCTAACAAAGAGGCTGCATAGAACCGTATATTTTTCACCCCATTTCACCTTTCACCCGCAACCCTTCATTGGCGCACTCATTTGAGGAGGCAGGTGGGCGTCACTGAATCAGCTGTCTGGATCCATCCCCACAGCCATTGGAAAACTCACCAACCTGCTGCAGTTGTGAGTACGCACAGAGCGCTTCTATCCACCCCACTCCGTTCGACTTGAGCATAGCTGTAGCCCGCAATCTGTGATGCGCTGCAGCAGTAGCTCAGTGTTTCACCATGTCCATTTGAGGGGCCACTGTTCGCTCTGGTGTGTGTGTGCGTGTGATGTGCATGGACCAAGCAGGGATCTGTTTGGCAATCAGCTGCAGGGGACTGTCCCCAGCACCTTACGGAGCCTCTCCAAGCTGCGGATTCTGTATACACTCAATCAACCACTGCCCCTGTCCATGAATTGTGCTTTCGTGCTTCACACGGAGTCCGTTCCAGCACTTGTTCACATTACTCGTTTGCTCACTTAGATACTATGCTTTCCATTCCGTTCTGTACTCCGTAAGCCTTTCAAGTGCTGTGCTTCTCGAAACTTCAATCAGTGTTATTGGTTGGTCGAACTACTTCGAATAGTTGGCACTTGATCCATCACCTCACACACTGTGCTGTGCACGTGCTCACATGTGTCGATCCTTCCTTGCATCCTGCTCTCAGCATGGTGCCGTCCAACCAGCTCGCAGGCCCCATCCACCCCATCATACGAGGCATGAAGGGCGTCACTGCCTTGTGGGTATCACATCACACCTGCGCATGTGCATGCGCATGGCCTTTACTTGATCATTCTCAACCTGTGCGGGCATGCGCTGGTGTTATCTTGCACACCCGTCTGTGCATCACTGCTGCCATGGCATGGCAGGTATCTGAACAACAACCAGTTCTCTGGGCGCCTGCCCACCCTGACGGCAGCAGGCGTGCAGGCATACGCTGTTCCCGAGAATTTCTTCTCGCACGGGCAGGTCAAGTTTAGCAACTGCTCTGCAGTCACATGGAGCACGCATACAAACTGCCTCACGCCTTACAATGGCATCGTGTGCTGCGTTCTGTGGGCTGGGGGTCGGTGCCACTGGCCCTCAGTGTGGGGGCCATGGCTACTGCTCTCTGAATGCCTTCACTGGAGCAGGGGAGTGTGTGTGCGATCCCAACTACTTGGTCAGCACCAGAAACTCCAACACCTGCGTGCCTGGAGGTAAGCGCCTCCTTTTAACCAATCACTCCTGCACAGTGGTTACCATTTGACATTTGATTTTCATTCCTACCTGCCCGAAAGCTCGTCCCTCCCATGCTTCTGCCCACCTATGTCTCCCATCACTCGTTCCTCCCAGCTGCGCGCACACTGGCGTCTGCCTTGGCATACGTCTCCCTTGGGGGCTCTGCCTCGCTGCTTTCCAACGGCTCCATTCTGCTCACCAGCGGCGCTGCCAGCCAGCAAGGCTCTGCCCTTGCGTTGCCCGCGCTGCGCCTCTTCTACATTCCGGACAAGCGCTCTCCCTGCGGCACCCAGCTGGGCTTCCGAGTTGCCTTCAGCTTCGCCATGACCCCCGGGGATCAGGGGGCGGGTGGGGAAGGCCTTGCGTTTGTGGTGGCAGCAGCTGCTGCTGGCAAGGGGGTGAGTGTGGGGCTGGGAGGGGTGGGGAAGCGGAGTGTGGCGGTGGAGTTTGACTCGGTGCTGAGTGTGAAGCACAGCGACCCCAACGACAACCACGTGGGCGTCAATGTGGGCGGCTCACCTGTGTCCCTCGCCTCTGCCACGGCCCCTCTCATCCTCAACGACGCCCACACCAAGCACGCCTGGATCCACTACGACCCCACCAGCGGCGGCACCCTCCGAGTCTTCCTCTCCTCCGACCCCCACCAGCCCCCCACCCCCACCCTCACAGCAAGCGTGTCTCTCTGCTCCGTGCTCAAGCCCACTGCATCCGACTCTCTCTTCCTCTTCGGCTTCGTCGCCCTCTCAGCCAGCCAGCCCCAAAGCCATGTCATTCTGTCCTGGAGCTTCATCACAGGTATGGTATGCTGCCTAACACCATACCCATCCCCGTCTGTTTAAAGCCGGCAGCCCAAGGTGTACAAGGTTACTTGAGCATTGGGTTGTGGGGGAGCTGAAGGGAGGAAGTCAATGTGTTTGAGAAGGTGGTGTTGTTGGTTTCGCAACACCGTCAGTGTTTGCTGACTTGGCAAACCCTGGTTGGAAGACCCTGGTTGCACAGGAAATATATTGAAGGTTCCCACTCTAGATGTTCGACAATCACACAATCCCTACCACTAGCCAATTAGTGTCCTTCACACATTCGGTAACACCAATTCGCGCAAAACACTTCCAAGGCAAAACACACGGTCAAGAATTGTAAGCTGAACCCGCGATCGCAATTTGGGCCTGTTTTTATAAGGTTATGTACATGTTTCATTTGCCCACTTGTACTTTGCATGTTTTTTCCCCTTTTGTTTGTGAGCAGATCTTCCCTCTTCTCTGTAGGGCAGTAGCCACTAGCATCTCCCCATCTCATCCACCCACGTGTGTAGTTTGATTCCTGTTGGCTTGATTTTGAGGTGATGGTGCTTCACAAGAATGCGCCAAAACTAATTATATGTACGTATGCTGTAGTGGGGTACCCCCATGAGGGGTATGACCCTTAGGGTTTGTAGTAGTACTTCCAACTCAACTCCATTCCTCGTTCTTTGACATGGTAGCAGAGCTAGGTTAGGACCGCTTCTAGTGCCTATCAGCTGTAACTACTCATCACGCTACCCCTCGTTAGATCTGCCCCGCACGTACTCTTTCAGCTGCTCGTCGCGCGCCATTCACACTGCCCTTACATGCGCTTTGCATTGCTCAGCGCGACCCGCTGCCCCGCTGCCCAGCATGATGCGTGCCCCACTACTCTGCTGCCCTGCGCGCAGCTGCCCAGAACAATACACACCCCACTGCCCCGCTGCCCCACTGCCTCGCTGCCCCACTGCGCCGCATGTCGCTGTTCTGCGCAACTCTGCCCTGCGAGCCGCTGCCCCAAGTGCTGCCGCTGCTCCTTTGCTACGGCCGCCGCTGTTGCTCAGGTGCAGCCACTGCCTCCACTGCTTTCGCAGCTCCCGCCGCTACAACTGCCGCTACAGCTGCCGTGAGTACCGCAGTTACCGCTACAGCTGCTGCCATAATCGCTACAGCCGCTGCAGCTAAATGCTACAGCTACCGCAGCCGCCGCAACTGCCGCTGCAGCTACTGCCACTACCGCTACAGCTGCCGTTGCTTCAGCTACAGCCACAGCAGCTACCATTGCTTCAGCCGACGCTGCTGCCACTGCTGCTGCTACAACCGCCGCTGACGCCGCCACTAACCGCCGCTGTTGCGGCTGCTGCTACAGCTGCCGCAGCACCACTCCCGCCGCAGCTACTGCCACAGCCGCCGCTGCTGTCTCTGTCACTGCTACAACCACCGCTGCTGCCCCTGCTGCTACTACAACCACCGCTGCTGCCACTGCTACTGCTGCAGTCGTGGCTAGCCGCCGCTGTTGCTGCTACAGCCGCCGCGGCCGCCACTATAGCTGCAGATGCTGCTACAGCCACGCTGCTGCCTCTGGCACTGCTACAGCCACCACTGCTACCCCTACTGTTTCTATAGCTGCCGCTGCTGCCACCGCTACTGCTGCAGCCGCCGCTAACTGCCGCTGCTGCTGCTTCAGCCGCCGTAGCCGCCACTGCAGCCGCCGCAGCTGCTGCAACAGCCACCGCTGCCGCCGCCGCTAGTACCGCCGCCGCAGCTACAGTTACAGTTGCCGCAGCCGCAACCACCACTGCTGGAGCTACTGCTACAATGCCTGAGCGCTGCGGCTGCCCGTGCGCCGTACTGTTGTGCTACTTACCTTGGCGACTGCCACTGTACTGAGCTTTGACGCGGAGGGGCACCCGATCGAATATGAGTCCTGGCTAGAGGACCTTCACCTGTACCTGCAGAGCATTACCAAGGACGATGCCTTGCTGTTTGAGCACACATCTGGTCCCCTTAAGGCCCCACCAACTCATACTGACCCTGGCCCGTCCGCTAGCGTTTCTGAGCGATAGCAGTGTAAGACTGATCGCATTGCCTCTACCCAGTGGCTTTCATTTGACGCCACTGCCCAGCTTGCTGTCCACAAACACCTTCCGCTAAACCAGAGGCCCCAATGCCAGCTGAAGACAGCCAAAGCAATCTATGACACTGTAGACAAGCACTACTCTTCCCCCTCTCATGCTGCCATTCCCCTTCCCTGAGTCGCCCGACTTCATCAATGTAGCCGATCTCATTACTTACCTGCGCTCCCTTGACACATGCTACGGTGCTGCTCTCCCACCAGAGTTTCTATCTACGAATCAGCCACCTATTTTTCTCACTCTCTGCCACCACTTGCATCCCTGACTCTTTGCGCACGTAGCCATCGGACTGGCCGATGTAGATATCCTCTAATAGCACCCCAGTGAGGAATGCAATGGTGATGTTAATTTTCTTCACGTGCCATTCCTTGACAATTGCGCTCATAAGCAAAGTCCCCAGCGTTGTTGGCTTAGCAGAGAGAACAGCTGAGCTCACAAGCAAAGTCCTGAGCGTTGTTGGCCTAGAAGAGAGAGCAAATACCTCCTTGAAGTTGATCATCTTTTTCTACTGAAGCCTTAAGCGGCCAAGCAGCTTTTGATTTGCTCCGACGCTATCAGCTCCAGTCTTCATCTTGAAGACCCACATGCTGTTGATTGGGTGTTGCCCCTCAAGTAACTCAACACGCTTCCAAGTTCGATTCTCAATAAGGCTGTTGAACTACGCATCAATGACACCTTCATTGTGGCTAGTTTTCTAGGCAGAGGTGTGAAGAAACAGAAGATCATCTCCTCATCTTCTCCAACATCCTCCTAGACCGCCATGACACCTTGCCTAGGGCCTTCAAAACGGCTGTACTTCAACCTTGAAGATAGTGTTTCCACTTTCTTCTTGCTAGTTGTAGTCTGCTGCCCATGTGATGACGCCCCTCTCTGCGCATTTTTCTTGATGTCATTGCCTAGTGCACCAGGCTCGGGCTGATATGGAGACGTAAGCCAATCCGCACACTGGACTGCGCCACTAACGATGACTGGGTAGACCTTCATGTCAGCTACAGGACCCAAGCTGAAACAGTATCCCTAAAAAGGACGAGTTGGTTGAAGGAGGACTAAAGCCGAGGTCAACAAGAGTAGAGCGGAGAGGGTTGTGCCACTCTTGTGGTTCTTGGCAGAGACCACAGATTGTTTGCCTAAGGCTCTACTGAGTTCTAGGCAGGAAAGATCCAATGAGACAGATCTTCTTATGCATACAACCTTGGAGGAAGGCAAATGAGAAGTTAGCGAGTGCAGCTCATAGTCACGCTGTGCTGCAACGTGTAGGAGTACCCGAAGAGTGGTCATATTCGAAATAGAGGAGAAGGTCTGAAAGATGTCAACACCCTCATGCCTAGTAAAGCCTCTTGCAAGTGCGCCTTGAAGATATTCAGCGACCCAGGCGGGCGCTTGACATTTACGATACACATGCCATCAATTAATTTCGCCCTAAGAAGGGGAAATGCATCGACATGCGTTACTGTGGACCTCAAAAACGCCATATCCAAGTCTATGGTCGTTACCTACTTAGAGGCCCAGGATTCTGAAACCGCCTCAGCGTAAGTGCAAATAGTCAGAATGTCTGAAGAGACACAATCTCCCTCAGGGGCTAGCAGCATGGCACAGAGATGGGGGTAGTGGCAGTAAAGAACCCGAGCTTAAACTGCCTGACCTCCAGGACGTCAAATTCAAAGGTAGACTTACCCTTGACGGACACAGGACGAGTATGAGATGCAGCCACCAAGTGGGCAGCATAGTCAAGGCAGCGAGTAGACGAAAAGTCAGTGACAATGCAACAAGAGCCGAAACAGATGACAAAGAGCCTTGAGCGTCAGTAACAAGGGAAGAGAGCACACGAGAGACGAAAGGGTGAGCGGCACAGAAGAAAACACAGAAGAGAAAAGGAAGAAACGGTGAGAGACGATGCAGGAGGTTGGGTGCACGGGAGGTGCAGCCGGCCGTCTGCTGTGGGCGACGCCGACATGGGCGACCAGATCAACAAAGTCGGTAGACCTGCTCGAGACCACTGTGAAGCCGCTGACAACGGGAAGCCGGCAGCCGACTTCAACTGGAGTGGTCGATGAAAGGGTTCGTCGTCTGCCGACTTGGTGTCGACCTGGGTAGTCAACAAATACGTACATCAGTTGGTGAGCCCATTGCCCAAGTCGGCACGGACAATGTTTTGCCCAAGCGAGTGACAAGGTTCTGTCGGGGTGTGCAAACGTCACCCACGTAGCTGTGTCGAAGTCGCCCAATGAGGCAGCACGTGGTTGACGTGGCACTTTACGCAAAATTATCAGTGTGTGGCCAACTTGGCACCTGCGCAATGTTCGGGGCAGTGCACGACTGTTAGAAATAGAAGAGGAACCTAGGCTTAGGTGAAACCCTAGCCTAGGTGAGAGTTGAGAGTAACGAGATGTAAGTTGGGCAAAGGAGGGGGAGTTCACTATTGAGCAAGGTACAAATAGGAAACACAGCATGCAAAGAAGGTGTACCACCAACAGTTCATTATAATAACTACAGTAACTATCGTAAGCAGGATATAATATAACTTGACACACCCCCTTAGCCTGCTTGCGGTAGGAACTGGCGCAGTGGAAGAAGGCAAAGAGGTAAGGAAGGACGAGGAGGCGAGAGGAGAGGAGAGAAGAGGAGAGGAGGTGGGGGGCCAGTGCCGGCGGACCCGCTTACGAACCTCCTTTTACAAAGGGGAGGTGAGAGAGGAAAGGGAGAGGAGGTGGGCTAGGTGGGCATGAGCGCGCAAGCTCATAGCGATCCCCCCCCGTTAATAACCCCCAAGTCCCGATGAGGAGAGGAGGTGGGCTAGGTGGGCATGAGCGCGCACGCTCAATGCGATCCCCCCCCGTTAAGAACCCCCAAGTCCTCACCCCCCTTGTCACTCAACCCCTTGAACCTCACACCCTCCGCACCTTTCTACTTCCGCCACCCCCTCACCCTTTTCCACTTCTTCCCCCCTCTTAACCTCTCTCCTCCCCCCCCCCCCCTACAGCAACAAATGCTGCAGTGGAGAGAGGAAGAGGGAAGGGAGGGACAGCCTGCTGGAGGTTCACACCCGCCACCCCCACGTCTCCCCTCCCCCCCCCCCCCCCACGACTGAAGCCGCGGAAGGGAGGGCGGGAGGGGGGGCAGCGTGAGCAGCTGCCGGCGCTGGCGCTGGCGGCAATCGCAGCTGCTGGCGGTGGCGGTGGCGGTCCGCGCAGGCACTGGCGCTCACGGCTGGCTGCGGCGCTGGCGCTCGCGCTGGCACTGGCGCTCGCGGCTGGCCGTGGCGCTGGCGTCCGCACTGGTGAAGGCGGATCGCGGGGCGACGGGGGCCACGGGGCGACGAAACGGGGTTCGCGGACGACGGGAAGGGGTGCGCCCCGACGACGGAACGCAGGGCGCCGCGGCGACGGAACACGGGGCGCCGCGGCGACGGGAACCGGGCGCCGCGACGACGGAAAGCGGGCGCCGCGGCTACGGGAACGCGGGGCGCCGCGGCGACGGGAATTAGGCGCCACGGCGAACGGGCAGGGCAGAACGCGAGCGACGGGCGAACGGGAAAAAAAAAATGGTGCATTTCGCGCTGTAGCATAGGCGGGCCCATATCTTACAGAAAATTAGGTCCTAAGACCGTAGTGGCTCTGATAGCATGTTAGAAATAGAAGAGGAACCTAGGCTTAGGTGAAACCCTAGCCTAGGTGAGAGTTGAGAGTAACGAGATGTAAGTTGGGCAAAGGAGGGGGAGTTCACTATTGAGCAAGGTACAAATAGGAAACACAGCATGCAAAGAAGGTGTACCACCAACAGTTCATTATAATAACTACAGTAACTATCGTAAGCAGGATATAATATAACTTGACAACGACGTGCTCAATTGCCTATACGTACTTGCGAAGTGGGTGCACACGTGCGCTTTGATCACACGCAGTTACAATGCTGAATCGCCGCCTTTCTGCAGTGTTTGCAAGCTGCTCTACTGCATCGTTGGCAAGTAGTTGACTTGCACTGCTGACCAATCATCATCGAGCTGCGTTGGCAGGCCGCCAACTTGCTGTGCTGGCGGGCCATCGACTTACCGTGCTGGCGGGCCGCCGACTTTCTGTGCTGGCAGACTACCGATTGCTGCGCTGGCGGGTCGCCGACTTGCTGCGCTCGTGGTCAATATGCCTGTCTGCTAGGTTGTTAGGTTCCTGACATAACCATTGTTGTTTACCATCTCTAGATCATTATTGTGTACCTTTTGTTGGTGAAACTCTTGCTGGTTTCCAATCTCAATGCACAAGTGCTAGAGAACACATGGAATGCTATAATCAGATGCCCAGCCTACCACTCGCTCGTTTTAAGGTTTCACCTGCTAGCCGTCCATTAGTCGCCTGTTGCCTTTAGCACCCTAGTATGCCCCGTGCCACGTTCCCTAGTGGGCCACGTCACCTTGTAGCCCACCATGCCCCGTCACCTCATTGCAAGCGCGACCCATCACCCCGCAACCCAGCGCTTTCCGTCACCCAATAGCCAAGCGCGGCCTGTCACCCCGCAGCCCAGTGCGCCCCGTCACCCCGTAGCCCAGCACAACCCGTCACCCTCTAGCCCAATGCTTCCCGCCGCCAAGTAGCCCAACGCTACACGTCAGCTTGTAACCCAACGCGACCCGTCACCCCATAGCCCAGCGCGACCCGTCACCCCACCACCTGTTGCTAACCAATAGCCTGGCTCCCCGTCACCAGTCACGCCCCGTCACACTGCCGCCCGTGGCTAGCCCATAGCCCGTCGCTCGTCACACCCGTCGCACTGCCGCCCATCGCTAGCTCGTAGTCTGTCGCACCTCGGCTCCCCGTCACCCGTCACGCGCCATCACCCTGCTGCTAGACGCTAGCCAGTAGCCCGTAGCGCGTCCCACCCCGTCTCGCTAGCCCCCCTGCCTACCATTCGCCCGCTAGCCCACTTGCTCGCCCGTTGCTCGTCCGCCCGCTCGCGTCCCGCCCATTCTTCCCCCCTCCCCCCTCCCCCTTCTCCCCTCCCTTCCCCCCCACCGCTGGCCGCTTTCGTCGCCTAGTCCAACCACCAGCGGGCCTCGTTTACGATTTCTTTAGCAACGCACTAGTGATGCCAGCACCGCCAGCAGCGACCAGCAGCGCATTAGCAGCACCAGCAGAGTGAAAGTAGCGCCAGCAACCGCCAAGATTGCGCTAGCAGCAACCAGTAGCGCGCCAACCGCCGACGCCTCTGCCCATTCGTAGCAACGCACTAGACCACTCCCCACCGCACTAAAACATGCCCAACCACACCCAATCGCACCCAGTCTCATCAGAATCGCTCCCCACTACACCCGACCGCTTCGAGCCGTTTTCCGTCGCGCTTCAGACCATACTTGGCCGCTCCTAACCGCGCCAAACCGCACTAGACCGAAACCAATCACACCCGACTGCTCCTAGCCACTCCTCACCACACCGCCCCGCCTCTAATGCCTACCATGGCGATTATTAGAGTTCTGTAGCAGCAGGGCCAGTCGCAACGACTGCAGCTGCAGCACTCCCAGCGGTAGGGACTGAGTGTCGGCCCTAGCAGCAGCTCAGCCAGCAGTGGGCGCGACATCAGTCCTTGCGGGTACCGGATCCTGACTGACCGTGGTGTTGGCACCATCTGCTGGGGCCCTGACCACTCTGCGCTCCACTACTACCATCGCCTCGACGACCTTCATCGTCAGCGTTTTGGACTTGGCGCTATTCCACCAAACTGGCCTTCTCGTCTTCGACACAATACTGCTGGACCTGTTAAGTCGCACCTGCCTGGTCTAGGGCCTTTATAGGTTGCACGAGTAGGGACTTGTGTTTCCAGTCTAGGTGCTTGTGTAGTTCCTAGCCTAGGTGCCTCTAACAGTCTTTGTGTGGGAGTTGCAGCTACCTCTATCATAGTACCAGCCTTTGTCGCCGGTATGATTACGACCTGAACTAATACACTTCTTTCCTTCACCCTTGACTCTTGGACATCTTGTTGTTTCTTCTGCAGAGATAACTACTATCACGGGAGCTAGACTACGGGCTAGGCACGGGGTAGGAGTGATCGTAGCGTTCGTTCGTTCCTTAGTCGTTTCCAAGTGCTAACACTGCTTGCTAGTTCACGGAGGAAGTTGGCAAGAGTTTCACTAGGAAAACATGACAACAAAAGTTCAGAATGATTGCATCAACATTAACAACATAGACTACATCAGACCTAGCAAGGCTGCTGGTCGACTTCCAGCGCAGCACGGTCGACCGCGTGCCAGCACGACTTGGTCGACCGTGCTCCAGCAGAGCATAATTGCGGCTTGCCAATGTTGCAAGTCCGCGGTGTGCCAACGCTGCAGCAAGTCGGCTGTACAGCGTTGCACTCGCCTGACACCAACTTCGCAGGTGCGTTGTGGACGCCCAACTCCCTGTCACATGCCCAGCGCAGACACTCCACCCGTGACGGCGCCCACCAGCCACGTCGACCTCGGGATACCACCCCCAAGGTCGTCCTCGCAGAAACCACCCCCGCGGCCACCGCAGTCCCGCAGTCGTCCCCCGCGGCCCTAGTGGCCCGTGGTACTTCGCGGCTCCCGCGGTCCCGTGGTCTCCCGCGGCCTCCCGCAGCCTCCCGTGGCCCCGCAGTCTCCCGCAACCTCCCGCGGCCTCCCACGGTTCCCGCGGTCCCGTGGCCTCCCACGGTCCCGCGGCCTCCCGCGGCTCCGCGGTCTCCCGTGGTCCCGCGGCCTCCCGCGGTACCCGCGGCCTCCCGCGGTCCCGCGGCCTCCCGCGGTCCCGCGGCTTCCCGTGGCTCTGCGTTCCCCCGCGGTCCCGCGGCCTCCCACGGTACCCGCGGCCTCCCGCGGTCCCGCGGCCTCCCGCGGTCCCGCGGCCTCCTGCGGCCCCGCGGTCTCCCGCGGCCCTGCGGTTTCCGAGGTCGGCTCCGCCTAAGCGAGTACGGGGCCAAACATTATTCCCGTTGACTTAACCGACCTTATGCCACTGAGCACTCCAGTCACTGTCGCCTTGGCAATTTAAACTGTACCCTCTGAAATTGTGCATTTCATTAAATGCATGAGCACCTCTACCCCAATGCTGTATGTATAAGGGTAGATACCCTGATTTTAGTGTAATTCAGGGTGCTTTCGGACCTTCCACTTTGTGGAGAATGAGATTTTATAATTGATGTGCTCTCAACGTTGATCCAGTCGGAGTAATAGTAGAGTATAGTGTAATAGACTACCTCGTTTGTGATCCCTGACTTAACAGAGTATTAACTCTGTGGTCCCTGAATATGACCTCATCTAGAGGAATTTTCTCAAAAAAAACCTTCTGATAACCCTGCCTTCAGATTGGTCGCAGTATAGTCAGCGCGTCAGCAGCGCACTGCAGCATGTCGGACAGGTGAATACACGATATGTATTCTATGTATGTGTCAGAGGTCCACTGGAGATCCCCGATGATCCTAGGGAAGGGTTACAGGCACGTCGGCCTGGGGGGTTATGGGCGCACTCACCCGCTATATAAACAAGCCCTTTTATCCCAGTGGTTAGTGACTGGGATTCTGACATGGTATCAGAGCGAAGGTCTCGGGTTCGATTCCCGGTGTGTGCACTTCGGGCATCCCAGTGCGGGGGGGTGTCAGAGGTCTACTGGAGATCCCCGATGATCCTAGGGAAGGGTTATAGGCACGTCGGCCTGGGGGGTTATGGGCGCACTCACCCGCTATATTAACAAGCCCTTTTATCCCAGTGGTTAGTGACTGGGATTCTGACAGTATGCTACTTTCACGAAGTTCGAATAGGTAGGTTGTATTGTCTTAATTGCGTGTGTATGAAGTTACCAACAAAAAATTAGCGTTTCGCACAACAAAGTTGGCAAATCGCTTGTCTCTTCCCCGTGCTAAAACGTGTGAAGAAAAACCATATTTGTCGAACGTAAAGGGGTGGAAATTAACGCGCACAAGGTGTGCCGAAATGATGTCGCACTACGTTGTGATTATGAGATTTTTTCCCCCGGTAAACAATGAGCGCATTGTTGGAATATACGCATATATTATTTATAACTGTCCGTAGCGTATCTCACTTGCTGTAGGTGGTGTAGCGTTGCCATCTCCTTTTCTATATCCTTGTACCCTTCATCATTATTGAACCTCTTCCCTTTGGCCAGAACCCTCTAGATATCCATCTCGCTGCTCTTCGCTCCTACTCCTATCTCCTAAGTTACCATATTGACATGCTATCAGAGCAGGTCCCTTCTAGGACCTAATGTTCATGGGCCCACCAAATTCGCCATCTCCGATGGCAGCCTATTTTTTTTATGCAGCAAGTCCGCAAGCTGATGGAACCGAGCTCGCCTCCTTGCGCGCTTCACGGACGTTTCGCGCGCGCTTCGGGTGCGTGCGTCGCACCCGCGATTCGCGCGTGCTACGGGACGACGCCCATGGCGCTCGTCGCCCACCTCGTCGCGCGACCCCCCTGCCCGTCGCCCCGCAGCTGCAGCCCTCGCTGGACGCCCCGTCGCCCCTCGGCCCCTCGTCGCCCCGCGCCCTTTTGTTCGCTCCGCGGACCCCCCGTCGCTCCGTGCCGTTTCGTCGCCCCGCAGCCCCGTCGCACACAGCCCCGTCGCTTGCTTCTCGTTGCCCCCTCCACCCTCATTACGCGCAGCAGCAGCTGCACGCACTGCAGCTGTGTGCGTTCGAAGCTATGTGCAGCTGCGCGCGTGGTGGCTGCAGTGCGCGCAGCTGCACACGTAGCTGCATACAAATTCGCAGCCGCAAGTGCTGCCTCTACCCCGCCCCCCTTCTTTTCCCTCTTCCTGCTGCGCATGCAGCAGAAAGAAGGAGGGGGTAGGGTGTTGGGGACTGAGGGAGTCGCGGTAGGGTTGTCTGCGCTTGCGCAGTGAAGGTGAGGGGGGGGGCGGGGAGGTTGAAGGGGGTGGCCGCCGTGAAGCCAACAGTTCCAATTGCTCGTGAACCAGTTGCTCCAGTCGCCCGTGAGCCCGTTGCTTCAGTTGCCCGTAAGCCCGTTGCTCTAGTCGCCCGTGAGTCAGTTGCTCCAGCCTCTCGTCTAGCCACAGAGCCAATTACTCCAGTTTCTCGTATGTTAGTTGTTCCAATTGCCCGTGTGCCAGTTGTTCCAGTTGCCCGTGTGCCAGTTGATCCAGTTGCCCGTATACCAGCAGCTTCGCCGCCGCCCACCACCTCCTCTCCTCTCATGGTCCCTTCTCCCCCTCGCTTGCCTTCTCCTTCCGCTGCAGTATGGTGTACCCCTTCAGGGGGTGTTGTGCAAAAGGTTCTTCACGTCAGGCAGTTAGGGGGTATATATTCTTTAGAACTGTCTGTTGTGTAGACTGTAGTGTATCTCGCTTGCTGTAGGTGGTGCACCATTGCTTTCTCCTTTGCTAGATCATTGAACCCTTCGTCACCACTTCCCTTTGGCCAAAACCCTCTCGATATCCATCTCGCTATGCTCCTAGCTCCTACTCCCATCTCCTAACTTACCATCTTGACACGCGTTACTATTATGATGTTCAATTCTAGACCCTAAATCATCAGAGTTTTCAACATTGAGCAATCAGAGTAGCAAACCTATGGAAAATATGCACCCATAATACACGCAATATTTTTTTCCCAGATTCGGGGAGGCCTAATTTCAAACGTCAATCCTCTACGCGAAAAAAAAAAAAGGACATTTTTCATTACTATTCAAACATTTGTTCCCTTCGCTATATAAGGATACATGTCGGGCTCTGGTCAAACCTCTAGGCAAGCCTCTGGGCAACACTAAGAACAGAGTCAGGCGGCAGCGGAGACGACGGAGATAGCGGAGCGAAGAACAGTCGTGTCGGCGCAGCTGTACCAGCACCAGCAGCTCCAGCAGCTCTCGTGGCTCCAGCACCTCCAGCAGCTCCAGCACCTCCAGCAGCTCCAGAACCTCCAGCGCCAGCACCACCAGCAGCAGCACCCCCAGAACCAGCACCTCCAGTCCTAGGGTCTCCAGCCTCAGTGTCTCTAGCAGCAGCACCCCCAGAACCGACACCTCCAGTCCCAGGGTCTCCAGCCTCAGTGTCTCCAGTAGCAGCACCCCCAGACGCAACACCTCCAGTACCTCCAGTACGAGCACCTCCGGGACCAGCGACTCTGGCACCTCCTGTAGACACAGCACCACTCCCAGCTCCAGCGACAACAGTAGAGACACCTCCAGCGGTAGAGCCCCGAGCTCCAGCAGCGCGACCCTGGCGGCAAGTGTACCGCTCGTGCAGCTGCTGTGGGGAGGGAGGCACACGCGGATGAAGGCGGCTACTCCAAGGAGACCGCGCACCAGCAGTCTCAGTACCCGCAGGCGCCGCACCCCCAGACTCAGCACCCCCAGGCTCAGTACCCCCGGACGCAGCACCCCTAGGCACAGCACCTCCAGTCTCCTCACGCACAAGCTCAGCACCCCCAGGGTCAGCACCTCCAGCAGGTAAAGAACCAGCACCACTCCCGGCTCCAGTGACGTCAGCAGAAATACCTCCAGCAGTAGAGCCCCGAGCCCCAGCAGCGCGACCCTGACGGCGACCGTACCAGTCGTGCAGCTGCTGTGAGGTGAGAGGCGTACGCGGACGAAGGCGGCCACTCCAAGGAGACCGCGCACCAGCAGTCGCAGTACCCTCAGGCGCCGCACCCCCAGACTCAGCACCCCCAGGCTCATCACGCTCAGGCTCAGTACCTCCAGGCTCAGCACCCTCAGGCTCCTCGCACGCAGGCTCAGCACGCTCAGACTCGGCACCCGCAGACTCAGCACCTCCAGGCTCCTCACGCTCAGGCACAGCACCCCCAGACTCCGCACCCCTAGGCTCAGCACCCCCAGGCTCCTCTCGCTCAGGCTCCGTACCCCCAGGCTCAGCACCCTCAAAGACAGCACCCCGAGCAGGACTATCCCCAGCAGGACCCGAGTCACCAGTGACCTCAACAGGCGCAGGCACAGGAGGATTTACTTGAGAAACACCTGAAGGAGCAGGACCTGGCGCGGGGAGGGGGTCTACCTGGGAAGGACCTGGAGCGAGAAAGAGCGGCGGGGGGGGGGGGGGGCGAGGGGCAGTGCGGTAGGGAAAGAGACGGTAAAAGGGAACAAACTCGTCAAAAGTGAAGTCCTGAGACGCAAAGACACGGCGCGAGGTGGGGTCGTAAAACTGCCAGCCAAGCGCGCCAGGAGGACACCAAGGAAGATGCAGGGAATGGCGCGGGCAGAGAGCTTGTCCGCGGTGAGATCGCGGACAAAGGCACGAGCACCCCAGACCTGGAAACGCGACGCATCGCCAACCTCCCCCGTCCACAGCAGCGTGGGCGAGGTCTCCGGCAAGGAGACACGGGGCCAGAGGTTGAGCTGATGTGCGGCGTACCGGACCGCAAACGGCCACAGAAAATGTGGAGCCGCTGCATGGATCGACTAGGCCAATGCGGCGCTCAGCAACCCCATTCTGCTGCGGAGAGGCCGGAAGCGTGAACAACTGGGTGATGCCGTCCTCCTCACATAAGGCTCGCAAGAGGTCGAAGGTGAACTCACCACCTCTGTCAGAGTGCAGACGCAAGACATAAAAGTCCCGCTCAAACCGCTCGCGGAGCTGGAGACGAACAGCGCGGATCCAAGGGATCAGGTCAGCAAGGACACCCGCCTTGCGCTGCAAGGGGAAGACCGTAGTGTAACGCGTGTAGTCGTCGACAACCAGCAGGAAGTACCGCTCGCGGCCCTGTCCCTAGACGCGGGCTGGGCCCCACACGTCCAGGTGGAGAGTCTGCAGCGGAGCCTCTGTAGGAGGGAACGAGGAGGAGTGAGGAGTGGCGCGCTGCCGCCCCTCGACGCAAGGAATGCAGGGCAGCGCAGGCGAGGGAGGGAGGGCAGGCAGAGACCTGGGAAGACCAGAGACCAGGGAGCGAGAGTGCATGCCACGAAGGTGAGGCAGGGAGGGGTGACCAAGTCGGTGGTGCCACAGGAGAGTGTCGTGCGACTTGCAACGACACTCACACTAGGTAGCTACCTGAGCAGACGCGTATAGCTGAGGAGACAAAGTGGTGTGACGCAACACAGTGGTGAGGGCGTACAGACTGGACCCATGCGCACGTGTGAACCTGGCCAGGTGGCGGCCGGTCCGAGAGCACGTGCAGTGTGTCACCCGCTGTCCTCCAGGAGTAAAGGTGTCAACCCAGTGATCCTGAAGGACGGCGGTGCTCACCAAGTTCGTAGAGAACGAGGGGAGGTGGAGACCAGACAGCTCACCAGACGGGAGCGCTGGACACGGAAGCACAGTGGTAGACCGTGCAAGCACTGGGCCCCCAGAGGGGTCAGCAAGTGAGACAGGGACAGGTGCAGGGAGGGGTGTGACCGTGGTACTGTCGCGAAAGAAACAGCGGGAAGCACCAGAGTCAAGTGTAAAGGTGTGCAAGGCCTCAGCAAAAAGGTTCAGTACCAGAGAGAGCAGACTCACTAGCACCTAGAGCAGCAGCCGCTATACCAGGGTCAGGGGGCACACACAGGTAACAGTCACCCTTAGAAGTACCAGTCAAAACATACATGGCAGTAAGGATAGTGTCATAGTTAAAGGCAAATACATCTACTCCGTCCTAAAGCAGCTCTAGCCAGAAGGGTAGCTCAGTCTCGTCGCCAAACCGTGCTCGCCAAGCGTCGCTCAGACGGGAGAAGCAGCGGGACTCTGTATGACTAACTGCCAGTCACCGCCAGAAACTCCGCACTGAACAGCTCCACCGCGACTGCAACTATGGTCGCCCCTACCACTCCCACTGCCGCCACCGCCGCCGCCACCACTCCCACCGCTACTACGAAGGGAAGTCATAGCGGGTAAGCAAGGAGGCGTGCGAGGAGGAGGGCGGTACGGAGGGAAGACAGCAGCACGAGCAGCAGCAACAGCAGTAAGAGCAGTAGAGCGGCCCGGTGAGGCTAGGCTGCAGCACCTCCAGCACTCCTAGCAGCACCTCCACCAGCAGCAGTAGTAGCACGAGCAGGAGGGCGGATCGGGTCGGGTAGGGCGGCTCGGCTCGGCCTGGGCGGCGCGAGCAGCAGGGCGCGCTTCGTGCAGGGCAGCAGGGCGCGACGCGCGGGCTGCAGCAGAGCGCGACGCGCGGGGCTGCAGAGCGCGGCGCGCGGGCTGCAGAGCGCGGCGCGCGGGCTGCCGTAGGGCGCGACGCGCGAGCGGACGGGCGACGCGACGGGCAGGCAGCCCGTACGGGCAACGCGATGGGCTGGGACAGCCCGTACGGGCGACGCGACAGGCAGGCAGGGCGGACGGGCGACGCGACGGGCTGGGACAGCCCGTACGGGCGACGCGACGGGCAGAGGCAGGGCAGACGGGCGACGCGACGGGCTGGGACAGCCCGTACGGGCGACGCGACGGGCAGAGGCAGGGCAGACGGGCGACGCGACGGGCTGCAGGGGCGCATGGCGCGACGGGCAGCGGGGGCGCGCGACGCCAAGCAGAGCAGAGCGTGCGCGGGGCAGCGCAACGCGGGGCAGGGCACGGCGTGCGCGGGGCAGCGCAACGCGGGGCAGGGCAGGGCGTGCGCGCGGGCGGCGCAGCGAGTGCAGGTAGCGGCAGCTATAGAAACAGTAGGGGTAGCAGTGGTGGCTGTAGCAGTGCCAGAGGCAGCAGCGTGGCTGTAGCAGCATCTGCAGCTATAGTGGCGGCCGCGGCGGCTGTAGCAGCAACAGCGGCGGTTAGCCACGACTGCAGCAGTAGCAGTGGCAGCAGCGGCGGTTGTAGTAGCAGCAGGGGCAGCAGCGGTGGTTGTAGCAGTGGCAGAGACAGCAGCGGCGGCTGTGGCAGTAGCTGCGGCGGGAGTGGTGCTGCGGCGGCTGTAGCATCAGCCGCAACAGCGGCGGTTAGTGGCGGCGTCAGCGGCGGTTGTAGCAGCAGCAGTGGCAGCAGCGTCGGCTGAAGCAATGGTAGCTGCTGCGGCTGTAGCTGAAGCAACGGCAGCTGTAGCGGTAGTGGCAGTAGCTGCAGCGGCAGTTGCGGGGGCTGCAGTAGCTGTAGCATTTAGCTGCAGTGGCTGTAGCGATTATGGCAGCAGCTGTAGCGGTAACTGCGGTACTCACGGCAGCTGTAGCGGCAGTTGTAGCGGCGGGAGCTGCGAAAGCAGTGGAGGCAGTGGCTGCACCTGAGCAACAGCGGCGGCCGTAGCAAAGGAGCAGCGGCAGCACTTGGGGCAGCGGCTCGCAGGGCAGAGTTGCGCAGAACAGCGACATGCGGCGCAGTGGGGCAGCGAGGCAGTGGGGCAGCGGGGCAGTGGGGTGTGTATTGTTCTGGGCAGCTGCGCGCAGGGCAGCAGAGTAGTGGGGCACGCATCATGCTGGGCAGCGGGGCAGCGGGTCGCGCTGAGCAATGCAAAGCGCATGTAAGGGCAGTGTGAATGGCGCGCGACGAGCAGCTGAAAGAGTACGTGCGGGGCAGATCTAACGAGGGGTAGCGTGATGAGTAGTTACAGCTGATAGGCACTAGAAGCGGTCCTAACCTAGCTCTGCTACCATGTCAAAGAACGAGGAATGGAGTTGAGTTGGAAGTACTACTACAAACCCTAAGGGTCATACCCCTCATGGGGGTACCCCACTACAGCATACGTACATATAATTAGTTTTGGCACATTCTTGTGAAGCACCATCACCTCAAAATCAAGCCAACAGGAATCAAACTACACACGTGGGTGGATGAGATGGGGAGATGCTAGTGGCTACTGCCCTACAGAGAAGAGGGAAGATCTGCTCACAAACAAAAGGGGAAAAAACATGCAAAGTACAAGTGGGCAAATGAAACATGTACATAACCTTATAAAAACAGGCCCAAATTGCGATCGCGGGTTCAGCTTACAATTCTTGACCGTGTGTTTTGCCTTGGAAGTGTTTTGCGCGAATTGGTGTTACCGAATGTGTGAAGGACACTAATTGGCTAGTGGTAGGGATTGTGTGATTGTCGAACATCTAGAGTGGGAACCTTCAATATATTTCCTGTGCAACCAGGGTCTTCCAACCAGGGTTTGCCAAGTCAGCAAACACTGACGGTGTTGCGAAACCAACAACACCACCTTCTCAAACACATTGACTTCCTCCCTTCAGCTCCCCCACAACCCAATGCTCAAGTAACCTTGTACACCTTGGGCTGCCGGCTTTAAACAGACGGGGATGGGTATGGTGTTAGGCAGCATACCATACCTGTGATGAAGCTCCAGGACAGAATGACATGGCTTTGGGGCTGGCTGGCTGAGAGGGCGACGAAGCCGAAGAGGAAGAGAGAGTCGGATGCAGTGGGCTTGAGCACGGAGCAGAGAGACACGCTTGCTGTGAGGGTGGGGGTGGGGGGCTGGTGGGGGTCGGAGGAGAGGAAGACTCGGAGGGTGCCGCCGCTGGTGGGGTCGTAGTGGATCCAGGCGTGCTTGGTGTGGGCGTCGTTGAGGATGAGAGGGGCCGTGGCAGAGGCGAGGGACACAGGTGAGCCGCCCACATTGACGCCCACGTGGTTGTCGTTGGGGTCGCTGTGCTTCACACTCAGCACCGAGTCAAACTCCACCGCCACACTCCGCTTCCCCACCCCTCCCAGCCCCACACTCACCCCCTTGCCAGCAGCAGCTGCTGCCACCACAAACGCAAGGCCTTCCCCACCCGCCCCCTGATCCCCGGGGGTCATGGCGAAGCTGAAGGCAACTCGGAAGCCCAGCTGGGTGCCGCAGGGAGAGCGCTTGTCCGGAATGTAGAAGAGGCGCAGCGCGGGCAACGCAAGGGCAGAGCCTTGCTGGCTGGCAGCGCCGCTGGTGAGCAGAATGGAGCCGTTGGAAAGCAGCGAGGCAGAGCCCCCAAGGGAGACGTATGCCAAGGCAGACGCCAGAGATGTGCGCGCAGCTGGAGGGGAGGGAGGCAAAGGCATTGGAGGAACGAGGCTTCTGGAATGATTTCTAGCCATTGGATAAATTAGCATGACGCCAGCTGTTGCAGAGCGATTGTTTGAAAGAAGGCACTTACCTCCAGGCACACAGGTGTTGAAGTTGCTGCTGTTGACCATGTAGTTGGGATCGCACACACACTTCCATGCTCCAGTACGGGTATTCTGAGAGCAGTAGCCATGGCCCCCACACAGAGGGCCAGTGGCACCGACCCTCAGCCCACAGAACGCAGCACACGCTGCAGCAGACCTTTGGGAATACGCAAAGCCGCAGATGCCATTGTACGGCGCGAGGCAGTTTAAATACGTGTTCCACGTGACCGCAGAACAGTTGCTGAACTTGACCTGCCCGTGCGAGAAGAAGTTCTCAGTAACGTAGTACGCCTGCACGCCATGTGCTGTCAGGCTGGGCAGGCGCCCAGAGAACTGGTTGTTGTGTAGATACCTGCCACAGCAACAGTGATGCAGGGCCAACTAAGCACGTCGAGACTAGAGCAGACTTGTGAAAGCTTGGGGTGAAAACAGTGTGAGAGAGGGCCAGTGCACCGTTATGTGGTGATACCCACAATGAAGTGATGTTCTTCATGCCTCGTATGATGGGCTCCACGGGGCCTGAGAGCCGGTTGAATGACAGTGAGCTGAAGGAAGGGTGCGAGGATCAAGACAGGTGAGCCACATGCTATCACCACACACACAGAGCGTGAGCTGATCGCTCCAGAGGGTGCCACCAATCAAGAGCCACGAAGCAACTCTGTGCACCACACTTGGAATGGGCCAGCGTTCAAGCTGTTAGTACCCCTAGATAGGGGAGCCCGTGTCCGCGCATAAAGGCTATTTTGAGACACTTACAAACTAAAAAAAGGAACGGAATGAATAGTACACGTAAAAAGAAGCAACAGCCACTTGTGTTGTGAAGCACAGAACTACAATTCAGTGCACCTCTGGAGACAATGGACAGGAACAGTCGTTAAAGAGAGCACCTGTGGAATACGTACAGCCATTGAAGATTTGAGAGGCGCTGGAGGGTGCTGGGGAGAGTCCCCTCCAGTTGGTTGCCATGCAGCTGCCTGCTTGGTCCATGCACATCACACGCACACACCACGGTCCACATGTGCTCTTCAAATCCATGCACTGAAATGCGATGTTCCTGCTGCAGCGCATCGCAGAATGTTTGGTTACTGCTATGCTCAAGTCGAAAGGAGTCATCTGGATGCGCTCTATCCGCACGCACAGGCCCAACAAGTTGGTGAGTTTTCCAATGGCTGTTGGGATGGATCCAGACAGCTGATTGTTTGCCAGCATCCTGCCATCTCAAAAGGGTCGAGCAAGTGGTCACCCAAGGGTAAATGGGTGCATTGTGTGAAAAGACAGATAAGATGAACGGACGAATGGAGTCCTGAGATGTTAAGTGAGTTCGCATTACCCTCTTGGGAGAGCGTGGGCAATGCAGCAGCTGAAGCGCAAGATGATGAGCACTGTGCGAATGGGTTGTTTTGACTCACAGGTACCGCAAGCTAAGCAGATTGCCCAGCGTTGCAGGTATGCTTCCTGAGAGATGGTTGTCTGAAAGAACTCTGAGATAAGAATGGTGTGAACCATGGATGAGCATGATGTGGAACGTTGATGAGCATGTTGTGAAACGTTGAGGAGCATGCTGTGAAACGTTGATGAGCATGTTGTGAAACGTTGATGAGCATGTTGTGAAACATTGATGAAGTACATTGATGAGCATGGTGTGAAACATGGATGAGCAGGGTGTGATGTGAAACATGGATGAGCAGGGTGTGATGTGAAACATGGATGAGCAGGGTGTGATGTGAAACATGGATGAGAACATAGAATGGATGCTTACAGAAGTTCAAGGTGCTGCAGCGATGCCAGCGAAGCTGGAATGGATCCACTCAGTGCATTGTACTGCAATATCCTGCCAAGGCGCCATATGCATCACCACTCACGCATCACGCACATCAACACACACGCATCACACACATCAACACACATCAACACACATGCATCACACACATCAACACACATGCATCACACACATCAACACACATGCATCACACACATCAACACACATGCATCACACACAACAACACACATGCATCACACACATCAACACACATGCATCACACACATCAACACACATGCATCCCACACATCAACACACATGCATCACACAAATCAACACACATGCATCACACACATCAACACACACGCATCACACACATCAACACACATGCATCACGCACATCAACACACACGCATCACGCACATCAACACACATGCATCACACACATCAACGCACATGCATCACACACATCAACACACATGCATCACACACATCAACACACATGCATCACACACATCAACACACACGCATCACGCACATCAACGCACACGCATCACGCACATCAACACACACGCATCACGCACATCAACACACATGCATCACACACATCAACACACATGCATCACACACATCAACACACATGCATCACACACATCAACACACATGCATCACACACATCAACACACATGCATCACACACATCAACACACATGCATCACACACATCAACACACATGCATCACACACATCAACACACATGCATCACACACATCAACACACATGCATCACACACATCAACACACATGCATCACACACATCAACACACATGCATCACACACATCAATACACATGCATCACGCACATCAACACACATGCATCACGCACATCAACACACACGCATCACGCACATCAACACACATGCATCACACACATCAACACACACGCATCACACACATCAACACACATGCATCACACACATCAACACACACGCATCACGCACATCAACACAAATGCATCACACACATCAACACACACGCATCACGCACATCAACACACACGCACCATGCACATCAACACACATGCACCATGAGCCACACACACTCCATGTGTGACCAGTGTCCACTCGTGATCATGGGTACGGATGACATCACTATGCATGGCATTAAGACGTGTGCGAAGGACAGGTGCGTGTGTGTTGGCTTGGGGCGACAAGACTCACAAAAGCCTGAGATTGGAGAGGGTTCCAATCCACTCAGGGATGGACCCCGTCAGCTGATTCACATTCAAAGCGCTGTAGGTCACATTTTGAGAACGGGGTAAGAGGTGTGAGGTGAGAGGAATAGCGCCCAAATGCAAATGGCAGCATGCTGCATGTGATGCAATACCATGTGCGGTAACAACTGGCATTGCACTTGCTAGGGTTCTGCGAGCAAGCACCCTGGGGCCTGGGCACAATGCACTGTGACTGACTGCATGTGTATCTCTCGAGTCCCACATGCATGACGAACCAACCGCCACATTTTGATAGTAAACATTTGTCAAGTGAGCCTGAAGAAGGCTAGCAGTAGACGCGCACATGGGTGCAGGCAGGGTGCAAGGGTTGAGAGGAGCATCTCACATGTGAGAGAGGTTGTGCAGGCGGCTCAAGGAGTCGGGTATGGATCCACTCAGCTGGTTGAAACGTAGCACCCTGCACTCGTCAGCGGCGGAACAAGGCCTCGTGGGCCATGTCAGATCGAGGAATGGAAGAGTCACTGAACAAGCTCAAGTAACAACATATAGGCCTTGTTTTGAAGCTTGTGTTCGAGTCCACAATGAGACAGTCTGGGTGGGAGGAGCAAGGTACGTCAAGAAGTGCACGATCGTGCACGGAAGTGATCGTCCAGGTACATACACATCCTTCAGCTCTGCCATGTTGCCCATGCAGGACGGAATGCTTCCATAGAACGAGTTCTCGTCAAGGCCCCTGTATGGTAAGAGGGCAAGGGAAGATAGAAAGAGAGGAAGGGCATTGATAAATATCTTGGAATAGAGTGCATTGGCAAGGACTGGTGGACTTCCATGGTAGTTGCGCACTGCATGTCGCAGTACGTGCCACAGGCATTGCTCTCTCTCAGTTTCTTAAAAACGACAAGGTCACGGTTTTTCCACACACGTGCACATGACATTTCCACCAAATGGTTGGCTGCAGTTCTACACTGTCCACAATGCAAAGCCACGACCACAATCATAACCACAGATTGCAATGTGGGATTCAAAGGGGTGAGTGACATTCACGTCACTTCTTATGCGTCGTACGAGCACAGAGCTCTGCTGATGCAGGCTAAGCACAGTACTCGTTAGATTCAGCTAAGTGGTGGAAATTGCAATTTAAAATGGAGAAGCAGAGAAAGTGGCCCGCCAGCTCACAATCCATTTCAGTTCAAGTGTCAAGATGAGACCACCAGTACGCAACAGGAAAAGAAAGGGAAGTGTGATGGCGGGGGATACCCTGGGAGAGGGGAGTGGGAAGAGAAAGAGGGGTAAATCCAAAAAGTGACAAGTGAATCGACGTTTGGAGGTCAAGAGCAAGGCGTGCTGAGAAGCATGAACGCTATGAACAATAGGGTGGACATCCAAAAAATACCAGTCCTCCTGGCTTACTGCAATTGGACCCTACACCTTAAGGACACGGCACTGGGAAATTTGCCAGGATCGATCCCAAGTGGGGATCGATGTGCTGGGGGTACAGTGTATTGGCGACATAGCCTGGTCTCCACTTTCGCAGAAACTCGCAGATGTACAGTAAATTGTAGCCCAAAATGGTGGCACCTCTGGCTCGCACGATTGATCGTGTGTTTGGGTTGGCAAGAGAGAGAGCTGATTGCTCCACAGGTGACAGCCACGATTGATCGGCATCGCCCAAGGTCGCAGGCCAAAACTGCCCGAGCCGCTGCCACTGGCATTGTTGGGCGACCAACCACGCTTTGCCCTGATTGGCTGTGCGTTGCAGTGTGTTGGTGTATTCCGACGCGGCTCCAACCTGCCCGACCCTGCAATTTAGATCCTGGCACCTCTAGCTCGGTGTGTTCACTCCATTGCAAAATTGCAGTGTGGGCACATCGGTGTGTCGATCAATTGCCAGGATCAGTGTAAGGCCCCGACCCTCCTCCGATCCTAACAAATTCACCAGAGGTGCCGTGTCCTAAACTTCGACTAGCAGGCTCAATAGTCATGGCATGAATGAGGCACACTCTGTCCGTGTAACGTCCCTCAATGACTACGACATTATCGTCAAAAAAGGATATCATCACCACTCCCCTCTGAACAAGTCCCGTCCTTGCGCAAGGATTGGTTGGTCCTCCCAAGCCACCTGGTTAAGTGGCCAATTGAGCTGCAACTGTTATTCGGCAGCTGAAGACAACCAACCGTTACTCCAACTGAGATACAGGGAGGGGTGGGGCAGCGTTCGTGCAATGAAGCACTACATTGAGTGAGTCATGTGGTTTGAGGAGTCTGACTCATCACCACCCCGACGGTAAATTCTTATCCTTGCTTGTAAGAACTGCTGTCTGATGAAGCTGGTGGATACGGTAGTGAGATTAAGGACATCAAATCAAAGTGCACCATCCCAGATATTTGTTTAGAAAACTTCAGAGGAATGAATCAATGCGTACAGGTACTGGAGCTGTGGCAAGTTGGTGAGTGGATCGATGGGACCTGAGAGGTGATTCGCACTAAGGGCACTGAAACAGGGAGAAGGGAGGATGGGCACGAAAGAAGGGAACATAGTAAAAACCTTTGAATCCACACAAGAATACTCATGGGCCGTCCACAAGCAGCATGATTATGTGAGGATGAAAAACAGGATACAACGATTTTACAGCATAAGGTGCATGCACAAGTGTCACAAGTTATGGGAGGATTAAATGTAAATGCTGCATTCATCATGTGCACGACAAGCTCTATACCCTTAACTAAAGTGTTACCCACAGAAATCGCAAGTTGGTCAGGCGGCTGAAGCCTGCTGGGATAGTCCCTGTGATGAGATTCCCACCCAAGTCGCTGGAGCACAGGTGACAGGCACGGGTGCATGGAAGAGTCAGCAGAGAGCAAGCAGAATTCTCATACGAGCCGACGTGGATTCACGGCTGATGAAACGATAGCGGGGGGCGCACTTACAGAACAATGAGTGACGTGAGACTGAAGAGGGACTCAGGAATAGTGCCTGTGAGCTGGTTCAAATGGAGCGACCTAAAGAAGAGCAATGACGGAAAGACATTCGGGGAGGAGGAGCAAGGTGGGTGAACTGGTAAGGGCAAGAGTGAGCTAATGGAAAGTGAGAAGAGGAGAAACGAGAGCACTGACTCAGACAGAGACGATGTGTGCCTTCCTTCCTGCTCGTCAGTATCACTGTCTTATAAGGAGCGCTAGGCAAACTCTTGGAACATAGCAAGCACATGGACAGGTGCGAGGGATGCATGCCTGCTTGCGTTGCTTCATCGCATTTGACTATTGAGCTCCACACTGCCACATCCTTATCTGCTCACACGGTGGTGGCGCTGCGTGGCACTGCATGCTCACAGGAGTTTGAGGTGCTGCAACCGGCTAATCATGTCGGGTATTGGTGCAAAGAAGCCTTTCCACTCTAGTATTCTGCATCAAAGACGAGAGAGGTCTCCATTAGACTGGGCATGCACCAAGCAACGATGAAATGAATTTGCCATTTCCACAAGAGATAAACTGCCACGTAGGTTTTTACCATAGTCTGTGGGTGGGAACACATTTGGCATAATCATCATTCTGAACACGAACCAGTCCAGGTGAGTTGGGCTGGCTAAAGACTTGACAGGAACTACGACAGAACTTGAATCGACTCGACTCGACTCAAACATCGCAAGGACCTGGCCTGCTCGAGCTGAGTGCGGTATGACCCGAAGCGCACGTAGATGGTCAGGTAGGATTGGGTTCAACAAACAACTACCCGCGTATGGTAAGGCTAATGAATCCACCCTTGTAGGTGGCTACTGGAATAAGGGGGAGGGAACGCAATCAGGTGGAACTGAAGTTACGAAATGAGCTCTTACTTCCGTTTCTTGCCCTAAAATAGGTCTCAAGTGGGCCAAGCAAACCATGTGCTGGGCGAGAAAGACGTTGTAGATCTTTTCAACAAGACTCGGCAGCATATTCCGGCCGGTTTGATTGAATCACAACCGAACCCAAGGCATGAAATTAGACCCAAGCCGATAGGGGAAAGGAAAGGCCCCCAGAGTGGCTAGGGAACAAAACAGGGTCACCCGGGGCTGAAACGGGGTTCGGATTCGTGCTCATGAGTAATGCCTAGTGAATGTTGCCTGTAAATTTAGAAACGAATGTGCTCCAGCCGAAAGGCGGGCACTCTGCAATCTCAAATAACGAAGGATGTCAACGAACAAGCAAGGCTGACCGAAGCTGTAATTGAAGGGAAGCGATCTGTTAGGAGAGAAAACCTAGCGAGCCAAGAATGCTGATTTCCACTAAAAGGGACAAAGACCCCAAAAAGCTCATTTTACCCAACGCCCCTTGATGAGGATAGTGCCCATGTGCTGCACAAGCTTGGACTTATGGGTTCGCAAGGATGTTTCAGAGGGTCATGACACCATGGGGAACAGGGAATACAACAAGAAGACACATCAAAGACTCATCGTTCGCATCTGTGTGATACGAACAATCACAGGTCCGGCCCGGCTCGGCTCGGAGCCCTGTTTTGTGTTGACAACATTCCTACACTTGAGCCGAATTAGCGAGTCTGAGTGCTTGGCTTACTTGTGTGGCCTCATGGATCAATGCTATGACGATTCATGTAGGAACAGAGCTCAAGTTCAGTGACATAATGGATCAATGTGTTGAACTTGTGTCCTTGGCTTTGGCCACCTCTGAATCAGAGAAAGGCACAGACAATGTCATGCTTGACCCACCCACAAGCCACGACACTCAAATGCATGAGCGATGCGACGGGACCATGCGCATTGAAAACTGAGCGGAAGCGGTGGCATGGCAACATGAGCTGGCAATGTGACAGCAGGTGGAGCTCTCACATTTCAGTGACGAATCCGTCTCTGTTGCACTTAATGCCATCGAATGCCATGCAGTCCACATAACGATGCTGCCATGTGTCGCTGCCATTGAAGCTGTTCCACCAGTTAGCCAGCGTCAAAAGGTTGTCAACTGGAAGAGGGCGTTGATGGGCAAGCCAAGGATGGGTAGTTAAATGAGGGACTGGAGAGAAAAGGTGAGAAAGTACATGCTTCAGAAAGAGCGGGGTGAGATAAGAAAATGGCAGAGTGAGTTGCTGACATAAACAAAGCAGCAATGCAGCAGTGTTCCCAACCCTACATTCGCTTGGGTGTAATCGCACTGAAGCTACTCCCCTGAGCACAAACAGGCACGCAAGGCTGGGAAGCAGCAGACGATACAGCTCCATGCCTCGCTGCTACTCCGACCGCATGGAAAATTTAAAAAGGAACACAGGTAAGTAAGCCTGTACGATGAATACCAATACGAAGAAAAGTACCTTTTTCATAACATTTTCCTTATACTTTGCGTTTCTATTTGACAAGCACCCTGATAACGAGGTCCATGGGGTTATTGCCATTCATGCATGTACCCACCTCCATGTGAGAATAAAGATGGGAGAGTGAAGCAGAAAATCAAAAGGGGTAACACAAGGAGGTTAAATATATCAAGCTTGTATAGGCAGGTGAGCATGGACGCCAAGGCCTGATGAGATGAGAATCCGATGCTGCAAGAGGAGAATTCTCGCAGAGGAGAAGGGACTAACAGCAGTGGCGGGGGAAAGAAGCTGAACTTTAATGCTGCGACATATGGGCACAATTGTACAAAGAAACGTTTTGGAGCAAGGAAGATGGTATAGTAGACCAGGGTAGTGACTTTTAGAAAGAAGGATTTCAGTGAAACCCATGTACGTCTTGTAAGGCTCAGCTCCTGAGGCTAGCTGCACCAGTTGAAGGTTAATGACAAGGCTAGTTGGCCATGTGAAGGAAGGAAGTGAAGTCACACGTTGCACATGTTGGTCAGGTCAGAATGACAGCCCATATGGCAGAAAATGGCACACCACATGGACCAGCAAGGAGAGCAGCACGAGATGGGTGGACAGTTGGCAACTGTATCACTGTGTGTGAGTACAACTTACCATGGTTGAGACCGTGAGAGCAGTGGATTATGGAACAGGTTGTGGTGATAATAACCTGGATGGTGAAAAAACGAGTGCTGGAACTTGAACCCGCATGATAGTATCGTGCGTTTTGAGGTAAGGGCCTGCCATAATTGATTGCCAACCTTAAGACGGGCCAGCCCGGTCCGTGCTCATGCCTAGGATGACAGACGCATATCTTCAAGCCAAGGGGCCTACCACACACACACACACCATATATAGTCACTCGCTTTGAACCTTAAAGCTTTTCGCTTGCCAAGTTCGTGATCACCGTCAGTGGTGCGACAAAGAGCGATCTCATGGGCGATGAGACAGCAACGGCAAAAGCGCTACTACACGTGCATGACGCACACAAGCGGTCCTACATCGAGGGTGAAGGCTTGGAGCAGTATTGCAAGAGGATGGAAGACTAAATGGCTCTGTTGCAGCCTGCTGGGAACAATTTGGCTTCACATTTGCGGCTAACATGATGACAGACAAGTGCAATCAGCTGAAAGCAAGCTACATATTGTCTGTCGCTTCGACTCAATTCCATCCTCCAACTCTGAACCCTCCTCCACGCCCTCCCCCAGGTCTTCCTCAAACAGGTTGGCTTCACTGACCGTGAAGTCTTAAGTGAAGCTGTAGTACAGGAGCATGGACGGACAGGCCAGTGACTTTCACATATGCGCTGCCACTTGCGGACATCGCTGCTCTTGTGGCTACCACACTACTGCCTTAATGAGCTCACATATCCTCGAACGAATGGCTGGGCATCACGCGTGCAAGGTGGACGAAAAACATTCGCTCGAAAATTGGAATAAAATGTAGAACGGTGCGTTATGTGGGCAAGCTATCATAAGGGCGGGGGCCAACCGTAGCAGCTTCCTCCTTGTCCTACCACTGCGCCCTTGTAACGCCTGTGGGCTAGTGTTAATGGGCATTCAGCTGCGCCTCAAATATAACCCTCGTTTTGACCCAGTGGGTAGCGAGGTGTTAGATTTGGTATCTGAGCCTGGGGTTCGATTTCCGGCTGGATCACATTCTCCGTTATCTGAGCGAGAAGTCGAATGTGGTAACCCAGTCGCGAACCCAGTGAACGATCCGCCGCTGGCCTGGCCCACCAGCGAAGTCGCTGTTAACCCTTAAAATACTTCCTCCAACCCAGTTATAGCCCTGAATCGAACTCATTCTTGCCGCACAGCGCCATATAGACACCACTGCGGACGCACAGCGCGCCAATGATGACACGAACCCCAAGGTGCGCGCTGGCGTTCGCCCTTCGAACTGCCGCCACGGCAGCTCGCAGCGAGCACGCGGTAGCGCGGGTGCCGCGCTGTGGTTTGACCTGCTCATCTCCAGTCAAGCCATGCGACGAAATCGGCGACACTCGCCCGCGCCGGCGCCCCACGCCAGGCCAGACGAAGCGCCGGGCAGGGAATCGGCGCTAAAAGTAAGACTGAATAGGAGAGAAACAGCGAGGGGTCGTGAACACTATTGAGAGGCAGGCGCCGCAAGCAGGACTCACCGTCGCTGCGTTAATTAAACTCCTAAGAGTTCGCACACGCACCTTGTGTGGCGCGCTCAGAGGACGGTCGCTAGTCAACTATCTCGATGAAGGGAGGGTAGAACAGAGGATGAGACCCGTCTGCAATGCTAGTCGGGATCAATGCTCTAGACAGGTGCATCGTGTTCAGAGAGGCAAAGACGAGCAAAAGGTGGCGGAAAGTTGGACAGCATGGCGTCAGTTTCCACAACACCTAGACTACTGGTCATATCGTGGTCAGTTCACTTTATCCCATAGAAGTGTAATCTCTCCTTTGCACGGTATCTTTTATACTATACACATTTATTCCTATGCAATAGCATTATCAAAGCTGATTTCATACTGTTAAATATTTTTTTCACACAATATTGCTGCTATATTATCTCAAGCATTTTGTTACGAATAGTAATACTTGATTATTACTGTGCACTCCTCACCGCAGCAAAGAGAAGCGCGCAGTATCGAGAATGAACGCGAAGAGTCAGACGGTTGGAAATTGACTCGAAGCGTCAGACAGTTACAGCACATCTGGACCGTCGGAGCAGACGGCATCGGGCAGCTGCAGGCAGGATGGTTTTGGCGGGAACAGTTTCGTAACTGTACGCGCCGCACGGTTGGGAATGTATTTGAATAAGGGAATGTACCCCTTAGAGTACATGGCTAGTTAGGTCGTTTCGTATTCCCCTGTACTCTTATTTATATCGTTGTATTTGCATGTTTTTATTATCTCAAAGCATTTTACATTCACTCTGCTATTGAGGTCAAGGGCCCACCAACACTATTCCACTGCGTGCGAACCTTCCTGAGTAATTCCTTGTGGCGATCAACTTCTGATCGCAGCATGGTATGAGAGCGGCTCAGGAATCCTTCGCACTGCCACTCCCGAAAATTACGACATTCGGAAAGTGGCGTCCGGCACACGCTCGCGTGTGAAGATGGCCGGAGGATCTCGTAGTCAGACTAATCTGACGGCTGAAGCGCAACCCAATCCGGCTGCGACAAGCGAGAACACGACGACAATCGGCTCCGAAGTTCTCGCACAACTTCTTCAGCGACTCACCAACCTGGAGCAAGGGCTCCAAACATTGCGGAACGGCGATGCGGGAACATCCTCGCAACCTTCTCAACCGGCCCCAACTGGCCAGAACGCCGCCCCGCACACATTCTCCCTCGACACCAATGGCTCAACCCCCAAGGCTCCCCGTCCCAGTGAAGAGGCAATTGTCTCTGATCAATCAAGGTTTCTCAGCATATCAAAAATAAAGACAAGTACATGTTTTGACGGCAGAGACTTCTATACCTGGAGCTTCGAATTGGAGCTCCTGCTGCAGAACGCCCAAATCTTCCATTATTTCGACGGGAGCTACGCGGAGCCTACTTGTCAAACATTATATGTGTTGTGCTTGTTTAGGCTGCAGTGGGTTAGCCTATAGGGGGTACACAATTCTAGGGTTAGGTACTTGTACTCATTTCACTGCTAGTTCATTCATTCCTCGTTCAGTTCTTCTGACATGGTTTCAGAGCAGGTCCTTCGCTAGGACCTAAGTTTTTTTTTCGGGCCCACCTCTACTGACTACCTCCTAGCGCCTTAGTGCGCCCTACTGTCGGAGTGCTGCGTTAGCGCCTCCCCCTCAGCGCCCTCGTGCGCCCTCGTGTACGGCCCCTTAGTGGCCCCGTCGAACCCGCGCGCGCCCCGATTTCGGCCCCGTTTGGCCCCGTCGACCCGCGCGCGTCCCCCCTTAGAGGCCCCGCTGGCCCCGTCGACCCGCGCGCGCCCCGCTTAACGGCCCCGTCGACCCCACACGCACCCCGTTTAGCGGCCCCGCGGCCCCGTCGAACCCCGCCTAGAGGCCCCGCGGCCCCGTCGCGTCCCGCCTAGAGGCCCCGCGGCCCCGTCGCGTCCCGCTTAGAGGCCCCGCGGCCCCGTCGCGCCCCACCTCACGGCCCCGCGACCCCGTTGCGCCCCGCTTAGCGGCCCCGCGGCCCCGCGACCCCCGCTTAGAGGCCCCCGCGACCCCGTCCCGCCCCGCTTAGCGGCTCCGCGCAGCCGCGCAGCCCGAACCGAGCCGCACCACCCCACCTTAACCGAGCCGCGCCGCCCGACCGAGCCGCGCCGCCCGTACTAGCAGCCCCGTCGATACTGCTGCTCCTACTACTGCTCCTACTGCTACTACAACTGTTGATCCTACTGCTGCCACTATGGCCAGTCCTCCCGTACTTGGTCCCCTATGTCTTCCTTGGCTTTGTCCCGGACGCGCCTGGTTGGCAGTTCTACCACGCCACCTCGCGTCGTGTCCTGGCCTCTCAGGACGTCACTTTTGACGAGTCCGTCCCCTACTACCGCCTCTTCCCCTACCGCACTGCTCCGCTCCCCCCCCCGCCTCTCTTCCTCGCTCCAGGTGCTGAGGTACCAGACCCCCTCCCCCCTCAGGGTGCCGCTCCCTCAGGTGTGTCCCAGGTAGACCCGGGTGAGCCTGTCGAGGTAGCTGTTGACTCTCGTCCTGCTGGGGGTGCTGAGCCTGGGGGTGCTGAGCCTGGGGGTACTGCGTCTGGGGGTGCTGAGCCTGGGAGTGCTGAGTCTGGGGGTGCGGAGCCTGGGGGTGCCGAGCCTGGGGGTAGTGCGCCTGAGGGTGCTGAGTCTGCGGGTGCGGAGCCTGGGGGTGCTGAGTCTGGGGGTACTACACCTGGAGGAGCCCTCTCCTCACAGCGGCTGCAGGAGAGGTACCTACAGTACTGCCGCCTCCGGAGAGGTACTGCTGGAGCTGGTCGCGGTGCTTCCCCTCCTGCCCGGGCGCTCCCACCCCTCCAGCAGATCCGAGAGTGGTACACGAGGCGCTGCAGTCTTCGGAGTGGTGCTCCTGGTGCTGCGGACCCGGACGTTGGAGCTGCTGCTGGTGCTGAGGACCTGGGGGCTGGTGGAGTTCCTGCTGGTGCTGAGGACCCGAGCGGTGGCGCTGCTACTGGTGCTGAGGACCCGGACGTTGGAGCTGCTGCTGGTGCTGAGGACCCGGCTGGTGGAGTTCCTGCTGGTGCTGAGGACCCGAGCGGTGGTGCTGCTGCTGGTGCTGAGGACCCGGCTGGTGGAGTTCCTGCTGGTGCTGAGGACCCGGGCGGTGGAGCTGCTGCTGGTGCTGCGGACCCGGGCGGTGGAGCTGCTGCTGGTACTGAGGACCCTGGCACTGGTGTCTCTGCTGGTTCTGGAGACGCTACCCGGCCGCGACCGTACTTCGTACCGCTCCTTCAGCAGGTTCTTGGTCAGGCTCCTCCTCCTTGTCCTCCTCCCTCCGCAGCGTGTCCTCCGCCTGTCCAGTCGCAGTCACAGTTACCGCCTGCCTCGCCTCTCCCTGGTCCCTCTCCTTACACTGGTCCCACAGGGGTCTTGCAGAGCGTCGTGAGCCTGCGTCTCGCCCTGCGTCACCTGTTCGTACTGCTCGCACTGGTCGTCGTGTCCCACGTGAGCGTCCTCCTCCTGTCCCTGGCACTCACTACATGACTCTGCGTCCCTCCACTGCTCCTCAGCGTGTCCCGCTGCCGTCTCCTCCTGCGTCCTCTCTGCCTACTCTTCCTGATCCGGAGTCTGACTCCCGTCGTGCTGCCAGTCCCACTGTCACCCGTCTCCTCGCTACTGTTGTCACTGACCCTACCTTTGAGTCCTCTGCTGCGTCTGCTCTGGTCGCTGAGTTGATAGACTTTGCTGCCCGGTGTCATCTAGACTACGCCACTAGCCTTGTTGCTGAGTCCGAGTCTGAGTCTGTCTGTCCTCCGTCCGTCGGGGGTGTGTGTGCTCTTGGCACTGACGTCCTTGAGGACAGACAGGAGCAAGAGGCGGACTGTTTCTTCGGCTGTGATCGATTTCTTGCAGGCTGCGAAATGCGCCATTTTCGTCAGTCGATCGACGACGACCATGATCGCGTCGTTCCCACTCGCTCCGGCCGGTAACCCCGTGACGAAGTCCATCGTCACCTGCTGCCACGCACGCTCTGGGGGTGGTATCGGTTGCAACTGTCCTGCCGGCCGCTTCCGTGACGATTTCATGAGCTGGCAAGTGGGACACGATGCCACGTGTCGCTGTACGTCGGTCAACATCTCGGGCCAGTAATAATACCGCTGCAGCTGCTGCCGTGTTTTTTCTACCCCAAAATGTCCCGAGGTAACTCCGTCGTGTGCCTCCTGTAGCAGTAATTCCCGTAGCAGGGTGTACCCTGGTACCCAAATGCGGTCAGTTCCGGTTTTTATGTATTAGACTCCTCGTGCTGTTGCGAACTGCTGCGAGTTTCCTCCGGTGAAGAAAGGGTCTGTTTGATAACCGTGGGTAAATAGTCCTGTTAACAGTGGGCTGGTCTGGGCGAGTAGGATTGCGTAGAAGTGGGCGGTGGGGCGGGTCAGTGCGTCTGCGAGGTTGGATGCTCCCTTTTTGTAGGTGACCGTGTAGTGAAAATGGACTCGAGGAAATCGAGCCAGCGAATCTGTCGTGGGTTGAGGTGAGGCTGTGCGCGAAGGTACTGTAGTGATTTGTGGTCTGTCCGTACTGTCACGTCTGCGCCGGTCAGGTAGCAGCGCCATACTTTGAACGCGTGCACGATCGCGAGCATTTCGCGGTCGTGTATCGGGTAATTCTTCTCGGGCGGATGCAGTTTTCGTGACTCGTATGCGATGGGCTGTAGGCCGTTGCCGAAATCTTGTAGCAGTACTGCTCCAATAGCGATGTCGCTCGCGTCTGTAACTACTTCGAATGGGCGGTGTGGGTCGGCAATGCGCAGGACGGGCGGTGAACAGAGAACAGTTTTCAGGGCAGAGAAGGCAGCTTGCTCTTTCTCCCCCCACGTAAAAACGACCCCCTTCCGCAGTAAATCTGTCAGTGGGGCTGTTAAGCGGGCCATGTCGGGGACGAACCGACGGACGTAATTAACAAACCCCAAAAAACTCTGCAGCTCGGTGATGTTGGTCGGGGGGTGTTATGCCTTGACCGTATCCAGCTTCCGTGGGTCAATCTCAACCCCAGCCTCCGAAATAACGTGTCCCAGAAACTCTAACCTATCCTGAAAGAACTCGCACTTAGACCCCTTGGTCAGTAACCTATGCTCCTCTAAAATCTTAAACACTGCTTCGAGGTCCGCTAAATGCTGCTGCTTATCGCGACTGTAGACGAGGATGTCGTCGAGGTAGACTATCACGCACTTATCTAAAAGCGGCCTAAACGCCTCGTTCATGGTCATTTGAAATGTCGCAGGTGCGTTGGTCAGCCCGAAGGGCATTACGGTGTACTCGAACGACCCGTATCTAGTCCTAAAAGCTGTCTTGGCACAGTCCGATGGTTCGACCCGAATCTGGTGGTAACCTCCCCGTAGATCTATTTTCGAAAAAGCCCGTGCTGTTCGCAGTTGGTCGATCAGTTCGTCGGCGCGGGGGATGGGATATCGCGATTTAACTGTAACCCTGTTGAGCGCTCGGTAATCGATGCACATGCGAAACCCTCCGTCTTTTTTCGGTGTGAACAGTATCGGTGCGGCGAACGGTGACGAACTCGGTCGGATAAACTGCTTCTCTAACAGGTAATCTAACTGCTTCCTCAGTTCGTCGAGCTCTGGTTGTGTCAGTCTGAACTGGCGCTGTACGGTTGGCTGTGCCCCCGGTTCTAGTTCTATCCTATGATCGTGCGCCCGCTGAGGTGGCAGTCCCGCTGGTAAGTCGTCGGGAAATATCCCCGGGTACCGTTTCAACAGCTCCTGTAGTTCGGGCGGTACCGCTGCCAGCAGTTTCTGAAAATCGCTCGGCTGCTCGGCTTCTCCCACTATTGCGATGTCCACTGCGTACACGTCAGCTCCAGCGGCGACTGCCCGTTTCATGGTGATGGCGTTGACGTGGACCGTTGAAGACTCAGGCGACTGCCAGCGTGGTAGTTCGACCCAGTTTCCACTACTTCGCACAGTGCAGCTGCCTGTCGTCCAGTCGATTCGCGGGTTATACCGTCGCAGCCAATCACGTCCTAGTAAAATATCGTGCCCATCCAGTGTCATTGCGAGCATTTCCTGTGTAAACCCGAAGTTCCCCCCGCAGCGAACTTTTACCCTCTCCACCTTTTCCCGTATGGCCAGCGGCGTGCCGTCGACTAAGCGTGCGTCTACCTCAGGTAAGCACCGGCTGAGTGTCAGTTGCAGTTTCCGTGCGGTTGCAGTATTAACTAAGCTATGGCTTGCTCCTCCGTCGATAAAAATCTTCACTGCTGCTCCCTGTATTTTCCCGTAGATCAGTATTGGGCAATCCGTCGCTGTACCCTCCTTATTCATCCGAGCCCGATCGATGGCGTGAATCGGTACTGTGACTCGGTGAGGGTCGGTGCGGTTGGGCGAGCAGGCAGTCTCGTCAGTAGTTGGCCCAATTTCTACTGACTGCTGGCGTTTCCCTGTCTCTGAGACTCCCTCCCCTGCTCTGCTCCGCGGCGCCTCAGCTCCTCTGGGCACTCACTCTTGCGATGGCCCGGCCTGTTGCAAGCAAAGCAGCGCCCCTTAAACGGCGCGGCAGCTGCATTCGTCGCAACGGCGTGTACGGTGGCGTGCTCGATCGGTCCCCGAGGACGATGTCCGTAGTAGGACCCCGGTCTCGGTCGGCGCAAAATGTCGATTTTCTCGGCGAGCGCGAGAATCTCGTTGAAGTTCGAGAGCCCGCGTAGCATGATTTCCTGCGAGATTTCCGGCTTCAGCCCTCCGACGTAACGGTCCACCCGCTCCGCTTCGTGCATGTAGCCGACCTGCTCGCATAATGCGAGAAAACCGCTCGTATAGTCTTGGACCGATCCGAGCTGCCGCCAAGTGCGCAGTTTCTGACGCGCCGAAATAGAAGCCGCGATCGGCTCGAAGCGCGCCCGAAGCCCTACGCACCACGCATCCCACGTGCTGTACTGGGCGGTTTCGCAGAACGAACTCCAGGTGACTGCTGGACCCGCGGGCCCTTCCTCTTGCGACGGTGGCTCGTAGGCGCGTGGCGACGTCACGATGACGTGCCGACGGGCTTCGCGAGGCTCCTGAGAGCTTGGCACGGCCGGTTTCTCCCCATGCCAGGCATTGGTTGGGCGGCGCTATCACTGGCTGCTCCTGAGCGCTGTCCCACGCTGTCGTGCTGTGTTGGTGTGCCAGACGAAATGACGATTGGCTCCTCCGACGATGCAGGCACATCTTGCGGTGCTGGGTTGCTCGCCGTGGCTTGCTGACGCGCGGAGTCACGTTCCGCCGTGAGCGTCGCGATTTCGAGCGCCGATTCTTCAACTTGGCGCACCAGGCGGTCGAGCTGCTCCTGCGTCAGAGTCGCGAGATTGAATTCGGCCATGGCGGGGGTGTCGGGCGAGCTCAGCGAGAGCCTCTGTCGTGGCCGTGCGTGCTTACGAGAGAGCACTACGAACGGCGGTGCTGTGTCGCTGAGAGACGTCTACCCCCCCCCCAAAATTGAGATAGTGGGGAAGCGAAGGTGTGGGTGCGGTCCGAGAAGAGATCGTAGGCTCTGAATACCAAGTGTTACGAGTGCAATTGAGGGAGCGAACGAAGATTGCACTATCGAAGCAAGAGTACAATGAGCGAAGGCATGAGCGAAGGATTATATAGCGAAACTACAGTGGTAACGGTAATGTGTGAAAATGGGGTGCGCGACGGGCCTAGCGCCGTGGTTGGGAATTGTCGAGGCGAAGGTCCGGAGCGCGGGTTACCTGTCAAACATTGCATGTTTATATTGTCTAGGCTGTAGTGGGTTACACCTTAGGGGGTACACAAAGTTAGGGTTTCCTACTTGTACCAAACTCTGTGCTAGTTCATTCATTCCTGCTCAGTTATTTCTGACATGGTTTCAGAGCAGGTCCTTCGCTAGGACTGTTCTTAGGGCCCACCGACTTACCTACCTGCTTACCTTCGCTTCTTTTCGGCCCCGATGGCCCCGTCGATCTAGCACGATCTAGCGGCCCTGCGGCCCCTTCGAATTTTTTTTTTAGCGGCCTCTCACGGCCCCCGTCGCGTCGCCCCTTAGCGCCCCGATCGGCCCCGTCACGCCGCCCGCGAACCGCACAGCGCGCCGCGCTCACAGCCCGCGAACCGCCCACGCACAGCCCGCGAACCGCCTGCGCAGCCCGCGACCAGCCCGCGCAGCCCGCGCACAGCCCGCGAACTGCCCGCGAGCAGCCCGCGACCTGCCCGCGAACCCCCGCGAGCCGCCCGCGACCCGCTTACGCAGCCCGCGAGCAGCCCGCGCAGCCCGCGCTGAGCCTGCGCGGCTCGTGCGCTGACCGCCGCCGGCCCGCACGCTGCCCGCACTGCTCCCGGCCCGCCGCTGCCGAGCCCGCAGCCGCCCGCGCACCGCCGCTGCTGCGCCCGCTGCCGCCCGCGCACCACCGCTGCTGAGCCCGCAGCCGCCCGCGCACCGCCTCTGCTGAGCCCGCCGCCGCCCGCGCACCGCCGCTGCTGCGCCCGCTGCCGCCCGCGCACCACCGCTGCTGAGCTCGCCGCCGCCCGCGCACCGCCGCTGCTGCGCCCGCCGTCGCCCGCGAATCACCGCTGCTGAGCCCGCCCCTACTACGCCGGCTCTCGCTGCCGCCTGCTGCGCCTGTGCACCACTGCATTCCTACTACTACACTTTCTGCTACTACTGCTTGTGCGCCACTACAGTCCGTAGGCCCCACCGGCCCCGCTGACCCTGCGCACGCCTTTTCAGTGACTTTACTGCTTCTACTACTGCCGCTGTCGCTATGGCTAGTCCTCCTGTTCTAGCTTTCGACGCCGAGGGCCGTCCGGTCAAATTCGAAACCTGGCTAGATGACCTGCACCTTTTCCTACAGCTCACTGCCAAGGAAGATATTACACTGTACGACCACGCTCTCGGCCATGCGACCGCCCCACTCGCTACTGCCCCCCCAGCTGAGCGCTCACAGTGGCAGACCCGTGACGCGCACGCTCGCTTTGCTATTCGCAACTCCCTGCCGCTAGATGAGCGCGAGCACTTCGGCCAGTGCAAGACTGCTAAGGACCTCTACACAGCTGTAGTGGCCCGCTACTCCTCACCCGCTTCTGCCACACTAGGCCGCCTCACTCTCCCCTACCTGTTCCCCGACCTAGCCTCCTTTCACACTGTCGCAGACCTCATCACCCACCTTAAGACTAGTGAGGCTCGCTTTCGCGCTGCCATGCCTGATGAGTTTCTCGCTAGCAACCCCCCCCCGCTCTGGATCACTCTCTACCACGTTGTCACCCGCCTCCCTGACTCTCTGCGCCCTGTCAGGGACCAGTTCCTCTCTCGCTCCCCCACTGAGCTCACCATAGCCCTCCTCGAGAAGGAACTGCTTGCAGCTGAGGCTAGTATCGTCGCTGTAGGCACCTCTCGTGGCGACCCCCGCGGCCCCTTCTTCGAGGGGTGCTCCCCTTCCCCCCTCCTCCCCTCTGTCGCCTCTGCTGCTGCTGTCGACCTCCTTGGTGCTGAGAAGGTCGGGGCTGCGTCTGCTTCAGGCGGACGACGCAGGGGCAGGAGTGGCAGGAGTGGGGGTGGTGGCGGAGGAGGCGGGGGTGGAGGTGGTGGCGGTGGAGGTGCGACTGGAGAGACTAGTGGCGGCAGTGGTGGAGGTGACAGCGGTGTTGGGAGTGGTGACAGGGGCGGAGGTGGCAGCGGAGGCGGAGGTGGTCGTGGCAGCGGCAGGGGTGGAGGTGGCCGGGGCGGAGGCGGAGGGGGTGGTGGTCGTGGAGGCCCGGGGGGCGGTCAGAGTCAGCAGCCTTCCCCGACCCTTCAGGCCGCCCGTGAGTGGTATGCGCGGCGCAGCGTCACCTGCCAGTACGTTATTCGTACAGGTGACCGCACTGGCCAGATGTGTGGGGGGCCGCACCAGACGGAGCGCTGCTTCGCCCGCCTCAACGATGCGTGGCGCACCCAGTTTCCTGGTGGGGGTGAGCTGCCGCGCTGGGCTGATCTGCTCAGGAAGGGTGTTGATATTTGGGCACTTGACTTTGATGCTATTCTCACTGCCATGTATGCGATGTCTATTAGTGGAGAGGGTGCTCAGTACTTGCGTGTTCCGCCCGACCCGGGCATTCAGGCCAGCCCCGCTGCTGCTCTAGGTGCTAGTGTGTCTGCTTCCACAGGTACTACTGCAGCTGCTGCTCTAGGTGCTTGTGCGTCTGTGCCCCCTGGTACTGAGTCGACTGCAGCACTGCACACCTTCACACTGGACTCAGGTGCTTCTCGCTCTTTCTTTCGTGACCGCACTGTCCTTGAGCCTCTAGCTCGGCCGGTTGCTGTCTCTCTTGCTGACCCCTCTGGGGGTCCGGTCCTTGCGACCTCCTCCACCACCCTTCCGTGTCCAGCGGTTCCGTCCGGCACACTCTCAGGTCTCTACCTCCCCTCGTTCTCCACGAACTTGGTGGCAGGTAGTGCGCTCCAGGACTCGGGTGTTCACCAGTTCACCCCTGCCTACGAGCGTGTGACTCACTGCACGTGTGCTCGGACGGGCCGCCACCTGGCTACTTTCACTCGAGAGCCGGGGTCTGACCTGTACACACTGACCACTGAGTCCCCTCAGGTAGCTGCGTCTGCGTCAGCGTCAGGTCAGCTGTCCGCCCCCTGCTCGTGTCGCTCTCTGGCGAACGACACTGTCCTCTGGCACCACCGCCTTGGTCACCCGTCTGTGCAGCGCCTGCGGGCCATGCACAAACGGGACCTTGTTGCTGGTCTTCCCAGGGTGCTCCCTCCCCTTCCTGACTCCCCTGCTCCTGACTGCATTCCCTGTGTCGAGGGGCGGCAGCGCGCCGCTCCTCACTCCTCCTCCTTTCCCCCGACGACCGCTCCCCTGCAGACGCTCCACATGGACGTGTGGGGCCCAGCCCGCGTCCGTGGTCAGGGTCAGGAGAGATACTTCCTGATAGTTGTTGACGACTACTCGCGCTACACCACGGTCTTCCCCTTGCGCGCCAAGGGTGACGTCCCTGGTGTTTTGATCCCCTGGATCAGCCGAGCCCGTCTCCAGCTAGGCGAGCGCTTTCACTCGGACTTTCCTGTCCTGCGCTTGCACTCTGACAGGGGTGGTGAGTTCGCCTCCGACCTCTTGGCAGCCTACTGTGCTGAGCACGGCATTGAGCAGTCGTACACGCTTCCGGCCTCTCCACAGCAGAATGGGGTTGCTGAGCGCCGCATTGGTTTAGTCATGGAGGTCGCTCGTACCTCCCTGACCCATGCGGAATACTGTACATACACGCGGGGGAACGGAACAAGGGCTCCCCGCGCCGCGAGCCACACCTCTTGCTGCGATCGCGTGCTACTGTACCGTCCTAACGATGCGATCGTTCACCCGATCTGTAGGTGGGCCAAGTGCCATGCAGGTGAGCTGTCAGCAGGCAGAATTTGTTGCTTGGCGTGGCGTGTGAGCATCAGATAGTGCCACACGAAATTTTCACTACGAATCAAGACCTTCGCAAATATACAGCAATGCATGCTGCAGATGTTTTTACTGCGAATCAGCATCAAAGGCTCCTATTCTTTACAATTGTTACGAGTGCAATTGAGGGAGCGAACGAAGATTGCACTATCGAAGCAAGAGTACAATGAGCGAAGGCATGAGCGAAGGATTATATAGCGAAACTACAGTGGTAACGGTAATGTGTGAAAATGGGGTGCGCGACGGGCCTAGCGCCGTGGTTGGGAATTGTCGAGGCGAAGGTCCGGAGCGCGGGTTACCAACCGAGCCGTGAGGTTGGGTCGCGTCGTGAACAGTGGCGGGAACAGTACCGAGGCGAGTGTCGCGAGTGGTAACGGATTACTGTTGGGTGCTGTTGGCGGGAACAGTGCTGTACGCGCTGAGCAGGGACGCGAAGTAAGGAAAAGGAATTTTCCTTACAACAATACATTGGCGACAATTTACATGAGACGAGATTTTGTCTTAAAATTCCCGTAATCAAGCAACCATATCCTCAGCGAAAGAGTGTATTCGGATGTCCCAGCAGTTGAAGTGTGCGTTGCTCACGTCCTTGCACTCCACTGCCATCTCGGAAGTGGGCATATTGAAAGGAAACTTTCAGGAAACTTCTCTCCGATAAGCGCGCAGAGTGTACCCCCGATACAAGTCTGAGGCTCAGCCTACACTTATAAAACTAGGCTGAAATTTCAGACAACTCATAAAAAAAACCTATGAAAAATCAGACAAGGTACATAAAATAATTCTTCGACTTCAGACTAGGCATAAAAAAGAAGTCTGAACGGACTCTGAATCAGACTTTAAAGTCTGATATCTAGGGCACTGGTCCCCTAGCAGCCCGGTCTCGCTTCGCGACGGAACAAGGCCATACTCGTCGCGTTCCGAGCGCCTTATCTTCAGGTCGTCGCACGGTTGCGAGAGTGTGTGTACGCGCCCCTGCATCCACTAGCTTAATTTGCAGTGAGAAAGGGGAAGCACGGAATCACTCGTCTCCCACCATGCCTCCCTCGTAGCCCGGCCTCCGATTCCCGCCACCCCATCTCCCCTTCTCGCCGCAAGAGTTCCCCTTCCCACTGTCCGATTGGAGCCTCCTTGCCGCCCGAAATCCACTTTTCGTAACCTCTCGCCTTACTCTTTCTTGCCCCTATCGCCTCGCGGTTCGCATTTTCCTCTCGCCTCCCCGCGCGTCCTCCTCTCGCATCCCCGCGCGCTCCTCTCGCTTTCCCCGCGCGGCGTCCTCACGCCTCCTCGCGCGTTCGACTCTTGCCTCCCCGAGCTCTCCTCTCGCTCCACGCGCGTGCGCCTCTCGCCTCTTCGCGCGTGCGACTCTCGCCTCCCCGCGCGTCCTCCTCTCGCCTCCCCGCGCTCCTCTCTCCACCCGCGCGTGCGCCTCTCGCCTCCCCGCGCGTGCGAATCTCGCCTTCACGCGTGTCCTCCTTTCCCCTTCCTTCTCTTCTCATCTAGCCGCAGTCGTCGCCCAACCTCCACTCGCTGCCTCTCCGCGTCTCGCGGCGGCCTCCCTTCGCGAGCTGCACTCGAATAAGGCCTTCGGCCCGCTCTAACTCTCTTGCAACGGCTGTGCTTCGACATCCCATCTGCACGCCCTCAAAAACCCCCCTTGAACGCCCTCACTTCCCCACCTGTACGCCCCCCCTTTCCCTCCCTGCTTGCCCTCGTTTCCCCACCTTGCACGCCCTCATTTTCTCCCTTGTACGCCTCATAATTCCCCCTTGCACGATCGCATTTCCCCCCCTCACTGCCCTCAATTCTCCCCTGCTTGCCTCATTTGCCAACCCGTCCCTTCCCTCTCCGTACCACACTGTCCCTTCTTCTCCTCCCGCTATGCCTTCTCCTCCGAACACCCCCTCTCCTCCTCCCACCATGAGTTCTCCTCCTCCCGCCCCCCCCTCTCTTCCTCCCACCATGCCTTCACCTCCCCCCGCCATGCCTTCTCCTCCTCCCGCCATGCCTTCTCCTCTTTTCGCCATGCCTTCTCCTCCTCCTGCCATGCCTTCTCCTCCTCCCGCCACCCCCTCTCCTCCTCCCACCATGCCTTCTCCTCTCGCCACCCCCTCCAATCCGCCCACCATGCCTTCTCCTCCCGCCACCCCCTCTCCTCCTTCCGCCATGCCTTCTCCTCCTCCCGTCACCCCCTCTCCTCCTCCCACCATGCCTTCTCCTCCTCCCGTCACCCCCTCTCCTCCTCCCACCATGCCTTCTCCTCCTCCCGCCACCGCCTCTCCTCCTCCTAACATGCCTTCTCCCCCCCCCCCCCCGCCATGCCTTATCCTCCTCTTGCCATGCCTTGTCCTCCCACCATGCCTTCTCCTCCTCCCACCATCCCCTCTCCTCCTCCCGCCATGCCTTCTCCTCCTCCCGCCACCTCTTCTCCTCCCGCCATCCCTTCTCCTCCTCCCGCCACCCCCTCTCCTCATCTCACTACGCCTTCTCCTCTCGCCATGCCTTCTCCTCCCGCCACCCTCTCTCCTCCCCTCACCACCCCCTCTCCTCCTCCCACCATGCCTTCTCCTCCCCCCGCCACCCGTTCTCCTCCTCCTGCCATGCCTTCTCCTCCTCCCGCCACCCCTTCTCCTCCTCCCGCCACTCCTCCTCCTCCTCCCTCATCTCCCCCCCTGCTTCCCACCTTTTCCCCGCCTGCTTCCCCTATTTCCACCCTCCGCTCCTCATTCCCCACCTTCTCAACTCTCTGACCTCCGCACTTTTTTCAACACTGCTTCTTTTCTCCCCCTCTTCTCCCCCCCCCCCCCCCCCCCCCCCCCCCCCCTTTACGACACACCTCACCAGCAATGTCATCATGGCGACGAATTCCTCGGCAAAGGCTGACGCTTGGGTTCAGGGTTGGGGAGGAGGTTTCCGAGGATGATGAACAGATTAGTGGTCGACGACATGTGCAGGGGTCGATGGCCACGGCAAGTACGGGTGCCATTTCTGCCCATACTCGTTCTGTTGCCGCTAGCACAACGCATCCCACTCCAAGGGTTCGTGCGCGAAGAGTTGTGCGACCAACAGGATTGCCCCCGCAGGTTCAACATGCAAAAGAAAGTTGGACAATTTCTCAGTTTGAAGAGCATTATGCCAAGCAGTATCATGTTCTTCTCAAATGGGCTCGCCAATGGCTCGGATTGTCGGAGGGGGGGGAGCACGAGTGGTCAGAGATGTAGTGTGGCGAGCATATTGAGAGTGTGCTTGGGAAAAAACACGGATGAGGACTCTGAAGGTCAACCTATGACCGCTAAGAACCATCGTTTCCGTTGCTACATTCAGTACTCTGCCTTGTTAGGTAATAAGCCCTTTGTACATGTGACTTTGCCGTGGCTAATCCACGTCGTGATAGGATCGCTCTATCCTGAGCCAACGGACGAGGGTTACAAAGAGTGCAGTCAAGGTGATGTGGACTGGTTCAACCTGGAATAAGTCATCCCTGAAGAGATAGATTTTGACATGAGGTCATTCGATGATAGGCATAGGACAATTGTCAAGCAGGAGACGGAGAAGTCTGCGATTTACTAACGGTTTGCTAGGGAGTATGGTCATACATATTCCTCCCTTCCCTCTCTAGTTGGCCAAATGATAATAAGTTCAAGGAATTAGCCCTATATGTGTAGTCAGGTCTGACACTTGGCTATCATTTCTTTTTCCTCCTCTTCGCTTCTTGCCATGGGGGCACGAGTTGCTCCAATTGCTGCCACTATTAGTAAAATTGCAACCGCATGGCGTTCGCGTGTTTAGTGCAGCAGCATTGCACTTGTTGTCTCCAGCAGTGCACCACGAATGCTCCCTGGCTGGCAATGCAGTGCTTGCTTACCCAAATGGTGCACAGAAAAGGGCCTTTAGCGGGGAGGGGCAGTTGAGAGGTGGGCAGAGGCGGGGAAGAAAGTGAGGGTCGATCTAATGGGCAGGCAGGGGCACCGGCGGGGGTGGGAGGGTGGGGGTGAATAGAGAAGGGCAGACTAATGTCGGAGAGGATGTTGTGAGCGAGGATAGGAGATGGGCAGACGCACACATGGGATGAACGTGTGCGCAAGTTATGAGCCTGAACAGGAAACAACGAGCAGACAGCAGCAGCGTCCCCATTCACTCACCTCATCATCAATCTTCTCCCAACAGTCCGTCCATGCCCACTTCCTCCCCTGCAGCATACGCACCATTTTTCGTCCCTCTGTCATTCTCCTTTCCTCCTCCTCCCGCACCTCCTCTGCTTCGTTGTCCTCCTCTCTTGTCTCTCCATTCATCCATTTCTCATTGTCCACCCGCCCGGTTCTCTCACCATCCTCTCCATCATTCCCTCCCACACCTCCACAGGATCGTGCATCCAAGCCTGCACCCGAGCCTAATTCCAAACCAATTCCTGGCACAACATTCAGGTCCGTGTGGGCCAGAGCAGAGGCTTGGTCAGGACGGCAGACGATGGGGGCTGGAGTGAGGCTACCAGGCAGGGAAGGGGCAGAGAGAGGCTGCTGTGACTCTGGCGCCACAGCACCTTCGGGTGGGGGAGGCAGGTGAATGCGTGTGTGACATGCGGTCGGTAGGATGCTGGGGGTGCGGAAATAAGGTGGGCGGGGGAGGAGAGTGGTGGGAGCATGGGAGGTGAGGAGGACCCAAGCCTGGTGCTGCTGCCACTGTCGCTGCTGCTGCCGCTGACACTGCCACTGGCACTGCTGATGGTGACTGTTACTGCTGCTGATGTTGTTGCTGCTGCGGCGGCTGATGCGGTTGCTGATGATGCTAGCTTCTTTGCTTCTGCCATCGACGAGGCTGATGCATCCTTGGTGGCTGTGAAGGAGAAGTGTAGAGGCACGTTAAGCTCTACATATGAGGGGTGGGAATAAGAGGGGGCAGCAGAGGATGGAGAAGGGGAGGAAGAGGTGCGGAGGGAGATATGATGGGGCGTGTTCAATGGAGAGAGGAGAATGCAGGAGCAATGGAGAGGGGAAAGTGATGGGGCTCGTTCACCCACCCTAAAAGCGGTTCCGACCGTACAGATGTGAGTTCTCCCCCCCTCTTTCTCAGCTTCCGTACATTTCCACCCCAGCCATCCCATCCCGAGACCCAAGTTTACAGTCTCCTACCCCCTTCTTCCTGCTCTTTCTATACGTTTCTGTCCCTTTTTCCCTTCTTTGCTCTTCACTTGCTCGTTCGACATTCGCCTGCAACGCGAGCAGTAGGTGAGGCCAGCAGAGGGTGAGCGTGAAGCTGGTGTCGCCCTTAGCGATGCGAGCTAGGTTACACGAGAAGCACTCGCCTGCGCTAAAACGCCAGAGGAATTGTAGTGGTCGAGGCGCTTAGCAGTGAGGCACTAAGCGGTGAGGCGCTTAGCGGTGGGGCGCGAAGGGGTGAGGCGCGCAGCGGGGCCTCATTAGGCCTAGTCGCGACACCACCTTGGCGCGGTATGATACGCGAGTCGCTACCGTCTCGCCTAATTGCGAGAAGGATTAGGCCTAATGAGGCGCTAAGGGGTATCATTAGGCCTAATGATACCTCGGTATGATACGGGGGTCGCTCTCAGCGGGGCGTTATGAGACGCGAGCACCTCGCTAAGGTGGTGTCGCGAGTTGCGGGTTCGGCGGTCGGGCATAGGGTTTGGCGAGAACGTCGCCGACGACGGGGGAATGCCGCGCGCCTCTCCGAAGGCCAGTCCTACATCTATCACGCCTTATATGCACGAGTCTATGCATGAGAGGTTGAGGTGTTTGTAAAAATTCTTACTCAGTAATCCTGCTGCCAGCTTTGTGGCACGTGTCGCCTTACCACCAGCGCTTCTTTTAGTGGTAGCGCTGCTCCTGGCCCCTCGTAGTCTACTTTTATGTACATGTATCAAGGCCTTACCTAGAAATTAGTCGATTATCCTTTAGTCCCTTGGTGTCACTCTAGGGGTTGAGTGTCGAGAGTATTTCTCGTGTTCGCAACTCTCAGCCTCCCAAATTTTCGCCTGGCCTCTCGCCAAACCCATTCGTTTTCGTTGGGGTTTGCTTTTGGTGGGTACTGTTCCAAAACCAACAGTAGTTTCTAATGTATACTGCTGCTTTAAACATGTTAGTAGCACATGTATACAACACCACACTTGTCCACCAGCTACTTCCTGAGTCGACTCTTGAAGCGGTGCCGGTATTTCTGATGTTGTGTCACGCGAATAGTCACGAGACTGTTCACGCTACTACTTGTAACACTAGTTAAGGGACACATGCTACAGTATCATTCACGCAACATAATATTGTAGTGACTATGACCAAACTACTACATGAATTGCGTAACTGGTATTATTGATTTTATCCAACACACCCCTTCAATTCTAGAGATTATTCTCGGAGTAGTAAAACTTTGATCGTGTCAAGCGCTTGGTAAAGTAGTCAGCGACCATTTCACTCGTGGGACAATAAGCAAGCTGAAACTTTCCTTGCTCGATTTCCTTGGCGAAGAAGTAACGCAAGGAAATGTGCTTAATTCGGTTGGCGAAACCAGACAAACGGTGCGAATTGCAGACATGTTGCCGCATAACTACTTGAACATCCAATAACTACGCTTTACTACCTTTAACTCACAAAGGTAGTAAAAAGTTCTTCCTTTGTTGAGGTACAGGTAGCGATAAACTCAGCCATTGCTGACAAAAGTGCACTCAGTGTCATATCTAAGAATACTGCGTTATTAACCAAGGAGCAAGGGTGATACATATAGGAACCTAATACTGTTGTTCCCCCTATAGCTAACCCTCATTACTGCCTAACACAAAAACATAGAAATATGTTTGACACACCCTCATAGGCTAAGTGAGGGATAGTAAGAAGCACAAATAGTCACAAGACCATCCAAGAGAAGAAACAAAACGAGGCTCAGGGTGGATCTCAAGTTCACCATACAGTTAGAGCACAAGCAAGCGGCCACAAATCCAGTTGACGTGCAATGTTATAATAGCACATGCAGTAGTACAGTGATCACAACCTAGCAAGAGCAAACATGCAGGTACAGATATCAATGTACAAGAAAAAATCAAGAGGTAAGTAAGTGAGCACAAGGACTAGAGCAGTGCAAAAACGCTGGTGATCACCAGACACAAGGGCCTTGGTGAAGATATCAACATTCTTGCCCTCTGAGGCCACATAAGAAAGACAAATTAACCACGCTGCTGCAGCTCTCGAACAAGAAAGTAACGAAGCGCAATGTGCTTTGTTCTGTGCTCAAGTATCTGCTTCTGACACAAGACAAAAATGGCCTTGTTGTCAGCGTATAGAACCAGCGCAAAACGTGGCCGCTTACCCAAGTTGGTGAGCAAGTAGGTCAGCCAGTGTATCTTTTGCGCAGCTTACATATAAACATGAATTTAACACATACCACCAGGCCCCCACTCCTACTAAGGGCACCACTGCTGCTGAGGTCCCTTGTGCTGGACTGCTGCTGCGGCTGCCCTGACTACTCCAGTACCCTACCGGACGCCTGGCAAAAGAGAGCTAAGACTAGGAACGGCTAGCTAGGGGTTGCTAGGAACCGGAAGGAGTGGCTAGGAACGGCCAGGTTCGCTTAGTGAATGGCCACAAATGGCTAGGAACGTTTAGTAACCCGAAACAATGCCAGAGGAAGGTAACGAGACGCTGTTGGGAGTGTCGTTGGCGAAGAGGATGGTGTGGTATGTGCTGCTAGTTGCTAGCGGTAGGATGAGATGCTGCTGGCGCTTGCTGGTGGTAGCCCAGCTACTATTGTCGACTGCTGGTGCTGCTGCCGCACTAGATGCTTGCTGTTGGGGGTGGTATGCTGCTACTGCCACGCGCTAGCTGCTGTTGCTGGCGCTATCTACTGTTGCTGGCCTTGTTGCTGCTGCTGGCTCTAGCTACTACTGCATCAAAACTGTATTAACATACCCACATAACAGCCTGCTGGACAAGCCATGTGCAAAACACCCCTTAAAGGGGGGCAATGAGGTAGAGTGCACAATGGAAGCTACAACAGTAAGTAGGTATATTAGTCACAAGTACAGTGGTTGCATATGCAGCAGTGGAAGGTGCTTGGCGACGACAGAAGCAGCAGTGGCAGGTGCGGCGACAACAGGTGCTGCAATGACAGGTGCACCATGTGTGATTGAGTCAAAGTGATGGCATGCGTTGCTCTATCCCCGATGATTTGAAAGCCAAGATAGGATTGCAATTCACCTAGGTCAACGCAGGTGTGTCTCTTATGTAGACAGGCCTTCACAAGGGCCAGTGCCTCACGGTTAGCAATCGCAAAGACCATAACGTCTGCTATACGAGGATGTACAACAACGGTAGAGAAGGTTTTTTGCATAGAAACAGGGATGTGTCAGCAAAGCCAAGACCACAAGTGTCATCCTTAGTGTGCCATTCCACTCGTGATGCGCCTGATGCAGACCGTAGACTGGCCTTCGGAGACTCCACTTGGTATTCTCTGTCAAATTATGTACTTATGTTGCTGTAGGCTATACTGGGGTACAACATATAGCAGATAACCCATTAGGGTTTCATTCTTGTATCTCATTTGTTCCTGGTCACACATCTTTCCTGCCTTATGATTTTGACATGGTATCGCAGCACGTAGGTCCATAGGACCGGAACTTTTTTAGGGCCCACCATTTGTTTTACCCTGCCTGTTTTTCTGCTCTGCCCCTAACGATCGTGACACTGCCGCCCGCTAGAGCCGCCCTGCCCCACGCGTTCGCACCTGCCTTGGCTTGCGTGCTTCTCTAGGCGCTACCCGAGCGCTTAGCTTTTAGCCCACGATGCCCGCGACCTGCCCGCGCGCCCTGTAGCCCACGTGCGCCCTGCAGCCCCCATGCGCCCCGCTATTTTGCGCCCCCCGTACGCTCTGCTGCCCGCGCCCCGCGCGATTTGCAGCTCGCGCACTGCCCTGCCCGCGCTGCCCTGGCCCGCGCGCCTGCACTGCCCGCACCCCGTGTGCCTCTGCTGCCCTGCGCCTCGCGTGCGCCCTGCAGCCCACACACCTTACAGCCCGCACGCCCTGCAGCCCGCGCGTCCTGTGCGTCCGCACGCCCTGCAGCCTGCGCGCCCTACTATCCGTGTCACCAGCGCGCCCTGCGTGCCCTGCTGCCCGCGTCGCCAGCGTACCTTGGTGCCCGCGTCGCCAGCGCGCCCTACTGCCCGCGTCGCCAGCGCGCCCTACACGCTCTGCTGCCCGCATTGCCAGCTATGAGGATCTAGGATCGAGCTCAGAAAAGAGAATGTGAATTGAATGATCACCTGGGTACAACACGAGGCTATATATAGGCTCGACACAAGGGGCAGTAACCAGGTGTTACGCGAAGGTTCCGCGGGTCGCGAAGCGTCCTGAACAGACCCTTCCCGAATTCGGTAGAAGGCATTTCGGTGGCAACCGAATAGCCTAGAATTCGGTGTACGTAACCTAGCTCGGTGCTATAACTATAATAAAATATAGGAAAGCACCTAGCCTAGGAAATCAAGCAATTCATGCATGCATAAGCCTAAGCTAGTAATAGCGTAATAAGATAAAAGCAAGCATGAATAACAAGCATAAGCCGTCGTACTCTCACACGTCCCCCCCTCAAAGCTGGGTGGCGTGAGATACACCCTGCTTGACAGAATAGTCCTCGAGAGCACGGCGTGCGTTGCCCATATCAGCTTCTGCAACCCAACTGTCCTCAGTGGGGTCATATCCCTTCCAGCGTATCAGGAACTCGAGGGTCTTGCCGCCGCGGCGCCGATGAGTGAGGATGCGCTCGATCTCATACTCCGGTTCATCCTGCACAAGAGCAGGTGGAGGTGGCGGTAGCTCTCGTCCCTGGAACTGTTGGTTGGGGTCCTTGTAGGGCTTCAGTAGCTGAACATGGAAAGCGTTGTGAAGCTTCCACGTATCTGGTAAGCGCAAGCGGAATGTAACTGGTGTCACCTGTGCCTCCACGAGAAAAGGACCACAGAAGCGAGGCCGGAGCTTCGAAGGTAGGTGTGACAGGTTCAAGTTGCGCGTGTCAAGAAGCACCTGATCTCCGACTGCTACTGAGTGATCCCTGTTGTCGTTGGCGATCGGCATACTGCTTCTAGGAGTTCTGCATCGTGGTGAGACGTCGCTGAGTCTTCTCCCATAGCTGCTGCATGGTGGTGACGAAGTCGTGTGCGGCTTGGACGTGTGCCGGTGTAGTTGGCTGCTGTGGTGTAAGTGGTTCCCGTCCGTAACACAGGAAGAAAGGAGTTTTCTCTGTGCCTGCATGCGAGGCGTTGTTGTAAGCGAACTCTAGGGTCGGTAACTGTGTGTCCCAGTGGCTGATGTCGTCTTTGCAAGCTGTGCGCAGTAACTGTTCAACCACCTGATTGAGTTGCTCTGTCTGTCCGTCAGTCTGGGGATGGTATGCTGAAGACATCGCAAGCTTAGTCCCCAACAGTCCCATTAGCTCCCTCCAGAACTTTCTGGTAAATTTGGGGTCTCTGTCGGAGATGAGTGTAGCGGGGATGCCGTGGATGGTGATGATGCGGTCAAAGAAGAGTCGAGCAGTTGCTTCAGCTGTAGCTGTGGCGTTGGTCGGTATGAAGTGACCCATTTTTGAGAACTTATCAATTACTACGAGGAAGGAATCGTGTCCCCGTGAGGTCGAGGGAAGTCCTGTGATGAAGTCTAGGCTAACGACCTGCCATGGCTGCTCCGGTACAGGTAGAGGCTGAAGTAACCCTGCCTTTTTCTGCTTGCTACTCTTCATCCGCTGGCACGTGTCGCAGGAGGTGACGAACTGCTGCACGTCTGCTACCATCCAGGGCCAGTAGTAATGTTTCGCTATTCCCGCTAACGTCTTGTTGCTCCCGAAATGTCCCGCATATGCCACATCGTGGAACTCCTCCAATAGGATTTGCCGTAGCGGGGCCTGATTCGGTACCCAAATCTTTCCTGAACCCTTCCTTACCGCTAAGTCTTTCTCCCACTGTAACAGCTTCTGTTTCTCTGCTGTTGCTATCTCTGCGTCCACGGAGTACCCATGTTGGAATAGACCCTTAAGCAGAGGGTTCATCCCGTCGAGCTGGATGCCTGCTACATGACCGGGGCGGCTCAACGCGTCAGCTTTGTTGTGTAGCCCGGGTTTGTAGACGATGTCGTAGTGGAAGTGGGTCTCCAAGAAATCCACCCACCGCACCTGTCGTCGTGAGAGTGTCGGCTGCGACTTCAGGTACTTGAGGCTGCAGTGGTCAGTGTAGACTGTGGTCTTGGCTCCCTCTAGGTAACACCTCTACCCTGTGAAGGCTACGACTATAACTAAGGCTTCCTTGTCGTGGATGGGGTAGTTCAGTTCTGCTCCGTGTAACTTCTTACTGAGGTAGGCGATAGGCTGTAAACCGTTCCCGTGATCCTGCATCAGTACTGCTCCGACTGCCTGGTCACTAGCGTCCGCCTCAACAACGTACTCTTTCTCGGGGTCCGGTAGGATGAGTACTGGCGCTGTGGTCAGTGCTGTCTGTAGCTGTTCCATGGCTTGTTGATGAGGAGCACCCCATTTGAAGGGCGTGTCCTTTTTCAGTAGGTCTGTCAGTGGCGCTGCTATCTTAGCGTACTGCGGCACAAACCTGTTGTAGTAGTTGGCGAAGCCGAGGAACTGCTGCAACTCCTACATGTTCTCCGGAACTTTCCACTTCTTAACGGCTTCGATCTTCCGCGGGTCCACGTGTACGCCCTCCGCACTCACCATGTGCCCGAGAAACTGCACCTTCTTCAGGGCGAAGTCGCTCTTCGACAGCTTCACGTAGAACTTGTTTTTCCATAGGATCTCGAATACCTTAGGTAGATGCTCTACGTGCTCCTTCATGAGTAGATGAGAATGTCGTCCAGGTACACTACTACTCACTCCTGCAGCAGGGGCCGTCGGATATGGTTCATCTCTGCCTGGAACGTCGCTGGTGCGTTGCAGAGTCCGAACGGCATCACTAAGTACTCGTAGGAGCCGTATTTCGTTCGGAACGCCGTCTTGTGGATCGAGTTGTCCGCCATCTTGATCTGGAAGTAACCCGACCGTAGGTCCAGCTTCGAGAAAACTGTTGCACCACGCAGTTGGTCCAGTAAGTCGTCGATGCGCGGTATGGGGTATTTGTTTTTAACTGTCTGTTTGTTCAGTGCGCGGTAGTCGATGCACATCTGTAAACTACCGTCTGGCTTCAGAGTGAAGAGAATTGGTGCACCGTATGGAGAGGTGGATGGGCGGATCAATTGTCTGTCCAGTAGATACTTGATATGTTTCTTAATGTCTGTCAGTTCGGTCGGACTCAGTTGGTAGGGTGCACGTGAGACGGGTTTCCCACCTGGTTCCTCCATGATCTCATGCTCGTGGGTGCGTGCTGGAGGTGCGGTACTAAGTACGGTCCGCGTAGCGTCTCCAGAAGGAGCAGAGACACCAGCGCCCGGGTCCTCAGCACCAGTAGCAGCTCCACCGCCCGGGTCCTCAGTACCAGCAGCAGCTCCACCGCTCGGGTCCTCAGTACCAGCAGCAGCTCCACCGTCCGGGTCCGCAGCACCAGCAGCAACTCCACCAGCCGGGTCCTCAGCACCAGCAGGAACTCCACCAGCCGGGTCCTCAGCACCAGCAGCAGCTCCAACGTCCGGGTCCTCAGCACTAGCAGTAGCGCCACCGCTCGGGTCCTCAGCACCAGTAGCCGCGCCACCGCTCGGGTCCTCAGCACCAGCAGCAGCTCCACCAGTCGGGTCCGCAGCACCAGGAGCAGCTCCAACGTCCGGGTCCGCAGCACCAGGAGCACCACTCCGAAGACTGCAGCGCCTCGTGTACCACTCTCGGATCTGCTGGAGGGGGGGGAGCTCCCGGGCAGGAGGGGAAGCACCGCGACCAGCTCCAGCAGTACCTCTCCGGAGGCGGCAGTACTGTAGGTACCGCTCCTGCAGCCGCTGTGAGGAGAGGGCTCCTCCAGGTGGAGTACCCCCAGACTCAGCACCCCCAGGCTCCGCACCCGCAGACTCAGCACCGTCAGGCTCACTACCCCCAGGCTCAGCACCCCCAGGCTCCGCACCTCCAGACTCAGCACTCCCAGGCTCAGCACCCCCAGACGCAGCACCTCCAGGCTCAGCACCCCCAAGTGGACGAGAGTCAACAGCTACCTCGACAGGCTCACCCGGGTCTACCTGGGACACACCTGAGGGAGCGGCACCCTGAGGGGGGAGGGGGTCTGGTACCTCAGCACCTGGAGCCAGGAAGAGAGGCGGGGGGGGGAGTGGGGCAGTGCGGTAGGGGAAGAGGCGGTAGTAGGGGACGGACTCGTCAAAAGTGACGTCCTGAGAGGCCAGGACACGACGCGAGGTGGCGTGGTAGAACTGCCAACCAGGCGCGTCCGGGACAAAGCCAAGGACCATTTCAAAATTTGCCTGGTCAACTGGTCAGCCTCGCGTCGACTTGAAGTCAACGGGCTTCTACACCGTCGAATCAAGATTCAACCAAGATCGGCAGTTTTCAAGCTACTGCAAGACTCGGCTAAGTATAAGGGCACCTTATTTAGAAGGTGGGAGAGTGTAATGAATATACATTCATTACTGTAGAGGCTGCTCCTAGCGAGGACAGCCCGAGCACTTCGCGTCAGGATGGCTCGGCCTACACTTTCGCACCGAACCAATTCCGAGTCGCCCCGCACCAATCGCGACATTTCCGAGCCACGCACATCTAGAGGTTCTCGCCTAGCACATTTTTGCCCTATAGATTCTCGTTTTCTTCATTGTTTCCTCATGCTGTAATCACGTCTTCTTTATCAATTCTTCCGCGCACTCATTCGAGTAAAACTTATAACAAGCCGCTTGGGTAGCCCCGGGTCTACACTCTAGGGCTCGGAAGCTTGTTCTCTCATTCCCCCAGCTAGCCTTCCGCCGGACGTGGCGCCAAGGCACCCGAGACTTTTCAATCAATAGACAGTTTTGTCACCTCCAAACTGTCCCCAGGGGGTAGGAGCGCCTAGGACAGATTCGGTTATGAGCATGAAATTGGCGATGTGTGTGGGCACTTTGTTAGCCACTCCACGCCAAGCGCTAAAACTGCCGGCCTTTCCCACAAGAGCACACAGTGACCTTGTCTCCCACCAGACCTGCACGTTTCCGCTAGGTGGAGTGGGGTAGGAGACATCAATCCCTGCGGACACCAATCTCAAGCGGCTCGCCTGCACGTAAGGCGAGAGGCTTTGATCCCATTAGGTCTTCCCCGCTGTTTATGCCACAGGTTTTACTGTGCTTGAAACTTGAAGTTTTCATTCGCGGTGAATGCTTTGTTCCAGGCAAACGACAAACGTTAACTGTCGTTTCCCGTTGCAATATCGCAACGTGAAAGACGACGAGGCTTGAATTTCAGGTCGTCCCTACTGGACGCCTCAGGTTCTTACTACTGTTGCTTGAAAGTCTACATTCCTGGTGGTCGCTTTGTTTCCCGGGCAAACGACAACTTACACTGTTTACAACTTGCCGTTTCCCGTCTGCAAATATCGCACTGCCTTCCGATTGTGCGGTTGAGGATCACCCCACGGTCATTGGGCACTTTCAGCCGCCAAAAGCTGATGCGCTATTGGATTGGTGGCTCTCGGATTAAGGTAATCTACGCAACCAATGAAACATCGCATGTACCTGGTCATCCGCGTATCACAGCTGTCACGTAGTACAGTACCTGGCGAGAGGGTGAGAAGTGAGGGATTACCCTTCGTCGTGTTCTCGTTCCGCCACCCATTTGCGCCTTCCTCTTGTCTGTAGTCAGCCTTTACCTGAGGTTGGTATTGACTAGGTTTTTTGGCAATCTCGGCGAGTGGTTCACATGACTGTTGTAGTCACTAGAAACAAAAGCAATGCCTCACAACCACACGTTTTGATTTTCCCCTTTGTGTTACCTGCGATGCAGCCCCCAGTCCGTACGCGCCGATCCGCGCGCGCAGCTCCCTTTCCCCTCCCCACCTCCATCGTCCTCCCCCTCCTCGCAATGCTTCACGACCTCTTGCGATTGAGCCGAGTCACGCCGTGACTAGACTGTGACAGGCGCGTTCGCCTTACCATGATAGGCCAGCAAGTTTCCCAACCCATTCAAGGGAGAAGTTCCTCCCCCTTCCCTTCCCACCCTTCCTCCCTGGCAACGTCTATCGCGGACCGCGAGGCTGGGGAAGGTGAGGACGGGGGGGGGAAGGGGGGGGGGGGGGGGGGGGGGGGAAGGGTGGGGGGGGAAGGGGGGGGGGGGAAGGGGGGGAGGGGGAGGAGGGTGGGGAGCGGCGGGGGGTGTATTGAGGAATACATAAGCCGCTCGGCTCTCCTTTTCCACACATCTCCTCTCCTTCTACTCCTGTCGTGACACGCCACCACAACACGAGTGTGAGGCTCATTGTCTCCGGCAGCAGCGCTGCCGCCGCTGGTGCTTCTCGCCTCACCGTTGACTGACTGCTGCGGCCATCTTCAACGTCATCAGCTCAGCGTCACCAGCATGGCTTCGCACAGCGTGCCTGTGAAGCGGAGCTTGGGCCTCTTGCTCACTGCAATGGTTTCTCTCATGCTCTCAGATATGACCTCATGCTCTCCAGTGCTCTCATGCTCTCCAGTGCTCTCATGCCTTCCCCCGTTCCTCTTTTCCCCCTCATCCCCCCTTTCCCCTCCCCGTCCCCCCTACACTTCCGCACCACCGGTGCACCACAAGTGCTGCCAGCCACAAGCAACACCCGCTGACGTCATCCCATTCTCCTTCCGTTCTTTCCCCTCCCCCCACCTTCCCTCCCACCCCGCCTACCCCCATGCGCGCTCAGCCTGTGCGCCCAGGGCTGCCGCCATTCGCCATTCGCACGGCCTGCTGACAGCTGCTTCAAGCAATGCCGCTGACCGTAAGTCACCCGCCTAACTTCACCACCGCCTCAAACGCACCCTTGCTCGTCTCCTTGCCCTCAATCCCTCAAAGGGTATGACGGACGCTCACCCCTCTTACCACTCCTCCCACTCACCACTCACTACTCACCTCACCTCTCACTGCTCATCCCATATTCCATTCTCTCGGCCTCACTCCAGTCTTGTCTTGATGAGTCATCGGTTGTCACGTGGGTCACTCCCACCTCTCGTTGCTCTCCACGTGTGCATGCTCCGTCTCACCTTTTCATCTCCTCGTTTTTTCCTCTCCTCGTCCCTTCCTTTCCTCTTGTTCCTTCCCTCCTGAATCCTCTCTTTCTCTCTGGTCTCTCTGGAAACCATCTGCCAGACTCGTGTGTGCAGCGCAACTGCGGCGCCAATGCGGTGTGCATGAAGGACAGGGGCAGCGCCACCTGCGTCTGCAACGTTGGATTCTCCATGACCCCTGCCGGCTGTGTTGGTGAGACACTGCTGCTGGTAGTGAGTGCTGCCGCTGGTGAGTGCTGCTCATCACCACGGCTCTGTGCGAGCTTCATGATTTAAGACTGTGGCTTGTCACGTGGACAGTACTTCCCTTCCATCTTTTGTTCTTAATCTCTCCTCACCCGCCCAACTCCTTCCCCTCTCCCCGCCTTCTTCAGACACATGCGCACTGAAGGCGTGTGGCGTCAACGGCAAGTGCATCAAGGACAGTGTTGGAGTGGCGTTGTGCGTGTGCAACACTGGCTTAGTGCTGCAGGCTGACAAGGTTACATGCACTGGTGCGTATGTGCTGATGTGTGACTGCGAGAAGCCACGCAGTGGTTGGCGTAGATGTTCTGGGGGGTATGATCGCCTATGTTCGAAAAGACGCGTCCTACGTCCTGGACGCATGCGTCCAGACGCATGCGTCCAGACGCAGGATGCTGTACTTGGACCTGTAAGACGCACCAAAAGACGCAAGCCCGGGCAGGGCAAAAAAAACTTCCGGGCAGGAAAAAAAAAAGTAGTACAGGGCTTGGGAGAGGGGGGGTTGGGGACCTACCACACTTTCAATGCAACATTTTCCCCAACCACAAATTTGTACCCCAAAATGTAAGATTAAGGTGGGTCACGCGTCACACATTTAAGGTGGTCACACACACATTAAGTTCAAAAATTACAACCATGCATACTAAACTACCACAGCCCTGTCCCAACTCTACCATCACTCATCCCCATCATCCTCCTCGCCCTCCTTCTCCTCCTCGTCCTTGTCCATCGCTTCCTGCTCCTTGTACTCGTCGACGCACGGGTCGTCCTCGTCCACCTCCCTCTCCTTGTCCTCCTCCAGCTTGTATCCCTTGGGGAGGGGAGGGGTGGGAATGTTACCCTCCACCACCCCTGCCCTCCAGACTTCCCCACTTGACCCTGCTCCACCAGCTGCGCCCTGGTGGTGGCCGTGCACAACCGGCCAGTTGTGCGCAACGTACACCAGGTCGCGCACCTTCTCCGACCCCAGCCTGTTCCTGCGCGCCGTGTGCACCCCATCCCACGTGGACCATCCCCGCTCGCATGGAGAGGCGGAAACGGCCTGTGACACCGCACGGCGCGCGAGGCCTGCCAGTTCGGGGTACTCCCACCCATTCACCTTCCACCACGCCGCCATGTCCCCCTTCCCCTCCTTCAGCTGCGCACGGCCCGCTTCCGCCTACTCCGACCCAAACCACCCCCTGCCCTCAATGTACGCCAACATCCCCTCCTGCAGCGCCAACATCGTACCCTCTTGCTCGCCGTCCTTCTTCCAATACGTGTCGACGAAGGCCCTCGAGCGTTGCAGCCACGCCTTCATCACCCGGGTGCACTCTGTGTCCTTAAGGTAGATCCCCTCCTCCTGGTTGACCGGGTTAAGAATCTGGCCTACCACGTGAAGAGGGCAGGCCAAACTTTCATCCTATCGCCTCCTCAAATGCTCCATCAACGCCTCCTTCTCCGACTCCTCAAGCTTACAATCCGCCCTTGCCAATAGCTCCTTCAGGTCCACCGTCAGCTGCAGCATCATGTCGTACAATGCCCCCATCATCCCCTTTGCTGGCCCATCCGTCTTCCTCATCAACTTGTACGGCAGCTCCATCACCTTCACGAAGGTGTCCACCTTGCCCCACCACTCCACATCCATCACCACCTTCTCAAAAGTAGCTCCAGTCTGCTGCTTCCTCCCCTTCTCGGCCCAGTCCTTGTGCGTCGCCATCGACACCAGGTGCTGGCGAATCTCCCGCAGGCGTGAAACCGCAATGTACTGCGTCCCAAAGCGTGTGCCCGCCGGTCGCAGCGGCTGCAGCGACTTCTTCTCGCCGTGCAGCTTGGGACACCGGAGGAAGGCACGCGTCCAAGTGTGGCTGCGCAGGAACGTGATCATGTCGGTGGTAACTGACACAACCTCCTGCGCCCAATCCATGCCGCCAAAGTCCTCCAACAGCAGGTCGAGCACGTGAGTGGCGCAGGGGACGAACTCCATGTGCGGGTACTTCTTCTGCAGCAGCTTGCCAGCGGACACGTAGTTGCTGCCGCCGTCCGTGCAAATCGCGACGACGTGCTCCGGTCCAAGCTTCTCAATCAGCGGCTGCAGGACGCTCACGATGAACGTACCAGTCTTTGTCTCCGCCTTACAGTCGAACGCCTCCTGGAAAACCGCTCCACTGGCGTTGATGAAGACGACGTTCAGCTGCGCGCGCCCGCTCTTGTCCTTCATCATATCGCTGGCGATCGTCACGCTGGTCTCCTTCCACGACTTCGTAATGGGCGACAAACCCTTCTCAATTTGCTGCTTGCACGCCAGCAACCCGGCGCCTCCGACGTAGCGCGCCCTGGGCGGAACGTAGCCGCCACCAGCGGCGTTAACGGCGCGCAGCATGTTGAGGAAGAGGGGGTGCTCGCAAACGCGCTCCGCCGTGCGCGTCCCCGCGATGAAGAGGCAAATCGCATCGTCTGCCACACGCTTCGCCGACATCCCCCCCTCGCCGTACCAATCCTCCATCCGCCCCTTCTTTGGCTTCGGACCCGCTCCGCCTTGGCCGCCCACTGACGTGAGCGCCTCCTCCAAAGCCCTCTCCTTATCCTTACACGCCGTCATCTTCGCGTCCTTCGAGTTGCGAATGGCGTCGGAAACGCGCTTAGGAACATCCGCGCACACAGCTCCGCCATCGCGCCGCACGTTCGCATCACTCCAAACGGCGAGATGCTGAGTGCATCGGCTACTACTAAAAGCGAACGTCTTTCCGCACCACAGGCACTCGCACTGCTGCCCCTTCTTGCCGGGATCATCGAACCTCCAAAAATGCCTATAAATATGGTGATCGGGTTGTTGCGGTTTTTTTTCCACCCCGTCCTTAGGGTAACGCTTGGGGGGAGTGTCTACGTCAACATCAACACTCTTAGACGCGGTGGAAGAAGAAAGTATGCTCGAGGAAGCCATAGCGGAGTTTAGGTTGCAAGCTAAGCTAAGACCTAAAACCTCTATGGGTTTACGAAAGAGAATTGGTGAGGGGATAATGAGAAGCCACAAAAGCTTGCCAAGGTAAATGTGCTTGGTGGTGGTGGGCCACAAGGGTTGGGATTCGTAGATTTGAAGTGGTTGAGAGGTTTGAGTGAAAGTCAATTTTGATTGAGTTGTTAGGGAAATGTTGGGTGGGCTGGTTTTGAATGGCGATTTGGGGTTGGGGAGGGGGAAGATCGGTTTTTTTTTTCCGGGCTGCCCGAAAAAATTTTCGACGTGCGTCCTGCGTCTGGACGCGCGTCCTGCGTCCTAGCGTCTGGACGCTGCGTCCGGACGCAGGACGCAGCGTCCTAGCTGCGTCTTTTCGAACATAGATGATCGCACAGCAACACATCATATCGCCTCCCCTGCTCTATTTCGACGCTGTCTGCTTCCTAACCTCTTTCACCGTTCATAAGACGATAGTTTGGCAAGAATCACGTACAGCATGCCCTTCCAGTCCTACTCACAATTCCTCCACCTTTCTCCCTGCTTCGTTCCTTTCCCCCCATTTACTCTGCCTTCTACCCTTCCCTCGGCATACACGTGTGTGCTCAAGAGGTGTGGGGGTAACTCAAAGTGTGTGAAAAGAGCTGCAGGAGTGGCGTCTTGCGTGTGTGACACTGGCTTCCTGCTGCAGGCTGATGGCGTCACATGCACTGATATGCCATATGCCATGTCCTCTGACATGTGCGCGATGCCTTGTCCTATTGCATGTGCCATGCCTTCAAGTGCCATGCTGGCGCCTTGTCAGGTGCCAAGAGCCATGTCAAAGCGTGTCGAGGCTTGTCATTTGAGCAGTCCTTTCCCATCTGTACTGAATTCTTACTAATCTCATTCGCCCTAACCCCCAAGACCCTCCCAACCCAACTCCCTCCCCTCTGCCCCCCCTTCCCCAGACACATGCACGCTCAAGGCGTGTGGCGTCAACGGCAAGTGCATCAAGGACAGTGCTGGAGTGGCGTCATGTATTTGTGACCCTGGCTTTGTGCTGCAGGCCAACAAGACTACATGCACTGGTGCGTTCGCTGAGCACAAAGTGGTTCCATGCGGTTCTTGATCTCACTCGTCATCCTTGTAGCTGACTCAAGAGTCAGGAATGGCATGGCAACTTTTTGACACATAGCCCTGCAAAACCTCCATCCTTGGTTCCTTTACGCCCATGGCACCTCGTAAGCAAGGCTTGTCCGCTCCGTACCACCCACTCTGCCTTTTACCCTTCTCTTCCTTGCCAGACACATGTGTGCTCAAGAGGTGTGGGAGTAACTCCAAGTGCATCAGGAGCGCTGCAGGAGTGGCGTCCTGCGTGTGCAACACTGGTTTCGTGCTGCAGGCTGATGGCGTCACATGCACCGGTATGCCATGTGCCTTGTGCCATGCCTTGTGAGATGCCATGTGCCATGCCTTGTGCCATGCCTTGTGCCATGCCTTGCGCCATGCCTTGTGCCATGCCATGTGCCATGCCTTGAGTGATGCCACGTTCTACTCCATGTGATTCTGTGCGCTACTCTGGCTGTTGCTGTGATTCCTCCTAATTTCGTACCCCCCCTTGCCTCTTTTCTGCATCCCCCCCAACCCAGACACCTGCAAGATTCAGAACTGTGGTGTGAACGGCACGTGCAGCAAGGACAAAGTCACTGGAGCGGCGTCCTGTGTGTGTGATACGGGCTTTGTGCTGCAGGCTGATAGTGTCACATGCACTGGTAAGTGCCATGCTTTGTGAGATGCCATGACATTGCCATGTGCCATGTGCCATGCCTTATGAGATGCCGTCTTGTGCTTCAACGTGCTAAGAAGTGCCATGATGATGCGCGCCAGTACTTGATGACAGAGGCACACCAGTCTTGCATCAGTCTTATCAAGTGAGGGGCTATTGTAAACCATGTGCCCCTCTCTTATTCTTTTCCCTCTCACCCTACTCGTTCCCCCCTGCTCTCCACTCGCCCAGACACTTGTGTGCTAAAGAAGTGTGGCGTCAATGGCAAGTGCATCAAGGACAGTGCAGGAGTGGCGTCCTGCGTTTGCGACGTTGGCTTTGATCTTCAGCCCGACAATTCCACATGCACTGGTGCGTGCTGTGCAGTGCTACACAACCCGTGCAAAGGGTGTGTGTGTTGAACCTTTCAGGTTAGCTTTATCAATAGTCTCACTAGCTCTCTATTCACATTGCATCTCCCTCTCACCTTCCCTCTACTCTCTCCTTCTCTTCCCTCTTGCATTTCCTCACAGGACTTCTTCTCTCCTTCCCACCTCCATACCCTCCTCACCTCCATTCAGATACGTGCGTCATCAAGAACTGTGGTGCCAATGCTGCTTGTGTGAAGGATGGTGAAGGCGTTGCATCCTGTGTTTGCAACACGGGCTTCCAGATGGTGAAAGCCCTTTGCATTGGTACGCATCATCTTTCCGACTAGCCGAATAATTGTTCTCGATTCCCTCTCCCACTCCTCACTCCTCCGCTCCTCCTTCCCTCTCTCCTTCCCTCCACCACTCCCCCCCCTGATTGATTTCACGTCTGTATCCACACTCGTGCACGTCCTACTCACACTCCTCTTTATTGCTCTCTCCTTGTTCACGTCCCTCCTACACCATCCTTGCCCACTCCTCTCTCCTCTCCTCCCCTCCCCCATCCGTCCCCCACCCAGACACCTGCGAGATCCAGAACTGTGTGCCCGGCCGGTGCATCAAGGACCAAATTGGAGCGGCGTCCTGTGAATGTAGCATTGGCTATGTGCTGCAGGCGGATAACAGGACGTGCAAAGGTATGTGACGAAACTGTTGTGCTGTGTTCTACTCCATGTGACTCTGTGTGCTACTCTGTGGTAATGCTGTGGTTCGTCCTAATTTCATGTCCCTTTTACACCATCCTCGCTAATATCCTCCACTCCTCACCCCTCCGCTCTCCCATCCCTCATCCCCTCTCCCACCACTCAGACACCTGCGACATCAAGGACTGTGTGTATGGTGGGTGCATGAAGGACGGACTTAGAGTGGCGTCCTGCGTGTGTCAAGATAGCTTTGCGCTGCAGGCGGATGGCAGGACGTGCATTTGTACGTGTTAAACCTCCTGCTGCTCTGTGCTGTTGCGTGCTGCTCTGTTTTCTATTTTGCGCTACTCTGTGTGTGTGCTACTGAGTTTCCTTATAAGTTCATGTTCCCCCAATCCCTCCTCTCCCTTTTTATTTGTCCACCCCCCTCTCCCTCCTCCCCCCCCCACCCCGCAGTTGTCTGTGTGATCCACAACTGTGGTGTCAACGGTCATTGTGTTCCTGCTTGTAAAGCGGCTACCTGTTTGTGTGACCCTGGCTTTGTGCTGCAGGACGATAGCAGGACGTGCAAGGGTACGTGATGAAACTGATGTGTGCTGCTCTATGTGCTTCCCTCTGCTTTGTGCTACTCTTTGTGATTCTGTGTGCAGTGTTCTGCCCTATCTGATTCTGTGTACTCCTGTGCGCTTCTCTGTGTGCTGCTGTGATTGCTCCTAAATCCATGTCTCTGCTCCCCCCTTTCCTGCCGCACCCGCCACGCAGATATTTGTGAGATCCAGAAATGCGGTGCCAACAGCCAGTGCTTTTGTGGTAGCGACGGGGCGTTCTGTGTGTGTGACCCTGGCTTTAAGTTGCAGCCGGATAACAGGACATGCATCAGCGCCCCACCTGCACCTGGTGGGTGATGCTACCTTCAAGTTCTGCTGTGCTGCCTATTACGCCAATGCTTTCACTACTATCACGAGTTTCCAGCATCTCGTGTGAAGTATCTTGTCGTCATCAATCTTGAACCCCACTGCCCCTTATTTCACGTCCGCTCCACTCCACCCCTCTCCCCTCTGCGCCTCCACTCCCCTCCCGCATCCCTCTGCCCATGCAGACACCTGTGTGGCTCAGAACTGTGGTGCAAGCGGCCGGTGCATCAAGGACGATTCTGGAGCGGCGTCCTGTGTGTGTGAATCCGGCTTTGCTCTGCAGGCGGATGGCAGGACTTGCACTGGTACGTGCTGAACCTTCCGGCTGTGCGCTGCTCGGACAAGGATCTTGCTAGGCTCTTTAAGATTATGTCCTGTTCCGTGCTACTCTGTTCTCTTCTTTCGCTCTTCTCTGTGTGCTGCTGTGTTTCCTCATAGATTCATGTGCCCTCGTCCACCCCTTCTCCCTTCTTTTCTGCCTCGCCCCCCACCCCCCGCCATGCAGATGTCTATGAGATCCAGAACTGTGGTGCCAACGGCCATTGCTTTCCTTCTGGTGATGGGGCTGTCTGCGTGTGTGATAAGGGCTTTGTGCTGCAGGACGATGGCAAAACGTGCACTGGTACGTGATGAAACTGCTGTGTGCCACTCTATGTGATTCTGTGCTCTGCTCTGTGCTGCTGTGCGCTACTCTGGGTGCTGCTGCGATTGCTCTGAATTTTTTATCTTCTCTCCCCTCTTTTGTGCCTCTCCCGCCGAGCAGATGCCTGTGTGACTCAGAACTGTGGTGCCAACAGCCAGTGTGTCCCCGTGCTTAACGGGGCTGCCTGCCAGTGTGACGAGGGCTTCCAGTTGCAGTCATATTACAGGACGTGCCTCCGCCCCCAACCTGCAGTCATCGAGTGTGCCCCCGGTTACCAGCTGCAGTCGGATGGATCGTGCTTCTGGCCTGTGAACGAGTGTCCCCCCGGTTGGGAGCTGCAGGGTGCTGTGTGTGTCTTCACGCAACTTCCACCTGAAGAAATCGGTGGGTGATACTACCTTGACTTGGCGTGCTGATGTGCTGCCTCCATTGCCAATGGCTTTACTACTCTCATGCGTTCCCATCATCTCGTATAAAGTATCTTGTCGTCTTCATCTTGACTCCCACCACCCCTCATTTCACCTCCCCACCACCCCTCTCCCCGCTGCACCACCTCTACCCCCACCCAGTGACCTGCTCTACGACTTGCAATGGTCCGAACCAACACTGTGACGAAAATCAGGCGTTTGTGTGTGACGATGGTTTCGAGATGCAGTGGGATGGGTCGTGCGTCTTCTTTCAACCTCCACCTAACGATATCTACTACAGTGGGTGCTGCTAGCCTAAAGTGCTGCTGTGCTGCCTCCATTGCCATTGGTATTACTACTCTCGTTCGTTCCAACATCTCGCTTAACATGTCTTGTCGTCTTCAATCCTGAATCCCACTACCCCTCATATCACGTCCACTCCCCCCCTCTCCCCTCTTGTCCGCCTCTCTCCCACACAGATCCCTGTGACGGCCTGTACTGTGGTTCTTTTGGCGAATGTATTCAGTCTGGTCTTAACGCGGCTTTCTGTCAGTGTTTCTCGGGTTATGAGATGCAGAATGGGGAGTGCGTGCTGCAGAACACACAAGGTCCACCTGATGCTGGTGCGTGATGCAAGCTTGACGTGCTGCTGTGCTGCCTCCAGTGCCATGGCTTCACTACTCTCATGCGTTCCCACGTCTCGCTTAACATGTCTTGTCGTCTTCAATCCTGAATTACACTACCCCACATATCATGTCCCGTCTGCATTTCCCCTCTTGTCTGCCTCCCCCACGCAGATCCCTGTAACACCCTGAACTGTATTGATAACAGCCAATGCAAACGTGATGGCAACGCGGCCACCTGTGTGTGTGACACCGGTTACGAGATGCAGAATGGGGCGTGTGTCTCCAGCCCAACTCCAGCTGCAATCGGTGGGTGATGCTGGCTTGAAGTGCTGCTGTGCTGCCTCCAGTGCCATGGCTTCCCTACTCATTTCATGCGGTCCCAACATCTCTTGTTGTCTTCAATCTTGAACCCAACATCCCTCATTTCACGTCCCTTCCACCCATCTCCCCTCTGAGCCGCCTCTAGTGCATGCTGCTGTGCTGTTGTGCTACAGTGCTGTTGTGCTGCAGTGCTGTTGTGCTGCTTCTACTGTGTGACTGTAGCTCCTGCATACTTTACTCATGCCTCCTTGTTGAATCCTTCCCCTGCCCTTCCTGCCCGAGCCTCGTATCAATTCTATTTTGGTTTAATGTGCTACAGTGTCATTGTCACTCAGCTGTTACACACCATGTTTCTTTCTAAATCCTCCCACCCTTGGTCCCACTATTCGTGTCTCCATCTGCTACGCTCTTTCACCCCAACTCCTTCCCAGACGACACTTGCTACTGGTGCGGCATGATGGACTACTTCAACTTCTTCGGATGGTAGACGTTTGCGTAAGTTTCACACGTGCTGGTAGAGGTTGGCGTGTTGAGGAATCATTGCTAAGTTTCTCCCTTCCACACCTTACGCCATCCTCTTTCTCACACCATATCGCCATCAGCTGTTCCACAATACGTATGTACCTTTCTACATCCACCCACCCCTTCTCTCTCTCACTCCCTCTCTTTCTCTCCCTCCCCCCTCCCCCCCCCCTCTCTCCCTTTCCCCGTCTCCTCCTCACCATATTTGTATTCGCCTTCAGCAGGCGAGGTACATCCTCATTACTTCCATGACCGCGCATCCTCATCGCGCCTTTGGAAGCACCCGTCACGCCACTCCCAACATCACATCCCATCATCCCATCAGCCATTCCCATCATCCCATCAGCCACTCCCATCATCCCATCAGCCACTCCCGTCATCCCATCAGCAATTCCCATCATCCCATCAACTTGTCTTCCAGCTGTTGTTTCTTGCAACTTAGGGCATGGCAGGGCAAGAGGCTTAAGGCATGGATTACATGAATCAGGACCATCCAATATGGAGTGCCTCTAAAAGGGAGGATGGAGAGGAAGGCTTGTGGGGCATTCTTTCCCTTACAAGGGGGCAAGATCTCCATGCACCAAGGGGCAAGATCTCCATGCACGAGGGTCAGCTGCATTCACCAGGACACAGGGCTTTTTTTCTTGTTCTCTTTTGGCTGGTTATCGTGGTGTGTGTTTGTTCGCCATGTCATATGTGTGGAGAACTAGGCAAGAATGATGTGGATTAGGTCATGGTTGGGGTACATAGCAAAAGTGTCGAGATGATTTCTGTACCCCCTAAGGCTAGCCCCAATATAGCCTAGATAACAACATGCATATGTTTTGACACACCCCCATAGGCAAGATGGGGGATAGCCAGAGCAAGCAATGGTCACAAGACCAGTCAAGAGAAGAAACAAAACACAGCTCAGGGTGGATCACAAAGTCGCCACACGCACTAAGCACAAGCAAGAGGCCACAAGGCCAGTTCACATGCAGAGTTATAAAAAGCACAAGCAATACAGTGATCACAACCTAGCAGGTGTAAACATGCAGGTATATATATAAATCACAGTACAAGCAAGGTCAAGAAGTGAGCAAGTGAGGCCAAGTGGGCACGAGACCTAGCATCATGCAGAAGCGCTGATGATCACAAGGCGGAAGTGCCTTGGTGAAGATATCAGCAGTGTTGGCCCGAATGGCCACGTAAGCAAGGCGCAGCTGACCACGCTGCTGCAGCTCATGAGCAAGGAAGTAGCGAAGAGCAATGTGCTTCGTTCTGTGCTCCTGACACAAGGCAATGGCCGCCTTGTTGTCGACGTACAGTACTGGAGGAGAACGAGGCGGCTCTCCCAGGTCAATCAGCAGGTAGGTCAGCCAGCGTAACTCCTGAGCAGCCATGGCTCCTGCGTAGATCTCAGCCTCACAGCTAGAGCTGAGAACAGACGACGAGCGGGTAGACCGCCACGAAACAGAGCCGGAGCCAAGGCTGAAGGTGTAACCCTGTGACGACCGCTGCGTAGCCAGGTCGTCGACCCAAGACGCGTCTGCGTGACCAGTGAGGACTACTCTACTCCGCCCTCCAAGCACGAGCCCCATGCCCGACGTACTGCACAAGTAGCGCAACACCCTCTTCGCTGCAGCCATGTGCTCTGGTCGGTGTCTCCCAGGAGCAACATAGCGTGCCAGGATGCTAAGAGGGTAGGCCAGGTCAGGTCGTGTGCAGGTCATCAGGTACATGAGGCAGCCAACAAGCTCTGGGTATGGGCCACTCGGCTCTACGGACTCATCCAAAGGCAGAGCTGAGAGCGAGTGGCGAGTAGACAGAGGAGTGGCCTGAGGCGAGGAGTCTGTGAAGTCGAAGCGCAGAAGGATCTGCTGCACCATGTGTGACTGAGTCAGGGTAATGGTGCGCCGTGCTCTGTCCCGAGTGATCTGCAAGCCAAGATAGCTGCGCAGTTCACCCAGGTCTGTGCACGTGTGTCTCTTCTGCAGCTCGGACTTCACGTGGGCGAGTCCAGCAGTGTCAGCTGTAGCAAAAACCAAGTCGTCGACGTACACGAGGATGTAGAACGGCGGCAAAGAGGTGTCGGTGCGCAGAAACAGTGACGGGTCTGCAGTAGAAGGAGCAAACCCAAGAGCCGCAAGCATAGTCCTCAGTGTGTCGTGCCACTCACGCAGAGCCTGGCGGAGACCGTAGACTGGCCGCCGGAGGCTCCACTGGGTATCAGGAGGGAACGACCCAGTGAAGCCAGGTGGGCGGCGCAGCCAGATCTCCTCGTGCAGGCTGCCCTGTAGGAAAGCTGTGCTGAAGTCCAGAGAGTGAAGCTCGTAGTCACGGTGAGCGGCTATGTGCAGCAGTACCCGAAGAGTGGTCATCTTCGGGGTGGGAGAGAAGGTCTGAAAGTAGTCAACTCCCTGCCGCTGACTGAAGCCTCGAGCCACGTAACGCGCCTTGAAGACAGGCGGAGAACCCGGCGGCCGCTTCACCCTGAAAATCCACATGCCACTGACGATGTTCGCCCCATGTGGGACTTGGTGCCTGTGGACTTCCAGGAAGCCATCTCTGCGTCCATGGCTGCCTGCCACTGAGAGGAGTAGGGACCCTCTATCGCCTCCGCGTAAGAGCGCGGAGTCGGGATGTCTGGTGCATCCGGGTCTCCCTCAGGGGCAAGTAGTGAGGACACAAGATGAGGTAAAGCAGCAGCAAGACACTGGAACTCCTCCTGCCTGTCCTCAAGGACGTCCGTGCTAAGAGCACACTCACCCACGATGGACGGAGGACAGACAGACTCAGACTCAGCAACAAGACTAGCGGCGTAGTCGAGACGACAAGCAGCAGCAAAGTCAACAAGCTCAGCGACCAAGGCAGACGCAGCAGTAGACTCAAACGACGGGTCAGTGACAACAGTGGCTAGGAGACGCGTGACAGTAGGGTGCTCAGCACGAAACCGGTCAGACTCAGGGTCCGGAACGGCAGGCAGAGAGGACGCAGGGGGAGACGGCAGAGGAACAGGCTGCGGAGCAGAGGAAGGACGACGGACAACAAGGTGTGCGCTGGGGACAGCCGGCTGACGCAAACGAGGAACACGACGAACGGTACGACCAGAACGAACAGGCAAGGCAGGATGCGACGCAGGCTCACGACGCTCAGCAGGACTGCCTGTCTGCTCAGTGTAAGGAGAGGGAGCAGGTAGCGGTGAGCCAGTCTGTAACGGAAGACCAGTAGACGACGGGAGAGTAACAACCTGACGAAGAGCAGAGTCAGGTGGCGGCAGAGACGACGGAGACGGCGGAGCGAAGAACAGTCGTGTCGGCGCAGCTGCACCAGTACCAGCAGCTCCAGCAGCTCCAGTGCCTCCAGTAGCTCCAACACCTTCAGAAGCTCCAGCCTCAGAACCGGTACCTCCAGCGCCAGCACCTCCAGAACCAGCGTCACCAGTAGCAGCACCCCCAGAACCGGCACCTCCAGTCCCAGGGTCTCCAACCGCAGGGTCTCCCGCAGCAGCACCCCCAGAACCAGCACCTCCAGTCCCAGGGTCTCCAGCCTCAGCAGTGTCTCCCTCAGCAGCACCCCCAGAACCAGTACCTCCAGTCCCAGGGTCGCCAGTCTCAGTGTCTCCAGGAACGGCGCCTCCAGGCGCAGCAACCCCAGCTCCAGCAGCTCCAGCACCACCAGCAGCAGAGCCCCGGGCTCCAGCATCACCAGCAGCAGAGCCCCGGGCTCCAGCAGCGCGACGCTGACGGCGACCGTACCAGTCGTGCAGCTGCTGAGGGGTGAGAGGCACACGCGGACGAAGGCGGCCACTCCAAGGAGACCGCGCACCAGCAGTCCCAGTGCCCTCAAGCGTCTCACCTCCAGACTCAGTACCTCCAGACTCCGCACACACAGGCTCCGTGCCCCCAGTCACAGCACCCCCAGACGCAGGACCCCCAGTCTCCGCACGTGCAGGCACAGCACCCCCAGACTCCGCACCCCCAGACGCAGCACCTCCAGGAGCACCACCCCCAACAGCACCAGAGTCAACAGTAACCGGCTGCAGAGGCGGCGAAGAAGGTCGCGGAGGGAACCCCGGAGGGGTCTCCAAGCGTGGTGCGCGGCGGTAGGCCGCCGGGGCGTCAGCAGCAACGTCACCCCCCTCAGGTGGGCCAGAGGTGTCAGAAGTGACCTCCAAAGGCTCAGCCAAGGGGGGGGGGTCTACCTGAGACACACCTGAAGGAGCAGGACCCTGAGGGGGGAGGGGGTCTACCGGGGGGGGACCTGGCGTAAGGAAGAGCGGCGGGGGAGGGGGGGGAAGGTGGCAGCGCGGTAGGGGAAGAGACGGTAGTACGGAACCGACTCGTCAAACGTGACGTCCTGGGAGGACAGAACACGGCGCAAGGTGGGGTGGTAAAACTGCCAACCAGGCGCGTCAGGGGGGAAGCCAAGGAAGACGCAGGGAACAGCACGGGAGGACAGCTTGTCCGTAGACAAGTCTCGGACAAAAGCCCGAGATCCCCAGACACGGAACGCAGACGCATCGCCAACCTTCCCCGTCCACCTCAGAGTGGGGGAGGTATCCGGCATGGATACCCGGGGCTGAAGGTTGATCTGACGCGCCGCGTACTGAACCGCAAACGGCCACAGAAAATGGGGAGCAGCCGCATGGATCATGGACGTGCGAGCGACATCCATGACCATGCCAATGCGGCGCTCAGCAATCCCATTTTGCTGTGGAGAGGCCGGAAGCGTGAACGTCTGGCGGATGCCCCTCGCACGACAGAAGGCTCGCAGAGGGCCGGAGGAAAACTCGCCACCTCTGTCAGAGTGCAGACGCAGAACAGGAAGGTCCGAGCCGAAACTCTTCCTGAGCTGGAGACGAGCAGCGCGGATCCAGTCGATCAACACCTCAGTGACCTCATCCTTGCGGCGCAAGGGGAAGACTGTGGTGTAACGCGAGTAGTCGTCAACCACCAGTAGGAAGTAGCGCTCGTGACCCTGTCCACGGACGCGGGCTGGGCCCCACACGTCCATGTGAAGAGTCTGCAGCCGAGCCTTTGTCGGCGGAAACTCGGAGGAGTGAGGAGCGGCGCGCTGCCGCCCCTCGACGCAGGGAACGCAGGTAGGGGCAGGCCCCGGAGGGAGGGGAGGGAGAGACCGGGGGAGACCAGAGACCAGGACACGAGAGGCCATGCCTCGGAGACGAGGCAGGGAGGGGTGACCAAGACGGTGGTGCCAGAGAAGAGTCTCGTGGGACAGGAGGCGACACGAGCAGGGGGCAGACTCAGGACTCGACCGAGACGCTGCAGCAAACACCTGACCCGACGCAGCTACCTGACCAGGCACAGCAACCGGAGGAGACTCGGTAGTCAGGGTGTACAGGCTCGACCCCGGCCGACGAGTAAACGTGGCCAAGTGTCGGCCCGTGTCAGCACACGTGCAGTGGGTCACCCGCTGACGCGCAGGAGTGAACTGGTCAACTCCCCCATCCTGTAGGTCAGCACCCGCCACCAAGTTCGTAGAGAACGAGGGGAGGTAAAGACCGGACAGGGAGCCAGACGGGACCGCTGGACACGGCAGGACAGTGGAGTAGTGAGCAAGGACAGGACCCCCAGAGGGGTCTGCCAGGGAGACCGCAACCGGCCGACTGAGCGGCGTAAGAGTGGTGCTTCTCGAAAGAAGGAGCGGGAAGCACCTGAGTCAAGGGTGAAAGTGTGCGACGCCGGAGCAGACGTGGTACCTGAGAGAGCAGACTCACCAGCACCTGGAGCAGCAGACTCACTAGCACCTGGAGCAGCAGACTCACTGGCACCTAGAGCAGCAGCTGCACCGCCCGGGTCGGGCGGAACACTCGGCGAACAATCACCGGCATCACTGGTAGACAATGCATACATGGCAGTGAGGATAGCATCAAAGTCAAGAGCATAGACATCTACCCTCTGCCGTAGCAGCTCCACCCAGTCGGGGAGCTCAGCCGCGTCGCCAAACTCTGTACGCCAGGCGTCGCTCAGACTGGCGAAGCAGCGGGACTCTGTGTGACCAAACGTCCCGCAAGGCTGGCCCGTCCAAGCACCAGTGCGAATGACGTACGGGCAGCGAGCAGAACCCCGTGACCCCCCCCGCTGAAAGTACCACTCATGAAGCTGCGGGGGCGAAGGGACCGCGCGCACACGACGCTGCAGCTGCACCTGGCCACTACAAGAAGCCCCGAAACTACTCACGCCAGAACGACTCCCACTACGGCCACCCCGACAACCCCAACGAGCGTACCACTCATGAAGCTGTGGGGGCGTGAGGGACTCACGCGGACGGCGCTGGAGCTGCATCTGGCCACGCCAGGAGCAGCAGTAGCAGTAGAAAGCGCAGGAGCAGTAGGAGCAACACGAGCAGCAGTAGCAGCACTAGCAGCAGTAGGAGTAGAAAGAGCAGTAGCAGCAGGAGCAGCAGTAACAGCAGTACGGGCAGGACAGTGCTCACCAGTGGCAAGAAAGGTAGGCGTACGACGGCTGCAGCAGCAAGGCCTGCACCACTGCAGGGCGAGGGGTCCGCGGCAGCTGCAGGGGGAGGGGGGGGGGGGGGGGGGGCAGCTGCTCCAGGGGCCAGGGGCGGCTGCTGCAGGGGCGGCTGCTCCAGGGGCCAGGGGCGGCTGCTGCAGGGGCGGCTGCTCCAGGGGCCAGGGGCGGCTGCTGCAGCTGCTCCAGGGGCCAGGGGCGGCTGCTGCAGGGGCGGCTGCTCCAGGGGCCAGGGGCGGCTGCTGCAGGGGCGGCTGCTCCAGGGGCCAGGGGCGGCTGCTGCAGGGGCGGCTGCTCCAGGGGCCAGGGGCGGCTGCTCCAGGGGCCAGGGGCGGCTGCTGCAGGGGCGGCTGCTACAGTGGCCAGTGGCGGCTGCTGCAGGTGCGGCTGCTCCAGGGGCCAGGGGCGGCTGCTGCAGGTGCGGGCTGCTCCAGGGGCCAGGAGCGGCTGCTGAAGGGGCGGCTGCTCCAGGGGCCAGGGGCGGCTGCTGCAGGGGCGGCTGCTCCAGGGGCCAGGGGTGGGTGCTGAAGGGGCGGCTGCTCCAGGGGCCAGGGGCGGCTGCTGCAGGGGCGGCTGCTCCAGGGGCCAGGGGCGGCTGCTGCAGAGGGGCGGCTGCTCCAGGGGCCAGGGGCGGCTGCTGCAGGGGCGGCTGCTCCAGGGGCCAGGGGCGGCTGCTGCAGGGGCGGCTGCTCCAGGGGCAGGGGCGGCGGCAAACAGCAGCGGCGGCAGCGGAAGCGACGGCAGCTGCTGCTGGGGCGGCGGCGACGGGGCGGCAGAGCGGCTACGGGGGGGCGGGGAGGTGGCCGCAAAGGGGCTGCGAATGGGGCCGCGAGTGGGGCCGCGAAGGGGCCGCGAGTGGGGCCGCGAAGGGGCCGCGAATGGGGCCGCGAATGGGGCCGCGAAGGGGCCACGAATGGGGCCGCGAATGGGGCCGCGAAGGGGGCGCGAATGGGGCCGCGAAGGGGCCGCGAATGGGGCCGCGAAGGGGCCGCGAATGGGGCCGCGAAGGGGCCGCGAAGGGCCGTAGCGGGGCCGCGAAGGGCGGCGGAGGGGCCGCGAAGGGCCTTGAAGGGGCCGCAAAGGGCCGTGAGAGAGGGTCGCGAAGGGCCTAAAGAGGGACCGCGAGGGTCCGTGAAGAGGCAGGCCACTAGGGGGCCGTCTTTGGGGCAGGCGCACAGCGCGCTTCGGGCAGGTAAAAAGGTGGGCCTTACTAGGAAGGTGGGCCTTACTAGGAAGTTTCCTGCTCTATACCATGTGGAGAACTAGGCAAGAATGATGTGGATTAGGTCATGGTTGGGGTACATAGCAAAAGTGTCGAGATGATTTCTGTACCCCCTAAGGCTAGCCCCAATATAGCCTAGATAACAACATGCATATGTTTTGACAATATGCTCTTGTTTATTTTCTGGGGGCGGGCTTTGGAGTAAGGGAATGTACTCAAATACATGCCTAGCTAGTACTGCCTTATACTATTTATAACTACCGTTTGTTTGCTTTGTATCGATTGGTTTTACTAATTCATGACCAGCGTTACTACTGTAATGTTTACCCAACCCATTTCAACATTTTTTTCTGTGGGACCAGGCCCCTAGATTCATTTTGAGGCTGTCTGACGCCTCAGAGTGCACCCCTCTCCCTAGTTTGGCTGTCTGAGTTACCTATTTTTTAGTCTGCAAGTTCAGACTACACAAACATCTCAACGCTGATCTTACAGACTAGCAGTAAATTTGTTATATTAGTACGGTAACAACAATTCCTTACCAACGTGACTGTGCGGTGCCGCGCTGGGAAAATTTTGGGTTCCCGCCCGTGATTCACGCATGGCGCAAACCCATTGCCGATTTTAAGGTGCACCCCCGATACAAGTCTGAGGCTCAGCCTACACTACTCAAACTAGTCTGAAATTTCAGACAAGTCAGTTGAAAAACTCGGAAAAATCAGACAGGGTGCAATTAAAAAATTCTTTAAGTTCAGACTAGGTACCAAAAAAAAGTCTGAACGGACTCTGAATCAGACTCCAAAGTCTGATATCTAGGCCCCTGTGTGGGACCCCAGGTCTTACTGCTGTGCGATCAGGTATTTAGGACCGACATGATTGCATTAATTGGAAACCAACCAGCAAGTGCAAGGGTGCTAGTGTTTTTTTGTCGTTTTTCGGAAACACCGATCTATATGAAAATACAAAGGAAACAACCACTACTGCAGATACGAGCACATCCCAGCTAGTAAAGCTCTCCTGAGATGTACTATAGCTGAAATCAATCCCACAAAAAAAAAGAAAGAAAGAAAGAAAGAAAGAAAAAGAACAGTACTTTGCCACACACACCACAGTTGGTCAAAAGCACACTTGCCGCACTGGCTCATCCAGGAGACAGCGACCCCTCCGAAGACAAACACGTAGTCGCCCGTGCTCGTCCGATTCTGATTGTCGCCGACGTCGTCGGCGGCCACGTAGCCGACAAGACTCAGTAACTCTGGTCCACCGCCGAATGCCAGGGCGGTGTCACGGGTGTCAGCAAGGTAGGCAAGGCAACGGTTGACCTCACGTCAGTTCTGGTTGCTCCTCACCGTAAGGCCGCTCCTCAGCTTGTTGCACGCGAAGGTGAAGGCAAAGGCTTCTGATTGTCGCGTCGTCGTTGTCGCGAACTGCAGCGAGCCGACCTTCTACCGGTACTCCTCCTCCTGGCGCTCCTGAGCCTCCTCGTCGTCGAACGTCGGCTTGGCATAGGCGTCGACAAAGAATGGCGTGTTCGGAATTCGACCGCTCTACTCTTCATCAATGAAGCGCCGATGCATCTTGTTGACGTAGCTATGCTAGTGCAGCCACAGCTTCCTTGCTGCCCTGTCGCACACAATTTCTAGCCCGAGGTACTTCACAACCAGCGAGTAACGCAGCTCGAAGGCGGCCTCCAGCAGCTCTTTCAGGTCCTTTAGCATCGCGGTGCTGCTGCTGGCGGCGAGCAGGTCATCGACGCAGACAAGCGCCCAGCAGGTCACTTCATCGTCGTCGACCTTGAAGTATAGTGCCTCGTCGACCTGGCTCTTGTTCTAGTGGCGACTGCTTTAGCCCATACAGGCTCTTCTGCAGCTTGCACACCCGCCTCGTCCTGTCGTTGTAGTAGTTCGGCTGGTACATGTACAACACCCGGTCAAGCTTGCTCTGCAAGAAGGCATACATTGTCGAACTGCATCAGGTTCAGGTCGAGGAGGGCACAATGCTGGGGAAGATCCTCAGCGTGATGTAGCTCTCGACTGGCGCCTACCTTCACCTGCACCGGCCGCCCCTGGAGCAGCCCGTGCCTGCAGCAGCCGCCCCTGGAGCAGCCCGCACCTGCAGCAGCCGCCCCTGGAGCAGCCCGCACCTGCAGCAACCCGTGGCGCCGCCCAGGGGCCTGCGCGGGCCGCCCGTGCAGCAGCCCACGGCCCGCCCCTGCAGTTGCTTGTGATGCCGTCCCTGCACCCCATCCCCTCCCCTCTCCCTCCGTGCTGCCCATTCTCCCGTTCTGCCGTGCGTTCCGCGGTGGTTGGGGGTTGGGGTGGCGAGCATGGGGGTGAGAGGTGTGGGCTCTCCCCTTCCCTTTCCCCTCCTCCTCTTTCGTCTCCCACTGCTACAGCTGCCGCTGCGGGGGGGTGGATGTGTGGGAGCCGTGGGGAGTGGAGCTAGGGGTGAAACTAGGGGTGTGTGTAGGGGGGTGTGGGACAGTTGGGGGAGGTTGAGTGGAGGCAGCCGTCGTGTCGTCCGCAGCGCCTGTATTCCGGGGCCCTTGTCGCCGGTAGCTCAGAGAGCCTGCTGCACCTGTTGCCCGTGGGTCCGTTGCTCCTGCCGCTCGTCGCAGCCGCAGAGCCTGTTACTCCTGTATTCCGGGGCCCTTGTCGCCGGTAGCTCAGAGAGCCTGCTGCACTAGTCGCCCATGGGTCCGTTGCTTCTGCCGCTCGTCGTAGCCGCAGAGCCAGTTACTCCAGTAGTCCGGGGCCCTTGCCTCGGTAGCCACTGTGTCAGCCACCATTGTGTCAGCCGCTTCTGTTGCTCGTGTGTCTGCAGCTTCAGTCCTCGCCTCCCATCTTCTCTCCTCTCACAGTCCCTCTGTGATAGCCTGTAGCTTTGCTGATAATTGTGAACTATTGCACTGCCTGCTCATTGTGCTGATTACACCCCACTTTGGCTATGGGGGTGTGTCAGAATATGTTGTTTGTGTAGCCTGCAGTGGGGTACTCAATAGTGAGTACAACCCCTTAGGGTTTGCTATTTGTATCCTGCTGCTTGCTAGTTCAATCATCCCTTCTCAATTCTGTTCGTACACACAATCCTAGCTCGTACTTGGCGCCTCCCTTCGTAGTCCTACTGTGGCCTAGGCTACTAAGCCTAGGCCGTACTCTTACTATACTTGACATGCGGTAGTAGTCAGTGACAAGGGAAGAGAGGGAAGCAGTGGGGGCCGACTCAGGAGGAGAAGGAAGTACAGAAGGAGACGAACGAGGCAGACTAGAACGGAACAAGACAGTAACAAGGTCAGGGACAGGGACAGGGAATGAGGGACGAGCACGAGGAGAGCGAGAAGCCCAAGTGTGAGAAAGAGGAGGGGACAACGGAGGCTGAGAACGGGGGAAAACAGCTGGGGTGGAGTTAGCGTCCAGGCGTAGGCACGAAGGGGAAGAGGAGTCGGGAAGCAGAATAGATTGGACGGTAGTAAGGGAGAGAAGAGACTCACTGGCGATCCCGTATAGAGCGAGGGATATGGTGCTGAGGATGCACAACAAGAATCTACAGGTTGGGGAGAGTCTGGTATTCCTTGGAGCCAGGGGATGCTGCCCGCACTGTGGAGAGCCAGAAACCCTAGCTCACTGCATGCTCACCTGCCCAGTCATCCAACCGGTGATCGGCGCGCTGTTGAGGTCGCTGAGGATCATGAACCCAGCGGATCAACGAGGATGCTAGGCGACATATTGATTCAAGAGGGGGCCACGAAGTCCGGTTTTCCGGGGGCATTGTTGACAGCAGTGACAATGCGCATGAATTGGTTGGCCAGAGTGGATGCGGTGTACCGGGAGGAAAAATTCCAAAGGAAGAAGGTGGCACGGGCAGCAATATATGATTTCATGCGGCACGCGAGGCTTTATAGGGCGGAAAAGTTGAGAAAAGCTGGAGGAGGGGGGAGCAAAGGACAATCGCGAGACCACGCCATTCTTTGTCGAGAAAAGGAGATTGGCGTGTCGCCATTCTGACTTTTCAGCCAATCGCAAGCAGGAGGGGGAGCGGGAGTCAGAAAGAGAGGGGGAGGAGGAACGGGGAGACCTTCACAGGGGTACCGGGCGTAGTAGGGGACTGACTCTTCAAAACGGAAGTCGCGGGAGTCTAGGAACCGTTGAAGGGGAGGGTGGTAAAAGGTGAAGTCAGAGGAGTCCTCGGGGAAACCAAGGAAGACACAGGGAATGGCGCTTGTCCACGGAGGTGTCGCGAACAAGTGCCAAGCAACCCCAGACACGAATTCGCGACGCAACACCAAGGGACCAGGTCCAAAGACTGGTCGGTAAAGCCCCTAGCCGCGAGACACTTGGCTAGAGGTTCAGCTGGTGAGCGGCGTACCGAACCGCGTAGGGCCACAGAAAATGGGGCTATGGGCGTGAATCATGGAGGTGTGTGCGATATACATGACCAAGCCTATGCGGCGCCTAGCAACCTCATTCTGCTGTGGGGAGTCTGGAAGCGTCCATGATTGACGAATGCCCTGCTCGCGATAGAATCCGGTGAGAATGCTAGAGTGAAACTCATTCTCATGGTCAGAGTGAAGACAACTGACACGACGGCCACAAGTGCCCTTAGTGTTGAGTAACCACCAGATCAACATAGAAGTCACGTCGTACTTCTTCGCCAGAGAAAACACGGTGGTGTAGCGAGAGTAGTCGTCAACGACCACCAGAAAGAAACTCTCTCGCTCAGGGCCAGGGCGAGAGGCGGGGACCCAAACGTCCGAGTGGAGAGTCCAAAGGGCAAGGTGGTCGGAGGAAGGGAGGAGGAGTGAGGGGTGCAGCCAACCCTCGACGCAAGTGGTGCTAGGAGGTGCAAGCGAAGGCGGTAGCGACGGCAAGACACGCGGGAGGCCTAAGATGAGACGCTGACTAGACATACTGCGCAGACGAGGAATGGACGGGTGACTAAGGCGGTGGCGGTTTCAGAACGGTGACCAAGCGTCTGACATGAGCAAGACGCAGCAACCGGACCAGACGCGGGACCCTATCAAACACAACTACCTGGGGCGAGACGGCTACCTGGTGAGACGCTGGGACCTTACGGAGGGCTGCGACAGACAGAGGGGGTAGCTGCTGCTGTGGCTGCCGTGGCTGCTGCTGGCTCTCGTGAGACGCGAAACCTCGTGAGACGCGAAACCTGACGGGGGGCAGTGACAGGGGTCGGAGGCAGCTGCTGCTGCTGCTGCCTCTCTCGGGGGCTAGTGTGAAGTGTGTAGAGACCAGAGCCCGGCTCAGCGTCAAAGGATGCCAGGGGCGCATACATGCCACCGTCTACACAGGTCGCAGATTCCCCAAAAGGCTCAAACCAAACACCTATGTGACTGTCCACGAGCGGCCTCACACCCACCAAGTTCCTGGAGAACGAGGGGACGTGAAAGCTGGTCAGGAGACCCGAGGGAACAGCCGTGCACGAAAGCGTAGTAGTGTAGGAAGCAGTGACTGGTCCTAAAGTGGGATCAGCCAGTCCTATGGAGATTGGCGCAAGATGCGGAGTAAGAGTCGTCTGGTCACGGAAGAAACAGTCCGAAGCTCTGGAGTCCAGGGTGAAAGACAACAAAGCTTCCTCCGGAGCAGCACCTTGACTAGTACCTAAGCAAGTACCTACACTAGCAACTGGCACAGGATCAACACTAGCACCTAAGCTAAAAACACGCGAGTAAACAGAGTCAAAAGCGCTAGAGTCAACAACAACATATATAGCATGAGGAGTTCATAAGGGATCAAGTAACTGAGAAGCAAACATGGCCCACGGAGCGGCACCGTGCTAGTGAACAAAAGGAAGATAGTCAGGGGCAGGGCTGTCGACGCCGTAGGCCGCGCGAAGAGTGTCAGTGAGCTGAGCAAAGCACTGACCCGGTGGGTGGCGGCGGTCACAGCAGAAGCTGCTGCAAGTACCTGTCTGGACGATATAGGGGCAGGGAGGGTGGGCGTCACCACGCGACTGTTGACGCGGTCCTGACCCCTATTGCTGCCCCTGCTACTACTGCTGCGAGAGGAGTGGCTGCTGCTGCTACTGCTACCGCTGAGCCAGTTACCAAGCCGCCACTCCAGCACCTGTAGCTGGTAGGTTCGCAGGTGCCCGACCAACCCGAACGGGCACCTCCACCAGCTGCAATGAGGGAGTCACTAGACAAGGCACCAGTCACTCTACCAACTCCTGCACTCCCGCCAGCGACGCCCGCAACGCCACCTCTGCCGCCTCCGCTGCCGCCCGCACCCTAGCTGCCCCTCCTGCCACTCCGAGCTCTAGACCGCGCAGAAGTCGTAACAGCAGTTGCATTCACATCAGTAGCGGCAGCGGCGAGGGAGAAACAGTAAAGGTGGGCAGCTGAGGGACAGTGCACCCGTGGAACAGTGGGGGGGGCACAGCGCCAGCGGCGGAGGCTACCGAGCGGAGGTTGCTCTCGACGTCCTTGAGGGCAGACTCAAGGACGCCGATAGTGAGCTCGCTAGGGTGCATCAGAAAAGAGCGTCACGAACCGAGACAAGGCGGTCATGGAGGCTAGTGGCGATAGAATAGATTGTAATCACCATGGGGGAAGGGGGGGGTGTCGAGAGTTGAACGGGTGAAAAGATTGACTAAGGAAAACAAGATACAAGAGGATATACCTAACCCTAGGAATATGAAATGGTACACCTAGACTAACATAAACTAAACATATAGTATATATGTTGACACACCCCCATAGTCTAGGTGACGGCAGTCCTGTGGAAAAAACACAAATCTCAGGTGGGTCTCAAGGACACACTTTCTGAGAGCAAGCAAGGGTCACATGACCAGTCAGCAAGAACAAGCAAGGGTCACAAGACCAATCCACAAGAACAACACAAATCTCAGGGTGGAGCTCAAAGTCACCACACACTCCGAGAGCAAGCAGGAGGCCACAAGGCCAGTCCACATGCAGAGGTATATAAGCAGCAAATATAATGAGATGCAATAGTACAGACAAGCAGAACAAGGCATCTCTACGTAAGCAAGTGAGGACGGGCAGGCACAAAGCCAAGCTGGGTGCAAAAACGCTGGTGGTCACAAGGCGGCAACGCCTTGGTGAAGATATCTGCAGTGTTGGCCTCAGAGACCACACGTCGAACGGTGCCTGGCCACGCTGCTGCAACTCACGCAGAAAGAAGTAACAAAGCTGGATGTGCTTTGCCTTCCCAACCAGTCGGGGCTCCTCACACAACAGGACAGCAGACCTGTTGTCGGCGAACAAGACTGGGGGAGAGCGAGGCCGCTCACCAAGGTCGGTGAGCAAGAAGGAAGAACAGCCAGCGAAGCTCCTGAGCGGCCATGGCCGCAGCGTACACCTCTGCCTCACAGCTGGAACCGGCGACGGACGACGCCCGAGTCGACCGCCACGAAACAGCACCTGTCCCGAGGCTAAAGGAGTACCCCTGTGTAGACCGACGCGTCTCCGCGCCGTCGGCCCACGACGAGTCCGAGTAACCTGTGAGTGTAACTGGCTGCTTCCCTCCAAGGACAAGTCCCATGCCTGATGTACTCGCCACATACTTCGCCACCCTCTTAGCAGCGTACCAGTGGGAAGGTCGGTGTCTCCCAGGCGCAACAAAGCGCGCAAGGACGCTAAGAGGGTAAGCTAGGTCTGGGCGAGTACAGGTCATCAGGTACATGAGACAACCCACCAGCTCAGGATATGGACCACTAGGCTCAAATGACTCGTCCGAAGGTGGAGCCGTGAGCCCATGATCCACAGCAAGAGGGGTGAGCTGTACCTTGGAGAACGGGAAGCGAAACCGCGTGAGGATCTGCTCGACCATATGCGACTGCGTCAGCGTAATGGTGCGAGCTGCCCTGTCCCTAGTGATCTGCAGGCCAAGGTAGTGCTGCAGCTCACCAAGGTCAGTGCAAGTGTGTCTCCTCTGCAGTTCCTCCTTCACGGAGGCCAGTGCATGTCGGTCGGGAGTGGCGAAGACCAGGTCGTCAACGTAAACAAGAACAAAGAACGGGGTCGAGCCACGGCGCACGAACAGTGACGTGTCGGCAGATGACGGAAAGAAGTCAAGCGCTGCAAGGGTCGAGCGAAGTGTGTCGTGCCACTCACGTGGAGCCTGACGCAGGCCATAGACTGGTCGACGCAGCTGCCACTGGGTCCCAGGTGGGAAAGAGCCAGTGAAGCCAGGCGGGCGAAGCAGCCAGATCTGCTCGTGCAAGCTCCCCTGAAGGAACGATGTGGAAAAGTCCAGGGAGTGCAACTCGTAGTTGCGCTGGGCTGCAATATGGAGCAACACCCGAAGAGTACTCATCTTCGGGGTGGGAGCGAAGGTCTGGAAGAAGTCCACCCCCTCTCGCTGGCTAAAGCCTCTCGCCACATAGCGAGCCTTGAACACAGGTGGTGATCCAGGCGGTCGCTTCACCTTGTAGAGCCATCGGCCACTGACGACGTTTGTCCCAGGTGGTGGGACTGCGTCGACGTAAGTGCCTGTGGACCTATAAGATGCCATCTCTGCCTCCTCAGCTGCTATCCAGTACGAGGCCCAAGGTCCCGAGACAGCCTCAGCGTGAGTGCGAGGGATCGGGATGTCAAGGGCGTCTGGATCCCCCTCAGGGGCAAGCAGCATGGCGCAGAGATGAGGAACAGCGGCCGCAAGGAAACCAAGCTCAAATTGCCTGTCCTCGAGGACCTCCAACGGAATGACAGGAGCACCCCCAGAGGGCGGGGAACGGGCAGGGCCACTCACCAGGTGTGCGGCGTAGTCAAGGCGGTGGGAAGAGGCAAAGCCAGCGACAGTGGTAACAAGTGCTAAGACAGACGACAAGGGTGCAGTCGAGTGAGTGACCAACGCGGACAAAACACGGGAGACGACAGGACGGGAGGCACGGAGGTAGTCGGACAACGGGTCGTGAAGCACAGTGAAGGACGACTCAAGGGGCTGTGGAAGGACGGGAGGAGGTGGAACACGAGAGCGAAGAACAAGGTGGAACGGACCATCTGCACGGTAACGGGACCGACGACGCTCTGGGGACACAGCACGACTGAGGGGAGAACGGCGAGTCCACTGGGACAAGGAAAGGGACTCAATAGGGGGAACAGGAGGGGACGGTAGGGGACCACGAACATAGCGTGCAGGTGCTGGGTCGGGGAGGTCGCGTAGTCGCAGTCGCTACTGCTCCGCCTCCTCTGGCGTCTGCTGAGACGGTACCGGCCCCGCTGCTGCTCCTGTGGCTCCGCCTCTGCCCTCTCCTGCTGTAACTGCAGCGGCACCCGCTGCTGCGACCGGGACTCCTTGTCAGAATGAACGGACTGGAATGATGAACTAGCAAGGATTGTGAGTACAAATATGAAACCCTAATGTTGTGACCCCCCTATAGGCTAACCCACTACAGCCTACACAAATACAACAAGTATAATGTTTGACACACCCCCATAGGCAAAGTGGGGGAGACCTAGGGGTCACAAGACCAGTCAAGGCAAAGCAAGGCAACAACAAGCTCAGGGTGGATCTCAAGGACTCCACACAAATTCCGAGCACAAGCTAGTGGTCACAAGACCAGTTCACATGCAGGTTTATAACAGAGCAAGAGATACAGTGATCACAACCTAGCAAGAGTAAACATGCAGGTATAGATATATATAGTGATCACAGTACAAGCAAAGTCAAGAGGTAAGTAAGTGAGGTCCAGTAGGCACAAGGCCTAGAAGAGTGCAGAAGCGCTGATGGTCACGAGGCTGAAGCGCCTTGGTGAACACATCAGCAGTGTTGGCCTCAGTGGCCACGTAGCGAATAGAAAGCTGACCGCGCTGCTGCAGCTCACGAGCAAGGAAGTACCGCAGGGCGATGTGCTTCGTTCTGTGCTCCAGTCTGTGCTCCTCACACAAGGCAATGGCAGCCTTGTTGTCGACGTACAGTACTGGAGGAGAACGAGGCCGCTCTCCGAGGTCGGTCAGCAGGTAGGTCAGCCAGCGTAGCTCCTGGGCAGCCATGGCTGTAGCGTAGATCTCAGCCTCGCAACTGGAGCCGAGAACAGAAGAAGAGCGTGTAGAGCGCCAAGAAACTGAGTGGCCTGGTCGTCTGCCCAAGAAGCGTCTGAGTGCCCTGTGAGAACAACTCGGTCTCGCCCTCCAAGCACAAGCCCCATGCCCGACGTACTGCACAAGTAGCGCAACACCCTCTTAGCGGCATCCATGTGCTCCTTCCTGTGACGGCCAGGAGCGACATAGCGTGCAAGGATGCTAAGAGGGTATGCAAGGTCAGGTCGAGTGCAGGTCATCAGGTACATGAGGCAGCCCACAAGCTCTGGATACGGGCCACTCGGCTCTACGGACTCATCCGAAGGCAGAGCTGAGAGCGAGTGACCGGTAGGCAGAGGAGTGGACTGAGGCGAGGAGTACGTGAAGCGGAAGCGCTGGAGAACCTGCTGCACCATGTGTGACTGAGTCAGGGTGATGGTGCGCCGTGCTTTGTCCCGGGTGATCCGCAAGCCAAGATAGCTTGTCAGCTCACCCAGGTCTGTGCACGTGTGTCTCCTCTGCAGCTCCGACTTCACGTAGGCGAGTCCGGCAGTGTCAGCAGTGGCAAAGACCAAGTCGTCGACGTACACGAGGATGTAGAACGGCGGCAGCGAAGTGTCGGTGCGCAGGAACAGCGACGGGTCAGCAGTAGAAGGCGCGAACCCAAGAGCCGCAAGTGTAGTCCTCAGTGTGTCGTGCCACTCACGCGGAGCCTGGCGGAGACCGTAGACCGGCCGCTGAAGCCTCCACTGGGTACCAGGAGGAAACGACCCAGTGAAGCCAGGTGGGCGGCGCAGCCAGATCTCCTCGTGCAGGCTGCCCTGCAAGAAAGCAGTGCTGAAGTCAAGTGAGTGAAGCTCGTAGTCGCGGTGAGCGGCTATGTGCAGCAGCACCCGAAGAGTAGTCATCTTCGGGGTGGGGGAGAAGGTCTTGAAGAAGTCAACTCCCTCTCGCTGACTGAAGCCTCGAGCCACGTAACGCGCCTTGAAGACAGGCGGAGAACCCGGCGGCCGCTTCACCCTGAAAATCCACATGCCACTGACGATGTTCGCCCCAGGTGGGGGAACCTCGTCGACGTAGGTGCGTGTGGACTTCCAGGAAGCCATCTCGGCGTCCATAGCTGTCTGTCACTGGGAGGAGTAGGGACCCGCCATCGCCTCAGCGTAAGTGCGCGGGGTCGGGATGTCTGGTGCATCCGGGTCTCCCTCAGGGGCAACTAGCAAGGACACGAGACGGGGCAAAGCAGCAGCAAGACACTGGAACTCCTCCTGTCTGTCCTCAAGGACGTCCGTGCCAAGAGCACACTCACCCCCGACGGACGGAGGACAGACAGACTCAGACTCAGACTCAGCAACAAGGCTAGCAGCGTAGTCTAGACGACAGGCAGCAGCAAAGTCAACCAACTCAGCGACCAGAGCAGACGCAGTCGAGGACTCAAAGGTAGGGTCAGTGACAACAGTAGCGAGGAGACGCGTGACAGTAGGGTGCTCAGTACGATACCGGTCAGACTCAGGGTCCGGAACGTCAGGCAAGGAGGACGCAGGAGGAGACGGTAGAGGGACACGCTGAGGAGCAGTAGAGGGACGCAGAGTCATGTAGTGAGTGCCTGGGACAGGAGGAGGACGCTCACGACGGACACGACTACCAGTGCGAGCAGGACGAACAGGCGACGCAGGACGAGACTCAGGCTCACGACGCTCTGTAAGACCTCCTGTGGGACCAGTGTAAGGAGAGGGAGCAGGGAGAGGCGAGGTAGGCGGTAACTGTGACTGCGGCTGGACAGGCGGAGGACACTCTACGGAGGGAGGAGGACAAGGAGGAGGAGCCTGCCCAAGAACCTGCTGAAGGAGCGGTACGAAGTACGGTCGCGGCCGCGCAGCGTCTCCGGAAGCAGAGGAGACTCCAGCGGCCGGGTCCTCAGTACCAGTAGGAGCTCCAGCGTCCGGGTCCACAGCACCAGCAGCAGCTCCACCGGCCGGGTCCTCAGCACCAGTAGTAGCTCCAACGTCCGGGTCCTCAGCAGCAACAGCAGTGCCACCACTCGGGTCCGCTGCTCCAGCAGTAGCTCCACCGTCCAAGTCCTCAGCACCAGCAGCAGCTCCACCGTCCGGGTCCTCAGCACCAGCAGCAGCGCCACCGCCCGGGTCCTCAGCTCCAGCAGCAGCTCCAACGTCCGAGTCCTCAGTACCAGCAGCAGCTCCACCAGGCGGGTCCGCAGCACCAGCAGCAGCTCCCACGTCCGGGTCCTCAGCACCAGCAGCAGCGCCACCCCCAGGGTCCGCAGCACCAGGAGCACCACTCCGAAGACTGCAGCGCCGTGTGTACCACTCGTGGATCTGCTGAATGGGGGGGAGCTCCTGGGTAGGAGGGGAAGTACCGGGACGAGCTCCAGCAGGACCTCTGCGGAGGCGGCAGTACTCGAGGTACCTCTCCTGCAGCTGCTGGGAGGAGAGGGCTCCTCCAGGTGTAGCACGCTCAGGCTCAGCACCCCCAGACTCAACACCCCCAGACTCAGCACCCCCAGGCTCAGCACCTCCAGGCTCCGCACCTCCAGGCTCCGCACCCCCAGGCTCCGCACCCCCAGACGCAGCACCCCCAGGCTCAGCACCCCCAGACGCAGCACCCCCAGGCTCAGCACCCCTAGCAGGACGAGAGTCAACAGCTACCTCGACAGGCTCACCCGGGTCTACCTGGGACACACCTGAGGGAGCGGCACCCTGAGGGGGGAGGGGGTCTGGTACCTCAGCACCTGGAGCGAGGAAGAGAGGCGGGGGGGGGAGCGGGGCAGTGCGGTAGGGGAAGAGGCGGTAGTAGGGGACGGACTCGTCAAAAGTGACGTCCTGAGAGGCCAGGACACGACGCGAGGTGGGGTGGTAGAACTGCCAGCCAGGGGCGTCCGGGACAAAGCCAAGGAAGACGCAGGGGACAGCGCGACGGGAGAGCTTGTCCGCAGACGTGTCGCGGACAAAAGCTCGGGATCCCCAGACCCGAAAACGCGACGCATCGCCAGCCTCTCCCGTCCAACGCAGTGTCGGAGAAGTCTCGGGCAAGGAGACACGGGGCCAGAGGTTGAGCTGATGCGCAGTGTATCGGACTGCAATTGTGATCCCACAGAAAGTGGGGGGCAGCCGCATGGCTCAAGGAGGTACGAGCGACCTCCATGACCAGACCAATGCGGCGCTCAGCAACCCCATTCTGCTGTGGAGAGGCCGGAAGTGGGGCGCGCGTGGGTTCGACGGGGCCGCGGGGCCACTAGGCGAGGCGCGACGGGGCCGCGAGGCCGTTAGGCGAAGCGCGACGGGGCCGCGGGGCCTCTAAGCGGGGCGCGATCGACGGGGCCAGCTCCTGCTGGGTCTGTAACTGCACCTGCTGCTGCGGGTGGGCCTGCTCTACCCTCTCCTGGTGCGGCCGTGACTGCTCCTCTACTCTCTCCTTTTGTGTCTGTAACTGCACCTGCTGCTGCGGGCAGGACTCTGCTCTACCCTCTCCTGGTGCGGCTGTGCCTGCTCCTCTACTCTCTCCTGCTGTGTTTGTAACTGCACCTACTGCTGCGGGCAAGACTCCTGCTCTACCCTCTCCTGGTGCGGCTGTGCCTGCTCCTCTGCTCTCTCCTGCTGTGTCTGTAACTGCACCTGCTGCTGCGGGCAGGACTCCTGCTCTACCCTCTCCTGGTGCGGCCGTGACTCCTCCGCTACCCTCTCCTCCTGCTGCTGCTGCTGTGCCCTCTCAAACTGCGCACGCTCCTCCCTCTCCAACTGTAAGAGACGCTGCTCACGGGTCAGGAAACGTACAGTGCGCGGTGTAGGCGCCACAGTGCCAGTGCCCCCAGCTCCAGCACCCCCAGAACCAACACCTCCACCAACAACACCACCGGAGCCCCCAGTGCCTCCCGGAGTAACACTCCCGGGCTCCGCAGGAACCGGCCGCAGAGAAGAACGAGGAGGGAACTGCTGGACGGACGGGAAGCCAGGTGGTGACGCGGGGCGAGGCCGCCGGCTCGAGACTGCCGTGTCCTCCACGGGAGTGACCTCCACACCCACAACCCCTGCACCCCCAGAGCCAACACCACCAGCTCCTGCAGCCCCAGTACCCTCACCCCCCGCAACTGCACCTCCCGCAACCCCCATACACAACACGGACTGGACGCTGCGGGGGGGACGAGTGCGGAGTGACGTGCGACACACCTGACGGGGCAGGACGCGAAGGGGGGGGGGGCTACCGGGGCGACTGGGGGGGGCTCAAGGGTGAGGAACAGCGGGGGGGGAAAGGCCTCAGTACCTCGGTGGGGGCGACTCCTGTAGTAACAAACAGACTCGTCGAACGTGACGTCCTGAGAAGCGAAGAACTGGTAGGTGACCGGGTCGTAGAACAACCAGCCGGAGGCATCCAAAGGGAAACCAAGAAAGACACAGGGACGGGTGCGCGGAGACAACTTGTTCGCGCCAGGGGCGCGAACGTGAGCCAGAGAGCCCCAGACGCGGAAGTCAGCTGCTACGCCCGGAGAACCTGTCCAAAGGGAGACCGGCGTCACCCGTGGCCGTGCGTCACTAGGCCACAGGTTCAGCTGGTGCGCGGCGTAGCGGACTGCCTGAGGCCACAAGAACTGGGGGGCACCAGCATGGCACATGGAGGTCCGGGCAACCTCCATGACCAGGCCAATGCGGCGCTCAGCTACCCCATTCTGCTGCGGCGAGTCTGGTAGCGTGTAAGACTGGATGATCCCCCGACCCTGACAGAACGTCTCTAGGCGATTGGAAGAAAACTCACTCCTACGGTCCGAGTGTAGGCGGAGCCCACACAGACCCTGGGCGCCACCCCTCGCTAGTAGCCATGGCTCGAGGGCGGTAGGCACGTCGGCCTTCCGCCGGAAGGGGAAAACCGTGGTGTAGCGGGAGTAGTCGTCCACCACAATCAGGAAGTAGCGCTCATGACGAGGGCCTAGGACCGGGGAGGGTCCCCAGACGTCCAGGTGCAGGGTCTGTAACGGAGCCGTGGTGGGGGGGAACGAGGAGGAGTGAGGGGCAGCGCGCTGCCGACCCTCGACGCAAGGAGTGCACGGCGGCGCAAGCGAGCGGGGGAGCGGAGCGAGCGACTCTGGGAGACCTGAGACCAGACGGCGGCGTATCATCCTACTAAGACGCGGGAAGGACGGGTGCCCTAGACGGTGGTGCCAGAGGACCGACGGGTGGGTAAGTGACCGACAGTCGCACGACACAGCAGCTACCTGACCTGACCTGACCTGACCTGACTGAGTGTGTAACGAGTACAGACCAGAGCCTGGCTCCTTGTGAAAAGTGGCCAGCGGCGCCCCAGTGGCACCTACTGTGCAGGAGGCAACAGGCTCGTCTAGTGGGAAAGTGGTGACAACTCCGAGGTCGTGGAGGTGACTGACACCCACCAAGTTCCTAGAGAACGAGGGGGTGTAGTAGCCTGTGAGAAATCCAGAGGGAGCCGGCGGACACGGGAGAGTGGTGGTGCTGTGGGCAACTACAGATCCCACAGAGGGGTCAGCCAAGGCTAGAGTGACTGGGGTGTGCAGTGGCGTAAGGTCTGTGCAGTCGCGAAAGAAACAGCTGGATGCTCCAGAGTCTAGGGTGAAGGAAAGCTGTGCAGTCGGTAAGGTCACACCCGAGCCAGTGACACAGGCTGGTACTAGACTAGTGGTAGCTGCAGCTCCCACACTAAGAACCTCTGAGGTGCCTGGACCGGAAACTACACACGCGCCAAGACTCGAAACACAAGTCCCAAAAGCAGCTGCAGCTCCCACGCACCGGTGTGTGTACTGGTCGGGTCCGTCAGGGCCATGTGGTGGAGGTTGTTGCAGGCGCTGCAGCTGAACCCGCCACTGCTGCTGCTGCGGCCACCGGTGCTGCTGCCACTGCTGCTGCTGCTGCGGCCACTGCTGCAGCTGCGGCCACCGGTGCTGCTGCCACTGTTGTTGCTGCGGCCAATGCTGCCGCTGCGGCCACTGCTGCTGCCGCCGCTGTTGCCACAACGACATGGCACGCTAGTACGGGGGGGGCAGGTGCGCTGGTGGTAGCCTAAGCTGCTGCCGATGTGGTGGGGCAGCTCATACTGCTGCTGGTGCTACTGGCGGCAGTGGGAGCTGCTGCAGGTGCTACTGGCGGCAGTGGGAGCTGCTGCAGGTGCTACTGGCGGCAGTGGGAGCTGCTGCAGGTGCTGCTGGTAGCAGCCTAAGCTGCTGCTGGTTCTGCTGGTAGCAGCCTAAGCTGCTGCTGGTTCTGCTGGTAGCAGCCTAAGCTGCTGCTGGTTCTGCTGGTAGCAGCCTAAGCTGCTGCTGGTTCTGCTGGTAGCAGCCTAAGCTGCTGCTGGTTCTGCTGGTAGCAGCCTAAGCTGCTGCTGGTTCTGCTGGTAGCAGCCTAAGCTGCTGCTGGTTCTGCTGGTAGCAGCCTAAGCTGCTGCTGGTTCTGCTGGTAGCAGCCTAAGCTGCTGCTGGTTCTGCTGGTAGCAGCCTAAGCTGCTGCTGGTTCTGCTGGTAGCAGCCTAAGCTGCTGCTGGTTCTGCTGGTAGCAGCCTAAGCTGCTGCTGGTTCTGCTGGTAGCAGCCTAAGCTGCTGCTGGTTCTGCTGGTAGCAGCCTAAGCTGCTGCTGGTTCTGCTGGTAGCAGCCTAAGCTGCTGCTGGTTCTGCTGGTAGCAGCCTAAGCTGCTGCTGGTTCTGCTGGTAGCAGCCTAAGCTGCTGCTGGTTCTGCTGGTAGCAGCCTAAGCTGCTGCTGGTTCTGCTGGTAGCAGCCTAAGCTGCTGCTGGTTCTGCTGGTAGCAGCCTAAGCTGCTGCTGGTTCTGCTGGTAGCAGCCTAAGCTGCTGCTGGTTCTGCTGGTAGCAGCCTAAGCTGCTGCTGGTTCTGCTGGTGGTAGCCTAAGCTGCTACTAGTTCTGCTTTGTGCGGTTCTGTGCGATTCTGCGCGGTTCTGTGATTTTCTGCGCGTGGAGAGTCTTGGTGGGGAGGCAGAGTCCAGGTGATGTGACTGGAGCGGGTGGGGCAGAAGGTAATGTTCTGTGCGGTTGTGTGTTGGAGAGTACCGGGTGGGGCGGCTGATTCCGGGTGGGGATACACGGGCGACGTGGGGGGGGGGGGGGGGGGGGGGGGGGGGGGGGGGGGGGGGGGGGAGGGGACGCGGGCTGCACGAGCTGCTGGGCGTGCGTTCAGTGCGAGCCGTCGCGCACGGCTGCTCGTGCGGCTACGTGCGGTTGCGCGTGCGGCTACAACTGTGCATGCGCATGCGTCTGCAGTGCGCTAGCGGGCTGGCGAGCTACGCACGGGGCAGAAAACGGGTGAGGCGCGGGTGAGAAAACGGGTGACGAACGGGGTTAAACGGGTGACGCGCGGGGCTAAACAGGTGACGCACGGGGCTACACGAGTGACACGCGGGGCTACACGGGTGACGCGCGGGGCTAAACGGGTGACGCGCGGGGCTAAACGGGTGACGCGCGGGGCTAAACGGGTGACGCGCGGGGCTAAACGGGTTACGCGCGGGGCTAAACGGGTGAGTCGCGGGGCTAAGGAGGGGTGGCAGGGCGCTTCGGGTATTAAGGGGCTATGTTCTAGGTGGGCCCATAGATCGGCTAGCTCTGATACCATGTCGAGAGTTGAACGGGTGAAAAGATTGACTAAGTAAAACGAGATACAAGAGGATATAACTAACCCTAGGAATATGAAATGGTACACCTAGACTAACATAAACTAAATATATAGTATATATGTTGACAGGGGGCAGTGCAAGCTGTGCGCCAGTGCAGGCAGCGCGGTAGCTAGTATCCACTGAACGCAGATGAGCGATCTAATCAGCAGAGAGCTCAAACGAGGCGAGGTCAGAAAACAGGAAGGGGAGGAACAGCGGTGCGGTCAGGAAACAAGACCAAGAGAGACAGTGGTGGGAGTAGCGTAGCGGGCCTTGTTCGCAGCCAGGAACTCACTAGCCTTGCGAACCTGGGTGAAGTGGGTCTTCTTAGACTCAGGAAGGAGGCTGCTGAGGGCGATGCAGGCCGCAGCGTCGAGCGACTTCCAGGCTGTTAGGGCAGCACGCTGACGTGCAAAGCGATCTCTGTCCGCAGTGGTGGCGTTGGTGCCTAAGGGATCAGGATCCGGGGGGGGGCACGAAGGTCACCGGAAGCGTGCGCTCACAAGAACTCGTCTGCCTGAACCTGACTCTCTAGGAGACGCTACATACGCAGGAGTCAGACAGAGAACTCGAGCGGCCTACCCTCGGCGTCAAAGCAAAGAACTCTAGGCGTTGCCATAGCTTAAGCGTGGAGAAATGACAGGGGAAAATCGCCTTGAAGGCCGGAGTAGGGCGCGGCAAGTAGTGCGGTACATGACGAGAAGGGAGGGACGTAACAGGACGGGCACCGCGCGGCGGGAAGGGCAGGTGCGGCGTGGCCGAACGGGCAGGGCGCAGGGTGCAATGGGCAGGAAGCAACAGGTGCAGAAGGGCAGGGCATAACGGGCGCGACGGGCAGGGCGTAGGGCGCGACGCACGGGGACGGGACGGGAAATATGGGCGCGACACGGTCGGCAGGCGCGATGCGACGGGACGGGACGGGCAGGCGCGGCGCGACTGGACGGGATGGGCCGGCGCAACGCGACAAGATGGGACAGATGGGCGCGACGCAACGGGACGGAACGCAGGTGCAACACGACGCGCCGGGATAGATGGGCGCGACACGACGGGCGCTAGGGGGGGAACAGGATCCCATATGATTCAAACCCAGGTGATACCATGTCGGCAACCGAATGACGATTGACTATTGTGGATTGGGGTACATAAACCTAACCCTAAATGTTGTTCCCCATATGATACGTATCACTAAAGGCTACAACATTTGACACCAACCACCCATCAATTGACCTGACTAGTCAATCACGAGATACAAAGCGGAATATGTATAACTAGCAAGAGAGGGAGTACAAATGCTAACCTTGAAGTTTTATACTCCTTATGGCTAACCTGATTACAACCTAACAACAATATATAGTTTGACACACACCCATATGTTAAGTGAGGGATAGCAAGAAAGTGCAAGACTAGTCAAGAGAAACAAGAGCACAAAGCTCAAGGTGGATCTCAAAGTCACCACACAATCTGAGTATAAGCTGTTAGAGACTAAGGACCGAGTCTATGAAGATTAGGTGCCCAAATAACTCAAAATCGTTGGCTTCAAATTCTGGACAGAAACTGCGACTTCACAAGAAACGTCGTCGGCTAAAATTGCACCGTTAGAATTGTCTCAAACTCGAGTATGTTGTAGCCTGTAACCAGGGCTATCTTTCCCAATTTGAATCGTATCAAATGGTGGAGTAAATCTCGAGTTATGATTTTCGGCGCACTAGGGGGTATGCTGCCACAAGAACTTAACTCAATCACAAATTGTTCTCACAAGTTCACAAGAGTTGCACACACAAGAGTTAGAGCACCAATTAACCAGGTAGGAGGGAAGAGGAGGACGAGAGGGAAGGTTCCAAGGGAGTCCCCAACCAAGGAAACCCCATGCCACACAAATCCCCTCTCCATAGGCAACCCCACTTTCACATTTGTCACTTTCCCAACTCATGCCATCCACCTCAACCCACTTGGCCACACTTGCCAACCTGGTTTGGCTTCACCCAACCACATGGCAGCAATCTACAGTGATGGGTTCGAATTTCCAACCCCCAAAAGTCTGTACCCCATATAGAATCAGCCCCACAACTTCCCATAGTCGCCGCAACCAAAGTACAGAAAGCATACGAACTCCAACGTTCGTAACTTTCTTGATATTGCTTTGATCGCGACGATTCTTGGTTCGTCGGGAAGCTCTTGAGCAGAGCAATCACTTCAGATATCTGCTCATGCCAAATGACATTCACACACACTCAGAAAATCCAAACCGCACAAAACACAAACTCTTGCACACGCTCACACAACGCATGCAACGCACAAACATATGATGGGAGGCAGACAGACGTGATTGCGAATGATAGCATCACACAACATAAGCAAGGGGCCATAAGGCAAGTTTTAGAGTTCACAAATATACATAGAGATACAAGCGGAAATAGAACAACAAGCAAGCCATAGAAAATAAAGGCCTGCCTAAACAAGCCCTAATAACAGACAGGATCTTTGGTAGTCACTATGTGTCAGCGGTAAAGAAGTCTGCAGTGTTAGCCTCTAAGGCTACAAATTCCAAGCGTGTCTGGCCGCGTCGCTGCTCATGTAAGAAGAAGTACCTGATGTCGATGTGCTTCACTCTGCTCTATAGTCGAGGCTCTTGACACAGGAGGATCATGGCCTTGTTGTCAGCGAACAAGGTCTGTGCGGAGCTTGGCTGCTCACCAAGGTTGGTGAGCAACCGGCCAAGATGCTACGCAGTCATGACACCGGCGTAGATCTTTGCCTTTGTACTAGACTGTGCAACAGACGACAATCACGTAGCCCTCCAAGATATACCTCCAGCATCCAAGCTAAAGCAAAAACTCTGAGTAGACCGCTGATTCTATACCTCGTCAGCGTAGGAAGAGTCGCAGTGACCCTCCAAGCACACAACTGGCTGTGTCCTTCCAAGCACAAGCCCCATGGCCAATGTAGTTGCCAGATATTTCGCCACCTTCACAGTAGTCGTCGAACAAACTGTACAGCGTCTCCTAGTCGCAACAATGCGAGATAAGATGTTGAGGGGAAACGCGAGGTCCGGACGCTACTAGTCATCAGGTACATGAGGCAGCCCACAAGCTCTGTGTAGGGACCACAGGACTCAAATGGCTTATCGGAAAAAGGGTCGGTGGGTCTGTGGTCAACGGCAAGAGGATTGGGCTATGTGGTGGAGAATGAAACCCAACCTGTTGAAGGACCTGCACCACCATGTGCGACTGTGAGATTGTGACGATGCGAGCGGTTTTGCCCCTTGTAATCTGCAAGCCAAGGTAGCGGCGCAGCTCACCAAGGTCAGTGCAGGTGTATCTTTTGAGCATCTCGACCATTACCTCACCCAAAGTAGCCCTTTTTCCTAGGTTGTCGACATAGACTAGGACGAAGAATTGTGTAGGCCTAGAACGAACGAATAGTGACGCGAATAACAGAACTCGAGGTCAGCAAGAATAGTTTGTAGCATGGCGTGCCACTCACGGGGCGCCTGGCGGAGACCGTAGACTGGTCGCCTCAGGCTCTACTTGGTCCCAGGCAAAAGAGTGCGAGTAATTTCAGGAGGAAGATGCAACCAAAGTTCCTCGTGCAGGCTGCTCTAGGGAAAGGCAGTGTCAAGGGAGTGAAGCTCGTGGTCTTACTGTTGGATGCACGACATTCTGAGTGCATATCATCCTAACGTCCTGCCGAGTGCTCGTGCTATTCATGCGTGCATTGTTTGCATGAGCATATGTCATTGTGCATGGCTGTTGGATATTATCATCTCTGTGTTTTCTCCAAGTCTACATGCTTGATCATGCAGGAGAAATTCAGAGCTTTCCAACGATACCAAGATCGCCCAAGTTACAAGATTTCCAAGTTTTGGATTTCTTATTACCTTTTGGGGTTATATCTAATTTGGGCGGTTATTGGGACATGACTATAAAGGGATCTTTGGTTGGGTGGTTAGGAAGGCAACTTTGACTTTTGGATTGGGGTGGCTAGAAGTTTCTAGCATGGGTTGCAAATGTTGCAACACCTAGGCAAAATCCAACTAGATTGGATTTTGCATGTGACACCTCAAGGACCTCATGATGAGGGTTGCATCCTTGCTGCTAGGAAGGTTCCTACTATCCTTCCCTAGCTCTTGGAGAACCCCTTCCCTCTCATGGTTCTCTTGGAGGTCCCCAACTCCAACTTTTCTATTCTTCATGCTTGTACTTCCTCCACTATTCTAGTCATGCGGCTGCTGGACGTTTTTACTTTGTTCTCACTCTCTAGACCATCTTTCTAAGTGATTCAAATTGGAGATGGTAGCTAAGCCTAAGGCGCAACATCCTACCGAGCGGATTTGCGTTTAGTTGAGTAATGAGTTCGTCGTAGCTTCTCGAAGTGACGGATCCTGAACAACAAGTGGTATCAGAGCGGGTAGTCGACTTTGAGACGACGAATCGTCGTGAATTCTCAACCAATGTTGACGAGTGAGACCATTTTCTAGTAGCTCTGCTCGCGACCTTTCGATTGGTGGTCAAACCGCGTTCTACTTCGAAGTATCGATTCCGCGACGGCGATTTTCGTAAAGTCAAAATTTCTGGCAGAATTCTCTCCAAACGATTTCTCAAGTTTCCACCGTTCATAAGGCCTCAATATGACTGGAACGGACTCCAGAGGTGCTAATGGCGAGATGGCTGGAGCTAGAGAGGCTGGAGAGCAGGGGGGAGTTGCTGGTGGTGGAGTGGGGACTCACCAACCAGCCAACCCTACGCTACCCTCGACTTCTACAACATCTCCAACAACCGTGGATCCAACATCTATTGAGAAATTCATGGGGGAGGACTACGAGCACTGGAGCTTCCGCATGAGGCTGATGTACACCCAATACAAGCTATTGGACCTGGTGGAGGGGAAGGAGAAGATGCCGGAGGCCGCGGAGCTGAAAGGAGCGTGGATGAAGCGATCGTTCGACGCGTACATGCTCATGGTGCAAGCGGTTGGAGGACGACAACTTGACCACATCAAGGACCTCTTGGGTGATCCAGAGTGTGGCCCCAAGGCTTGGAGGAAGCTTCTGGATGTGCACTCACCGACACACGCTACCGGCATCGTGCTACTCGCGCGGCGGCTGCGCGACATCAAGTTCGTTGATGGAGAGCCGATGCAACCGGTGTTGGACGAGATGCGCGACATCTTCACGAAGCTCCAAGGCGGCGGTGTGGTGTACCCGGAGCTCGTGCAATGCGTGGAGATCGTGATACGGCTGCCGGAGTCGTGGTCTGCCCTTGCAATCAACCTCAACTCCCAACAACCCCAATGGAGCGTGGATTACATCTATGCGCGCATTCTCGAGGAGGACTTGCGGTGCCGGAGTGTGGAGCGCTCGGAGGAGGGGGCTGGCTATGGAGTTGGAGGTGGAAAGAGTGGCTTCAAGAAGAAGTGGAAGGGCAAGAACAAAGACAACCCTAAGGAGGATGGCGGCGGGGGTCAAGGGGAGGTGTGCTTCTACTGCAAGAAGCGCGGACATCGTTGGCGGAAGTGCTACCAACGACCCAAGGATTGGACCCCGTCTTCATCGAGCAACGAGCATGGTGGCAAGAGGAGTGGGGGAGTCATGGGAGCTAGTGGAGAGGAGAAGGATGAGGAGAAAGGCGGCAAATCTGAGGAGCGGAAGGCCGGGTTCTTCTTCTTCGTGAACGAAGGTGCAACCGACCTCGCTATGGCTGCCAAGGTTCTCCTACACCCTCTCACCCATTGGGTGCTTGATTCCGGGAGCTCTTGGCACATGACTCCTCGTGCGGACCTACTCGATGAGATTCAGCCCGCACCCATCTCTACAGTCAGATCCGCGACGGGCGCCAAGGCCAAGGTCATGGGCATGGGATGCGCCAAGTTCATGGGAGCGGATGGAGAGCTCGTGGGGCTGAAAAACATGCTGTGGGTGCCGGACTTGTGCGCGAACCTGATTTCTACCGGCCGGTTGGGAGATGCGGGTGTGAACACCGAGACGATTGGCTCGGAGCGCTATCGTGCCTACAACGATAAGCGCCTTATTTGGGACCTGCGGCAGAAAGGGGATGTCCACAAGGGCATGTGGCAGATCCCGGTCCTCCCTTGGCAGAAATCGGGCAAGGCGGCAGCCGTGGCATCTATGGAGAAGAGTGTCACTGAGGAGGAGCAGCAAGGTGTGCAAGGAGAGGAGCTGATTGGAGGAAGCGCGGCGGTGAAGGCGTCGGCTACCTCGGGCCAAGCGGATTGGGAGACTTGGCATCGGCGGCTCGCACACGTGGCTGTTTCTACATTGGAGGTGATGCACAAGGACAAGTGCGTGCATGGGCTGCAGCTGCAAGGAGATGGCGCTCACTATGGCAGCTGCGAGGCGTGCATGCAAAACAAGTTTGCGCGGTTCCCGTTTCCACGTGCGGAGGGATCAGCCAAGGCACCATTGGAGGTGGTGCACATGGACCTGGTGGGTCCTATGAGGACGGAGGGGACTGGGGGAGTGTTGTACTTCCTCACCATGGTGGACGAATGGAGCCGTTTCACGTGGGCACGTCCCTTGTCCAAGAAGAGCGATGCTGCAGCGGCGATCAAGGAGGATTGGTTGCCGATGGTGGAGCGGCAAGCGATGCGGCTGGTGAAGGTGCTGAGGAGTGACCGTGGTGGAGAGTTCCTTGGAGCGGAATTCACCAAGTTTCTCAAGAGGAACGGCATCCGACACCAGCTGACCTGCCCAGGAACACCGCAGCAGAACGGCATTGCTGAGCGTGCCAACCGGACCATTGGCGAGGCGGCTAAGACTCTGTTGGGGGCTGCAGGGATGCCCTACAAGTTCTGGCCTGAAGCTGTTCGCCATGTCATCACGGTCAAGAACAGGGTCTTGACGCATGTTGGCGACAAGCACTGGGTGCCGTACGAGCGTTGGCTTGGGAAGAAGCCATCCATTGACATGCTGCGGGTGTGGGGCTGCATGGGGCTTGTGATGGTGCCTAAGGAGCAGAGGCACAAGCTGGAAGTTGCTGCTGTGTGGGCTGTCCATCTTGGGATGGCTCCTGACTCGAAGGGGTGGCTGATGTGGGACCCCAAGAGCAAGAAGTCGTTGGTCAGCCGTGACGTCAAGTTTGTGGAGGACGTCATGTACAAGGACTGGCAGCAGCAGCAGGTGCAGATTGGCTTGCGTCTGCAGGAGATTGAGCGGTCTGCCGTGGAAGAGGTTCAGCTGCACCTTGAGGATCTCCCTGGGTCAGAGCTGACCAGTGACCACAGTGGCGGTGGTGAGCAGCAAGTCCTGCTGCGGAGGAGGGGTTGGAGGATGAGTCGGCACGTGTGGACTCACCATCTCAGCCCGAGCCTGCTGCAACTGCCAAGGTCACCAAGAGGAGCTTCACCACATGGGCAGCAGACTGCAACCCGCGAGAAGAGAGTGGCAGCAGCACCTTCAAGGCTGAAGTATAGCCGTCTGGGAGGACCCAAGCAAGGTGCCATGGCGGTTCAGGCGGATGAGGGAGAGGATGAGGAGATGGCCTTCTGTTTCTTCACACCCTTGCCTGGAGAACCAGCCACAGTGGAGGAGGCACTGAGTGGACCCCAGAAGGAGGAGTGGAAGGCTGCCATGGATGCGGAGTTCAACAGTCTCATTGAGAATGGGACTTGGGAGCTTGTTGAGTTACCCGAGGGGCGACGGCCGATCAGCAGCAAGTGGGTCTTCAAGGTGAAGAGTGGAGCTGATGGTGCGCTGGAGCGGTTCAAGAGCCGCTTGGTCGCCAAGGAGTTTCAACAGAAAGAGAGGTTGAATTCAAGGAGATCTTCGCTCCCGTTGTGAAGCTAGCAACTTTGAGGATAGTGCTGGCTGGCGCAGCTGTGAAGGGATGGCACGTGAAGCAGATGGATATCACCACAGCGTTTCTCAATGGAATACTGCTGGAGGATATCTACATGGCGCAGCCCGACGGCTATGAGGATGGGACCAGCCGGGTGTGCAAGCTCAAGAAGGCCATCTATGGCCTTAAGCAAGCGCCCAGGTGCTGGTACGAGAAGCTGGAGGAGGTGCTGCTGAGTGGAGGCTTCAAGACGTCCCAAGCGGATCACAGCTTGTTCCTGCTTGGAGAGGGGGAGCAGCTGCTCTTGCTGCTGGTGTATGTCGATGACATACTGCTGTTCTCACCCTCCATGGAGCAGATTGAGAGGGCACAGAAGCTGCTGGTGGACAACTTCAAGTGCAAGATGCTGGGGGATGTCCACTACTACTTGGGGCTGCAGATTGAGAGGGATGTTGAGAGGAGGTGGCTGAAGATGCATTAGTCGTACTACATCTCTGGTGTCATGGAGCGGTATGGTGTGACTGGAGGTCGCACTGTGATGACACCGTTCCCTGCGGGCTTCAAACTGAAGAAGGCAGCTGAGGAGGATGATGTGCTCGAGGATGAGCAGCAGAATGAGTACCAGTCACTCATTGGGAGTGTGATGTATGCAGCTGTGCATACGCGACCTGATGCTTCATTTGGAGTGGGGCAGCTGGCCAGAGTTGTGCAGCGGCCCACTGAGGAGCATTTGGAGGTGGCAAAGCGCTTGGTGCGCTACCTCGGATCAACGGCATCTGCTGGTGTTCAGTTTTCAGCTGGTGGCCAGCTGAAACAGATTGGAGCAGATGGGATCACGCCTGGAACCTTGAAGCTGTCGTGCTTCACCGACGCTACGTGGGCCTCGGAGGAGGAGGATCAGTCATCAGTTGGCGGCTTTGTGTGCATGGTCGGAGGTGGACCAGTGAGCTGGAGGTCCAAGAAGCAGAGTGAGATTGCTCAGTCTTCCGGAGAGGCAGAGTACATGGCGATGTACCATGCCATCAAGGAGATTGTGCTCCTGAGGAAGCTGCTGGAGGACATGGGAGCTGAACAGCAGGGACCTACACCACTTTTCTCTGACAGCGAGGCTGCTATTGGCATGGCCAATAATCCTATCCTGAATGGGCTGAACAAGCACATGAAGATTAAGTGGCACTGGGTGAGGCAGATGGTGAAGGAGGGAGTTGTTGAGCTTCACCATGTGAAGGCTAGCAAGCAGGCGGCAGATTTTCTTACCAAGAGACTTCCGGAGAGAGCACATTGAAAGTGTGCTAAGATGTGTGGCATGGCATTGCACTAGTGTGGGCAGCGGTGTCATGAGTGCATGCGTGATTGTGTGCATGAGAGTTTGCATGTGTGTGAATGTGTGTGCATGCAGTTCATTAGTCTGAGGGGGAGTTTGTTGGATGCACGTCATTCTGAGTGCATGTCATCCTAACGTCCTGCCGAGTGCTCGTGCTATTCATGCGTGCATTGTTTGCATGAGCATATGTCATTGTGCATGGCTGTTGGATATTATCATCTCTGTGTTTTCTCCAAGTCTACATGCTTGATCATGGTGGAGAAATTCAGAGCTTTCCAGCGATACCAAGATCGCCTTATTCCAACCAAGATCGCCCAAGTTACAAGATTTCCAAGTTTTGGATTTCTTATTACCTTTTGGGGTTATATCTAATTTGGGCGGTTATTGGGACATGACTATAAAGGGATCTTTGGTTGGGTGGTTAGGAAGGCAACTTTGACTTTTGGATTGGGGTGGCTAGAAGTTTCTAGCATGGGTTGCAAATGTTGCAACACCTAGGCAAAATCCAACTAGATTGGATTTTGCATGTGACACCTCAAGGACCTCATGATGAGGGTTGCATCCTTGCTGCTAGGAAGGTTCCTACCATCCTTCCCTAGCTCTTGGAGAACCTCTTCCCTCTCATGGTTCTCTTGGAGGTCCCCAACTCCAACTTTTGTATTCTTCATGCTTGTACTTCCTCCACTATTCTAGTCATGCGGCTGCTGGACGTTTTTACTTGGTTCTCACTCTCTAGACCATCTTTCTAAGTGATTCAAATTGGAGATGGTAGCTAAGCCTAAGGCGCAACATCCTACCGAGCGGATTTGCGTTTAGTTGAGTAATGAGTTCGTCGTAGCTTCTCGAAGTGACGGATCCTGAACAACACTTGCTATGCTGCATCGTAAAGTAACACCCAATGATTAGTCATCTTTGGGGTCAGGGCGAAGGTTTGTAAGAAATCAACCACATAGTGCGCATGGACGACATGCGATGATCCCGGTGGCTGCTTTACCTTGTAGATCCACATTCCATTGACTAAGTCCGCTCCAAGTAGGAGAATTGCGTTAGCGTATGTGTCTGTGAATCTCCAAGACGCCATCTCTGGGTCCATGGCCGCTATCCACTAAAACGCCCACTACCCTGACACTACTTCACAGTACGTGCAAAGAGTCAGTATGTCAAGGGCGTCGGGGTCTCCCTCAGAAGTTAGCAGCATGGCACAGAGATGGAGAGAAACAGCTGCCAAAAGCTCGAGCTTGAACAGCCAGTCCTTTAGGACGTCACTGCCAAGGGCACACCCACCCCCCACAGACCAAGGATCGGCAAACACCACTCAGGTGGTGTAGACAAGGCAACGGGTGGTGGCAAGGTCATCGATAGCGCCAATAAGAGCCGAGACAGATGACGGAGAGGCAGGAGGTCCGTGACTAGAGAGGCAAGAACACGAGTGACAATAGGAAGAGCGGCATGGTAGTAGTTAGTGATAAGGGTAGAGATGGAGGCTGAAAGAGACGACTCAGGAGGTGACAGAGAGAACAGAATGAGGCAGATAACGACTGAGACTCAAACAAAGTAAGACAGTGTGGAGGTCGTCAAAAGGAGACGAGGGAAGTGCATGAGCGGGATAGTGAACTATCCAGTCTTCTAGGACAGCAAAAGAGATGACTGCAAAAACAAAAGAGGAGAGAAAACAGCGAGTCTGGATAGGGAAACGTAGGACCGTAAGTAGGAGGAGATAGTGAGCAGGCTGGAGGAGGGGAAGGAAGAACAAAGGCCCGAATGCCACTCACAGGGCTACAAGGGCGGCAGCTGCTGTGGCTGCTACTGCTGCTACAGCTTTTGCTGCTTCTTATGCTGCTGCAGCTCCTGCGGCTGTAGCTCCAGCTGCTGCCGCTCCAGCTCCAACCTCTCCTGATCCAGCCGCTCCCGCTCGTCGCTCTCAAGGTGACGAAGCCTCTAGAAACTAGTCGGGAAGTGGTGGGAAGTTGGGGTAGGCGCTATCAACTGGAGTTGCGTGTTGGCCCCATCCTCGCTTGGGCGGAGCCGACTTCATGGTCGGGTGTAGGGGTGCAGCCGACCTGCAGCAGTGGGCGAGCTGGTCGACGGGGTTGGTGTACCTGCACGGGAGCCACTGCAAGGGCGCCGACTTCGGGAGGGCGCCAACTTCAGGGAGGTCGACCTGGGAAGTCGACCTGCGGAGGGCGTCGACTTGGTGACGCCAACTTGGGGTAGCCGACTTGGGTGGCTGGCTGACAAAACTACTGGTCGACTTGGTGGTTGGTCGACCAGGCGTGAGGTCGACCTGGCGGTTGACCGAAACATGGTGGTCGACGAAGGAGGGGCCGACGTCGACCTCGACAGAGGGATTCAGGACGCCGAGCTGTTGGGTGTCGAGTAGCAGGGCGTCAACTTGGTGACGCCGACTTCGGGTAGCCGACTTTGGGGTCGGCTGACAACTGTGCTGGTCGACGAGGAGCTGGTCGACCAGGAGTGACGTCGACCTAGAGCTGGTCATCCTGGGGTGGTGGTCAACCTGGTGAGGTCGACTAGAGGTGCCGTCGACTTGGGAGGTCGACCGGCACATACAAGAGTTTCTGGTCGACGTGGTTGCCCGGTCGACCAGGTTACCTGGGTGACGATGTTCTGTGAAGGCACGTGACGGTGCCCCAGGCGATGTTGGCGAGGACGACCTCGGTGGTGGTATCCCGAGGTCGACGTGGCTGATCAGAAGCAGTCGTCAGCACGAAGTTGACTTGGTGTGTGCGTTGTGCAGGTGACGAGGCACTGCACGCCAATCATCTGCGAAGCACCTCCGAAGCGGGTGCGCTGCTGTCCTGCGGGAGCAACGTTGGCACGCCGTCAACTTGCGACGTTGGCCCGTCGGCTTGCAGCATTGGCAAGCCGCGACTTTGCACTGCTGGAGCGCGGTCGACCAAGTCGTGCTGGCACGCGGTCGACCGTGCTGCGCTGGCAGTGGACTTGCTTGCATGCTAGCTCTTATGTATTCTAGCCTTGCCAACTTCATTGTACCATTGTTGTGAACTTTTGCTAGTGAAACTCTTGCCAAATTTCCCTGTGAACCAGCAAGTAGTGCAAGCACGAGTAAACGACTAAATGGATCAACGCAGAGATCACATGATCACCCGTGCCTAGCTCGTACTCTAGCTCCCCTTGTAGTAGTTATCTTCGCATGGTGCGGTGAGCGTGGACGGCATAGGACTTACCTTTCAGTCTAGTCGACTTAGTTGCACCTTACCTAAGTTGTTCATGCGCCGGCAGCTGTGCAGTAGTCACTATGGTAGGCGCCGTAGGTGACACGGGGGTGGTGGACACCCTGGAGGCACGGTTGGAGAGCGCGAGGAGACGCCATGAGGCGAAGGAGTTCGGCGACCTCCCCTGGGCGGTCGTCGAGGCTGGCATCCGCTCCGTGTGGGCGAAGAAGCACCCTCCTTCTCGGCCTGCATCTCATCAACCGGTGAACACCGAAGGCGGTGTTAACGTGGGCGTCCACGCCGGTGGTGAAGTCGGTAGTAGTGCGGGAGGCACGTCGAGGCAGCGTGGTGTGATTCACGCCGATGAAGTCGGCGGCGTTCAGGCGCATGGGATGCGGTCGTCGGCGGCCGCATGCTCCTCGCAGGGTGACGTCGGAGGTCGACGAAGTGGATCTTTGCCGATGTCGGCGACCCAGGTGACAGCAGGCGGGATTGCACCGAGCTACGGCTACTTCAAGTTTACGTCGGATAGGATCTTGGTCACTCCCCTGCTGGTCGGTCGACCCGACATTCTCACCTGGAAGGAAGCCATCGAGCCCCAGCTGGAGATGGCCGGGCTGATCAACTTTGCTCGCGGTACCGTGGCGACGCCGGATGACCCCGACTTGCGTGCGGAGTTTCGCGCCGTGCAGCTGCTGACCTTCACGGTCATATCGCAGTGCTACTCGCCGAGCGTGCAAATCGCCCTGAAGCCGTGCAGGGAGCATCTCGACTCCGGCCACCGGGCGTGGCACTTCATCGAGTCGACTTACCAAGTCACCGACGATCTGTTCACCGCCCAGCTTGAAGGGCAGCTGACGCACCTGCGTATGGGCGACCAGGAGACGGCGACAGACTACTGCAACCGAGCTCGGCGGATTCTCGCCACCATCAGGATGGCCGGCGGGCGTGGAGTACTCGACGATGTCGTACGTCACCCATGTCATGCAGGGACTCCCGAGCAGCTACAACCTGCTGAAGCGGCTGTCGATGGCGCCGAGCACGAGGGCGACATTCAACGAGGAGACCTCGTACATCCTGCAGGACAAGGCGATGCAGGAGGCCGAGCAGTCCCAAGAGCTCTTGGCGCAGGTGAACTACGTCGCCCCGGCGAAGCAAGGCGGTCAACCGGGGCAGCGTGGACAGTCTGGCGGCATATGGCGGTAGCAGTGGCTCAAAGCCGACCAAGGACGCCGACAAGAAGAAGTCGGCCAAGGACAGCGGCCGAGGAGGAGGAAGTCGACGTCGGGAGTGCTGGCTGTGCGGCGACCCCGACCACCTCTCCTTTGAGTGCCCCGACCGCAGTGACTCCGACGACGACGACAAGGGAGGCCGCGGGAGGTCTGGCAGCCGTCGTCCGGTCGAGGAGGAAACCCGCCGCGCAAGGAGAAGCAGTCGACCAAGTCGTCGACCTCGGCGAAGGACGCCGACTCCTCTGCTGGCGGCAAGGGGCGAGACGACAAGTCGGCGTCGTGCTCTCTGGTTGGCGTCGTAGAGCCGACCGTCTCCCTGGCGCTGGAGGTCGTCGAGGACTTCCAGGCGGTGGCGGGAGTTGTGCAGGCTAATCTGGTGGTGGTCCTACTCGACAGCGGCTGCTCCCACCACCTGATGGGGACAAAGGACGCCTTCGTCGACTTGGGGCCGAGCGGCGACGTGAAGCACGTGCGTGGCTTCAATGGGGCGCTGCAAGACGTCAAGGGCCGGGGCACGGTTGCGCTTCAATGGGAGGCCGGGAAGCGGGTGCTCATTCCCGACGTGCTGTACGTCCCACGCGTGCACGTGAATCTGCTGTCTTCCGGACAGCTGAAGGAGAACGGCGTGAAGCTGCAGGACGACGATGACGGGATGCTACTCGTCTCAGCGACGGGTGACGTGCTTAGTCGAGCAACATATTCCGGCCAGGTCCTCTGCACCGACTTGCGTCCCTGCTCGGCGACGAACGCAGCCGAAGTGGTTGCACAGCGAGCGATCATCTTGGCGACGAACTCGACGCCGGATAGGCTGCACGCATGAACACCAGTGGGCATAGACACCATACGGAGCTCTGCGAAGCACGAGGTCACCACTGGGCTAGACCTCAAGTCGGCGTCTGGTACCGACTCAACGTGTGTCTCGTGCGTCGGTGGGAAGCTGGCGAGGCACACCTTCCCCGACCAAGGCTCCGACGCCGACGACGTGCTGGCCGTTGTGCACCTCGACCTGTGTGGGCCGTTCCGCGTGGCTGCCAAGGACCGCAAGACCCGCTACGTATGGGTGAGGCCGGTCGCCAAGAAGTCCGACGTGCTGCGGGAGTTCGAGCAGTGGCTGGTGACGGTTGAGCGGCAGACGAAGAAATTTGTTTTGATGCTGCGTTCTGACCGGGGAGGGGAGTTCCTCAGGAAGGACTTCACCGCCCACGTGGACGACAAGGGGATCCTCCATGACCTTGCCTGCCCGTACACTCCGTAGCGGAACGGCATGGCGGAGAGGGAGATGCGGACGGTGGTGGAGTCGGTGCGGACGATGCTGCTGCACATGGGCGTGCAGCACCACTGGTAACACCTCGCTCTGCGGCAGGCCGTCTGGGTCTGCAATTGCCTTGAGAGGACGACGCTGCCGTCGGGGACTACACCGTTCCAGCTGCTCACCTGTAAGAAGCCCGACTTGTCGCTAGCACGCTTGTGGGGCTGCATGGCGCGGTTCCTCATCCCCGAGCAGCAGTGCGGTAGGAAGCGGAAGCCGAAGGCCAAGTGGGGCCTTCACCTCGGCGTGTCGGAGGAGAGCAAGGGCTGGGAGCTCCTCGACATCGCCGACAACCGGGTGGTCACCACGTCGGACGTGATGTCCTACGAGACCATGTCGCTCGAGGTGTGGAAGTCGGAGCATGGGCCGGTGTCGGGGCGGACGCTGGTGGCCACGCCGACGGATACCTCGACGGCAACGCTCCCTCTGCTCGCCGAGGTCGGTGAGCTTGCTGATGAGGACGCCGAGGTCGTCCACCCTTCCTCCCCTTCCCCTGCCCCTCCCCTCGTCGCCGACTTTCGTTGGCTGACTCCGATGCCGGCCTCCGGCGATGATGGGAGCAGTGGGGCGTCGCCTGTGGCGCCGACCAAGAGCATCGCCGGTGGCCGACGTGACGCCCAGTAAGTTGGCATGGAAGTGAAGTCGACCAAGGCAGCCGGAGGAGCATCAGGCTGAGCAGGCGCAGTCGACAGGGGAGAAGGCAGCAACAAGGCCGACCAAGGAGCAGTCGGCGACGTGGTAGTCGGCAGGGGTGCTTTTCGCACGAGAGAAATCGGCCGGGACGCCGATCGAGGTGCAGCATGACGACGAGGATGGCGAAGCTGGTGACGATGGAGGGGAGCAGTCGGGCCACCGACAGTAACGAGGTGGAGGTCCAGGCCGGACCACGGCGTACAGGCCGACTTCGGAGGCCTCCCGACTTCTTCGTCCCGGCTGCCTTCACCACGGTGTATGACGTGGTCGACGAGGACGACGACCTGCTGTACGACGACGTCGACGAGGATGAAGACCTGTCAGAGCTCGACCCCAACATGCACGCCGACCCCGAGCACCACTGGGATATCTCAACGATGACGGTGAAGGAGGCGTTGGCGAGCTGGAAGGGTCCGGCGGTGAAGGCCGCCATGGAGGAGGAGATCCGCAGCCTCATTGGCATAGGAACGTGGGAGCTAGTCGAACGCCCAGCCAGGGTGAACATCATGAAGAGCAGGTGGGTGTTGACGATGAAGTACCACATCGACGACACCGTCGAGTGCGAGAAGGCGAGGCTATTCATAAAGGGCTTCATGCAGGTGTATGGCGCTGACTACGACGAGACGTACGCGCCGGTGAGCAGCTATGTCACGCTGAGGATCTTCCTCAGCATCGTCGCCGTCCTCGACTTCAACCTGATGCAGCTCGACATGAAGAACGCCTTCCTGCAAAGCAAGCTCGACCACGTACTGTACATGTACCAGCCGGACTACTTCAACGACGGGACCGGCCGGGTGTGCAAGCTGCTGAAGAGCCTCTACGGGCTGAAGCAGTCGCCGCTGCTGTGGTACAAGGCCCTCAACGACGTGCAGGTCGACGCTGGCTGGAAGAAGAGCCAGGTCGACGAGGCCCTCTACTTCAAGGTCGGCGACAACGAGGTGACCTGCTGGGTGTTGGCCTACGTCGACGACCTGCTCGCCGCCAGCAGCAACCCCGCGATGCTGAAAGAGCTGCTGGAGGCCGCGATCGAGCTGCGCGAGATCTCGCCGGTGCAGAAGTACCTCAGGCTGGAGATTGTGCGCAACAGGTCGGTGAGGAAGCTGTGGCTGCACCAGCAGGGCTACGCCGACAAGCTGCGTAGGCGCTTCCTCGACCAGGAGCAGACCGGGCGCACCCCGAAGACGCCGGTTTCGGTCGACGCCTACGCCGAGCTCACCTTCAACGACGAGGAGCCACAAGACCGACAGGAGGAGGAGTACCGGCAGAAGGTCGGCTCGCTGCAGTTCGCGGCGACGACGACGAGGCCGGATATCGCAGTCGCCTGCAGCAAGTTGGGGAGTGGCCTCACGGTGAGGAGTGACTAGCACTGGTGCAAGGTCGACCATTGCCTTGCCTACCTCGCCAACACTCGTGACACCGCCCTGGAGTTTGATGGTGGACCTGAGTCGCTGCAGCTGGTCGGCTACGTGGACGCCGACGACGTTGGCGACAAGCAGAACAGGACGAACACGGGCGGCTACATGTTCGTCTACAGAGGGGCCGCGGTCTCCTGGTCGAGCTAGCGCATCAAGTGCGCGACGCTGTCATCGACGTGGCGGACATCTAAGCCGGCAAGGCGGGACGCCGACTTCGCTACCTCCTAGTATAGTTACAGCAGTTGGACGCTAGAAGGCCGAGGGTCGTGAGGGTGGACAACAAGTCGGCCATCACAGTCGCCGAGGGCATGGGGTTGACGGGCAACCTCAAGCACGGAGCGGCGACAGGCCTGGCTGCAGCACATGGTGAAGCGGGGAAAGTTTTTGCAAAAGTACATTCCGACCGCTGAGCAGCCGGCCGACTACCGAAGGCGCTGCACTATCCGATCTTTAACGGGTGGATGAAACGACTAAGTGGATGAACGCAGAGATCACACGAGCACCCGTGCCTAGCCTGTAGTCTAGCTCCCGTTGTAGTAGTTATCTCCGCAGGCGCTGCAATAGCAGTGCCTCCAGCTCTAGTCTCCTTAGAACTAGCACCTACAACTACAGCACTCCCATAACTAGTGCCCCCAGAACAAGCATCTCCAGAATTAGCACCTCCAGTGCTAGCACCCTCCTTGCGAGCACGCCCAGAATTAGAACCTCTAGTACCAGTACCCTCAGCTATAGCACCCTCAGAACTAGCACCTTTGGCGCCAACAACCTTAGCGTTAGCACCCCCAGAAATAGCACCTCCATCGTTAGTACCCTCAGCTCCAGCATCGTCAGACCTAGCACCGCAAGTGCCCGTGTCTCCAACACCAATATCTCCATAGTCTATTGCAACCTGTCGAAGTAACTTCGAAGGATGCCATGGGCAACTACAGGTCCCATAAAGAGGCCAGCCAAGGAAATAGTGACTGGAGTGTGCAGTGGCGTGAGGTCGATATAGTCGTGAAAGAAATAGCTGTATGTTCCAGAGTCTAGGGTGAAGGAAGCTGTGCAGTAAATGAAGTCGCACCCGAGCCAGCGAGAAAGGCTGGTACTTGACTAGTGGTAGCTGCAGCTCCTACACAAATACCCTCAGAGGCGCTTGGACTGAAAACTACACAGCACCAAGATTGGAAACACATGTTTCTACTCGTGCATTTGGGAAAGGTCCGAGAACATATAGGTGAAACTCAACTTGTGCAACAGTGCTTTGGCAAAGACGCGAAGGCTACTGCGGTGTAACAACATCAGGACAAAACGCTCACAGTGGAGGTCGTCGAGGCGACGGTAGCAGTGGGACGCGAATTGGTAAGGACTCTAGTAGATAGTGCCAGCACCAGGGCCAATGAGGATCCGGTTCCTGTAGGGAACCCAACTCCAAATTGAGGAAGTAGTTAGATACTTGTCACTATTCGCCGCACCAATACTGTTCACACCGAGAAAAGAGATGGAAAGTTCCGCGTGTGTATCGACTACTGCGCACTGAACTGGGTAACAATCATGTCGCAATACCCCCACGCTGATGAACTGATCGACCAACTACGAACAGCACGCGTATTTTTGAAAATTAACTTACGGGGAGGTTACCACCAGATTAGAGTCGAACCATCGGACTATGCAAAGACAGCTTTTAGAACTAGGTACGGGTCATTCGTGTACGCAGTAATGCCTTTCAGGTTGACCAACGCACCAACGACTTTCCAAAAAAACATAACCAGGGTTTAGGCCCCCTTGGATAAAAGCGTGATAGTCTACCTCAACGTCATCCTAGTTTACACTCGTGATAAGCAGGAGCACTTTGTCGACTTGGAAGAAAAATTTTCAAACCAAAACCGGGTTGAAGTGCGGGGTATTTTCAGGATTGGTTAGAGTTTTGGGGGCACAAAATTTTGAAGGCTGGGGTTGAGATTGGCCCACAATAAAAGCGTGGCACCCCCCGACAAACATCATGGAGCTGCAAAGTGTTTTAGGGTTTGTTAACTATGTTCGTCAGTTCGTCCCCGACATAGCACGACTAAAGCGCCAGTTACAATCACTTAAAAAAAAGGAGCCTCAAATATCGCCGATGAACTGACCCGCCCAACTGCCCACATACACGCCATACTACTCGCCCAGACCAGTCCTGTGCTCACAGAACTATATACCCACGATTACCAGACAGACTCATTTTTTACGGGAGGCAACTTGCAGCAATTCGCAGCAGCAAAACGAGTTTATTACGTAAAAGCTGGCATTGATCGCATCTGGGTTTCGGGCTACACCCTACGGAGGAAATTACTACCGCAAGAAGTACATGACGGAGTTACCTTAGGGCACTTTAGGGTAGAAAAAACATGACATCAGCTGCAACAATACTACTACTGACCCGAAATGCTCACTGACGTGCAACGGCACGTGGCGTCGTGTCCCACTTACTAGCTCATGAAGTCGTCACGACAGTGACCGGTAGGTCAGTTGCAGTTGATACCACCCCTAGAGCGTGCTTGGCAGCAGGTGACGATGGACTTCGTCACGGGGTTACTGGCGGGGGCAAGAGGAAACAACGCGATCCTGGTCATTGTCGATCGGCTAATGAAGATGGCACATTTTGCGTCCTACAAGAAATCCATCTCGGGCAAAGAAACAGCTCGGGTCTTCATCTCCACCATCGTTCGACAGCACGGGATACCAACGGCGATCATCAGCGACCGCGACACGAAATTCACCAGTACTTTTTGGTAGAACATGTGGCAGCAGCTCGGTATGCGACTATAGTTCATCATACCACCCCGAAACCGAAAGACCATTGAGCAGTTAATTTGAGCCACATGCGACGACCCAGCAACATGGGAACGGCAACTGCCACTTATTGAATCTGCATACAACAACTCCACGTTAGCCACAATGCAGCAGTCACCGTTTACCTCAACCACGGACAGAACCCCATGGTGCCCGTGACCTTAAATCTCAACAACTCTCTACCACCCGCACAACAGTTTGCAGAAGGTTTACAAGCAGCACGGATTCGAGCATCGGGTGCAATAAAAAAAATCAAACAGCATCGCTAAACGCAACGCCGACCGCCATCCCCGCCCCATCAATTACCAGCCCAACAATCTCGTTCGACTTGACATTGAAAACCTCCGCCTGCCTGTCACCCCAGCTCCGCCTATGATATTGCGAACCATTTCGCATCCACATGATCACTCCCGTCACCTCCCATCTCCTCCTTCCTACTGACTGATACGTCAGCCCGTCATTTTCCATCAGTTTTCTTAAGCCCATACATCCCATAAACCAGCCAACTGCCTCACAACCCTCCAGCCAGCATGACACGATCGCCAAAAGAGCCAATCATCGCTCCTAAGAAGATATTGAGCCACCGAGTTCGTGATCCACGTGAAGCCCGCAGGGACGAGTTTCTAATTCGCTGATAAGACGCACCCCGACCGAAGATAACTAGGTTCCCTCGGATAGAATTGAGAACCATCCTGTCCTCACCGAGTATCTGCGCAGCCGCAATTTTCACGATGTACACGCACTCTCGTAAGGAGGGCCTTCTTCGAGAGGGGGGTAGTGTAAGGAAATTCATTTTTCCTTGTGTCGCACCCCTGCTTACCGCGTACATGACTATTCCTGCCAATAGCGCCCTATAGAAAGTCGTTACCGCTCGCGACATTCGCCTTGACCGCCACTTTACATGTCGCTTCTTGACCTCACGGCTCGGCTGGTAACACGCGCTACAGGCCTCCGCCTCGACACTTCCCGACCTCAGTCTTGATCTCAGTCACAGGCCCGTCGCGCATCTACCACACTTCGCTTGTTACCTTTACCACTGTAGTTCGCTATATAATCCTTGTTCATGCCTTCGCTCAATGCACGGTTTTGCTTCGATAGTGCAATTCTCGCTCGCTCAATCTCACTCGTAACAGCTAGAGATGAAATCCAAAACTCCCGCAATAGTATGTGTTCATGCCATAAATACATGTCTAATCATTTCCAGCCATATTTACAAAGGATACACCAAAATTTCTACCAATGAATCACAATGTACATGATTACATTAAAGCTCTAGCTTTCTCGACTGTAATTGAGCTAATGTCCTAGTAATAACTCTCCAATTCGAGCACCATCTTAGTTTGGTAGGCACTCTTTTTTCCCAGGCAACATTCTCTCAACGCATTCATACCCATTGATCTTCCTATAGCACCCCTTGATGGACTAGAATTGTGTGACTTGGACACTTTGGCAGGCGTCGGTTGGCTTGAAGAAATACTCGTCCGTTGGACATGTTCCAATCGCAAAGGAACTAGAGGTCTTGGTGCACATCTGCATTACCAACGAACAAGAAAAGGGGGGAACGACTCCCTTGCACACCAGAATGTTGCAACCCCCAGCGGCAACACAGCCCCGCACAACCAAACAGGAACGATCTGTCAGAAATAACTGAGCAGGAATGGATGAACTAGAACAGAGTTTGGTACAAGTAGGAAACCCTAACTTTGTGTACCCCCTAAGGTGTAACCCACTACAGCCTAGACAATATAAACATGCAATGTTTGACACACCCCCATAGGCGCAGTGGGAAACAACCACAGGGTCACAAGACCAGTCAAAGCAAAGCAAAGCAAGCTCAGGGTGGATCTCAAGGATTCCACACAAATTCCGAGCACAAGCAAGCGGTCACAAGACCAGTTCACATGCAGGTTTATAACAAAGTAAGAGATACAGTGATCACAACCTAGCAAAAGTAAGCAAGAAGGCATATATATATAGTGATCACAGTACAAGTAAGGTCAAGAGGTAAGCAAGTGAGGCCCAGTAGGTACAAGGCCTAGCAGAGTGCAAAAGCGCTGATGGTCACAAGGCTGAAGCGCCTTGGTGAACACATCAGCAGTGTTGGCCTCCGTGGCCACGTAACGCAGACAAAGCTGACCACGCTGCTGCAGCTCTCGAGCAAGGAAGTACCGCAGAGCGATGTGCTTCGTTCTGTGCTCCAGTCTGTGCTCCTCACACAAGGCAATGGCAGCCTTGTTGTCGACGTACAGCACTGGAGGAGAACGAGGCCGCTCTCCGAGGTCGGTCAGCAGGTAGGTCAGCCAGCGCAGCTCCTGAGCAGTGGTGCTCGTCACACGCTGGAATGCGGTTGGCCTTGGCAGGGTCCCTTTTGAGGCACAGAGCCTGGAGGGCCTGAGGGAGGAGGAGTTGACAGCAGGGTTGAGCGCTTCCGCCTCACACTCCGCGTCCGACACCCACATAGCTCCACCTGCTGTGCCACCCCCGCACAAGTGTCTCCCTGGGGGATATAGCGGGGATATAGTGGGGGAGAAGAGAGAGGGGGTGTGGGAGAGGGGAGGAAGAGTGGCGGAGGGGGTATATGGATGTCGAAAGCTAGCGGGGAACAAATAACGAAGACAACATACAGGGCAAAGTCGTCCCTACAAACTGCAACATTTTTCATTGACTTGAGGTGCTTAAGGAAGGCACCCACTGACTCGAGTTGCCAAGGAAGGCACACCTGCTACTGTGATGGGCTATGGCTGAGAGGATATTTGCTGAATTAGTACAAAGGACAAGCAATGCAAGCACATAGAGAGGGGTTTTACTGCGTTGGTGGTGTAGAAGACACCGCAGCCACTACATAAAATACAACTTGGTAGGCCAGAGGGGGAAGTGAGGTGCATGAGAGACGCGTAAGTTCAAGCTCCCGCACGTAGAAACAGTGTGGCTCACGAAGGAGGGCCTTGGAGAAATTGTCAGCTAGGTTGGCATTAGCGGCAACCTTGCGAAGACGTAAGATGCCATACTGCACCAGCTTGCGCACCAAGAAGTAGCGGACCTCTAGCAGTACGACAAGGGTGATGAAGCTGGTGAAGATGAAAGGGAGCTGACGGCAAGGAAAGAAACCACCGACAATGACGTGGTCGAGGTCCCGAGACCGCAACGTTCACGGAGGTCGGCTGAGCGGCTGACCTACCTCGTGTGCCGGCCGCCGGCCGCCTTCACCATGCTGCACGACGACGCTGAAGCTCTACCTGTTGGAGCTAGACCTCGACATGCACGCCGACCCGGAGCACCATTGGGCCATCTCGACGATGATGGTGAAGGAGGCGCTAGCGAGCTGGAAGAACAAAGTGATGAAGGCCGCCATGGACAAGGAGATCCGCAGCCTCAGCGCCAACGCCTAGTGGAAGCTGGTTGAGCGTTCGTGTGATGTCAACATCATAAAGAACCGGTGTGCCATGCTGCTCGCCCCTGAGGGAGACCCCGACGCCCTTGACATACCGACTCCTCGCACTTACGCTGAGGGGGTGTCGGGGCCTTGGGCCTCCCAGTGGAGAGCTGCCATGGACATAGATATGGCCTCCTACAGATCCACAGGCCCCCCCTGGGGAGAATGTAGTCGATGGCATGCGGATCTTCAGGGTGAAGCAGCCACCGGGATCTCCGGTCTTCAAGGCGCGCTATGTGGCTAGAGGTTTCAGTCAGTACGAAGAAGTTGCCTTCTTTCAGACCTTCGCGCTACCTCGAAGATGACCACTCTTCGGGTGTTACTATATGTAGTAGCACAGAGGGACTACGAGTTACACTCTCTCAACTTATTCACTGTCTTCCATCAGGGTAGTTTACACGAGGAGGTCTGGTTGTGTCGTCCCTCTGCCTTCACCAGCACTTTCCCTCCTGGGTCCCAGTGGAGGCTGAGGCGACCGGTCTATAGTCTCCGTCAGGCGCCTCGTGAGTGGCACGACATCCTTCACTCTACCCTGTCTCACCTCAGTTTCCAGCCGTCTTCTGCCGACCCGTCGCTGTTCGTTCGCCGTGGCTCCACACCGTTCTTTGTACAAGTCTACGCCGGCGACCTGGTCTTTACTAGTGCTGATAGGGTTGCTTTGGCTGACGTGAAGTCCGAACTGCAGAAGAGACACATGTGCACTGACCTTGGTGAGCTGCGCCACTACCTAGGCATGCAGGTCACGAGGGACAGAGCCGCCGCACCATTACACTCTCACAGTCACACATGATGCAGCGAGTTTTTGAGCGGTTCAAGCTTCAGCACTCTACAGTATAGCACACACCTCTTGTCGTTGATCACAGACTCACTGGTCCCTTTCCTGACGAGCCGTTTGAGCCTAGTGGTCCACACGTTCCACCTTTAGTTTGACCTCTACCACTGACGTTGAGATCTACGCTGGAGCCATGGCTGCACAGGAGCTGTGTTGGTTGACCTTCTTGCTCACCAACCATGGTGAGCGGACGAGCTCTGCACTGGCCTTGTGACTGACAAGACAACAAGCCTCGATTGGAGAGCAGAGTGAAGCACATCAACATCAGGTACTTTCTTCTGCGAGAGTTGCAGAGGCGTGGACAGGCTCGCTTGGACTTTGTGGGGACCGAGGCCAACACTGCAGACATCTTCACCAAGGCCCTTCCGCCTTGTGACCACCACAGGTGTTGTGTGCAGTTAGGTCTCGTTGACACAGGTTCTCGTCGTATGAAGACTTTGCTTGTTTTGTTGTACACTTTGCATATACCTGTTGATCTCTACGACTAGCTCTTTTGCTTGTGCTCAGACTGTGTGGTGACGTTGTGATCCACCCTGAGATTTGTGTCTTTGTGACTGGTCTTGTGACCGTACGGTTTAGGTTGTGCTTGACACCCCTCACTTAGGCTATGGGGGTGTGTCAAATGTTGTAGCCTTTAGTGATGCGTGTCATATGGGGTACAGCAGTTAGGGTTAGTGTAAGGATTTTTCCGGATTCCTTACTGGGTCACACTGTACGCGTACAACCCCGACTTTCGGAAAACGAGGCTTGGTCCGCCGACCTCGCCTTCCGAGCCACTACCGCGTCGCCTTCGGGTTTTCCAACCCCGAACCTGCACCCAACCATCTCGCGACCCCGCGACCTCGGCCTAGCTAGCTTCGCTATATTAGTCCTAGGCCTCGTTGTGTTCTCAGACGTTGTAATCACTTCCGCATTATTGAGTTCTGCGCACTCTTTCATTCACAACTCATAACACTTGGTATCAGAGCCTAATTTCCTAGGTTTCCCTCACGTTTCCGGGGTAGTTTGTAGAAGGGGAGCGATAGACTTGGTGGGCTGTTAAGCGGTCGGCCCGTGGAATAGATCCGATTATTCCACTCCGACTACGATAGCATTAACGCCTTCACCGAAGTCAGAAAAATCGCGAGCCACCCCCTGCCCGTTAGACGAAGCCTGCGACACATGGACCAGGCGGAGTTCAACGAGTTCATGCAACAGTTCCGGACGATGCAGGCCACCATGCAGACGATGTCTGCAGAAATGGAGCGTCTCCAGAAGGAAAACGCCGAACTACACCAGGCGCGTGGTGAAGCGCGCCAGGAGTCGCCTGTCGTGGACGACGCAAGTAGCAGCACTGCACCAGATGAGCGGCTCTGGGACGAGCTGGAAGGCGAGATAGAAGCGGACGAGGCGAGGCAGGCGCAGCAGCAACAGTCACCGCAACAGTCGCGTGCAGCACCGACACGTGCAGCAGCGACGACGACGGCGACGCCAGCAACAACGCCAACGGCCCCGCTGGCAGCAACAACTTTGACAACTGTTAAAATCAAGCCGACGAACCTGCCCCCGTTTAACCCAACTGACAAGTTCGTCACTGTTTTTGCATGGTTGTTCGGCGTGGAGGTGTTTTTTAATGCTGCCATGATTTATGACGATGCCACCCGCATTAATTTCGCAGTTTCACTGTTGCGAGGACCTGCGCTGGAGTGGTGGAGGCGAACGCTGCAGGACGAAGGGACTTCGGCGAGGATAGCACGTGCGAACGACGGGACTTCAACACCTGTCACGCATCGAGCAGCATCAATTTTTGGGACGGCTACGATACGCACATGGAGGGAGTGGGGCGCCGCCTTGTGAACCAGCTTCGAGCACATATCCGCCTCGCACTCTGCTCGCATGAAGCTGCGTGCCTGGAAGCAGCTGACTTCGGTCCAAGACTACACCAGCAAATTCTGCAACTTGGCGGACCAAGTGGACGACATGAGCGATGCGGAGCGGTTGGATCGCTCCTTGGCGGGCCTGAAATACGAGATACAATACGAGGTCCGACGAAACCGGCCACGCAGCTTCAACGACGCCGTCCGGGAAGCCGAGTCAACGGATGCGCTGATGCAGTGGGCGAGATCGAGCTCCCGGGAGGGCCCTCGATTTCGTGGATCGACTCAGCAGCCCACGATCAACGGTATGGATGCACCAAGCCGAGCCCTTGGGCCGTGCATTTTATGCAACCAGCTGGGCCACCTGAAAAAAGACTGCCCGAGGCTTAAGCAGGGGAAGAAGAACGACGGAGAAGGGTCGGGAAAAGATACGAGTCAGTAGCAGAAGGGCCACCTACTGACGAGACCCTGTCGCCCGACAATCACCATCCACACCGGGTCGTGGTACCGATCAGAGCTATCGACCAGAACCGGACGAATAACGTGGGTGAACACGTGGACTACCCTGTGCTGGTGGTGGGGAGGGTTAACGGTTATAAAATAAAAATATTCGTTGACGGTGGGGCGAGCCACAGTCTCGTCAACCTGGCAACGGCAAAAAAAATTGGGGTGAAGCTGACCAGGTGTCTGCCGGAGATCGATGCAAGGTTGGTGGACGGGACACCACTGGCCATCCGAGATGAGGCGCGAAAAAATTCGGATACAGTGTGGCGACAAATTCGGGTTTGGCATTAAGATGTTAGCGACGACGTTCGACGGCTGCGATGTGCTGCTGGGGAGAGATTGGCTGCAGCGGTTCAATCTGACGATCGACTGGACGACTGGGGCGTGCGTCGTGCGAGGATACGGAGGGAAGACGACGCTTCCGAAATGGACGGAGCCGGAGCCGGTGACGACACGTGTCAACGCGGTCAACATGGCGCGTGAGATGAACAGCGGAGCTCAGGCCTTCTTGGTGCATCTGTACGAGGTAGCAGCTTCCGAGAAAATCGCGGACATCGACACCCTCTGCGCAGCAGTCCCCGAGGAATTGGCGAGCATTATTCGAAGGTATCCCTAGATTTTCGCGGATGGCCTCCCGGATTACTTGCCCCCCCAACGACCTGAGGATCATCGGATTCAGCAGGAGCCCGGCGCGCAACCTACTGTTCGGACACAGTGGCGGCTCAGCCAACCAGAGCTCGCCGAGTTGCGGGCCCAGCTGGATTACCTGCTCGCCAAAGGATTTATCCGGCCAAGCACGTCGCCGTATGCAGCGCCGATACTGTTCACGCCGAAGAAGGATGGGGGACTACGCATGTGCATTGATTATCGGGCGCTGAATCGGGTCACGATAAAGTCGCGTTACCCGATCCCGCGAACCGACGATCTGCTGGATCAACTTCGCGGAGCTCGGTATTTTTCGAAAATCGACCTGCGAGGAGGCTACCACCAAATTCGCGTGTTCGCCGACGACTGCCCGAAGACAGCTTTTCGCACACGCTACGGTAGTTACGAGTTTACGGTGATGCCGTTCGGACTGACAAACGCGCCCTCAACATTCGAGCTCACAATGAACGGAATTTTCTGGGACATGCTGGACAAGAAGGTCATCGTGTATCTGGACGACATCCTGGTGTACAGCGCAACAAAAGAGGACCATCTGCGGGATTTAGAGGAGGTGTTCCGGCGTTTACAGGGGCATCGGCTGATTACGAAAGGGTCTAAGTGCGAGTTCCTGAAACCGGAGTTGGAGTTTTTGGGGCACGTGGTTTCTGGCGAGGGAATCAAAATCGTCCCGCGTAAAGTGGACGCCATCGTTAAGTGGAAGCCGGCGACTAATATCCCTGAGCAACAGAGTTTTTTGGGGTTTGTTACGTTAGTCGTTTTGTACCTAACATGGCATAAATAACCAAGCCGCTGACCGACCTGCTGCATCACGACAGTTATTTTCGTTGGGGGGAGAGGGAACAGTCCGCCTTTGACGCTCTCAAAAACATTTTGGGTTCGCCCTTGGTACTCCGCCTCGCCGACCCATCTCGACCGTTCGAAGTCGTCACGGACGCCAGCGATTTCGCCGTCGGCGCCGTCCTGCTACAGGACTTCGGCCAAGGGCTGCAACCCATCGCCTACGAGTCACGCAAGATGCAGCCACCCGAGCGCAACTACCCAGTCCACGACAAAGAGATGCTGGCCATCGTCCACGCATTTCGTACCTGGCGCTGCTACCTCACGGGAGCCGACGTGACAATTCGGACCGACCACAAATCGCTACAGTACATGCGCACGCAACCAACACTCAACCCGCGACAAATCCGGTGGTTGGACTTCCTCGAGTCCAATTTTCGGTACACCATCACGTACAAGAAGGGCGCCAACAACATCGCCGACGCCCTCACCCGACCATCCATGCAAAACGCGGCGGTACTAATCGCCCTCACAAACCCGATGCTGATGGGACTATTCACCCATGGCTACAAGATCGGCAGGTTTTTTCGGAACCTGCACCAACAGGCTGCCACGCCACACGGCAAATACTACCTAAAAGCCGGTACAAACACCAGCATACCAGCCTTTACGGGAGCTGCTGACGCAGGAGGTTCACGACTCCAACCTTTCCGGGCATTTCGGCACCGACAAAACACTGAAGCTGCTGCAGCGGAATTATTACTGGCCGGACATGCTCACCGATGTGCAGCGCTACGTGTCAACTTGCCCGACCTGCCAAGCAATGAAGTCGTCGCGACAACGGCCAGCAAGACTGCTGCAACCCCTCGCGCCACCCGAACGACCGTGGCAACAGGTGACGATGGATTTCGTCAAGGGGCTCCCAGTTGGCACGAGTGGCAACGACTCGGTGATGGTCGTCGTCGATCGCCCAACAAAAATGGCGCATTTCGCCCCATGCCGAACGACGATCACAGCCGAAGATACAGCCAAACTGTTCATCTCCACCGTCGTACGCCTACACGGGTTACCTTCGGCGATCATCAGCGATCGTGATCCGAAATTTACGTCGAAATTCTGGCAGGAGACGTGGGCACAGTACGGTACCCGCCTGCAGTTTTCGTCGTCATACCACCCGCAAACCGACGGACAGACGGAACGGACAAATCAGACCATGGAGCAACTGATTCGCACCAACTGCCCAGACAATCGCAAGTGGGAGGATTCGCTGCCGATGCTGGAATTCGCGTACAACAACGCCCCTTCGGCCTGACTAAACAATCACCCTTCTTCTTGAATTACAGGATAGACCCCGTGGTACCCTCTTCAACGACTGTGGACAACCCGGTACCACGATCGCAGCAGTTTGTCACGGAGCTGCAGACCGCCCGCACGAAAGCAGCTGATTTTATTCTAAGGCTAATACCACGGCCAGCCGCCAGGCGGACAAACATCGACGGAATTTACCCTTCCGCGCAGGGCAGGTTGTGCTCCTATACACTAAGAATCTCAAGCTGCCACAGCCCGCGAAGCTACGGCCCGGATACGTGGGACCATTTCGTATCATCCAGATGGTGACACCTGTCACCGCGAAGCTGCTGCTGCCCGACGATTGGAAAATACATGGCGCCTTCCACGTTAGCCTGTTGCGTCATTACGAACAGCCGCAGTCGCCAGCTGTTGCTCGGCCAACCATCGCGCCGACCACTTGCCCCGTGGCAGAGCCCACGCTAGAACCTTGGAAGATTCTCAACCATCGCGTGGATGTGACTGCCGCCGGCCGCTCGGTGAAATTCCTGCTTCGCTGGAAAGAACGCACGAGCGAGGACGACACGTATGTCACCGCTGACTCGCTACTGGGACATCCGGTTGTGGATGCTTACCACGCCCGCCGAGGTGTCTCGGATATTCACCACCTTTCTTAAGGGGGGGGGTAGTGTAAGGAATTTTTTTCAGATTCCTTACTGGGTCACACTGTACGCGTACAACCCCGACTTTCGGAAAACCAGGCTCGGTCCGCCGACCTCGCCTTCCGAGCCACTACCGCGTCGCCTTCGGGTTTTCCAACCCCGAACCTGCACCCAACCATCTCGCGACCCCGCGACCTCGGCCTAGCTAGCTTCGCTATATTAGTCCTAGGCCTCGTTGTGTTCTCAGACGTTGTAATCACTTCCGCATTATTGAGTTCTGCGCACATTTTCATTCACAACTCATAACAGTTAGGTTTATGTACTCCAACCCGCATAAGTCAATCATAATTCGGTTTCTGATAGTTGGGTACCCAGAAGGCCACATGCAAATGTACCACCTGCTTGTTTTGTAGACCCAACCATGCAAATGGTATTTGAGCTGCAGGTTGGCATGTTTGTTGGTGGTTGCCTCGACCGGTTGGATGTGGGCCGACCATGTTCTTGCTTTAATCAAATTGTCGCCTCGACCAGGTGTGAGGGTGCTCTGGTACAGACGTCCATTAGTACAGCATCGTGTAATCTGGTAACCCAACAGATCTACCGAACCAGATTGTTCAGGCCACCCAACCAGCCCTAAAGAAGGGGAGTACGCAGCACGGAACGAAATATATAAACATAAATTCTTTCAGTACACGAAAACCTTAACGAACGAAACGAATCCAATCGGTACGCAACGTTCATTCGTCGTTATGATCGGTGTCAGCCTCGTTGATTCGGTGTGAGCTCCCGAACCTTCGCCTAACCGAGCCTGCCAGTTTCTCCAGGCCAGGAAGCTCACCACAAACAGCAGTTGTCAGTACCGTAGTCGCACAGTCGCACCGCATCGCATCGCATCGCTCACTCGGAAATCCGTTTTCGCAAATATCCGCCTGCCGTCCTTCGGTTGCCGGTGTCGGCTCTACGCTTCGTGATAATTGGTTCCCCCCGCAAACGCGGAGATGCTGAGTTTGGGTAAAGGGAGGATACCAGTGTTTCAACCCAGCCTGACCTGCCACCAAACTCGCGGGGTTTCTTGCGATGCCTTTGTGTGTGCTTTTGACGCCGAGAATCGCGCGGCATCGCACGCGTGGGATGGTGGCTCCTAGTCAAGCCTGCCTGAAACGCGCAATAGACGGCAAACCCTTGATATACCGCGGCCTGAAACAATACTAACATCGTAACAGTAAGACTCTTACTCGGAGTGACAGATAGTAGACAGCGGGGCAGACGACCGTCACGGGCGCACATGGCTCCGCCTCACAGCCTCCCCCTTCACTCCTCAGGCGTCTTCTCCATCCGTGCAGCTGCGCGCCTCTCCGCGGCGCTATCCGCCGCGTGCTGCGCGCTGCTTCTCGCCTCCGCCGCCTCCGCAGCCTCCGGCGCCGCCCCCGCGTCGTCCCTACTACCGTCCGCCCGGCACGCTGTTTCGTCTCTTCACGAGCCCGCATCGGCCGACGATGAGACTCAGCACTCCCTTTCGTCGTCGTCGACCTTTGGCGGCTCGTCCGTCCTCCCGAGTACCGCCTGGTCGCTGCTACACCCGTTTCTCGACTTCGACAATTCAGACAATCTCAGCGGCTACTCGTTGCCCCAAAAACAGTCGCACGCGACGCGCTCCCCGCCGCATCGCCTGCTCATCGCACAGCAGCAACCCAGCGTCGCCGCCGCGGGCGTCGCGACGAATGCTCCCGTCAACAAGCCTCCGCCGCCGCCGCCGCCAGCGCCGCCGCTGCGTGAGGTGGAGCTGGACTCGTGCGCGCTGCAGGCGCTGCTGCCGCAGCTCCTCCCGCCCGCCCTCCTCGACCCCGCCTGCTTCAACCACCTCGCGCTGCACTCCGCGCAGCCCTCCCCCGCGCTCGACTCCCCCGCGCTCGACTCCCCCGCGCTCGACTCCCCCGCGCTCGACTCCATCGCGCACAGCGGTGCGTCAACATCTCCGCTCAGCGACAGCGCCGGCAGCGGCGGCGGCGGCGGTGGCGGGGGGGACGAGCCTGAGACGGCGACGCGGCGCGATCTGCTGGACGTGGCGCGCAACAAGTGGCGCGCCAGCACCGTGTGGGCGCCACTGGACGCGGAGAGCAACGCGGAAGGCGCGGGGGGCGCGGGGGGAATGGGGGGCGCGGGGGTACTGGGGGGAACGGGGAGTGCGAGGGTAATGGGGGGAACGGGGGGACCGGGACGAGCGAAGCCGGCGGCAGCGGCGGCGGCGTCGACCCTCACCCCACCCAATGAAGTGATCACCGTGTGCCGCTCCGCTGGTAGGGCTTGCACCGTGGCTGCCGGTGGTGTGCGGTGATGGGGGGTTATGGGCGGTGATGTAAGGTGATGGGAGGTGTTGGGAGGTGTGGTGATTGGGTGATAGGTTCAGATGGGTTGAGATGGGCGGGGTAGGTTCAGTTATGGCCGTATGGATGGACAGTCTCACTGAGTCGCTGCGTGGAGGCTCCTTTCCCGCACACGCATGGCATGGCAGAAGATGTGGTGACAAAAGCTGTGGTGACAGCTCAGCATGACACGTGGCATGGCCATCAACCCACCTCAGCTCTTCTCTGTTCTTGCTTCTCAACCACCCCTTCCCTCCCTTCCCAACACTTCCCATTGGCCCGCTCTCGTTGGCCAGCATAACCATCACTCTGGACTGCTCGATCTTTCCCGCTCGATTTCCCCCCTCTCCCCCGTCGCTACCCCCAGCCAGCATCACCATCACTCTGGACCGCAACTACGCCCTCACCTCCCCTGCCGTCTCCCTCTCTCTTCCTTCCTTCCCCCCTCCCCTCGCTCCCCTGCCTCTCCATGTCCCACCACCATCACCACCAGTCCGCACGTCATTTGATAGCGCTACCCAGGTCTCCCATGCACGCCCGAATGCTCCCTGCCCCACTCCCTGTCCCCATCCCCAGCCAGCGACACCATCAGTCCACACTCGTCGTTACCGCGCACGCCTGACAGAGCCTGACCTTTGCCCGTGGCCCCCCCACTTCCTTTTTCCCCTTTCCCCTCTCTCCCCTGCTTCCCCCTCCCTGTCCGCCAGGCCCAGCTACCATTACCATCAGTCCAGATCTCAGTGGGCAGACCTGGAGAGGCTGGGGCACGTCTTTGGCATGGTGAGTGCGCGAGAGCACGCCTGTCCAACCAGTGGTGCCATTGGTGCCGTTCTTGGCGTGATGGCTATGGTGAGTGCAGTGCAAGTGATAGCAGGGTGAGTAAGTGCATGGGGTTGTGAATGAATGGATAGTGAATTGCACGGCAGGGACTAAAAGGCACCAGCTTCATCCCTCTTTCTATTTTTCCTGCTTCTTGTCATTCCCATTCATCCGCCTTCTTTGCTCTCCTCTCTTCTTTCCTTGTCCCGTCGGCTCCCGCGTTGCCAACTACCTAAGCCACCTATCTTCCTTCCAACCCAATGTCTCACTCTCTCCCACCCCACGAACTCGACCCTTGCTCTCCCCGTCTTACCACCTTTTCCCAAACCCTTCCTCCCCTCGCCCCACCCCTGCCCTCCCTCACTCCGTGCGCTCCGCCTGCCCTTCCCTTGCCCTCCCTCTCCTTCACCCCCCATGTTCGCCAACTACATCACCAAGCTGCCTGCCGATCAGCTCACCACGCTGCTCGTCTCTCCCTCCACCTGCATCGGGTTGAACCTCACCCACTAACACATCCGTCCCCCTTCCCCCCTTCTCCCTTTCCCCTGCCTTCCCCCTTCCCTTTCCCCCAGGACTGCCAATTACATTGGCAAGCTACCAGACGATCAGCTCACCATCCTGCTCGACCTGCTCTTCTCGCCCTCCACGGGCATTGGGTTCAACCTCGCGCGCTACCTCCTCGGCGCCAGCTTCAATGCCACTAACAGCCCGCAGCTCACCAAAGACACCTTCCACCAGGTCAACCTCCCCGGCTACAAGCCGACTGAGGCCGGCCCGTACGACTGGGCAGCGGACTGGCGGCAGCGGAAGGTGCTAAAGGGAGCGATGGAGCGCGGTGTAGATGAGGTGGAGGCGATTGCTTATTCGCCGCCCTGGTGGATGACCATCAGTGGGGATACCGCGGGGAATGTGGGTGGAGCGTCAAACCTCCAACCGGATAGGTACGGCGAGTTTGCAGAGTATCTAGCGACCATAGTGGAGCATTTCCGGCGGGAGTGGAATGTGACATTCAGCACGATGAATCCGGCGAATGAGCCGCTGGAAGGGTGGTGGCAGAAGGGGGGGAAGCACGAGGGGTGCTCGTTCACTGCTGCTGACCTGGAGCTGCTGTGCACGGCCGTGGCGCGTGCGCTGCAGCGGAGGAAGCTTCCCACGCAAGTCGCGGGGTTCGACAGCTTCGTTGGGTTCACGGTGCGAAACGCAAAGACATGGACCGGCAAGCTGCTATCCAGCCTGAAAAGGATCTCCGTGCATGGGTATGTTCCTCCCCCGCCCACCACAACGGATGCAAGGGCGTATATTGAGCAGCTCTATGTGTGGTTGGCGCGGGTGGGGATCGGCGTGGGGAAGGAGGTGTGGGTGTCAGAGATTGGACCGATGTGGGCGGGAGGGGCGGACACCGACGTTGGGTTGTTTCTGATGCGATCTGCGATTCAGGCTATCAACATCATGGGCGCTTCGGCGTGGATTTTCTGGCAGCCGATCACCCCGGACGTCCCTACAAACCCTAATTTATTCAGGTGGGGCCTGCTCACGATAAAGCACAACAATGTTTCGGACCCAACGGTCATTCCTCTGGAAATGAAGTTTTCGAAAAAGTTTTACATGATGAAGCAGATGGCTCGGGCGTCGCCGCGAGGGAGCGTGCCATTGAGAATCGACACGAGCGATGGGTGCCACCACTGCATTGCGTCGTTCTTCAACCCTGATAAGAACTTCATCTCGATTTATATAGTGAACCAGGATGGCGGGGACTACGTTGTTACATTTAGATTCGAGTTTTTTGGGCCCATGGACAGGTCGAGCCCGTGTGTGGTGGAGGTGCAGCGGACGTCTGAAAGCGAGGATGCAGAGGTGGTTTCTACTGATAGTTTTACTGAAATGCCGCAGGCTCTGCCTGTGACCGCAGTAGGCAGAAGCATCACTACTATATTGATTTCCAATGTTGTATGGTTGTAGAGCTGCAGTGGTACCATGCTTCCCCCTCAAGGAACAAGGGACATTGGAGTTAGAATGGGATGAAGCAGCAGGGTGGATGGGGTGGCGGTAGGGAGCCGTTTTGGCGATGGTGGATACTACTTAAGAAAAGGGAACAAGGGTACTTAAACCCAATGCCAATACTACGGTGATATACGGTAGGTACTGTCAATGGTGACCTGCATTGTGGATCCCCAAGGTCTCATAAGTTGGAAATTTTACCGTACCCTGCTGAATTCGTAAAGTTTGACCATCGTTTTTTACCATGACCCTGATGTGTCAGAACATATACCTATGTCAAACTGTATGTGCTGCATATTGTCTAGGCTGTAGTGGGGTAGCCCATATGGGGTACAACCAAATTAGGGTTTACTACTTGTACTCCTGCATCCTGCTAGTTCATTCATTCCTGCTGCTAGATTCTAACATGGTTTCAGAGCACTAAGGTCCGTAGGACCGTTTTTTTTTCGGGCCCACCTACCGCTGCGGTTACCGCGCTACCCCACGTACCTGCCTGCCTTGCCTTGCCTTGTGACGTGCTGCACTATGCGCGCCGTCCAGCAGCCCTAGCGCTGCCTCCTGCTGCCCTAGGCCAGCGCGCTGCCCCTAGAGGCCCGTAAGGCCCGCGCGCCGCCTCTACACGCCCGTCAGGCCCGCAAACAGCCCCTGCAGACCGTTAAGCACGCTGCTGCCGCGCGCTGCCCGCACCGAGCCCGCGCAGCCCGCACCGAGTCGCGCGCAGCCCGCTGCAGCCGCGCGCAGCCCGCACCGAGCCGCGCGCAGCCCGCTGCAGCCGCGCGCAGCCCGCACCGACCCGCGCGCAGCCCGCTGCAGCCGCGCGCAGCCCGCACCGAGCCGCGCGCAGCTCGCAGCTGCCGCGCGCAGCCCGCGCCGAGCCCACGCAGCCCGCGTCGAGCCGCGCGCGGCCTGCTACGGCCTCGCGAGGCCCGCGCGCGGCCCGCAGCAGCCCGCGCCGAGCCGCGCGCGGCCTGCTACTGCCTCGCACGGCCCGCGCGCGGCCCGCAACAGCCCGCGCCGAGCCGCGCGCGGCCCGCTACTGCCTAGCGCGGCCGCGCGCGGCCTGCAGCAGCTCAGCGCGCTGTCAGCGCAGCCCGCGCCGAGCCGCGCGCGGCCCTCTGCCTCGGCCCCGACCTGCCGCTGATGCGGCCCCGCCCTGCAGCTGCCACGGCCCCGACCTGCCGCTGATGCGGCCCCGCCCTGCAGCTGCCACGGCCCCGACCTGCCGCTGACGCGGCCCCACCCTGCTACTGCCGCTGAAGCGGCCCCGCCCTGCAGCTGCTTCGGCCCTGCTCTGCAGCCGGTGTTGCGGCCCCGACGTCGCCGCTGTCGAGCGCCGGCCCTGCTCGCCCGGTGAGCGCCTGCTCTCCCAGCCTTTGGTGAGCGACTGCCTGCCTGCCTGACGGCCTGCCTGTCTGCCTGCCTGCCTGCCTGCCTGGCTGCCTGCCTGCCTGCCGGCCTGCCTGCCTGCCTGCGCGCCTGCCTGCCTGCCTGCCGGCCTGCCTGCCTGCCTGCCGGCCTGCCTGTCTGTCTGCCTGCCTGCCTGCCTGCCTGCCTGTCTGCCTGCCTGCCTTCCTGCCTGCCTGCCTGCCTGCCTGCTTGCCTGCCTGCCTGCCACGCCTGCCCTGCCCGCGCTGCTGCTGCTGCTACTGCTACTGGCAGGTGGCCAGATGCAGCTCCAGCGACGTTCACGCGAGCCTCTCACGCCCCAGCAGCTTAGTGAGTGGTATACTAGCTGGGGTTGTCGCGGTAGCCGTCGTAGCTGTCGCCCTGGAGCTGGTCAGTTGGGAGCGTCTGGCAGTGGCCAGCTGCAGCTGCAGGGGCGTCCACGCGAGACACTTACGCCTCGGCAGCTCCAGGAGTGGTACGCTCAGTGTAGCAGGTCTACACGTACAGTTCGCTGCCCGTACGTCATTCGCACAGGTGCTAGGACTGGTCAGCCTTGTGGGACGCTTGGTCACACACAGTCCCGCTGCTTCGCCCGTCTGAGCGACGACTGGCGCACAGTGTTTGGCGACGAGGCTGAGCTCCCCACCTGGCTGGAGCTGCATGGACAGAGGGTAGATATCTTTGCGCTTGACTATGATGCTATTCTCACTGCCATGTATGCATTGTCTACTACCTGTTACCTGTGCGTACCGCCTGACCCTGGTGAGGCTGCTGCCCTAGGTGCTAGTGCGTCTCCTGCTCTAGGTGCTGGTGAGGCTGCTGCTCTCGGTGCTAGTACGTCTACTGCTCTAGGTACTGGTGAGGCCGTGGCTTCAGGTGCTGGTGAGTCTGCTCTCTCTGGTACTGCGCCCACTGCGGTCTCGCACACCTTCACCCTTGACTCAGGAGCTTCCCGCTCCTTCTTTCGCGACTGCACCGCACTCACGCCGCTCAGTCGTGTCAAACATATGTGCTGCATACTGTCTAGGCTGTAGTGGGGTAGCCCATATGGGGTACAACCCAAATTAGGGTTTACTACTTGTACTCCTGCATGCTGCTAGTTCACTCATTCCTGCCTGTTCATCCTGTCATGGTATCAGAGCAGGTCCTTTGCTAGGACCGCTCCTAGGGCCCACCACTACCTACCTACCTACCTACCTATCGTGCGCCCTCGTGCGCCCTCGTGCGCCCTCGTGCGCCCTCGTGCGCCCTCGTGCGCCTCTCACTACCGAGCGCCCTCGTGCGCCTTAGCGCCCTCGTGCGCCTCTACCTACCGCGCGCACGCAGCCCGCTAGCCACCCGCGCGCGGCTCGTTTTTAACGCGCGCGACTCGCTAGCCGCCCGTGCGCGGCCGATTTTTCGCGCGCGCGCCTCGCTAGCCGCCCGCGCGCGGCCGATTCTTCGCGCGCGTGACCCGCTAGCCGCCCGCGCGCGGCTTAGGGTTTGTCACGCGACCCGTCGCAGCCTTGTGCGGCCCCGCGCACTGCCCGCGAGCTGCCCGCCGCTGCAGGCTCTCGCCGCCCGCCGCGTCGCCCTGCCCGTGGCGTCGTCACCTCCCTACCAGCCCGTCGCGATCCCTCAGCCGCCCCTTCGCGGCTTCGACTTCGTCTGCAGCAGCTGCCGCCACCGAACCTGCAGCAGCAGCCGCCGCCGACCTGCAGCAGCTGCCGCCGCCGAGCCTGCAGCAGCAGCCGCCGCCGACCTGCAGCAGCTGCCGCCGCCGAGCCTGCAGCAGCAGCCGCCGCTCGACCTGCAGCAGCAGCCGCCGCTCGACCTGCAGCAGCTGCCGCCGCCGAGCCTGCAGCAGCAGCCGCCGCTCGACCTGCAGCAGCTGCCGCCGCCGAGCTTGCAGCAGCAGCCGCCGCTCGACCTGCAGCAGCTGCAGCAGCCGAGCCTGCAGCAGCAGCCGCCGCCGACCCTGCAGCAGCAGCCGCCGCCGAGCCTACAGCAGCGGCCGCCGCCGAGCCTGCAGCAGCAGCCGCCGCTCGACCTGCAGCAGCTGCCGCCGCCGAGCTTGCAGCAGCAGCCGCCGCTCGACCTGCAGCAGCTGCAGCAGCCGAGCCTGCAGCAGCAGCCGCCGCCGACCCTGCAGCAGCAGCCGCCGCCGAGCCTACAGCAGCGGCCGCCGCCGACCCTACAGCAGCAGCCGCCGCTCGACCTGCAGCAGCTGCCGCCGCCGAGCCTACAGCAGCGGCCGCCACAGACCCTGCAGCAGCTGCCGCGGAGCTCCCTGCTACGACCTGGCCCCGCCCCGCTGTTGCAGCGGCCACGCTGTCGCCACTGTCTTGCGCCCGCCGCACCAACCACTGGTGAGCTTTGCCCTGCTAGCACTGCTACCGTTACTGCTGCTGCTACTGCTGCTCCTGACGTGGCCAGATGCAGCTCCAGCAGGCTCGTGAGTGGTACGCCGGCTTGGGCAGTCGGGGTGGCCGTAGTGGTAGTCGCTCTGGAGTGCGTCGTTCGGGAGCCTCTGGTAGTAGACCGGTGCAGCAGACGTGCCCTCTTCTGCTCCAGCAGGCTCGTGAGTGGTACGCCGGTTTGGGCAGTCGGGGTGGCCGGCGTGGTAGTCGCTCTGGCGTGCGTCGTTCGGGAGCCCCTGGTAGTGGACAGGTGCAGCAGCCGTGCCCTCTTCTGCTCCAGCAGGCTCGTGAGTGGTACGCCGGTTTGAGCAGTCGGGGTGGCCGTAGTGGTAGTCGCTCTGGCGTCCGTCGTTCGGGAGCCTCTGGTAGTGGACAGGTGCAGCAGCCGTGCCCTCTTCTGCTCCAGCAGGCTCGTGAGTGGTACGCCGGTTTGAGCAGTCGGGGTGGCCGTAGTGGTAGTCGCTCTGTGAGTGAGGCAGCCGCTCTCGGTGCCAGTACGTCTGTTGCCCTCGGTGCAGGTGAGGCTACCACTCCCGGTACTCGCGTGTCTGCTACTCCAGGTGCTAGTGCGTCTGCCGCTCCAGGTGCTCGCGTGTCTGCTACCCCAGGTGATGGTGAGGCTGCCGCTCTAGGTGCTGGTGAGTCTGTCTCCCCTGGTACTGAGTCGACTGAGGCACTGCACACCTTCACACTGGACTCAGGTGCTTCTCGCTGTTTCTTTCGTGACCGCACTGTCCTTGAGCCCCTCGCTCGGCCAGTTGCGGTCTCCCTCGCTGACCCCTCTGGGGGTCCGGTCATTGCGACCTCCTCCACTGTTCTTCCCTGTCCTGCGGTCCCGTCTGGCACACTGTCTGGTCTCCACCTCCCCTCGTTCTCTACGAACTTGGTGGCGGGTTGTGCACTCCAGGATGCGGGTGTTCACCAGTTCACCCCGGCCTACGAGCGCGTGACACACTGCACGTGTGCTCGGACGGGCCGTCACCTGGCTACCTTCACTCGGCAGCCGGGGTCGGACTTGTACACACTGACCACTGAGTCCCCTCAGGTAGCTGCGTCTGCGTCTGCGTCAGGTCAGCTGTCTGCCCCCTGCTCGTGTCGCTCTCTAGCGCACGACACTGTCCTCTGGCACCACCGACTTGGCCACCCGTCTGTGCAGCGCCTTCGCGCCATGCACAAACGGCAGCTTGTCTCTGGTCTTCCCAGGGTGCTCCCTCCCCTCCCACCCTCGCCTGCTCCTGACTGTCTACCCTGTGTCGAGGGGCGGCAGCGCGCCGCTCCTCACTCCTCCTCCTTTCCCCCGACGACTGCTCCCTTGCAGACGCTCCACATGGACGTGTGGGGCCCAGCCCGCGTCCGTGGTCAGGGTCAGGAAAGGTACTTCCTGATAGTTGTTGACGACTACTCGCGCTACACCACGGTCTTCCCTTTGCGCACCAAGGGTGAGGTCCCTGATGTTTTGATCCCTTGGATCAGCCGAGCTCGTCGCCAGCTAGGCAAGCGTTTTCACTCGGACTTTCCTGTCCTGCGCTTGCACTCTGACAGAGGTGGTGAGTTCTCCTCCGACCTCTTGGCAGCCTACTGTGCTGAGCACGGCATTGAGCAGTCGTTCACGCTTCCGGCCTCTCCACAGCAGAATGGGGTCGCTGAGCGCCGCATTGGCTTGGTCATGGAGGTCGCTCGTACCTCCCTGATCCATGCGGCTGCTCCCCACTTTCTGTGGCCGTTTGCGGTCCGATACGCTGCGCATCAGCTCAACCTCTGGCCCCGTGTCTCCTTGCCGGAGACTTCCCCGACTCTGCGGTGGACGGGAGAGGCTGGCGATGCGTCGCGTTTCCGGGTCTGGGGATCCCGAGCTTTTGTCCGCGACACGTCCGCGGACAAGCTCTCCCGTCGCGCTGTTCCCTGTGTCTTTCTTGGCTTTGTACCGGACGCGCCTGGCTGGCAGTTTTACCACGTCACCTCGCGCCGGGTTCTGGCCTCTCAGGACGTCACTTTTGACGAGTCAGTCCCCTTCTACCGCCTCTTCCCCTACCGCACTGCCCCGCTCCCCCCCCCGCCTCTCTTCCTCGCGCCAGGTGCTGCTGTGGTAGACCCCCTCCCCCCTCAGGGTGCCGCTCCCTCAGGTGTGTCCCAGGTAGACCCGGTTGACCCTGTTGAGGTAGCTGTCGACTCCCGCCCTGCTAGAGGTGCTGAGCCTGGCCATACTGGGCCTGAGCGTGCGGAGCCTGGGGGTACTGAGCCTGGGGGTACTGAGCCTGGGGGTGCGGAGCCTGGGGGTGCTGAGACTGGGGGTGCTGAGCCTGGGGGTGCTGAGCCTGGGGGTGCTGAGCCTGGGGGTGCTGCGTCTGGGGGTGCTGAGCCTGGGAGTGCTGAGTCTGGTGGTGCGGAGCCTGGAGGTGCGGAGCCTGGAGGTGCGGAGCCTGGAGGTGCTGAGTCTGGGGGTGCTGAGTCTGGGGGTGCTGAGCCTGAGCGTGCTACGCCTGGAGGAGCCCTCTCCTCCCAGCAGCTGCAGGAGCGGTACCTACAGTACTGCCGCCTCCGGAGAGGTGCTACTGGAGCTCGTACCAGTACTTCCCCTCCTGCCCAGGAGCTCCCCCCCATTCAGCAGATCCGAGAGTGGTACACGCGGCGCTGCAGTCTTCGGAGTGGTGCTCCTGGTGCTGCGGACCCTGGGGGTGGCGCTGCTACTGGTGCTGAGGACTCGGGCGTTGGAGCTGCTGCTGGTGCTGAGGACTCGGTCGTTGGAGCTGCTACTGGTGCTGCGGACCCGAGCGGTGGCGCTGTTGCTGGTGCTGAGGACCCGGGCGTTGGAGCTACTGCTGGTGCTGAGGACCCGGGCGTTGGAGCTGCTGCTGGTGCTGAGGACCCTGCCGCTGGTGTCTCTGCTGGTTCTGGAGACGCTGCGCGGCCGCGACCGTACTTCGTTCCGCTCCTTCAGCAGGTTCTTGGTCAGGCTCCTCCTCCTGGTCCTCCTCCCTCCGTAGAGTGTCCTCCGCTTGTCCAGTCGCAGTCACAGTTACCGCCTGCCTTGCCTCTTCCTCGTCCCTCTCCTTACACTGGTCCCACCGGAGGCCTTACAGAGCGTCGTGAGCCTGCGTCTCGTCCTGCGTCGCCTGTTCGTGCTGCTCGCACTGGTCGTCGTGTCCCGCGTGAGCGTCCTCCTCCTGTCCCTGGCACTCACTACATGACTCTGCGTCCCTCCACTGCTCCTCAGCGTGTCCCTCTGCCGTCTCCTCCTGCGTCCTCTCTACCTACTCTTCCTGACCCGGAGTCTGACTCCCGTCGTGCTGCCAGTCCCACTGTCACGCGTCTTCTCGCCACAGTTGTCACTGACCCTACTTTTGAGTCCGCCGCTGCGTCTGCTCTGGTCGCTGAGTTGGTTGACTTTGCTGCTCGCTGTCGCCTAGACTACGCTGCTAGCCTTGTTGCTGAGTCTGAGTCTGAGTCTGCCTGTCCTCCGTCCGTCGGGGGTGAGTGTGCTCTTGGCACGGACGTCCTTGAGGACAGACAGGAGGAGTTCCAGTGCTTTGCTGCTGCTTTGCCCCACCTCGTGTCCATGCTAGTTGCCCCTGAGGGAGACCCGGATGCACCAGACATCCCGACCCCGCGCACTTACGCTGAGGCGATGGCGGGTCCCTACTCCTCTCAGTGGCAGACAGCCATGGACGCAGAGATGGCTTCCTGGAAGTCCACACGCACCTACGTCGACGAGGTTCCCCCACCTGGGGCGAACATCGTCAGTGGCATGTGGATTTTCAGGGTGAAGCGGCCGCCGGGTTCTCCGCCTGTCTTCAAGGCGCGTTACGTGGCTCGAGGCTTCAGTCAGCGAGAGGGAGTAGACTTCTTTCAGACCTTCTCCCCCACCCCGAAGATGACTACTCTTCGGGTGCTGCTGCACATAGCCGCTCACCGCGACTACGAGCTTCACTCACTTGACTTCAGCACTGCTTTCTTGCAGGGCAGCCTACACGAGGAGATCTGGCTGCGCCGCCCCCCTGGCTTCACTGGGTCGTTTCCTCCTGGTACCCAGTGGAGGCTTCAGCGGCCGGTCTACGGTCTCCGCCAGGCTCCACGTGAGTGGCACGACACACTGAGGACTACACTTGCGGCTCTTGGGTTCGCGCCTTCTACTGCTGACCCGTCGCTGTTTCTGCGCACCGACACTTCGCTGCCGCCGTTCTACATCCTCGTGTACGTCGACGACTTGGTCTTTGCCACTGCTGACACTGCAGGACTCGCCTACGTGAAGTCGGAGCTGCAGAGGAGACACACGTGCACAGACCTGGGTGAGCTGACAAGCTATCTTGGCTTGCGGATCACCCGGGACAGAGCACGGCGCACCATCACCCTGACTCAGTCACACATGGTGCAGCAGGTTCTCCAGCGCTTCCGCTTCACGTACTCCTCGCCTCAGTCCACTCCTCTGCCTACCGGTCACTCGCTCTCAGCTCTGCCTTCGGATGAGTCCGTAGAGCCGAGTGGCCCGTATCCAGAGCTTGTGGGCTGCCTCATGTACCTGATGACCTGCACTCGACCTGACCTTGCATACCCTCTTAGCATCCTTGCACGCTATGTCGCTCCTGGCCGTCACAGGAAGGAGCACATGGATGCCGCTAAGAGGGTGTTGCGCTACTTGTGCAGTACGTCGGGCATGGGGCTAGTGCTTGGAGGGCAAGACCGAGTTGTGCTCACTGGACACTCAGACGCTTCTTGGGCGGACGACCAGGCTACTCAGCGGTCGTCTCAGGGTTACACCTTCAGCCTTGGCTCTGGCTCAGTTTCTTGGCGTTCCACACGCTCTTCGTCTGTTCTCAGCTCCAGTTGTGAGGCTGAGATCTACGCCACAGCCATGGCGGCCCAGGAGCTTCGCTGGCTGACCTACCTGCTGACCGACTTGGGAGAGAGGCCTCGTTCTCCTCCAGTGCTGTACGTCGACAACAAGGCTGCCATTGCCTTGTGTGAGGAGCACAGACTGGAGCACCGAACGAAGCACATCGCCCTGCGGTACTTCCTGGCTAGAGAGCTACAGCAGCGTGGTCAGCTTTGTCTGCGTTACGTGGCCACTGAGGCCAACACTGCTGATGTGTTCACCAAGGCGCTTCAGCCTTGTGACCATCAGCGCTTTTGTACTCTTTTGGGCCTTGTGCCTACTGGACCTCACTTGCTCACTTCTTGACTTTGCTTGTACTGTGATCTATATATATATATATACCTGCATGTTTACTCTTGCTAGGTTGTGATCACTGTATCTCTTGCTCTGTTATAAACCTGCATGTGAACTGGTCTTGTGACCGCTTGCTTGTGCTCGGAATTTGTGTGGAATCCTCGAGATCCACCCTGAGCCTGTTTTGCCTTGCTTTGCCCTGACTGGTCTTGTGACCCCTTGTTCTCCCCCACTTTGCCTATGGGGGTGTGTCAAACATATGTGCTGCATACTGTCTAGGCTGTAGTGGGGTAGCCCATATGGGGTACAACCCAAATTAGGGTTTACTACTTGTACTCCTGCATGCTGCTAGTTCACTCATTCCTGCCTGTTCATTCTGTCAAGTCGGCCAGTCCCGGTCTCCCTGGCGGACCCCTCTGGGGGTCCAGTCCTTGCCCACTACTCCACGGTTCTGCCGTGTCCGGCCGTCCCGTCTGGCTTCCTGTCAGGTCTTTACCTCCCCTCGTTCTCTACGAACTTGGTGAGTGGAGCTGACCTCCAGGATGGGGGGGTTCACCAGTTCACTCCTGCGAGTCAGCGAGTGACTCACTGTACGTGTGCTAGGACGGGCCGGCACTTGGCCACGTTCACCCGTGCACCTGGCTCGAGTCTGTACACACTGACCACTGAGTCCCCTCAGGTAGCTGCGTCTGCGTCTACGTCTGGTCAGCTGGCGGCCCCCTGCGAGTGTCGCGCTTTGTCGCACGACACTCTCCTGTGGCACCACCGCCTTGGTCACCCCTCCTTGCCTCGCCTGCGTAGCATGCACTCTCGCTCCCTGGTCTCTGGTCTCCCCAGGTCTCTGCCTGCCCTCCCTCCCTCGCCTGCGCCGCCCTGCATTCCTTGCGTTGAGGGGCGGCAGCGTGCCGCTCCTCACTCCTCCTCGTTTCCTCCCACAGAGGCTCCACTGCAGACGCTCCACCTGGACGTGTGGGGCCCAGCCCGCGTCCAGGGACAGGGCCACGAGCGGTACTTCCTGCTGGTTGTCGACGACTACACGCGTTACACCACGGTCTTCCCCTTGCGGAGCAAGGCGGATGTCCCTGCTGTTTTGATCCCCTGGATCCGCGCAGTTCGTCTCCAGCTCCGCGAGCGGTTCCGGTCGGACTTTCCTGTCCTGCGTCTGCACTCTGACAGAGGTGGTGAGTTCTCCTCCGACCTCTTGGCAGCCTACTGTGCGGAGCACGGCATCACCCAGTCGTTCACGCTTCCGGCCTCTCCGCAGCAGAATGGGGTTGCTGAGCGCCGCATTGGCTTAGTCATGGAGGTCGCTCGTACCTCCATGATCCATGCGGCTGCCCCCCATTTTCTGTGGCCGTTTGCGGTCCGGTACGCCGCGCATCAGCTCAACCTCTGGCCCCGTGTCTCCTTGCCGGAGACCTCGCCCACACTGCTGTGGACGGGGAAGGTTGGCGATGCGTCGCGTTTCCGGGTCTGGGGTGCTCGTGCCTTTGTCCGCGATACCACCGCGGACAAGCTCTCCGCCCGCGCTGTTCCCTGTGTCTTCCTTGGCTTTGTCCCTGACGCGCCTGGTTGGCAGTTTTACCACCCCACCTCGCGCCGTGTCTTTGCGTCTTAGGACGTCACGTTCGACGAGTCGGTTCCCTTTTACCGTCTCTTCCCCTACCGCACTGCCTCGCTCCCCCCCCCGCCGCTCTTCCTCGCTCCAGGTGCTCCCCAGGTAGACCCCCTCCCCGCTCCCGGTCCTGCTCCTTCAGGTGTTTCTCAGGTAGACCCTCCTCCCTTGACTGCGCCGGTTGAGGTCACTGGTGACTCAGGTCCTACTGAGAGTGGTCCTGCTCGGGGTGCTACTTCTGGGGGTGCTGAGCCTGGGGGTGCGGAGCCTGGGGGTGCTGAGCCTGGGGGTACTGAGCCTGAGGGTGCGGAGCTTGAGGGTGTGGAGCCTGGTGGTGCTGAGCCTGAGTGTGTGCTGGGGTTCGGGAGCTGCTGGAGGGCCTAGTACTGGTGGCGCTGGAGCTGGAGGTTCTGGAGCTGCTGAGGGTGCTCGCGCTGGAGGTTCTGGAGCCGCTGGAGGTACTGGTGCTGAGGGTACTGACACCGGAGGTTCTGGAGCCGTTGGGGGTGCGGGCGCTGAGGGTTCAGAGTCTGCTGTTGCGCGGTCTCCTTGGAGTAGCCGCCTTCGTCCACGTGTGCCTCTCACCCCACAGCAGCTGCAGGACTGGTACGGTCGCCGTCAGCGTCGCGCTGCTGGAGCTAGGAGTCGTGCTGGTCCTTTGTCTACTGGAGGTGCTGGAGTTGCTGGTTCTGGAGGTGCTCGTGCTGGAGACACTGAGGCTGGAGACCCTGGGACTGGAGGTGCTGGCTCTGGGGGTGCTGCTGCTGGAGACACTGAGGTTGGAGACCCTGGGACTGGAGGTGCTGGTTCTGGGGGTGCTACTGCTGGAGACACTGAGGTTGGAGACCCTGGGACTAGAGGTGCTGGTTCTGGGGGTGCTGCTGCTGGAGACACAGAGGTTGGAGACCCTGGGACTCGAGGTGTCGGCTCTGGGCCTGGAGCTTCTGGAGCTGCTGGAGGTACTGGAGCTGCTGGAGGTACTGGAGCTGCTGGAGGCACTGGAGCTGCTGGAGCTGCTGGTACTGGTGCAGCTGCGCCGACACGACTGTTCTTCGCTCTGCCGTCTCCGTCGTCTCTGCCGCCGTCTGCCTCTGTTCTTCGTCAGGTTCTTACTCTTCCGTCGTCTACTGGTCTTCCGTTACAGTCTGGCTCACCGCTGCCTGCTCCTTCTCCTTACACTGAGCAGACCGGTAGTCCTGCTGAGCGACGTGAGCCTCCGTCGCGTCCTGTTTCGCCTGTTCGTCCTGGTCGTACCGGTCGTCGTGTTCCTCGTTTGCGTCAGCCGGCTGTCCCCAGCGCACACCTCGTAGTCCGTCGTCCTTCCTCTGCTCTGCAGCCTGTTCCTCTGCCGTCTCCTCCTGCGTCCTCTTTGCCTGACGTTCCGGACCCGGCGTCTGACCGGTTTCGTGCTGAGCACCCTACTGTCACGCGTCTACTAGCCACTGTTGTCACTGACCCGTCGTTTGAGTCTACTGCTGCGTCTGCTCTTGTAGCTGAGCTTGTTGACTTTGCTGCTGCCTGTCGTCTAGACTTCGCTGCCAGTCTTGTTACTGAGTCTGAGTCTGTCTGTCCTCCGTCCGTCGGGGGTGAGTGTGCTCTTAGCACGGACGTCCTTGAGGACAGGCACGAGGACCTTGAGTGTCTTGCAGCTGCTGCGCCTCATCTCGTTGCCATGCTGCTTGCCCCTGAGGGAGACCCGGATGCACCAGACATCCCGACCCCGCGCTCTTACGCTGAGGCGATCGCGGGTGAGTACTCCTCTCAGTGGAAGACAGCCATGGACGCAGAGATGGCATCCTGGAAGTCCACTGGCACTTACGTCGACGAGGTTCCCCCTCCTGGGGCGAACATCGTCAGTGGCATGTGGATTTTCAGGGTGAAGCGGCCGCCAGGTTCTCCGCCTGTCTTCAAGGCTCGTTACGTTGCTCGAGGCTTCAGTCAGCGAGAGGGAGTTGACTTCTTCTAGACCTTCTCCCCCACCCCGAAGATGACCACTCTTCGGGTGCTGCTGCACGTTGCTGCTCACCGTGACTACGAGCTTCACTCTCTTGACTTCAGCACAGCTTTCTTGCAGGGCAGCCTGCACGAGGAGATCTGGCTGCGCCGCCCCCTGGGCTTCACTGGGTCGTTCCCTCCTGGTACCCAGTGGAGCCTCCAGCGGCCGGTCTACGGTCTCCGCCAGGCGCCACGTGAGTGGCACGACACACTGAGGACTACGCTTGCGGCTCTTGGGTTCGCTCCTTCTACTGCTGACCCGTCGCTGTTTCTGCGCACCGACACTTCACTGCCGCCGTTCTACATCCTCGTGTACATCGACGACTTGGTTTTTGCCATTGCTGACACTGAGGCTCTCGCCCACGTGAAGTCGGAGCTGCAGAAGAGACACACGTGCACAGACTTGGGTGAGCTGCGCAGCTACCTTGGCTTGCAGATCACCCGAGACAGAGCACGTCGCACCATCACCTTGACTCAGTCACACATGGTGCAGCAGGTCCTTCAGCGCTTCGGCTTCACCTGGTCTTCAGCACAGGCCACTCCTCTGGCTACAGGTCACACGCTCTCTGCTCCACCTTCGGACGAGTCCGTAGAGCCGAGTGGTCCTTACCCAGAGCTAGTCGGCTGCCTCATGTACCTGATGACTTGCACTCGACCTGACCTCGCGTACCCTCTTGGTCTTCTGGCTCGCTACGTGGCTCCTGGTCGGCACCGACCTGAGCACATGGCTGCTGCTAAGAGGGTACTGCGCTACTTGTGCAGCACATCAGGCATGGGGCTAGTGCTTGGAGGGACGAGCCCAGTTGTCCTCACTGGGCACTCAGACGCTTCTTGGGTTGACGACCTGGCTACTCAGCGGTCGTCACAGGGTTACACCTTCAGCCTTGGCTCTGGTTTAGTTTCGTGGCGTTCTACACGCTCGTCTTCAGTTCTCAGCTCCAGTTGTGAGGCTGAGATCTACGCCACCGCCATGGCTGCACAGGAGTTACGCTGGCTCACCTACCTGCTGACTGACTTGGGAGAGCAGCCTCGTTCTCCTCCAGTGCTGTACGTCGACAACAAGGCTGCCATTGCCTTGTGTGAGGAGCACAGACTGGAGCACAGAACGAAGCACATTGCTCTGCGTTACTTCCTGGCTCGAGAGTTGCAGCAGCAAGGCCAGCTTCGTCTTCGCCACGTGGCCACTCGGGCCAACACTGCTGATATATTCACCAAGGCACTTCCGCCTGGTGATCATCAGCGCTTTTGTACTCTGTTGGGCCTTGTGCCTACGTTTCCACACTTGCTGTAGTCTCTGCTTGTACTGTGATCTATATATATACCTGCATGCTGGCTCTTGCTAGGTAGCCATCACTGTACTGTTATTGCTGCATATATATCTCTGCATGTGAACTGGCCTTGTGGCCCTTTGCTTGTGCTCAGAATGCGTGGTGACGTTGTGATCCACCCTGAGCTTGTTTTGCTTCTCTTGACTGGTCGTGTGACCCCTTGTTCTCCCCCACTTTGCCTATGGGGGTGTGTCAAACTGTATGTGCTGCATATTGTCTAGGCTGTAGTGGGGTAGCCCATATGGGGTACAACCAAATTAGGGTTTACTACTTGTACTCCTGCATCCTGCTAGTTCATTCATTCCTGCTGCTAGATTCTAACAACCTATTGCATATAACTTGTATACATGCATGTACCGTAATCACCCGTGCTAGAGTGAGGATCTTTGATAGGATAGGAAGTGCCTTGAGAGAATTGGTAGCGGAAGTCTTGGTAGGAACCAGGGCTCTTGCTAGGATTCAAGCCCGTCTGAAGACATGCATAAAAAATTTCGTTTCGTCTGACGTTTTGACGAGGAAAAAAAGCTGGTCTGAACTTTCAGACGAGTGCAAACGCCACGTCTGATTTTTCAGCTGAAATAGACAAGGACTTAGGGGAATTCGGCTGGGGGTGTTGGGCTGTTGCGAAACTTTTCAAGAGGCATGGGAAAGCGGGCTAGGCTAGGAGCGGGGGGACCTGGGGAGGGGACCTAAGGCTGGGGGAAAGGGGGAGAAGGGCTGGACTAGGCCAGTAATATAAGGACGAGGAGCGAGGGCATCAAATGGGGGGCTGCGCTGTTAGAGAAGCAAGGGATCGGGGGGGAAGAAGGGGGTGGGGGGAGAGAGGATTGGGGTCGATATCAGACAAATTGCAACCCCCTATCTGAAATTTCAGACGAAGTATAAGGCTTCCTCTGGAAAATCAGATGAAGTGAAATTCGTAATCTTACAGATCAGACGAAGTAAAAATCTTCGTCTTGAAAATCAGATGAAAACAAAAATTGAGGTCTGAAAATCAGAAAATCAGACCAATTTGGTCTGATAACGAGAGCCCTGGTAGGAACCCTTGATCATAGTGAATGTAAATGAAAAGGTTGATTGATTGATAGAATACAAGCAAGATAAATAGTCCTAACTAGCCATGTACTCTAAGGGGTACATTCCCTTATTATTGTTGGAAACAGTGAAACTTAAGCGCTTCAGTAGTGTCGAAACATCGCACCAGAAGTGAAGCAAGCAGTACCGAAGCAAGCGCGAGTCAACCCTCGGAGGTTGAGAGGTTGCTGGAGGTTACGCGAAAGTCAAAGGTCAAGCGACCTTTGACCTGACAAATGCAGCGCGACAGTTAAGGACACACAACTGACTCGTTACAGAGCAGTTGCCCGAGTCGTACTGTATCGAACCGCAACAGCAACAGTAAAGTAGTTACAACCGTATCTTTTCGTATTCCTTGTACTATTATAAATATTCTTGTATCTCTCTGCTATAATCAATCTACTTTGCCCTCACACACCAGCGCAAGGTGGTTCACAATCCTTCATTAAGCTTCCGCTATTACAAAAGTTCCTACCCAGAGTTCACCCCTGAAAAGATCCTAAGGGCTATCTTCAGCCCAACATGGTATGAGAGCTAACAGGGGAAACTTCACTACCATCAAATCATTACAAGACATGGCAACAAACAAGGAAAGGAGCTCCTCTAACGGCTCCCCGGGCACTACCCCTACTCCACCTCCTGCCTCTGGCCTGCAGACAGAGGAGGGCACGGCAACAAGACCAAGGGTGACGTCTACTGAGACTCCCGCAAATCACCCCGCGAACTTCGACCAGAGCATGATGGAGAAATTCTTCTCCTTCATGTCCTTCTACGAGCAGCACCAGCAGTCGGGACCTGCACAGTCACACAACAGCAACAACAACGGAGCGACACCCATGAGCCTCGACGGGTCGTCATATGCGCGCGGAAACCAACAGCAGCAACCTACCTTCGCCCCGTACGAGCGCGGGTCGATCAGCTTCATGCCGCAGCCTTCACCTGGACAAGACAAACCACTGGACGCATTACAAGTTCAATCACAGTTTGCACACGTTCTGAAGCTGCAAACCTCAAGACCTTTCGACGGAAAGGACTTCTTCACCTGGTCATTCGAGTTCGAGTTGATGATGGAAGGCGCGCAAATACTCGGCTTCTTCGACGGGTCCCTGCAATACCCAGCAAACGGCACACAGTATGAGAAACAACAGTATACGTATCAATCGATGATGGCGTATACGATTCTGCTGAGGAACGTCACACCAACTCAGCAGCAGAACATACGTTCTTACCGGGGTTACGGCAACTCCGCTGAGCTCGCGTACAGCCACCTGAAGAACCTGTACCAAGCAACAGACAGTGTAAACCAGAGCAGGTTAATGGCGCAGTTGACAACAGTTGAAATGAAACCGGGAGAAAAAGGAATGGCGTATATCAGCCGATGTCGCGAGCTGCGCGACAAGCTTCTTCGATGCGGAGGGTCAATATCTGAAGACGCCTTCGTGAGAGTTATCATCGGCGGCCTCGGTCCGCAATGGCGCGCAACAAAGGCCATTCTCCGAGCCCACGGCAGAATCTCTGAAGCAGCACTCTGCGCCGAAATCCACGCCGAGCAGCAGGACATGGACCTGCAAGAAGAACGACACAGAAAGAAGACGACAACATCAGAATTCGCTTTTCACACCCAGCGACGCTACAACAACAACAATCATCGACAACAACAACCGAAGCCCGTACCTCCCTTCTGCCACATCTGCAAGACTTCAGGGCACCCGCGCACGCACTGCCCGAATCGTCAACAGTCAACGACTCCGCAGCGGCATCTACGGCCTTCAAGCAATCAAGTCACGTCAACACAGGCGAACCCAACGACTCAAATTCAAGCTTCAACGACCTCAACGGGACAACCTGCACAAGGAGCAAGAATCACCACCGTACTACTCACCAGAAGAACAACTCGACGAAGCTACACCTCGCCGCGAAGCACTTCAACCGAATCCGACATACGCCGCCATCGCCCAAAGCGAGCCATCCGGGAAGGACACATGGTTCTTGGACAGCTGCTGTAGGCAATACATGTTCTCTTCGGAACGATTCGTGCAATGAGAATACCAGCTTCAACGCGAAGTAGTCATCACCGTCGCCAACAACCAGAACCTGCGCACACGACGACAAGGAATCGTCCAACTTCCGTCACGTGAAACGAACGTCATCTTGCAAATGTCCAAGGTATTAATCGCAGAAGGCTTGGGCTACTACTTACTGAGCGTCAGTCAGTTGATGGCGAAGGGTATTCATCTTGAAGCAGACAGCACCACCCAAGAGTTCAAGCTGTATCACGGGAGAGGAGGACTCTACATCGGCAAGGCGGTCCTCAAGAACAACGTCTTCGTTCTTGACTTCGTTCCTGATCTTGGCACGGCCGACAGCGACGCCATCGTCAACTTCACCAACTGGACACACCCTCCGGATCTTGATCCAGACTTCAGTCCGGGCGGCTTCTGGTACTCACACACCATTCCTGAAACAGAGAGAACAAGAGCGTTAGCAACGATTCAACGGTCGGCAGCAGCAGAGACAACATCGGCAGCAGCAGAGACAACATCGGCAGCAGCAGAGACAACGACAGCAGCAGCAGGAACATCAACACCAGTTGGCGGTACTTCAACGACACCGCCCATCGACGACACGCCACCGACACCCGCGCAGCAGCTCCAACCGGCACGACGAGAAGTCCACCGAAGTGCAAACGTCACCGCCGGCTTCTACTCCAACTCCGATATGTACCGCCGCTCACCCGGACACCGCGCCAGCGAGGGAACCTGGCACGCAAGAATGGGACATCCGAGCCACACAGTGTTAAACAACACAATCCGAGCAGGAGTGCTCGACAAAGACTCACTTCTACTGACCGACGGCAGAGAACTACAACGAGCTCGAGGAACATGCTTCACCTGCCCCGAAGCAGACTTAACGCATCAACCGTTCCCATCTCACCGCAACCCAAGCGCACCAGCTTACGCACCACTCGAAAAGGTGTACAGCGACATCCTGTACAACCGCGAGCCCGGACAAAACGCCTACAATTACACGATTACCTTCATCGACGCCGCAACAAGATACGTCTGGCACGTCAACCTACCAAGCCGCGACATGGCTTTCGAAGCGTTCGTCGCCTGGCTTCCTGCAGCAGAGAGAGAATCGGGCGTAAAACTGAAAAGTTTCCAGTCAGACGGGGGAGGAGAATACACCTCACAGAGGTTCAAGGACTACTTGGCAGAGAGGGGAATCAAGCGGCTCATCTCCCTTCCCTACGCCCATCAACAGCAAGGCGTAGCAGAAAGGATGAACAGGACACTCCAAGCCACCATGCGCAAGCTGCTACGTGGCATGCATCTGCCCAACCACCAGTGGCCCGAAGCAATGGACCACGCTGTCATGCTGCACAACTTGCTCTCGTCATCATCGCTTCCGAACAACGCATCACCGCATCTGCTGTGGACAGGAAAATTGGGCAGCACAAAAATGTTACGAGTCTTCGGGTGCATGGTACAGTACCGACCACCATCTGCACGCGCCGGTCGATTCTCCCAGCGAGCACAGTGGGGAGTACACCTGGGCATCGAAAAACACTACAACGCGTGGAAAATCTTCGACATCAACAGTAAAGAAACAGTCGCAGCACGTGACGTCCTCTTCTACGAGAACCTCACCCTCGACGTTCACCTCGCCTACGTAAGAGCAAACAGACCTGATCCCTCGGGCGGATTCACTGGAACCCGAGCCACCGACACCCGCGCAGCAGCTCAACCCGGCACGACGAGAAGTCCACCGAAGTGCAAACGTCACCGCCGGCTTCTACTCCAACTCCGATATGTACCGCCGCTCACCCGGACACCGCGCCAGCGAGGGAACCTGGCACGCAAGAATGGGACATCCGAGCCACACAGTGTTAAACAACACAATCCGAGCAGGAGTGCTCGACAAAGACTCACTTCTACTGACCGACGGCAGAGAACTACAACGAGCTCGAGGAACATGCTTCACCTGCCCCGAAGCAGACTTAACGCATCAACCGTTCCCATCTCACCGCAACCCAAGCGCACCAGCTTACGCACCACTCGAAAAGGTGTACAGCGACATCCTGTACAACCGCGAGCCCGGACAAAACGCCTACAATTACACGATTACCTTCATCGACGCCGCAACAAGATACGTCTGGCACGTCAACCTACCAAGCCGCGACATGGCTTTCGAAGCGTTCGTCGCCTGGCTTCCTGCAGCAGAGAGAGAATCGGGCGTAAAACTGAAAAGTTTCCAGTCAGACGGGGGAGGAGAATACACCTCACAGAGGTTCAAGGACTACTTGGCAGAGAGGGGAATCAAGCGGCTCATCTCCCTTCCCTACGCCCATCAACAGCAAGGCGTAGCAGAAAGGATGAACAGGACACTCCAAGCCACCATGCGCAAGCTGCTACGTGGCATGCATCTGCCCAACCACCAGTGGCCCGAAGCAATGGACCACGCTGTCATGCTGCACAACTTGCTCTCGTCATCATCGCTTCCGAACAACGCATCACCGCATCTGCTGTGGACAGGAAAATTGGGCAGCACAAAAATGTTACGAGTCTTCGGGTGCATGGTACAGTACCGACCACCATCTGCACGCGCCGGTCGATTCTCCCAGCGAGCACAGTGGGGAGTACACCTGGGCATCGAAAAACACTACAACGCGTGGAAAATCTTCGACATCAACAGTAAAGAAACAGTCGCAGCACGTGACGTCCTCTTCTACGAGAACCTCACCCTCGACGTTCACCTCGCCTACGTAAGAGCAAACAGACCTGATCCCTCGGGCGGATTCACTGGAACCCGAGCCTTCGCTTCGGCAGAAGACGAAGCTGATGTCAGTGATGACGGACTGGAATGATCGACTAGAAAGGATTGTGAGTACAAATATGAAACCCTAATGTTGTGACCCCCCTATAGGCTAACCCACTACAGCCTACACAAATACAACATATATAATGTTTGACACACCCCCATAGGCACAGTGGGGGAGACCTAGGGGTCACAAGACCAGTCAAGGCAAAGCAAGTTTATAACAGAGCAAGAGATACAGTGATCACAACCTAGCAAGAGTAAACATGCAGGTAGATATATATATAGTGATCACAGTACAAGCAAGGTCAAGAGGTAAGTAAGTGAGGTCCAGTAGGCACAAGGCCTAGTAGAGTGCAGAAGCGCTGATGGTCACAAGGCTGAAGCGCCTTGGTGAACACATCAACAAGGTTGGCCTCAGTGGCCACGTAGCGAATACAAAGCTGACCGCGCTGCTGTAGCTCTCGAGCAAGGAAGTACCGCAGGGCGATGTGCTTCGTTCTGTGCTCCAGTCTATGCGGGTGTCGGTGCGTAGAAACAGCGACGGGTCAGCAGTAGAGGGCGCGAACCCAAGAGCCGCAAGTGTCGTCCTCAGTGTGTCGTGCCACTCACGTGGCGCCTGGCGGAGACCGTAGACCGGCCGCTGGAGCCTCCACTGGGTACCAGGAGGAACCGACCCAGTGAAGCCAGGTGGGCGACGTAGCCAGATCTCCTCGTGCAGGCTGCCCTGCAAGAAAGCAGTGCTGAAGTCAAGTGAGTGAAGCTCGTAGTCGCGGTGGGCGGCTATGTGCAGCAGCACCCGAAGAGTGGTCATCTTCGGGGTGGGGGAGAAGGTCTGGAAGAAGTCGACTCCCTCTCGCTGACTGAAGCCTCAAGCAACGTAGCGCGCCTTGAAGACAGGAGGAGAACCCGGCAGCCGCTTCACCCTGAAAATCCACATGCCACTGACGATGTTCGCCCCAAGTGGGGGAACCTCGTCGACGTAGGTGCGTGTGGACTTCCAGGAAGCCATCTCGGCGTCCATGGCTGTCTGCCACTGAGAGGAGTAGGGACCCGCCATCGCCTCAGCGTAAGTGCGCGGGGTCGGGATGTCTGGTGCATCCGGGTCTCCCTCAGGGGCAACTAGCAAGGACACGAGACGGGGCAAGACAGCAGCAAGGCACTGGAACTCCTCCTGTCTGTCCTCAAGGACGTCCGTGCCAAGAGCACACTCACCCCCGACGGACGGAGGACATACAGACTCAGACTCAGACTCAGCGACAAGGCTAGCAGCGTAGTCTAGACGACAGGCAGCAGCAAAGTCAACCAGCTCAGCGACCAGAGCAGACGCAGCAGAGGACTCAAAGGTAGGGTCAGTGACAACAGTAGCTAGGAGACGCGTGACAGTGGGACTGGCAGCACGACGGGAGTCAGACTCCGGGTCAGGAAGAGTAGGTAGAGAGGACGCAGGAGGAGACGGCAGAGGGACACGCTGAGGAGCAGTAGAGCGACGCAGAGTCATGTAATGAGTGCCAGGGACAGGAGGAGGACGCTGGCGTGGGACACGACGACCAGTGCACGCAGTACGAACAGGCGACGCAGGACGAGACTCAGGCTCACGACGCTCTGTAAGACCTCCTGTGGGACCAGCGTAAGGAGAGGGAGCAGGGAGAGGCGAGGTAGGCGGTAACTGTGACTGCGGCTGGACAGGCGGGAGACACCCTACGGAGGGAGGAGGACAAGGAGGAGGAGTCTGCCCAAGAACCTGCTGAAGGAGCGGTACGAAGTACGGTCGCGGCCGCGCAGCGTCTCCAGAACCAGCAGAGACACCAGCGGCAGGGTCCTCAGCACCAGCAGCAGCTCCAACGTCCGGGTCCTCAGCACCAGCAGTAGCTCCACCGCCCGGGTCCTCAGCACCAGCAGCAGCACCACCGCTCGGGTCCTCAGCTCCAGCAGTAGCTCCAACGTCCGAGTCCTCAGCACCAGCAGCAGCTCCACCGCCCGGGTCCTCAGCACCAGCAGCAGCTCCAGTGCCCGGGTCCTCAGCACCAGTAACAGCTCCAACGCCCAAGTCCTCAGCACCAGCAGCAGCTCCAACGTCCGGGTCCTCAGCACCAGCAGCAGCGCCACCCCCAGGGTCCGCAGCACCCGGAGCACCACTCCGAAGACTGCAGCGCCGTGTGTACCACTCTCGGGACCGCCGTGAATGGGGGGGAGCTCCTGGGTAGGAGGGGAAGCACCGGGACGAGCTCCAGCAGCACCTCTCCGGAGGCGGCAGTACTCGAGGTACCTCTCCTGCAGCTGCTGGGAGGAGAGGGCTCCTCCAGGTGTAGCACGCTCAGTCTCAGCACCCCCAGACTCAGTACCCCCAGACTCAGCACCCCCAGGCTCAGCACCTCCAGGCTCCGCACCTCCAGGCTCCGCACCTCCAGGCTCAACACCCCCAGGCTCCGCACCCCCAGACTCAGCACTCCCAGGCTCAGCACCCCCAGACGCAGCACCCCCAGGCTCAGCACCCCCAGACGCAGCACCCCCAGGCTCAGCACCCCTAGCAGGACGAGAGTCAACAGCTACCTCGACAGGCTCACCCGGGTCTACCTGGGACACACCTGAGGGAGCGGCACCCTGAGGGGGGAGGGGGTCTGGTACCTCAGCACCTGGAGCGAGGAAGAGAGGCGGGGGGGGGAGCGGGGCAGTGCGGTAGGGGAAGAGGCGGTAGTAGGGGACGGACTCGTCAAAAGTGACGTCCTGAGAGGCCAGGACACGACGCGAGGTGGGGTGGTAGAACTGCCAACCAGGGGCGTCCGGGACAAAGCCAAGGAAGACGCAGGGGACAGCGCGACAGGAGAGCTTGTCCGCGGACGTGTCGCGGACAAAAGCTCGGGATCCCCAGACCCGAAAACGCGACGCATCGCCAGCCTCTCCCGTCCAACGCAGTGTCGGAGAAGTCTCGGGCAAGGAGACACGGGGCCAGAGGTTGAGCTGATGCGCAGCGTATCGGACCGCAAACGGCCACAGAAAATGGGGGGCAGCTGCATGGCTCAAGGAGGTACGAGCGACCTCCATGACTAGACCAATGCGGCGCTCAGCAACCCCATTCTGCTGTGGAGAGGCCGGAAGCGTGAACGACTGCTCAATGCCCTCCTGCTGACAGAAGGCCTCCAGGAGGCCAGAGGAAAACTCCCCACCTCTGTCAGAGTGCAGACGCAGGACAGGAAAGTCGGAGCGGAAACGCCTGGTGAGCTGGAGACGAGATCTGCGGATCCAAGGGATCAAGACATCAGGTACGTCACCCTTGGCTCGCAAGGGGAAGACCGTGGTGTAGCGCGAGAAGTCGTCAACAACTAGCAGGAAGTACCGCTCCTGACCCTGTCCACGGACGCGGGCTGGGCCCCACACGTCCAAGTGGAGCGTCTGCAAGGGAGCAGTCGTCGGGGGAAAGGAGGAGGAGTGAGGAGCGGCGCGCTGCCGCCCCTCGACACAGGGAATACAGGGAGGAGCAGGCGAGTCGGGAAGGGGAGGGAGCACCCTGGGAAGACCAGCAACAAGGTCCCGTTTGTGCATGGCCCGAAGGCGCTGCACAGACGGGTGACCAAGGCGGTGGTGCCAAAGGACAGTCTCATGCGCCAGAGAGCGACACGAGCAGGGGGCGGACAGCTGACCTGACGCAGACGCAGACGTAGACGCAGCTACCTGAGGGGACTCAGTGGTCAGTGTGTACAGGTCCGACCCTGGCTCTCGAGTGAAAGTAGCCAGGTGGCGACCCGTCCGAGCACACGTGCAGTGTGTCACGCGCTCGTAGGCAGGGGTGAACTGGTGAACACCCGAGTCCTGGAGCGCACAACCCGCCACCAAGTTCGTAGAGAACGAGGGGAGGTAGAGACCTGAAAGCGTGCCGGACGGGACCGCAGGACAAGGAAGAACAGTGGAGGAGGTCGCAATGACCGGACCCCCAGAGGGGTCAGCAAGGGAGACAGCAACTGGCCGAGCGAGTGGCTCAAGGACAGTGCGGTCACGAAAGAAAGAGCGAGAGGCACCTGAGTCCAGTGTGAAGGTGTGCAGTGCTGCAGTCGACTCAGTACCAGGGGGCACGGACGCACGAGCACCTAGGGCAGCAGCCTCACCAGGACCTGTGGGAGCAGACGCACTAGCACCTAGAGCGGCAGCCGGACTGGTCAGAATGCCCGGGTCGGGCGGAACACGCAAGTACTGAGCACCCTCTCCACTAATAGACATGGCATACATGGCAGTGAGAATAGCATCAAAGTCTAGAGCCCAAATATCGACACCCCTCTTTTCCAGATCAGCCCAGCGCGGCAGCTCAGTGGCATCAGGAAACTGGGTGCGCCACGCGTCGGTAAGGCGCGCGAAGCAGCGCTGCGTGGGGTGCGGCCTCCCACACTGCTGGCCGCTGCGGTCACCTGTGCGAATGACGTACGTGCAGGTAAAGCCACGCTGCGCATACCACTCACGGGCGGCCTGAAGCGTCGGGGCGGGCTGCTGACTCTGGCCTCCGCCAGTGCCTCCACGACCACCACCGCCACCACCACCGCCTCGGCCACCTCCACCCCTGCCGCCGCCACGACCACCTCCACCTCCGCTGCCGCCTCCGCCCCTGCCACCGCTCCCGCCGCTGCTGTCTCCTCCCCCACTGCCGCCACTAGCCTCCCCAGTCGCGCCTCCACTCCCACCGCCTCCACCCCCGCCTCCTCCGCCACCACCCCCACCCCTGCCTCCCTTGCTCCTGCGGCGCCCGCTCGAAGCAGACGCGGTCCCGACCTTCTCAGCACCAAGGAGGTCGACAGCAGCAGCAGAGGCGACAGAGGGGAGGAGGGGGGAAGGGGAACACCCCTCGAAGAACGGGGTGCGGGGGTCGCCACGAGAGGTGCCTACAGCGACGATGCTCGCCTCAGCTGCAAGCAGTTCCTTCTCGAGGAGGGCAACAGTGAGCTCAGTGGGGGAGCGAGAGAGGAAGTGGTCCCTGACTGCGCGCAGAGAGTCAGGGAGGCGGGTGACGATGTGGTAGAGAGTGATCCAGAGCGGGGGGGGTTGCTAGTGAGAAACTCGGCAGGCATAGCAGCGCGAAAGCGGGCCTCACTAGTCTTAAGGTGGGTGATGAGGTCTGCGACAGTGTGAAAGGAGGCTAGGTCGGGGAACAGGTAGGGGAGAGTGAGGCGGCCTAGCGTAGCAGAAGCGGGTGAGGAGTAACGGGCAACTACAGCGGTGTAGAGGTCCTTAGCAGTCTTGCACTGGCCGAAGTGCTCGCGCTCGTCTAGCGGCAGGGAGTTGCGAATAGCAAAGCGAGCGTGCGCATCACGAGTCTGCCACTGAGAGCGTAGAGTGCTGTCAGCAGACGTGTCAGGGGCAGTAGCATGGCCTAGGGCGTGGTCGTACAGCGAGATGTCTTCCTTGGCAGTGAGCTGTAGGAACAGGTGCAGGTCATCTAGCCAGGTTTCGAACTTCACCGGACGGCCCTCGGCATCGAAAGCTAGAACGGGAGGACTAGCCATAGTGACAGTAGTAGGAGTAGGAACCAGGCCGCTGGAAAGGTGTGCGTAGGGTCAACGGGGCCGGCGGGGCCGCTAGGTAAGGCGCGGGCGGGGTCGACTGTCCGTAGTGGCACACGAGCGGCAGTAGTAGGGAGCGTGGCAGCAGGAGCTGCAACGGCGCACTGGTGGCAGCTGCAGTGGCAGCAGTGTGCGCGGTAGGTAGAAAAAACAGTGGGAGCGAGCGCCTCGCGGGCGGCGGCTGCAGAAGCGCACGGGCGGCAGCGGCTGCGAGCGGTGCACAAGTAGCAGCGGCAGCAGCACTCGGGCAGCAGCGGCGTATGTGCAGCGGAGGCGCACGGGCAGCGGCAGCGTAGGGGCAGCGGCGGCGCACGGGCAGCGGCGGCGCACAGGCAGCGGCGGCGCTCGGGAGGCAGCGGTGCGCAAGCAGCAGCGGAAGCAGCGCACGGGCGGCAGCTGCGTATGCGCACGTGCGGCAGTGGCAGCGGCGCACGGGCGGCTGCGGGCAGCGGGCGTGCGGCCTCTGCGACGGCGGGCTGCGGGCCTGCGGGGCGTGCGCGAGCAGGCGACGGGCGGCTGCAGCAGCGGGTGCGTCAGCGTGGCGCACAGGGCAGCGGCGGGCAGTGCGCGAGGCCACGAGGCGCACGGGCAGCAGCGCAAAGGCGCGCGGGCAGCGGGGAGGCAGCGCGACGGGCCGCGCGCGAAGAAAATAAAGCGCGCGCGGGCAGCTGGCGGGGCGCACGCGTGAAAACGGCCGCGCGCGAGCGGCTAGTACGGCGCGCGCGGTAAAAAAAAGGAAAGCCACGCGCGGGCGGCTAGCGAGCTGCGTGCGCGTGGTAGGTAGGTAAGGAGCGCTCTAGGGCGTGTAGGCGCACGAGGCGCACAGTAGGTAGGTAGGTAGGTAGGTGGGCCCTAAGAACAGTCCTAGCGACGGACCTGCTCTGAAACCATGTCAGTGATAACGGACTGGAATGATGGACTAGAAAGGATTGTGAGTACAAATATGAAACCCTAATGTTGTGACCCCCCTATAGGCTAACCCACTACAGCCTACACAAATACAACATATATAATGTTTGACAGCTGACTGGGACGAGCAGAACGTGGACGGAGCCTCGGAAGAAGCCGGACCACTACCGTACTGCTGGGTAGACGTACCAATGGACGACGACAACCCTCGCGAAAGCATCAACGCCGAAGTCTTCTACAAGTTCGCCGACGACGGTTACGTTACACCTGAGCAAGTCAACACCAACGAAGCAGAACGCGTAGGACCAAATTTCGCACCTGACCCAGAAGCTGGAGACGAAGCAGTCTATCCCGAGGACACCACACTCCCCCGCTACACACAGAGTGGACTCCAAATCCTTGGACTCGTCACCGCAGTCCACGGCGCCGACATTCCTAAGGAGCCTGCGACGGTTCAGCAGGCTCTGGGGGGGGAGCACAGGGAAAAATGGCGCGAAGCCATGGACAAGGAGCTGAAGGCCTTAGAGGAACGCAACACCTGGAAGGTCGTCCCTATCGGCGTAGCACGAAACAAGACTATACTCACCGGAAAATGGGTCTTCCGAGTGAAGACGAAAGCCGACGGCACCATCGAAAAGTTCAAGGCACGATGGGTCGTGCGCGGTTTTGACCAGGAACACGGACGCGACTTCACCGAAACCTTCGCACCTGTGAGCCGACACACTTCGCTCCGAATTCTGCTCGCAATCGCCACCATGAAGAAGAAAAAGCTGCGACAGATCGACGTCGCAAACGCATTCCTCTACGCACCTGTCGACGCAGAGATTTTTGTGGAGCTACCACACGGCTCCAACACAGACTCCACATAAGTCTGCCAACTGCTCAAGTCACTCTACGGCATCAAGCAGGCCCCGCGACTGTGGCAGCAGTACCTGCACGCTCGCCTCATTCGCATCGGCTTCAAGCAGCTACCGCACGATCAGGGCATGTACCGACTCACGAAGAACACTGACTACATCCTACTAATCGTCTACGTGGACGATCTCCTCTACATCGGCTCTACCGACGGCATCACCACCTGGTTCGAAGGGGAGCTGCAGAAGGATCTCACCCTCACTGTTTCGTCTACCGTCACACAGTACCTCGGCCTCAACATCCGAGAAGAAGAAGACGCGATCTACCTCAGCGCCGCGAAATACGCCGACACCATCGCCAAGCGCTTCAATCTCACACCGACCACCATCACCACACCGTACCGCTACACAACAGGAAGTAACAAGGAAGGATCCGCCCTACTCAAGACCGGCGGCATACGCGACTATCAGAGGAAGCTAGGATGCCTCCTCTTCGCAGCTGTCACCTGTCGCCCTGACCTCTCATACTCCGCAAGCCAGCTCGCCACCTACCTCAAGAAGCCCGAAGCAGAACACCTGGCGGAGCTCGACCGCGCTCTTCACTACTTCGTCAGCACCTCAACGATCGGCCTAACTTATCACAAGAACGCAGCTACACCGACTAAACTAATCGGCTACGTCGACGCCGATCACGCTGGCGACTCCGACAACAGGCGCTCGCGCACCGGCTACATCTACCGCCTCGAACCTATCGGTCCTATCTCCTGGCAGTCGAGCAAGCAGGAGTTAATCGCGCTATCATCAGCTGAAGCAGAATACATTGCACTCTGCTCAGCCACCAAGGAGGGACTTTATCTTCGCGAGCTGCTGGAAGAAGCGAAGTTAGCTGAGTTACCCAACTTCACCCTGTTCTGCGACAACCAGTCGGCAATTCGCATCGCCAACAAGAACGGCTTCGCGAACAGGACGAAACACATCGCCCTACGCTACTTCTTCGTGAAGGACGAGATCGAGAAGGGGAGACTTCAGCTGTCATACTGCCCCACGTCCGAGATGGCAGCCGACTATTTGACCAAGAAGCTCGGAAAGCAGAAATTCGAATACTGCATGCTGCTGACTGGACAGAGCCACGTCATCAGCAACGACACTCCAGAAGCGAAGGGGAGTGTTGGAAACAGTGAAACTTAAGCGCTTCAGTAGTGTCGAAACATCGCACCAGAAGTGAAGCAAGCAGTACCGAAGCAAGCGCGAGTCAACCCTCGGAGGTTGAGAGGTTGCTGGAGGTTACGCGAAAGTCAAAGGTCAAGCGACCTTTGACCTGACAAATGCAGCGCGACAGTTAAGGACACACAACTGACTCGTTACAGAGCAGTTGCCCGAGTCGTACTGTATCGAACCGCAACAGCAACAGTAAAGTAGTTACAACCGTATCTTTTCGTATTCCTTGTACTATTATAAATATTCTTGTCTCTCTCTGCTATAATCAATCTACTTTGCCCTCACACACCAGCGCAAGGTGGTTCACAATCCTTCATTAAGCTTCCGCTATTACAAAAGTTCCTACCCAGAGTTCACCCCTGAAAAGATCCTAAGGGCTATCTTCAGCCCAACAATTATAACTGTTTTACGGGCAATGCTACAGTGACTCTGACTATTACATTTCCTTTCTTGTTACCGAGTCGCTGCTTGTAACCGTGCATACTGTTACGCCTGTTGCCATTCCTCGATAGTAGGTCAATCGTCGGTCAAGATAGTCATCAGTCGCGACAGTTGACTCTTGCGACTGTTGACTTTCCTGCCTTGATATAGGCTGATCCGACATCTGCTGTTCGCGCTGCTTCGATAGTGGCAGGTGCGATGTTGCTGCACCTTCGGGAATGCTTACGATTCCCTTCATACTCCAACACTCCCCTTCATTCCTGGAGGTGCGCCACGTGGCTCTTGCGAACGACTCCGCACAGGTCCGAGCAGTACTGGAACTTCTGACGTGGCAGCTTCTTCGTCAGGAAATCTGCAGCCATGTCGCCAGTTGGACAGTAGGTGAGCTGGACTTTGCCCTTGTCGATTTCGTCCTTAACGAAGAAGTATCGCAGGGCGATGTGTTTGGTGCGGTTGACGAAGCCGGGCTTGTGTGCGATTTTGATCGCACTCTGGTTGTCGCAGAGTAACTTGAAGGACCCGTTCATCGCCGTTTTCGTTTCCTGTAGGAGTTCCGTGAGGTAGAGTCCTTCGCGAACTGCTGCGCTTGCTGCGATGAACTCTGCTTCTGCTGACGAGAGGGCGATGAGCTCCTGCTTCTGTGAGTTCCAGGAGATGGTTCCTGCAGGCTCAAGTTTGAAAATGAAGCCTGTGCGGGACCTTCTGTTTTCTGCGTCCCCCGCGTGATCTGCGTCGACGAAACCAGTAAGCTGCAGGTTAGCCATTAGGTTCGCCTTGTAGGTAAGGCCGACGTCTGGCGTGGAGACGAAGTACTGTAGGGCTCGACGAAGATCTGCCATGTTCTCCCCTTCAGGTCGGCGCAGGTACTGGGCGAGCTGGCTGGCGACGTAGGAGAGATCGGGGCGGCATATGACGGCGGCGAACAGGAGGCAACCGAGCTGCTGCTGGTAGAGGCGATGATCTGCTGGGGAGAGCGGAGTGGTGTCCGGCTCGTGGTTGGGAGGAGGAGTGCGGAATGGGGTGGTAATGCCGATGGGAGCGATGCCGAATTTCTTGGCGAGGCTCTCGGCGTACTTCGCGGCAGAGAGGTGGATAGAGTCGGCGCTCTGCGTGACGTTGAGACCGAGGAATTGGGTGACATCGTGGTCGATAGTCACCTCCAGCTTCTCCTGGATCTCGCGCTCGAAGCGATCGAGCAGCTCGGAGTCGTCCCCGGTGTAGAGGAGGTCATCCACGTAGGCGATGAGTAGGATGAAGTGGCCGCGGGATTCGAGGCGGTACATCCCCTGGTCGTGGGGAAGCTGCTGGAACCCGAGCTCGATGAGAATGGTGTGAAGGTACTGCTGCCATAGGCGCGGCGCCTGCTTGATGCCGTAGAGTGACTTCTGGAGGAGGCAGATTGCGTCGCCGTCTTCCTTGAAGGCGTGTGGCTGCTCGACATAGATTATGGCGTCGACGATCGCGTACAGGAAGGCGTTGGAAACGTCGATCTTGTGCAGAGGGCGCTGCTTTACCGCGGCGATGCAGAGGAGAATGCGTACAGAAGTGTGACGGCCGACAGGTGCGAAGGTCTGGTTGGCGCGGACGACCCATCGCGCCTTGTATTTGTCGATGGTTCCGTCCGCCAAAGTCTTGATTCTGAAGACCCATTTTCCTGTGAGAATTTTCCTCCCCTTTGCGTGTCGTCGTGGAACCAGCTTCCAGGTTCCTCGTCGTTGAAGAGCAGCGACTTCGGCGGCCATGGCGGCTCTCCATTTCTCGGCATCGGGCCCGCTGAGGGCCTGGCGAATGGTGGTGGGCTCCACCAGCTGCTGGTTACCCCGGACGGCGACGGCGAGACCGAGGATGCGAAGTCCAGTGAGGTTGGATTCGGCTGCATTGGTTACTTCGACGACGTCGTCGTCGTCATCGTCAGGGATGTCGCGAATCGTGTCGCGGGAGGAGTCGCGAATTGGGTTTTCTTCCATGGGTGAGTGTATTTCTTCACTGGTGTAGTCATGTTGGGCCTGTACTGCTTCGCGGGAATCAGTGTTGGTTGGGAAGAAGGTGGGTGTTTCGAACTGCTCCGTAACGGGTACAAAGGGTGTGTTATCTGCTTCTTCGTTGTCCGGCTGTTCTCCTGCCACGTCGATGTCATCCTCGTCATTGGCGTAGCTGTGCTGTCCTTGAAAAAGGTTGTCTGGTGCTTCTCGTGCAGTGCGGTGCTTGCGGTACAGTGGCAGGGTCAGTCTTTCGTAGAAGATGCAGTCACGTGAACGCGTGAGCTGGTGGGTGGCGAAGTCCAGAATTGTCCAGGCGTGATATTCTGATTCGATTCCGAGGTGAATGCCCCAGCGGGCACGGTCTTCAAATTTTCCGGTTCGGGTAGTGTGAGGTCGGTACTGTACCATGCACCCGAAGACTCGCAGCATGCGGGTGTCGGGGTGTTTTCCGGTCCACTCCTTGAAGGGCGAACTGTTGTTGGGCAGGGCCTTCGAGGAGACCATGTTGTGCAACCGAACTGCGTGGGCCATGGCATAGGGCCAATACTTGGTTGGCACAGGGGACTGTTTCATGAAGGCTCGCATCTTTGTCGCGAGGCTCCTGTTGGTTCGCTCGGCCAATCCCTGCTGCTCGTGAGCATAGGGAAGTGAGATCATACTCTTGATGCCCTTCTGCTTGCAGAGGGTTTTGAAGTCCTCCGACATGTATTCCAGGGCTCCGTCTGTCTGGAAGCCTTTCACCTTGTAGCCATTGCTCTGGGTTTCTGCCATGCTGAGCCAGACCTCGAAGCACTGGTAGGCGAGGTAACGGTCGCTGACGTTTACGGACCAGACGAAGCGTGTGCCCGCATCGATAAAGGTGAGTGTATACTGCTCCCCACCGACTCCTTTCGCCGTAAGCACCAGGAAGTCGCTGTAAATCTTCTCCAGCGGTTTGTAGTGTTCGGCTCCAGGAATCTTTTCGGCGAAGGGCGTGTGACGGAGCGCGGCTGCCGGGCAGACAGAGCAGTTGGGTAGGTCGGTTCTTGGTTTCAGCAGTTTTCCGTCTGGCAACAACAGTGCGTCTTCTGCAAAGACTTTTGCGTTGATGCAGTTGTTGAGCACCTCGATTGATGGGTGACCCATGCGTTGATGCCAGATGTCACCGTCGGCCCGATATCCCTTGGTGCGAGTGTATAGCTCCTTTTCCCTGCTAAGATCTCCTCTGCGGTTACCCTCCTAGTTTCTTCCGCAGGTTCGTCGGGCACGGTGATGTGGACCGCCGCTGCTTGGATTTTTGCGCCGCCATACGTCCCGTCGGTATCGCCGATGGTGACAGTGTCGATCGTTACCGGCAGCGTCGGCGGTTGTTCAGGAGATGAGGGTGAGGTCCGCTGGTGGCGATCGTCGGGCTGTGTGATCTCCCCTTCTTCGAAGGGTGTATCGCCGATCGCCACTCCCCTTGTCTCGAGGCGGAGGTAGTCTCTGCCGTCGGTCGTGATGGGAAGCAAGTGAGGTCCGTACTCCGTCAGTAGCTCTTCTTCTTCTGCTTCAGGTGCTTTTTCTGTGACTTATGGTAATTCTGCCGCTTCGGTTGCCTCTGCTGCAGGTTCTTCGGCGGTGGTTCCCCATCCTGATGTCTCTGCTTCCACGGCTTCTCCGGCGGCGGTTCCCCATCCTGATGTCTCTGCTGCCACGGCTTCTCCCAGCGCGGTGTTGTCGACGACCCAGCGTACGTCGACCGCGTCCCACCCTTGAGTGGTGTTCCAACCAGTAGGGTGAGCGACAGATGGCTAGGTTTGTCGCAAGACTTCTGCTTCTCCAGTTTCGGTCGTTGCGATTGCTGTGTCTGACGTGCCTTCTTCTCCCTCTTCCATTGCTTGCGTTCCTGTGCTTCCAGGATTTGTGGTTGAAGCGACGGGCACGGCGAGAGCGCGGAAGGTACCGTCGAGGCCAGGCCGCTGGTAGTCGGTCTCCTCAGGATGACTCCATCGTGGCGGCGACGGGTGTCCAGGTGGGTCAAGGACGAGGATGTGTTCGTTGTCTCCAGAGGTTCTGGGTGACTCGAAGTCAAGTACGAACACTCCTTCCACACTGGTTGCCTTCCCGATGAAGATCCCGTTGTAGATCAAGTGCATCTCGTCTTCTGTTGTTTCCAGGCCGACTCCGCACTTCGTCAACTAGTGGAACAACAGAAGGTTGTACCGAAGCTCAGGTACAACAAGTACGTTGCTGATGTGGATGCAGTTTCCGGTGTCGTTGGACTCCAGCTGGATCTGCCCGCGGCTATTGGCGTAGATGGTCTGACTGTTGGCAACAGTGATCTCTACTTCGTTGAAGAGTCGTTCACTGTTGAGGATGAAGACGTCCGAGGACACCATGTGCTGTCCGCAACAGCTATCCAGGTACCAGGTGTTGACTTCTTTTCTTGCCTTGGCGAGGTTGGCGAGCCTTGGAGTGATGTGATGCTCCATGTCGTGCTCGTGTTCGTAATCGTATGTAAAATCCTCGTCTTCGTATGCCTCGCGTGCAGGTGGTGACTCCTGGATCCAAGGCGGCATTTCCCAGTCATACTCCATGCGGCCAACTGTCAGCTCGTCGTATGTTGGGTCGTTTTCCTCCTCGTCTTCGACCGACCCTTCAGGACGCTCTTGCGGCGGGTCTGCGAACATGTCTTCCCAGCTCCGGAAGAAGCGGTAGTGTCGGTTCGGGCGAGGTGGACCTTGTCGAACCATGCAGGTTAACACCTCGCTCTTGCCTTTGTCGGTTGTCTTCGCAGAGACGCGCGCCGGAGCTTGGGATGTGCTTGCGACGGCAGGCGGCGACACGGTCTGATTGCGCACTTGAGTCCTTCCTTGCTGGTGAGAAGCGGCTCCCTTCTGGTTGTTCAGCTTCCAGCAGTCTTGGATTGTGTGTCCAGTCTTCTTGCAGTACTTGCAGAAGAGTCTTTTCTTGTCTGGTGGCGCTTGTGCGTAGAAAGCGATCTTCTCCTTCTTGTTGCCTCTCTCGTTGTACAGGTCCATTTCCTTCTGCTCGGAGAGGAGCGTTGAGCAGAGGGTGGTTTCGCTGACGGTCCCTTGAGTGCGAAGGAGCGACTTGCACTGGCGCCATTCCGGGCTCAATCCAGCGAGAATGATTGTGACGAACATGTCGTCAGGGAAGTTTCCGCCGCTTTTCCTGAATTGGTCTCTCAGGTTTCTGCAGCGGTTGATGTAGGATCCGGCCTTTTTGCCGGAAAACATCTTGACATTGTTCAGCTGGTTGAGCAGGCGACTGAGCGTCACCGAATCTGTTGCCATGTGGCAGGTGCGCAGGTGTTCCCAGGACTGTTGCGCGGGTGCCCACTCGTTCTTGAATGGACGGATGCTCAGCTGTTCTTCAGGCGACAGGTTCCGGATCAGGACGGTGAAGGCCAGGAGAGACTCATTGTAGTATTGCGTCTTCTCCTGAGGCGAGCCGTTGGTTGGGAAGGGGTATGAACCTTCGTAATACATCCAGATCTGGGCGCCTTGAGCTAGTAGTTCGAATTCGAAGCTCCAGGTGTAGAAATCTTGTCCGTCGAACGGTTTTGTTGTCCTGAGTTTTGACGTGAACAGGAACTTGCTCTGCATTGACGCCATTGTCTCGAGATACGCCTGTTGTGCTCTAGCAGGTCCTGGAGCTCCGCGATAGTCGAAGGTGAAGGATCGTTCAGATCCAGCTCCTTGAGGATCGGGAGGTCTTCGGGCGTAGCTGGAGCCGTCAATGCTCATTGGCTGATGGCTCTCCAGTGCGCTGATGCGGGAAATCAGCTGCTCGAGGAGTGCTGTGTCCACGGTTGTTGTAGTAGAAGTAGCATTAGTGGACGGATGTACTGGATTCTCTCCAGTTTCTCCGCAGACCCGTAGTCGGCGCCTGGCATGTTTGCTTGCCCTTGTAGTAAGTTATATGAAAGATTTGCCTTTTTGAGAAAGGTCTTTTAGCAGTTTCTATAATCCAAACTGGCTCTCATACCATGCTAGAGTGAGGATCTTGGATAGGATAGGAAGTGCCTTGAGAGAATTGGTAGCGGAAGTCTTGGTAGGAACCCTTGATCATAGTGAATGTAAATGAAAAGGTTGATTGATTGATAGAATACAAGCAAGATAAATAGTCCTAACTAGCCATGTACTCTAAGGGGTACATTCCCTAATTATAGCTGTTTTACAGGCAGTGCTACAGTGACTCTGACTATTACATTTCCTTTCTTGTTACCGAGTCGCTGCTTGTAACCGTGCATACTGTTACGCCTGTTGCCATTCCTCGATAGTAGGTCAATCGTCGGTCCAGATAGTCATCAGTCACGACAGTTGACTCTTGCGATTGTTGACTTTCCTGCCTTGATATAGGCTGATCCGACATCTGCTGTTCGCGCTGCTTCGATAGTGGCAGATGCGATGTTGCTGCACCTTCAGGAATGCTTACGATTCCCTTCATACTCCAACAACCCGGATATAAGACCCTAGGGTCTTATGAAAACTACGGGAAAAAAGTGTTGGGGGTCTTATCATATTGTAATACCGGTAGTAATATAAGACCCAGGCCTTTACAAATAGTCATCCCATCTGTTTTATAGTAATATTTGAATGCAATGATCATGTTGTTGTTTGTTTCGTTTCTAGATTTCGAAAAAGGGGTACCTCGCGTATGGAATGTGGTTCGTCAATCACGAATCCACTACTTGCTTTCTGATTGGACAATCACACACACAATCACGTCGAATGAACCTAACGAGAAGGGATGCACGACCGAGGGTTGGGCCCATCGCACCGTGGCACGCCACCACGACACGTCAATCCATGCACGCTTCGAAGAATGGGCGGGCACGGTGATGCTTTGAGCGAACTCAACTGAGTCACAGAGGTTGAGTCTCAGTCGTTTCCTGCTCCACTGCTCTCTTCTCCTTCGTGGCACAGAATCTGCTGCTGGGCAGGCTTAAATGTGGCCACCTTAGGTCGTTCTAACTCATCGATGCAGCAGTAACTCTTGCGTTAGGCGCAGTTATGGTCCACTCAGAAGATACTGGGACGTCGGATGGCAGACACTGTGAAAGCGAGAAAAGTTGTTCGACTAGAAGAGAGGGAGATACAAGTAACAAAACCTATATATACCCTTTAGAGTCTAACCCATTAAAGCCTAAATAAACAATGTTATATAAGTTTGACACACCCCCATAGGCAAAGTGGGGAAGACCTAAAGGCCACAAGACCAGTCAAGCAAAGCAAGCTCAGAGTGGATCACAACGTCACCACACACTCTGAGCACAAGGTCAAGGCCACAAGGCCAGTTCACATGCAAGATTATATATGAAGGTAAACAAACAAGAGCAGGCATACATACAAAACAGTACAAGCAAGGTCAAGAAGTGAGCAAGTGAGGCCAAGTGGGCACAAGACCTAGCATCGTACAGAAGCGCTGATGATCACAAGGCGGAAGTGCCTTGGTGAAGATATCAGCAGTGTTGGCCCGAGTGGCCACGTAAGCAAGGCGCAGCTGACCACGCTGCTGCAGCTCACGAGCAAGGAATTACCGGAGAGCAATGTGAGGCATGGCCTTGTTGTCTACGTACAGAACTGGAGGAGAACGAGGCGGCTCTCCCAGATCAGTCAGCAGGTAGGTGAGCCAGCGTAACTCCTGTGCAGCCATGGCTCCTGCGTAGATCTCAGCCTCACAGCTAGAGCTGAGACGAGCGAGTAGACCGCCACAAAACAGAGCCGGAGCCAAGGCTGAAGGTGTAACCTTGTGACGAAAGCTGCGTAGCCAGGTCGTCAACCCAAGACGCGTCTGCGTGACCAGTGAGGACCACTGGACTCCGCCCTCCAAGCACTAGCCCCATGCCCGACGTACTGCACAAGTAGCGCAACACCCTCTTCGCTGCAGCCATGTGCTCTGGTCGGTGTCTCCCAGGAGCAACATAGCGCGCCAAGATGCTAAGAGGGTATGCAAGGTCAGGTCGCGTGCAGGTCATCAGGTACATGAGGCAACCAACAAGCTCTGGGTACAGGCCACTCGGCTCTACGGACTCATCCGAAGGCAGAGCTGAGAGCGAGTGGCGAGTAGACAGAGGAGTGGCCTGAGGCGAGGAGTACGTGAAGTCGAAGCGCTGAAGGACTTGCTGCACCATGTGTGACTGAGACAGTGTAATGGTGCGCCGTGCTCTGTCCCGGGTGATCTGCAAGCCGAGGTAGCTGCGCAGTTCACCCAGGTCTGTGCACGTGTGTCGCTTCTGCAGCTCGGACTTCACGGCAGTGTCAGCTGTAGCGAAGACCAAGTCGTCGACGTACACGACGGCAAAGAGGTGTCGGTGCGCAGAAACAGCGACGGGTCGGCAGTAGAAGGAGCAAACCCAAGAGCCGCAAGCGTAGTCCTCAGTGTGTCGTGCCACTCACGCGGCGCCTGGCGGAGACCGTAGACTGGCCGCCGGAGGCTCCACTGGGTGCCAGGAGGAAACGTCCCAGTGAAGCCCGGTGGGCGGCGCAGCCAGATCTCCTCGTGCAGGCTGCCCTGTAGGAAAGCTGTGCTGAAGTCTAGAGAGTGAAGCTCGTAGTCACGGTGAGCGGCTATGTGTAGCAGCACCCGAAGAGTGGTCATCTTCGGGGTGGGAGAGAAGGTCTGAAAGTAGTCAACTCCCTGCCGCTGACTGAAGCCTCGAGCCACGTAACGCGCCTTGAAGACAGGCGGAGAACCCGGCGGCCGCTTCACCCTGAAAATCCACATGTCACTGACGATGTTCGCCCCAGGTGGGGGAACCTTGTCAACGTAGGTGCCTGTGGACTTCTAGGAAGCCATCTCTGCGTCCATGGCTGCCTGCCACTGAGAGGAGTAGGGACCCTCTATCGCCTCCGCGTAAGAGCGCGGAGTCGGGATGTCTAGTGCATCCGGGTCTCCCTCAGGGGCAAGCAGCATGGCCACGAGATGAGGTAAAGCAGCAGCAAGACACTGGAACTCCTCCTGCCTGTCCTCAAGGACGTCCGTGCTAAGAGCACACTCACCCCCGACGGTCGGAGGACAGACAGACTCAGACTCAGCAACAAGACTAGCGGCGTAGTCTAGATGACAGGCAGCAGCAAAGTCAACAAGCTCAGCGACCAGGGCAGACGCAGCAGTAGACTCAAACGACGGGTCAGTGACAACAGTGGCTAACAGACGCGTGACAGTAGGGTGCTCAGCACGAAACCGGTCAGACTCAGGGTCCGGAACGGCAGGCAGAGAGGACGCAGGGGGAGATGGCAGAGGAACAGGCCGCGGAGCAGAGGAAGGACGATGGACAACAAGGTGTGCGCTGGGGACAGCCGGCTGACGCGAACGAGGAACACGACTACCGGTACGACCAGAACGAACAGGCGAGACAGGACGCGACGCAGGCTCACGACGCTCAGCAGGACTACCTGTCTGCTCAGTGTAAGGAGAGGGAGCAGGCAGCGGTGAGCCAGTCTGTAACGGAAGACCAGTAGACGACGGGAGAGTAACAACCTGACGAAGAGCAGAGTCAGGTGGCGGCAGAGACGACGGAGACGGCGGAGCGAAGAACAGGCGTGTCGGCGCAGCTGCACCAGGACGAGCAGGTATAGCAGCTCCAGCGCCTCCAGCAGCTCCAGTGCCAACGTCACCAGCAGTAGCACCCCCAGAACCGGCACCTGCAGTCCCAGGGTCTCCAACCGCATTGCTCCCGCAGCAGCACCCCCAGAACCAGCACCTCCGGTCCCAGGGTCTCCAACCGCAGTGTCTCCCGTAGCAGCACCCCCAGAACCAGCACCTCCAGTCCCAGGGTCTCTATAAACCGCAGTGTCTCCCGCAGCAGCACCCCCAGAACCAGCACCTCCAGTCCCAGGGTCGCCAGTCTCAGTGTCTCCAGCGACGGCACCTCCAGGCGCAACACCCCCAGTCCCAGCAGCTCCAGTACCTCCAGCAGCAGAGCCCCGGGCTCCAGCAGCGCGACGCTGACGGCGACCGTACCAGTCGTGCAGCTGCTGAGGGGTGAGAGGCACACGCGGACGAAGGCGGCCACTCCAAGTAGGCCGCGCACCAGCAGTCCCAGTACCCTCAAGCGTCTCACCTCCAGACTCAGCACCCCCAGACTCCGCACACACAGGCTCAGTACCCCAAGTCACAGCACCCCCAGGCGCAGGACCTCCAGTCTCCTCACGCGCAGGCTCAGCACCACCACCAGACTCCGCACCCCCAAACGCAGCACCTCCAGGAGCACCACCCCCAGCAGCACCAGAGTCAACAGGAACCGGCTGCAGAGGCGGCGAAGAAGGTCGCGGAGGGAACCCCGGAGGGGTCTCCAAGCGTGGTGCACGGCGGTAGGCCGCCGGGGCAGCAGCAGCAGCATCACCCCCCTCAGGTGGGCCAGCGGTGTCGGAAGTGACCTCCAAAGGCTCAGCCAAGGGGGGGGGGTCTACCTGAGACACACCTGAAGGAGCAGGACCCTGAGGGGGGAGGGGGTCTACCGGGGGGGGACCTGGCGTAAGGAAGAGCGGCGGGGGGGGGAAGGGGGGTAGCGCGGTAGGGGAAGAGACGGTAGTACGGAACCGACTCGTCAAACGTGACGTCCTGGGAGGACAGAACATGGCGCGAGGTGGGGTGGTAAAACTGCCAACCAGGCACGTCAGGGGGGAAGCTAAGGAAGACGCAGGGAATTGCACGGGAGGACAGCTTGTCCGTAGACAAGTCTCGGACAAAAGCCCGAGATCCCCAGACACGGAACGCAGACGCATCGCCAACCTTCCCCGTCCACCTCAGAGTGGGGGAGGTGTCCGGCATGGAGACCCGGGGCTGAAGGTTGATCTGACGCGCCGCGTACTGAACCGCAAACGGCCACAGAAAATGGGGAGCAGCCGCATGGATCATGGACGTGCGAGCGACATCCATGACCATGCCAATGCGGCGCTCAGCAATCCCATTTTGCTGTGGAGAGGCCGGAAGCGTGAACGTCTGGCGGATGCCCCTCGCACGACAGAAGGCTCGCAGAGGGCCGGAGGAAAACTCTCCACCTCGGTCAGAGTGCAGACGCAGAACAGGAAAGTCCGAGCCGAAACTCTTCCTGAGCTGGAGACGAGCAGCGCGGATCCAGTCGATCAACACCTCAGTGACCTCATCCTTGCGGCGCAAGGGGAAGACTGTGGTGTAACGCGAGTAGTCGTCAACCACCAGTAGGAAGTAGCGCTCGTGACCCTGTCCACGGACGCGGGCTGGGCCCCACACGTCCATGTGAAGAGTCTGCAGCGGAGCCTCTGTCGGCGGAAACTCGGAGGAGTGAGGAGCGGCGCGCTGCCGCCCCTCGACGCAGGGAACGCAGGTAGGGGCAGGCCCCGGAGGGAGGGGAGGGAGAGACCGGGGGAGACCAGAGACCAGGACACGAGAGGCCATGCCTCGGAGACGAGGCAGGGAGGGGTGACCAAGACGGTGGTGCCAGAGAAGAGTCTCGTGGGACAGGAGGCGACACGAGCAGGGGGCAGACTTAGGATCAGACCGAGACGCTGCAGCAAACACCTGACCCGACGCAGCTACCTGACCAGGCACAGCAACCGGAGGAGACTCGGTAGTCAGGGTGTACAGGCTCGACCCCGGCCGACGAGTAAACGTGGCCAAGTGTCGGCCCGTGTCCGCACACGTGCAGTGGGTCACCCGCTGACGCGCAGGGGTGAACTGGTCAACCCCCCCATCCTGTAGGTCAGCACCCGCCACCAAGTTCGTAGAGAACGAGGGGAGGTAAAGACCCGACAGGGAGCCAGACGGGACCGCTGGACACGGTAGAACAGTGGAGTAGTGGGCAAGAACAGGACCCCTAGAGGAGTCTGCCAGGGAGACCGCAACCGGCCGACTGAGCGGCGTGAGAGTGGTGCGGTCTCGAAAGAAGGAGCGGGAAGCACCCGAGTCAAGGGTGAAAGTGTGCGACGCCTGAGCAGACGTGGTACCTGAGAGAGCAGACTCACCAGCACCTGGGGCAGCAGACTCACTAGCACCTGGAGCAGCAGACTCGCTAGCACCTGGAGCAGCAGCTGCACCGCCCGGGTCGGGCGGAACACTCAGGTAACAGTCACCGTCATCACTAGTAGACATAACATACATGGCAGCAAGGATAGCATCATAATCAAGAGCAAAGATAGTAACTCCCGACATAAGTAGCTCATGCCAGTGCGGGAGCTCAGTGGCGTCAGGGAACCGGATACGCCAGGCGTCTGTCAGGCGGCCGAAGCAGCGCTGGGTGGTGTGCGGGCCGCCACACGGCTCACCAGTGCGGTCACCAGTACGTAGGACGTAGGTACAGGGACCAGCACCCCCAGGCCGCTGATGGCCAGTGTACCACTGGTGAAGCTGCTGGGGCGGCGGGGCCTGACGAGAGCGCTGCTGCTGCTGACGCTGTCCACCACCAGAGCCACCCTTCCGCACGGAGCCACCCCGACCAGCGCCACCGCCACCACCGCCACCTCCACCGCCTCCACTCCCACCGCTGCCGCTGCCGCTGCCTCCACCTCCACCGCCGCCACCAGAGCCCCCACCTCCGCCCCCACTCCCACCTCCACCCCCACCCCTTTGCCGCCTCCACCACCACCACCACCACCCCCGCCAGCTCCTCCAGCACCCTTGCCTCCCTTGCCCTTGCTGTTGCGGCGCCTCCCGCTAGGGGCAGACGCAGCGCCGACCGACTCAGTGCCAAGGAGGTCGACAGCAGCAGCAGAGGCAACAGAGGGCAAAAGGGGAACAGGGGAGCACCCCTCAAAGATAGGGGCACGGGGGTCACCTCGAGAAGCTCCTACAGCGACTATGCTCTTCTCAGCTGCAAGGAGCTCCTTCTCGAGGAGGTCAACGGTGAGAGTGGTAGGGCAGACAGCAAGGAAGTGGTCCTTGACTAAGCGAAGGGAGTCAGGGAGGCGGGTGACTAGGTAGTAGAGGGTGATATACATGGGGGGGGGGGGGGGGGGGGGTTCTTGGCGCAGAACTCAGCAGGAAGCGCAGCACGGTAGCGGGTGTCACTAGTGCAGAGGTGTGCAATGAGGTCAGCGACTGTAGCAAAGGCGGCGAGGTCAGGGAAAAGGTAGGGGAGCATGAGGCGGCTAAGGGCAGCAGAGGCAGGGGAGGAGTAGCGCGCAACGACAGCATCGAACAGGGTCTTAGCGGTCTTAAACTGAGTGAAGTGCGCACGCTCAGCAGACGGCAGGTGACTACGCACAGCAAGGCGGGCAGCAGCATCGCGGGTGTTCCAGCGCGAGCGAACAGTAGCATCAGCATCAGCAGCAGGTTGGGGGGAAGCACCAGACGTGAGGTCGTACAGCGAGACATCGTCTTTGCTATCACACTGCAGGAAAAGCTGCAAGTCGTCAAGCCAGACCTCAAAGTCTATCGCCCGACCCTCAGCATCGAAGGTAAGCACAGCAGGACTAGCCATGGCAGCAGGCGGAGCAGGCTAGTAGCAGCAGTAGAAGCAAGCGAGCAGGAGCAGTAGCAGTAGCAGTAGAGGCACGGCTCGGCGATGCGCTTACCAGGGGCGGGCTGGAGAAGCCCGCAAGTGGTGGGGCAAGGCCGAGGTGCTCGCGCAGGGTCAGGGCCGCACCAGGGCGGCAGAACAGGGCCGGGACGGCGGCGGCGGCTGCTACTAAACGGGGGGCGGCCGCGACGAACGGCGGCGGCGGCTGTCACGGCCGCGGCGGCAGCGGCTGTCACGGCAGTAGCGGCAGCAGCTGCTACGGTAGGAGCGGCGGCGGCTGTCACGGCAGTAGTGGCGGCAGCTGCAGAGGGGCGGCTGCTCCAAGGGCTGCTCCTCCAGGGGCGGCTGCTACAGAGGGGCGGCTGCTCCAAGGGCGGCTGCTGCAGAGGGGTGGCTGCTCCAGGGGCGGCTGCTCCAGGGGCGGCTGCGCCAAGGGCGGCTGCTGCAGGGGCGGCTGCTTTAGGGGGAGGCTGCTCCAGGGGCTGCTGCTGCAGGGGCGGCTGCTCCAGGGGCGGCTGCTCCAGGGGCGGCTGCTCCAGGGGCGGCTGCTCCAGGGGCGGCTGCTGCAGGGCCGCAAAGGGCCGCGACTGGGGGGCCGCGACGAGCTGGAAGGGGGAGGGGCCGCAGGGGGCCGCGATGGGGCCGCAACTGACCACGAAGGGCGGTGGGGGGGGGGGGGGGGGGGGGGGGGGGGGGGCGCAACTGGCCGCGACGGACCAGTGAAGGGGCCGTGACGGGCCGCGAAGGGGGCCGCGACGGGCTGGAGAGGGGTCACGACGGGCCACGAAGGGGGGCCGCGACGGCCGCTAAGGGGCCGCGACAGGGTTGCGACAGGGGGCCGCGATAGGGAGGGCTCTAAGGGGGCGTTTAAGGGGCCGCGAAGAGGCCGTTTAAGGGGCCGCGAAGGGGCCGTTTAAGGGGCCGCGAGGGGCTGTTTAAGGGGCCACGAAGGGGCGGGGTAAGGCCACTAAGGGGCCGAAATTTGATGGGCAGGGCGCAAAGGTGCTTCGGGCAGCTAAAAAAAAAAGGTGGTGTGGTGGGCCCTTGGTGGGCCCTTGAAAAAATATCGGTCCTTAGGAAGGACCTGCTCTATACCATGTGAAAGCGAGAAAAGTTGTTCGACTAGGAGAGAGGGAGATACAAGTAACAAAACCTATACCCTATAGAGTCTAACCCACTAAAGCCTAAATAAACAATGTTATATAAGTTTGACAGACACCGCCGTCCCCCTGTCGTTAGAGAACCCAGGGTCGTAAGGTTGCGGCCACGACCCGTCATACCAACGAGCAGCATGAGTGAGCCGTCTGACAGCATGCGAGACAGTTCTAGCCCACGACCTCCGCTGCCTACAGTCAACGTTCCTGACTTCCCGCGGTCAGCTCGGCCCCAGCAGAAGAAGAAAAGGGTTCTGGATGCTGCCCCCCCCTCTCCTCGTCACCGTATGACGAAGAAGAAGCGGCACGCTTACACTGCCAGGGAGAAGTTGTTCTGGCTCTCGATGTTGGAGTCGCAGCTAGACTTGAGTGTTCGAAGCTTGGCGAGGCTCGCTGACGTCCAGCCAAAACAGATCCGCGAGTGGCGGAGTCTGATGGAGCGGCTGAAGGTGGCGGTAGGATGTCGCCGACGCCTCCACAGTGTTGGGCGTAAGGCCAAGTGGCCGTTCATGGAGAAGGCGGTTTACCGCCAGTTCCTTGCACACCGTGCTAAGGATTGGCGGTGTCCGTCAGCATGATCCAGCGGTGGTCCGCGATGTACATGAAGAACCGCCACCCTCAGGTGGATTACAGGGCGTCGAGCCGCTGGACACGCCGTTTCCGTGTGCGATGGTCGCTGGCGAAGAGGGTGAAGACGAAAATGGGCCAGAAACTTGCTGCCGGTAAGGCTTGTTCATATTCCAGCTCTTTGTTTGACATGATGCAGTTGTTTGAAGCTGAGTTTCGCACACGTGGTGGTATTCCTGGTGTGGTAGGCGCCATGGACGGCACCTACATCCACTGCCGCGGTCAGGGGCCGCACTGCGAGGACTTCAAAAACCGCAAAGGCTTCTTCTTGATCATCTGCCAGCTTATCTGTGATAGCATGGGACTTATTTGGGACTTCTTTGTTGGTTATCCCGGGAGCGTCAACGACGCACGTGTTTTCATGAACAGCCCCGCAAGAGTGAAAATCGAGGAAGGTGGTTTTTTGGACTTCACACTAGTAGCAGACGCAGCCTACGGCCTTACAAACTACATTTACACCCCCTACCGTGCCCTGCCTAGACGCTCGCTGCCTGACGAGCAGCGGGTGTGGAATCTTCAGCAATCTCGCACGCGGATGATTGTTGAACAGATCAACGGGAGGCTCAAGACCCGTTGGCGCATTCTCGACGAGCGACTCGAATGTGATGTGTTCCGCGCCCCTCAAGTCGTCTCCGCCTGCATCGCGCTTCACAACATCGACCTCGTCCTCGGTTTCCGTCCCTGCCTGTCCGAACCCCGTGAGCGCAACACATGGTGGCTGGAAGGACCCGTGGCTGACGCACCGCACATCTCGCCCCGTGATTACGGCTTCACTCCGACACGTCGTCGCACTCTCGCTTGGCGGCGTACTTCTACGCCTCTTGGAGGCTCGGACATCCTGATGAGCGTCAACCATCGCTTGGGTACGCTCGAGGAACTCGTCGAACTGATCTTTTATCGCGCCTTTCACGGACTGCATAATAATTCCGGCAATTTTTGCACACAGCACAAAGTCGTTTGAATTAAGCAGATTGCTAACACCTCCCTCCTTTGTGTCTGATCCCAAAATCCCGTCAACGGCAGCCGCAGGCCTAGGCCGACGGGAGACGCCGCGGCCACGGAGCGCAACACCCGCATGCGCGCCGATGACGTCTGATTCGTTCGGCGAAGCTGTCGATGCGGAACCAGCAGGAAGTCCCGACGGCGCAGGGGAGCTTGTGGCCGGGGTAGACAAGGACCGGCGCGAAGGCGAGTGACCCGCGAGGCGGATAAGCGCCGAGCCGTTTGCGCACGACCAGGAGACGCCGCAGGGCCATCGAGCAGCGACGTTACCGCCATGGCGGGAGTAGGAGATGCCACACCTGGGGTTGGTGGGCGTCGCATAGGGGTTAACAGCGGACTCGTTTGTTTACCGGTACTGCCTTGTTTTCTTCAAGCATGCGTGGTTGTACTCGTGTGAGCAATGAGACTCTTTAAAAACGGGAAACACAAGTAAATCAATACTGTTAAACGGACTTACCAGCAGTTGTGGCAGCCACGAGCGGAATCACGGAGCGGACGTTGGTCACGCGGTGGATCATCTTGATGCTGGTGCTGCTGCGGCTGCTGCTGCTGCTCCTCCACCTCAGGTTCTTCCCCATCCTCAGTCACTCCAGAGATCTCCTCCTCTGAGACAGTGACCTGCACTTGCCTCGAAGGCCGCTGCACCTCATCGGCCTCAATGATCAGCGGTGTAGTAGGAAGCTTCTGCTGCTGCTGCTTCCACTCCTTGTAGTACAAGGACTCGAGGAATTTCACATCCCTTGAGACAGTCAGCTGCTGGCTGGTCAAGTCCCATATCAACCAGCCCTTGTGATCCTTAGCAAGTCCCAAATGCACACCCCATCTCCCAGAAGCTTCCAGCTTTCCCCTCTTCTCCTTCGGCACATGAAACACCACCATGCACCCGTAGGCTCTCAGCATGTTGACTGCAGGTGCACTCCCATACCACTTGGTGTAGGGGATCCACTGCTTGTCCCCCACAGTCGCGAGCACCCTGTTCTTCATCACAACCAACTGCCGTAGTCCAGTCACCCAAAACGGATCCGGCAGCCCTGCACGCCCAAGTAGAGTGCGGGCACCTTCCTGCAGGGTCCGGTTGAACCGCTCAGCCACACCATTCTGTTGAGGGTTATAGGGCACTGTACGCTGATGCTGAATCCCCTTCTTCTTCAGCACCGCCTCAAAATCAGCGCCAATGAACTCTCCCCCGTTGTCAGTGCGGATCACCTTCACTTTGTGTCCGCTCTCCCTTTGAGCTCTCGGCATCCACTCCTTGAGAACAGCCGCTGCCACGTCCCCCTTAGTCTTGAGAGGGTAGACCCACACCGCACGCGTGTGGTCGTCCACAATGGTCAGGAAATAGCGGCTGCCTGAGAGCGAAGTGGCCCTCGTGGGGCCCACCACATCCATGTGCACAAGCGCAAGTGGTGCCTTGGCTGGTCCCGTGCTGCTGCTGAAGGGAAACTTCGTGAACTTGGTCTCAAGGCATGTTGGGCAGCTCCCAATCTCCTTCGCTGCCCCCTTCACCTCCAGTCCCTTCAAGCTCCCATCCTTCACCAACTTCTGCAGCATCGGAATGTTGATGTGGCACAACCTCTCGTGCCACGTCTCCCAATCGGCCTCACCACTCCCAGACGAAGCCTTTGCCCATGCAGCTGTTGCATCCACACCAGCAAGCACCTCACCATGAGGTTGCTGTGGTTGCTGCGCCTTCTTCTTGACTGCATCCAGGACCCCAGCAGTTGGTGCAGTCTCCTCTCCTCCCGCAATAGCCTTAGCCGCTGCCGCTGCCTTCGCCGTTGCTGGTGGTTTCCCGTTCCAAGGGATGATGGGCAGCTGCCACAGGTCCTTGATGCAGCTGCTCTTCTCCTCCAAATCCCACAGCAGCAACTTCCCAAGCTTCGCACGGCAGCTCGTTGGGCCGAACGTAACTTTGGCCTTACTCTTCTGCAGCCGGCGCACAGAGAGGAGGTTAGCGGACATTCCCAAGTCCTACAAGGCCCCCATTGGCTCCCATCACCTTGGCATTTCCAACACCAATCACAGGGAGCAAAGCACCTGAAGCGGCAGCCACAAACTTAATTTTCCCGGGGGGCTTCACCTCATCGAGCAAATCTGCCCGCGGAGTCATGTGACTCGTGCAACCTGAATCGATCACCCAGTGAGTGAGGGGGTGCATCACAACCTTCCCAACTGAACCCACATCATCCTCACTCCCTTTCACTTCCTCAACCATGAGGAACAGCCCAGGGTCAGCTTTACCTTGTGCACCATCACCTTGTGCACCTGAACCTTGCACAGCGCCACCTCGTGCACGTTCACCACTTGGCGGCTTCATGCCTGGAGGCGCCCATCCCTCAGGCCGGCTGAAACACTTGAACCACGGGTGTCCAGCCTTCTTGCAGTACCAGCATGCACCCTCCATTCGGGTGCTCCCCCTGCCACCAGAGCTCCCATGCCCTTCGTTGTAGTCACCTCGGCCTCTTCCTCTGCCAAAGCCTCTCCCACGGCCTCGGCCTCTCCCTCCCCCTCTTCCTCTGCTGCCTCCTGCAGCTCCGTACCCCTCAGCAGTTTTGTTGGCAGCACCACCTCCTGTGTGGCGCCTGCGGAAGTCCTCCTGCAGGATCTGCTGCCGTAGCCACTCAGGCGTCCATTTGTCGTGTTGAACGTTGAGGGTGGGGATGAGGTTGTCCCACGAGTTGTCGAGCACCGAGATGATCTTGGTGCACTGCTGCATCTCCGACACCTTGCTGCCCGCCGCTGCCATCCTCGCATAGGTGTCCTTGATCTTGTCAAGGACCGGCTTCACGTCGTCTCCCGGCTTCATGGAGAGGGCAGCCAGCTCCTTCTCCAACACAATCACCATCGGCAGCGTGTTAGGCTGAACCACATCGCGCAGCAGTTTCCACGCCTTCGGCCCCGAGTCGTCCAGCTCCACTAAGTCCTTGATGTGCTGGAACATATCATTGTTGACCGATTGGACGATGAGGTCGTACAGCACCGCGCTCTTCTCAATCCACCGATCGCGGGCATCTCCTTCCTCGGGTATCTTCTCCTCTCCCATCGCAATCTTCAGCAGCTTGTAGCGCTTGAAAGCGCTCCGCATCCGCCCGCTCCATTCCTCATAAGCCATCCAATGCTTCAATCTTGGATGGTGGTGGCTCACTCTTCTTCTCAGCTGCTTCTCCACTCATCTCCTCTGCTCCCAATCAGAGGTTTCAGCTCCCCCCTTTGCTGTCCACAATGTAGATCCACAAGATCTTCACAAGTGTCGGCACCAACGAAATTTCGGCAGAGTTTCCCCTTAGCGGAAGTCACTTGCAACCTCTAGAACACCACTTAGGCACGCCCACAGGCCATGGTGGGTCTAAGAGGGTCTTCACACTTCAGTAGACTCCCCAAAAAGTCCTCAATCAGCTCTGATACCACTTGTTAAAGACTAAGGACGAAGTCTATGTAGAATAGGTGCCGCAATATCTCAAAATCGTTGGCTCTAGTTTCTAGACAGAAACCGCGATTTCACAAGAAACGTCGTCGACGAAAAGTGCACTGTTAGAATCGTCTCAACCTCGAGTATGTTATAGCCCTTGACCGTGGCTATCATTCCCAATTTGAATCGTATCAAAAGGTGGAGTAAATCTCGAGTTATGATTTTCGGCGCACTAGGGGGTAAGCTGCCACAAGCTTAACTCAATCACAATAGTTCTCACAAGTTCCAAGAGTTACATACAAGAGAGCTAGAGTAGCACTAAACCAGGTAGGAGGGAAGAGGAGGACGAGAGGGAAGGTCCCAAGGGAGTCCCCAACCAAGGAAACCCCATATCACATCAAATCCCCTCCCTATGGCAACCCCACTTTGACATTTGTCACTTTCCAACCCATGCCATCCACCTCAACCCACTTGGCCACACTTGCCAACCTGGTTTGGCTTCACCCAACCACATGGCAGCAATCTACAGTGATGGGTTCGAATTTCCCAACCCCAAAAATTTGTACCCCATATTGAGTCACCCAACAAAATCCCAAAGTCGCCGCAACCAAAGTATAGAAAGCATACGAACTCCAATGTTCGTAACTTTCTTGATATTGCTCCAATCGCGACGATTCTTGGCTCGTCGGAAAGCTCTCGAGCAGATGAGTCACTTCAGATATCTGCCCAAGCCAAATACCATTCACACACACTCAGGAAATCCAAACCGCGCATATCACAAATTCTTGCACACGCTCACACCACGCATGCAAAGCACAAAACATTTGATGGGAGGCAGACAGACGTGAATGCGAATGATAACATCGCACAACAGTGCCATCAACCTTGTGCGCCTCGAGTTACATCCAACTAGACCTCCAGCACAGCTGTGCGCTCCGTGTGTTCTGGGGTACAAATAGCCCCCGTGGCGCCACAGATATTTGTCAACCTCTGACAATGACGCTTCTCCAGCTCGTTCGTTTCCTCGGCATAGTATGGCAGGGATACCTGCAGATGGTCATGCTGCCAGTGCTCAACGCGGTTGGTACGGCTCTTCCCACTATCGTCTCTGCTGTCACCCTCAAGCAGTCCCGTGTCTTCGTACGTGGCGATCGACTCGACGCACGTGTGCACTGGTTTCGGCTGATAACGTCCCTTCTCGAACTCAATTTCTATGAGTACTTACGTGTTGACAAACGCGTTTTCGTCTATTTGGTGCGGCAGTACCAACGCCGTCGTTTTGCCACGCTTAAACATCATGTGCACAATTTCGTCTTCGTTGCCATGGGATTCAGCAGGCTTGGTCACGACCTTACATTTCGTGAAATTGGTCTACACTTCGGCTACACCTGCTCTCACTCGCACAAACTTTTCACGAGGTTCATCAACTTTGTGAATGCCCAAGTGGGTGTGTTGGCCCGACTTGGACATGATGCAGTTGTTTGAAGCTGAGTTTCGCACACGTGGTGGTATTCCTGGTGTGGTAGGCGCCATGGACGGCACCTACATCCACTGCCGCGGTCAGGGGCCGCACTGCGAGGACTTCGAAAACCGCAAAGGCTTCTTCTCGATCATCTGCCAGCTTATGTGTGATAGCATGGGACTTATTTGGGACTTCTTTGTTGGTTATCCCGGGAGCGTCAACGACGCACGTGTTTTCATAAACAGCCCCGCAAGAGTGAAAATTGAGGAAGGTGGTTTTTTGGACTTCACACTAGTAGCAGACGCAGCCTACGGCCTTACAAACTACATTTACACCCCCTACCGTGCCCTGCCTGGACGCTCGCTGCCTGACGAGCAGCGGGTGTGGAATCTTCAGCAATCTCGCACGCGGATGATTGTTGAACAGATCAATGGGAGGCTCAAGACCCGTTGGCGCATTCTCGACGAGCGACTCGAATATGATGTGTTCCGCGCCCCTCAAGTCGTCTCCGCCTGCATCGCACTTCACAACATCGACCTCGTCCTCGGTTTCCGTCCCTGCCTGTCCGAACCCCGTGAGCGCAACACATGGTGGCTGGAAGGACCCGTGGCTGACGCGCCGCACATCTCGCCCCGTGATTACGGCTTCACTCCGACACGTCGTCGCACTCTCGCTTGGTGGCGTACTTCTACGCCTCTTGGAGGCTCGGACATCCTGATGAGCGTCAACCATCGCTTGGGTACGCTCGAGGAACTCGTCGAACTGATCTTTTATCGCGCCTTTCACGGACTGCATAATAATTTCGGCAATTTCTGCACACAGCACAGAGTCGTTTGAATTAAGCAGATTGCTAACACCTCCCTCCTCTGTGTCTGATCCCAAAATCCCGTCAACGGCAGCCGCAGGCCTAGGCCGACGGGAGACGCCGCGGCCACGGAGCGCAACACCCGCATGCGCGCCGATGACGTCTGATTCGTTCGGCGAAGCTGTCGATGCGGAACCAGCAGGAAGTCCCGACGGCGCAGGGGAGCTTGTGGCCGGGGTAGACATGGACCGGCGCGAGTGATCCGGCGAGGCGGATAAGCGCCGAGCCGTTTGCGTACGACCAGGAGACGCCGCAGGGCCATCGAGCAGCGACGTTCCCGCCATGGCGGGAGTAGGAGATGCCACACCTGGGGTTGGTGGGCGTCGCATAGGGGTTAACAGCGGACTCGTTTGTTTACCGGTACTGCCTTGTTTTCTTCAAGCATGCGTGGTTGTACTCGTGTGAGCAATGAGACTCTTTAAAAACGGGAAACACAAGTAAATGTAATTTTTTTTAAGTGTGTAACACTTTTCAAAATTGTGTATTGTGAATAGCGAAGCGAATTGTACCGAAGCAAAGGCTTCGGCGAAACGCTAATTCCCCTCTTTTTCGGTATAAAAGAGGGGGCGAAGGCCATTTGGCCTTCACCCACGTTTTCATTTCGAACTTTCAATTTCAAGTTTCGAGATTTTCTTCGTCCAAGCTGGCGAGGACCAAGACTCTGCCTCGCTTCACCTCTCCGTCGACGCTTCTCTCCGACATTCTCGATCGGAACTTAGCAACGATGGCGCCGGCGAGCAACAATACCCCCGGGGCTAAGGAGTCGCCTGCTCGTCAATCGACAGGACTTGAAAAAACGCCTCGAGAAAACGCCGCTGAAAAAAGAAAGCGCCCTGCCGAGAATCACGCCGAAGCGACCCACACGGGGGTCGACGTGTTGCTCGGTGAGGGCGGAACAGTCGCGCGACCGTCCCAGCCACGCGCGACCCACACGCAGGCTCATGGGCCTGCAGGCGGCGACAATGATGGCGATTTCGTCGCCATCCCTGCCGCCGCCACTGCAGATCCGAGCGGATCTCCCGCCCCCCCGAAACGCAGGGCGACAGATTCGGCCGCGTCAGACGGGGCGGGCGCGAATCTTTCGCCCCCGCAACTTGCGGCACTGCTGGCGCTCCTCCAGAAGCAGGTCTCGACTCCTGCAAAAGCGCCTACAGCAACAAATGAAGAAGAAATTTCTGCATCTGCTAAGACTGCAAACGTGCGCAACAACATTTCTACCTCCGCACGTGTCGCCGCACCCACCCGCGCCGACAAAGGAAAGGCGCCTGCCGTCGAAGACGAACCGGCTGCCCCTGCTGACATCGACTCCGACTCTGACACTGACGAGGGTGAGGAGCCAAACAACCTCATTCCGAATTTGCCTAACGATCTTCTTCCCCCTCTCCCCTCTTCTCATCCCTCGACCGCGGCCGCTGCCTTCAACCGCAAAGGCGTCCGCGACCAAGCTGAGGTCTTCGAAGTGCTCCAGATTTACTTGGCGCACGTGGACCACAAAATCCGCGGCGGTGACACTACCGGCGCGCTCAAGACCGTCGCCCAAGCCCAAGAACTTATCAAGCGTCGTTTCGACGTGTTGGTTGTCGCCGACCACGCCGGCTTCGACGTAGCTGAGCGCTACCAATTGCTGAAGACTACAGCAGTGCTTACCTCGCGCTCCTTCAAGATGGCAGTGGCGGACATGGCGGCGCTCAAGCGTGTGAAGACCGGCCTCCCTCGCGGAAGCCGCTCTTTCTCCCGCGAATCCGTCGCCTTCATGCCGAAGGGCATGGGAGGAGGAACCGGCTGCCGCGGCTTCAAGGGCACCTGCTTCCGCTGCGGCCAGCAGGAACACATGGCCAGCGCGTGTCCCCATGGAGTCCATGGGGTAATGGGCCCGCACCGGTGGTGTGAGCGAAGCCCGAATGTCCCTTGTCACCTCTCCTCCCTCTTTGCTCCAAGGTGACCCCCGCCTTGATTGCCTTTGGGAAAGGAGTTGGTGAAAGGGTAGGGCAGGACCAGGGGGTCCTTGAATGGGCTGTTTAGCCTTGGCTAGATGCAAGGATTGCTCTAGGCCTTTGAGTGTGTGTGTGTGTGTGTGGTGTGCGCGTGTGCGTGTGTGCATTCACGCTTGAGCCCGAGGGGCCTTAATTTGTAATACTATATTGGAATTATACTTTAGGCTGCTGGCCTTGTGGTACACGGTCCCTATCAAGCCATGACATGGTTAAAAAAAAAAAGAGAGAGAGAGAGAGAGAGAGAGAGAGAGAGAAGGAAAGAGAGAGAGGGAGAGAGAGGAGAGGGAAGGGACTTGACTACACTTCGAACACCAATGGTGCGAAGGTTATTGGTTACGCCTCGAGTGAGGGAACGAGAACCAAGGGCATCCTAATGTGGAGAGTTCCGCAAGGAGAAAACTCAAATATGCGGGAGGGAGAAAGAGAGAAGGAGAGAAGAGAGGGCAAGATGTGACATCGCCCGTATAGCCTCTCGTGACCGTTAAAAAAAAAAAAAAAAAAAAAAAAAAAAAAAAAAAAAAAAAAAAAAAAAAAAAAAAAGGGGGGGGGGGGGGGGGGGGGGGGGGGGGGGGGGGGGGGGGCCAAGCGGTGAAGAGGAGGGTGAGCCTCTGCAATTCATAGCCCCGAGCACGCAGGTCAAAAAAAAAAAAAAAACAAGGGAGAGGGAGAAGGGAGCGAACACGAACGAGGGCGAGACACCAAGCCTAACAAGAGGGTGAGGTTATTGGTCGAGCATTATCGTGCGCATCACGACTCACATGGGAATGCAAGCAGGTCGTTCTCATGCCCACCCGTTCATGCGCATCCTTGTGGACGTGCACAAGCATGTACGAAGCCGTTTGGGTATTGAGCATACACAAGTCGTCCCACGATGCCAACTAGACTGGTACTCTCATTTTTCTTTTCTCGATCACAATGCGTATCTTGTGGCTCGAACCCAAGGATTGACGCGCCAATTCTGTTGCCCCAAACTTACCGCCACTGCAGGCGCCTACCCTTCACGACCGGGTGAATGGAGTAAACCCATGGAGCACGCGATCACCGACAAGGAAGTCACCACCATGGGGGGTCGACTGCGCCAAGCGTTCGCTTGGTGGGCCTCATGGTGCGAGAGCAGCCTCATCCTGTCGGTCATTTCCAACGGATACTGGCTCCCTTGGAAAGCGTTGCCACCACCTTCATTTCGCGACAAGAATCACGCCGGTGTCGAGCGACACAACGAGTTCACACGTTCAGCAATCTCTGACCTGCTCTCATCTGGTACAGCAGCAGTTGCAGCTGGCCTAACCGCAGTGGCATGCACTAGTCCACTCAACGTCGTGGAGCAACGCGACAAGTGTCGCCTCATCCTGGACTTGAGGAAAGTCAATCAGTACCTCGTCATCCCCAAATTCAAGTACGAAGGCTTGGTCCGAGTCGCCGAATTGGCGCAACCGGGCGACTGGATGTTCTCAATCGACCTGAAGTCTGGATACCATCACGTCGATATCCACCCGTCATGCTGGAAGTTCATCGGTTTTCATTTCGACGGCACGGATTACTACTTCAAGTCGTTACCGTTCGGTCTCGCAACAACACCCTTCCTGTTCACCCAGTTGATCAAACAACTGGCTCGAAGATGGCGAGCGCAAGGCACCCGAGTCATTCCATATGTGGACGATATCTTATTCCTCTGCAGTTCGGAGGAGGACGCATGCGCGACTCGTGATGCAATCATTCGTGACCTACGACAGTCGGGCCTTGTCATCAATGCCAAAAAGTCGCACCTTACCCCGACCCAGAAACTGCAATTTCTTGGGATGGAGTTGGACACCCAATCTGGGAGATTTACCATCGGCCCCGAACGTCGGACTCAACTCATGCACACGCTCCAGGTGCTTATATCTGCTTACGAGCGACGACAACGGATACCAATCCGCCTTGTCGCACGGGTTACCGGCATTCTCGCTTCCATGGCGCTAGCCCTTGGCACAACGGCACGCGCATTCAGTCACCAACTCCTAGAGCTCATCAATGCAGCAACGTCATGGAATGCCAGGACACACCTAACCCTGGAGGCTCGGGACGAGCTCAAATTCTGGCTAGAGAACTTTGATCGTTTCAACGGGGCGCCATTTCACATGACCCACAGCATCGACACGGTGATTCATGTCGACGCAAGTGCTCACAGTTGGGGTGCGACCCTAGCTTCCTTCCCAGGTGAAAACATACAAGGCAGCAGCCCTATGCCACACGAGCTCCTCTCCACTTCAAGCACACGCCGTGAACTCGAAGGTGTGCTCTGGGCTCTGAGTGCATTCTCAAGTCAAATCCAAGGCCGCCATGTGCTCATGCGCGTCGACAACCAGGGCGTATTCTTCATTCTTCGAAAAGGCGGTTCCGGGCAACCCGAACTCACCCTTTTGTGCAAATCCATCATCGCACACTGCATGGTGAATGAAATCAGGTTGGCAATCGAATGGATTCCCCGAGCTCTCAACGCGGATGCGGACGCTCTCTCTAAGTTAGAAGACAACGACGACTATTCCTTGAAACTCCCCTGGTTCCGGCTGCTGGAGAGGCGCTGGGGTCCATATACCATCGACCTTTTTGCAAATGCCAGTAACGCGCAACTCTCGCGTTTCTTTTCAAAGGTTCCCCATCCACGCGCAATGGCCGTCAATGCCTTCTCCCAGAACTGGGGGGCAGAACACGGTTTTGCATTCCCCCCACCATACTTGGTTCCCGCCACCCTGCGCCATGCCGCGTGCACGTCTGCCACGCTGACATTGGTCATTCCTGAATGGACAGGAGCATCATGGTGGCCCCTGATCCGGCCTTTCCCTAGGACCTGGGCACCTGGCATATCATCATGTCTTCATCTTGCTAGCGGTAGCCAGTGTCTGCATGTGGGTTCGCATATTAGCGCATTCTCAGGAGTTGGTCTCCCGGTTAGTAGAATCCTTGCACTACAACTTAACTTCCATCATTAATGTACCGCCGATCTTTTCTTGATGATGACAGATATGATTCCGAAGCTGCATCAACAGCTACTTTTAATGACAGCCCAAACACGGTCCGTCTCAACAATCAACACATACGAACCTTATTGGGCGAAGTTCAGGAGTTTTTGTGTTAAGGCAAAAGTGGCATTTCTGCCTGCCGCAGACCTAACAGTTGCACTCTACCTGGTACATGCGATCAACCACAAGGCCACCGTCTCTAGCGTCCAGCTCACATGTGCCGCGATAAGCTTCGCCCACCGCATGACAGGCTCTGCCAATCCCACATGCGGCCCCTTCACGACACAAGTACGCGATTACGCCAAACGACACTGCCCCCGGCCAGCACGGGTGAAAGAACCCGTCTCCCTCCATCAGGTCCACGCCATGGCTAGGCCATTTCTCCAATCGAGCCAACCGGGCACATATCAGAAAGGCCTCATCGTGCTACTCATGTACTCTGCATTCCTACGCTTCTCAGACTTGGTGGCAATCCAATGGGAGGACATCCAATTCGAGGAAACAACAATGTGGCTATTGATCCCACACTCAAAGACCGATCAGGAGGGTAAGGATGTGTGGGTTCCCGTCGCCGCATCGGACGGACCATTCTGCCCGGTGAGGTGCACCCGCAATTTCATCCGGCTAGCACACTACGGGCCGACCAGCACAGGGCCGCTGATACGAGTCTTCCGCGGATCATCACCGCCATCCTCATCCGACACTGCCCCATCTTACACTACAATCCGCACATGGTGCATGCAAGCGTTCGAAGCCGCTGGGATCGATTCAACACACCTTGGCACACACTCTTTTCGCAAAGGCGCAGCCACGGTTGCAGCTAGTGCGGGAGTCCTGGATCGCGTCTTCAAACGGCTCGGGCGCTGGCGAAGCGAGACAGCAAAGAATTTATACGTGACCATCTCGCAGGATCACCTAATCGCAGCATCTCGCAACATCCAAGACGAAGCTCGTGCGCCGTCAACCTCACAGCATCATCGCGCCATTACGAGGCACCGCCGACCTCCCCTCCCCATGTCTCAGAAGGCCCAGTTGAAATGAGACGTTGCATTTGCAAGGCAAATCGCAAGTGTTCACAATATGTAAATTTTTTAAAGTGTGTAACACTTTTCAAAATTGTGTATTGTGAATAGCGAAGCGAATTGTACCGAAGCAAAGGCTTCGGCGAAACGCTAATTCCCCTCTTTTTCGGTATAAAAGAGGGGGCGAAGGCCATTTGGCCTTCACCCACGTTTTCATTTCGAACTTTCAATTTCAAGTTTCCCGCCCCCCCCACCCTAGCATGAGATGCATGGTAGCTCTATATGTTGTACAATGCTTGGACGATAAAATCTTGTACTTGCCAGTTGAAATGAGACGTTGCATTTGCAAGGCAAATCGCAAATGTTCACAATATCAATACTGTTAAACGGACTTACCAGCAGTGGTGGCAGCCATGAGCGGAATCATGGGAGTATTTGCCCCGGGGAGGCTTTCCGCGAGAGCCGGCGGGCGCGCATTCGCGCGGTTGCCCAAGAAGCGTTCGAATATGTCGTAGAAGATCGGTATTTTGGGCGGCTTTTCCTTACCGGGGGGCTTCAACAAAAGCTCCCTGACCTTTCGATAATGCGTTTCCATGCGAAACACCTTCGCCTTCGTGGCGGCGAAACCGTGGCGCCAGCCAGGATGTCGCGCGTGGACTTGATTGTAGATCATTAGGTCTCGGTTCTAACCCTGCAGGCGAGTCTGATTGCGATACTACTCGTCGAAGTCGTGGCGGATCCACGCTAACTGCATGACTTCCTCCGGCTGCCATCCTTTTTTTGTCAGAATATTATGCTCTAGCCTGTAGTGGGAAGCTCTATAGCGAGTACAACCCTTCTAGGGTTTGCTATTTGTATCCCCATTCTTTCTAGTGCAACCCCTCTCCTTTGCTCATTTCTCTCTTGCCTAGCTAGGGTTTACCTAGCTATGGCTCCTACTTGTGCCTACTATTTTGACATGCTATCAGAGCGGTTACGCTCCTGGCCTGTGGGCCCGCCTGCTTCCGCTGCCTTCCTGTGTGTCGCGCGTCCCGTGGCGCGCGATGTTCGTTTTTTCTTCCCGCCGTGCGCCCCGAGGCGCGCGGCGGTTTCCCACCGTCGAAGCGCCCCCCGTCGCCCGTCGAAGCGCTCCCCCCCGTCGCCCGTCGAAGCGCCCCCGTCGCCCGTCGGAGCGCCCCCCGTCGCCCGTCGAAACGCCCCCGTCGCCCGTCGAAGCGCCCCTGGGACCCGCGCGCGGCCCGTACGGGCTGCGCCAGGCCCGCGCGCGCCTCGTCCGGCCTGCGGCAGGCCCGTGCGCGCGCCTCGTCCGTCCCCCGAGCTTCTGCCGGCGCCCCACCCCCGCTACTGCCCGCGTTCCTGTGTTAGGGTTTGGGGGTGGAGGGTATGGGGGTGCCGTGAGTGTGAGCCGTCCCCTGCTCCTCCTCCTCCTCCGTCTCCCACTACTGCAGCTGCCGCTGAGGGGGGTGGGTGTGTGGGGTGTCGAGAGAATTAGGCAAAAGAGGACTGAACTAGCAAGAATGGGGATACAAATAGCAAACCCTAGAAGGGTTGTACTCGCTACAGAGCACCCCACTACAGGCTAGAGCATAATATTCTGACACACCCCCATAGCCAAAGTGGGGTGTAATCAGCGGAGGAAACAAAGCAGTACAAGCTCAGGGTGGATCACGATGTCACCACACATTCTGAGCACAAGCAAGAAGCAATAGTTTAAGGTGCACAATTATGAGCAAAGCTAGAGGCAGTCACAAAAGGGGCAAGTGAGGAGGAGGAGGGCTGGCGAGAGGAGAGTAGATAGGAGGCGACGACTGAAGCTGCAGACACACGGGCAACAGACGGCTCTGGTGCGACAACGTGGCTACCGGGAATGAGTGCCCCGGAGTACAGGAGTAACAGGCTCCGCGGCTAATATGCGCGGCAGGAGCAACGGACCCACAGGCGACGGCGCAACCGGCTCTCTGAGCTACCGGGAATGAGTGCCCCGGAGTACAGGCGCTGCGTACGACACGACGGCAACCTCCGCTCAACCTCCTCCAACTGTCCCACACCCCTCGACACACACCCCCTGCTTCAAACCCTAGCTCCACTCCGACGGTACCCCCCTTAAACCCCAAACCCTAGGCTCCCACACACCACCCCCCTCAGCGGCAGCTGTAGCAGAGGGAGACGAGGGAGGAGGAGGAGCAGGGGGAGGAACTCACAACCGACACCCCCATAGCCGCCACCCCCACACTCTCCACCCCCAAACCCTAAAACGGGCGGAACGGGGGAAGGAGCGCGGGGGACGGCGAGGGGGACGGCGCGCGGCCCCCAGGACGCCACCACGGGGCAGCGAGGGGCCGCGCGCGGCTCCTTAGGGCGCCGCGACGGGAATTGGGGGGGGGGGGGGGGGCCGCGGGCGACGGGACCGAGGGGCCGCGGGCGACGGGAAAGCGGGGCCGCGGGCGACGGAATTGAGGGGCCGCGGGCGACGGGAAAGCGGGGCCGCGGGCGACGGGATCGGGGGGCCGCGGGCGACGGGACCGAGGGGCCGCGGGCGACGGGAAAGCGGGGCCGCGGGCGACGGGATCGGGGGGACCGCGGGCGACGGGACCGAGGGGCCGCGGGCGACGGGAAAGCGGGGCCGCGGGCGACGGGATCGGGGGGACGCGGGCATCCCCCACGGGAGGAAACCGCCGCGCGCCTCGGGGCGCACGGCGGGGAGAAACCCGCCGCACGCCCCGAGCGCGCGGCGGGATGAAAAATCCGTAAAAAAAATTTCGCCGCGCGGAGCGCGCGGCAGGAAGGAGGCGTCGCGCGACCAGTAGAACAGCAGCGGAAGCATTTGGTGGTGGGCCCACCCACAGGATCGACCCAACAGGATCGTCCTGCTCTGATAGCATGTCGAGAGAATTAGGCAAAAGAGGACTGAACTAGCAAGAATGGGGATACAAATAGCAAACCCTAGAAGGGTTGTACTCGCTACAGAGCACCCCACTACAGGCTAGAGCATAATATTCTGACATGGGGAGCCGAAGGAGTGGTGCTAGGGGGGTGACGTGGGAGTGGAGTTAGGGGTTGCAGCAGGGGGTGTGTGTTGGGGGGTGTGGGACAGTTGGAGGAGGTTGGGTGGAGGCAGCCGTCGTGTCGTCTGCAGCGCCTGTATTCCGGGGTTCTGATAGCCACCGGTAGCTCAGAGAGCCGGTTGCACCTGTCGCCCGTGGGTCCGTTGCTCCTGTCGCTGCTGATCAGACGCAGAGCCTGTTACTCCTGTATTCCGGGGTCCTTGCTCCCGGTAGCCACTAGAGCTGCACCAGAGCCGTCTGTTGCCCGTGTGTCTGCAGCTTCAGTCGTCGCCTCCACTCCTCTCTCCCCTCGCCAGCCCTCCTCCTCCTCACTTGCCCTCTGTGACTACCTCTAGCTTTGCTCATAATTGTGAACTTTAAACTATTGCTTCTTAAACTTGTGCTCAGAATGTGTGGTGACATTGTGATCCACCCTGAGCTTGTACTGCTTTGCTTGCTCTGCTGATTACACCCCACTTTGGCTATGGGGGTGTGTCAGAATATTATGCTCTAGCCTGTAGTGGGGTGCTCTATAGCGAGTACAACCCTTCTAGGGTTTGCTATTTGTATCCCCATTCTTTCTAGTGCAACCCCTCTCCTTTGCTCATTTCTCTCTTGCCTAGCTAGGGTTTACCTAGCTATGGCTCCTACTTGTGCCTACTATTTTAACATTTTTGTCGGTTGGCATGGCAGATTCTGTGTCCTCGTCAGCAGTGTCGTCTTCGTCGCACTCGACCTCGCCCGCGTCGAAGTACGCTAGCGTGTCGTCGTCCGCGTCGAGAGGGGTGTTCGGGGTGGGGACACTTGCGACACCGTCGGTTGCCTGTCGGCTCGACGGCTGGACGCCGACGACGCGGGGGAGCTTGGGCGTGGAGCGAGGGAGCGTTGATTGCGGTGTTACTGCCAGTGTCTAAGGACGATGCGTCTGGTAGGGCGGTGCCTTGTGTGCTAGCACTGGTGTTCGTCATGGCGGGAGGTTTTCTTGCAGTAGGCTTGTGTGTTTGAATCAATGAGTAATCACATTTCATACATTCTATTCTCTACTAGTGCCGATCTTGCCTCGTGACCAGGGAATCGGTGACGTGGCATATGCGGGGGTTAGATGTGTCAAGATGGCTGAACAGCGGTCGTGAAAATTCTGGAGTCGTGCCACGAACAGGAACACGTGTCAGGCGACACGCGCCCTTGTCGCACCGTGCGTTCGTTAAGCCATGTAGAGCCTCGCCAATCCATCGCCCGGTTCGCCTGGTCGTCGTACGTGCTCCAAAGCACACACGAGCGCTTGTACGTGCGCACCCACGTTCACAAGACCAACTCGAGCTAACTTTGAGAAACCGGCAGATTTGCGATGTTCGTTAGACGGCGTTCACGAAATCGGCGAAACGGGTAACCAGGCAAAGGTCGAACTTATTTTTGAACTTGGTGACGGAACGAACGCGCCCTAAAATTGTTTTCGAATATAGAGGCTAGGTGGATGTCACTCTTGTTTTTGTGATGTTGATGTTGCTGGTTATGTATTTATGTGAATGTAAAACCATTGATCTAAAAAACGTTTTGACTACTTCCTGATATAATATGTTCAACACCAACAAATGTAGGCAAATTGCATCGTATCAAATCACTCTTATGCGCGATCAATTTGGCAAGCCCGAAGCGCCTGGTCAGCTCGCGCGCCAAAGCTAGGTCGGAGGCTTGGATCGCTTTTGTCGCGGGAAAGCTATGAAGGTTTGACCACTTTCGGTTTGAGTTTGTTTCGCGGATGCTCAATCCGTTTCGCGAATCGGGTGTGTAGCGCGAAAACAACGGATACATGAAGAACACATTTTCGCCAGAGGTTGGGCGAAAAAAAATGCAGAACTCACGCAATCCAGATTTCAGAGCTATCTCGAGCACCTTCCCCTCGCATTTTCCAGATGCTCCTTCTGTGTGAAGTTGTTTCTAAAAGCATGCTTTCGTGCTTTCAAATAGACAACACAAGGCAATGGCCACATATAGTTCTGGTAGGATCCAGTCCTTATTTGCCTACAAAGGCAGCAGTGGGCTGGGTACAAGCAGCACCCAATTCCGCCTTTCCACCAACTTATCACTCAGCCCAGGGGACATCCAACAACCTACCACCTTCTCATCCAGTTTCTCCTATCCAGAGTTTCTCATGAACAAGTTCGTCTCCAAGCATTTGTCTGTGAGCGACACTCGCAGCTGAACCTCCTAGGTTAGCGTCGCGGTTGTGACGTGACCTTATGCGGAGCCGTAGCTGGCGTATTTGCAGTCGGGCGCGACGACCGACGAGGAGATGTAGTCCTCGACTTGCCCGTCCAGGAACCCCTTGCCCTCCGCCTTATCCACGTCCACGGGGTGGTGCAGCAGCGCCGCCAAGTGCGAGTACTTCACCGCGCGCTGCAGCTGCTCCGGGGAACTCCTAAACGTCTGCCCCAGCACGCCGTGTACCGCTGACGTCATCACTGCGTCGGAGAGCTCCACGTTGAAGTGCGCCTCCGCCTCGGTCGGCGTCTGCAGCAGCGGGTGCGCCACGCGCACGCGCACGTCGAGTTCCCCCAGCCCCGTCACGCGCACCCGAAACTGATCCACGTCGAACGGCCCCTCCTTCGCCTCCGCGATTTTGGTAACCACCAGCCCGGTTTCCGTCGCGATGGATTCGCCAACGCTCGGGGGCGCTGTCTCCACGCCATCTACCTCCATAAGGGATACGAAGCCGTTTTTCCCGCGCTCCTGCTGCTTGCCCTTGCGCGCAACCATGCGCAGCGTGTGGTTCGCGCCGTCGGGCGTCATCCACACGACGCCGAGCTCCTTAATCCACGTGTGCAGCTCCGTGCTCGACTCGCTCGACTTGGCCGACGCGGGAAGCGCGGGCGGCGCGCCCTGGTAACCGTTCAGATGCATGTTGACGTGGAATCGGCGGTCAGAGAAGAGGCAAAACGACTTATCGAGCCGGCCTGTGAAATCGAAGTGGGTGCCGTGCGCGCCCGTGAGATGCGGGTCGTTTTCGACGAGCGCCGTGCCGTTGCAGAGCCCGCCGACGAAGCTCAGCGGGTACGAAGCGGAGTTGGCAACCTGCGTGGCCGTGTCGCCCGCGTACGGCGTCTTAAACGTGCCCGACGTGCCCGAGCCGCCGTTCTTCTCCAGCAGGTAGCACTGCACGCGGTCGATGAATCCCGCCACATTTGCATTTTCTCCGGCGAGACGCGGGCTGGAAGGTGGGGGGGAGAAAGGGTCGAAGAATAGGTGGGAAAAAGCATAGCAGAAGGAATCAGTCACTCGCACACGACGTCATGCTGGGTCAATGCGCCACAACTGCGTTGTTTTTGGAGAAAAGTGACTCCAGAAGTAGTAACTACCGTTTCGGCGCATATTTCTGAAAAACACTCAACCCAAACTCACTTCTTGAACCAATGCCACTCGTAGCAGTACGTGGCGCGCGCGCATGCCCGGCAGCACTCCTGCAGCGTGTCGCCGTACACGCCCTTCACCACGTCGAAAATGGTCCCTACCTCCGTGTACCGCTCGTAATTCACGGGACCCGAGCCGCGCTGATGAGGCTCGTACATCCCGCCCTGGTCATTGAATTGCCCCTGGTAATCGCCGATGAAGGTGTAGTCGGTGTAAGTGGTGTCGTCGATTGTTGCGGTAGCGAGATCGTCTATGTAGGGGCAGACGTAGCGAGTGTGGCATCCGCCAGCAGGCATGTTTGTTGCATCTGCAGCGTGGAGCATTAGACTGATGAGGGCGAGGATGAAGAATAATTTGAAAGCCATATTTGCGCTTGAACTCTGCTAAAGGAATGCTGAGAACGATGTTTGAGGAGACGGATGTTTCTTGGCTCAGTCTTCCCGTCTGATAAGTACGAGGCTGGTGGGACCTGCTCTAGACTGGTTTGCTGGCGCAATGAGGGCCACAGCGAGCCGCACCCACACGCTTTTGCGAAATCCAAATATCGCGAATTTGAAGCAGTCCACCATTTATAAAAATTGGGGTTGCGTCAAGTGGTATTGCGCAAGGCAGGGGTGAGCACAGACCTTACCAAAACGTACTATACCGCTTTAAAAATATCCAATAATGCACGCCACCTTTTGAAACCTCCAGGGGCAAAACATATTGCAGCCAGTATTGGGTGAGGCAGGGGTCATGTGATGTGGCCCACTGCCCAATTTGGACTGATGCGAATAACGTTTCCTCATGCGAACTTGTGACCCTCATGTAACCCCATCAGTGCCAGGAGTTTTGTGTTCCAACTGGTTTTCGAGGGCTGTTTGTGAGTTGCTCGACTTTGGTGTTAAGGTGATAGATATGAGTTTGATTTTCGTCCAGCTTAAAACTAGGGTCTCAAGTAAGGGTCGATTGCAAAACATTTGATGCTGAGTTACTGTGTTTTGTAGGCGAGGTAGACTGGTTGGCTAGGGTAGTAGGCTTGCGACACTCCCCCATTTTTGCCCAAGCACCAATTGCAAAACAAATTTCAGATACATGGGACTTTCCACCAGCCACTACATTTCACTGGGATTTCAGCTTCGGCTCTGAACCTATTTCCATGCCTAGGAGATTAGGACACTCTCAAACGATTTCAGTTCCCCTCGCACCCCTCGTAGCACCCCTTTTCATTTTTGCACCTCGCCAGCCAATAACAACCAAGCTCCAACCACCAACTGAAAAACAATTGATCTACGTGAGACCCTTGTTTTAAAATAAGTAGGTTTTTAGAAAGGTACAAAATAATATTACATGTTTTATTGCTCAACCAATCAGAAGATAATACGAAATACACACATCAAAAGCTTGCATTCAATGCCAACTTTTAGCTCACGTCGCGAAAAAAGATTTGATTGACGAAGGAAATGATTTTTTTTTCAAACATTGATAAATATCACAACTCTTTGAATCTATCAACCATCAGATTGGCGAGCGAGCAGCAAACACAACCCACTCACCCAGCCACCCATTCACTTATCCACCCATCTGCATCTACTCAACATCAGCGAGAAACACTGTCACAAACTAGAGACAGGAATGAGATGCACTAGTAGGATAATGTGGAGAACTAGGCAAGAATGATGTGGATTAGGTCATGGTTGGGGTACATAGCAAAAGTGTCGAGATGATTTCTGTACCCCCTAAGGCTAGCCCCAATATAGCCTGGATAACAACATGCATATGTTTTGACACACCCCCATAGGCAAGATGGGGGATAGCCAGAGCAAGCAATGGTCACAAGACCAGTCAAGAGAAGAAACAAAACACAGCTCAGGGTGGATCACAAAGTCACCACACACACTGAGCACAAGCAAGAGGCCACAAGGCCAGTTCACATGCAGAGAAATAAAAAGCACAAGCAATACAGTGATCACAACCTAGCAGGTGTAAACATGCAGGTATATATATAAATCACAGTACAAGCAAGGTCAAGAAGTGAGCAAGTGAGGCCAAGTGGGCACAAGACCTAGCATCGTACAGAAGCGCTGATGATCACAAGGCGGAAGTGCCTTGGTGAAGATATCAGCAGTGTTGGCCCGAGTGGCCACGTAAGCAAGGCGCAGCTGACCACGCTGCTGCAGCTCACGAGCAAGGAAGTAGCGAAGAGCAATGTGCTTCGTTCTGTGCTCTAGTCTGTGCTCCTGACACAAGGCCAGCATGGCCTTGTTGTCTACGTACAGAACTGGAGGAGAACGAGGCGGCTCTCCCAGGTCAGTCAGCAGGTAGGTCAGCCAGCGTAACTCCTGAGCAGCCATGGCTCCTGCGTAGATCTCAGCCTCACAGCTAGAGCTGAGAACAGACGACGGGCGGATAGACCGCCACGAAACAGAGCCGGAGCCAAGGCTGAAGGTGTAACCCTGTGACGACCGCTGCGTAGCCAGGTCGTCGACCCAAGACGCGTCTGCGTGACCAGTGAGGACTACTGGACTCCGCCCTCCAAGCACGAGCCCCATGCCCGACGTACTGCACAAGTAGCGCAACACCCTCTTCGCTGCAGCCATGTGCTCTGGTCGGTGTCTCCCAGGAGCAACATAGCGTGCCAGGATGCTAAGAGGGTAGGCCAGGTCAGGTCGTGTGCAGGTCATCAGGTACATGAGGCAGCCAACAAGCTCTGGATACGGGCCACTCGGCTCTACGAACTCATCCGAAGGCAGAGCTGAGAGCGAGTGGCGAGTAGACAATGGAGTGGCCTGAGGCGAGGAGTACGTGAAGTCGAAGCGCTGAAGGACTTGCTGCACCATGTGTGACTGAGACAGTGTAATGGTGCGCCGTGCTCTGTCCCGGGTGATCTGCAAGCCGAGGTAGCTGCGCAGTTCACCCAGGTCTGTGCACGTGTGTCGCTTCTGCAGCTCGGACTTCACGTGGGCGAGTCCAGCAGTGTCAGCTGTAGCAAAAACCAAGTCGTCGACGTACACGAGGATGTAGAACGGCGGCAAAGAGGTGTCGGTGCGCAGAAACAGTGACGGGTCTGCAGTAGAAGGAGCAAACCCAAGAGCCGCAAGCGTAGTCCTCAGTGTGTCGTGCCACTCACGCGGCGCCTGGCGGAGACCGTAGACTGGCCGCCGGAGGCTCCACTAGGTACCAGGAGGAAACGACCTAGTGAAGCCAGGTGGGCGGCGCAGCCAGATCTCCTCGTGCAGGCTGCCCTGTAGGAAAGCTGTGCTGAAGTCCAGAGAGTGAAGCTCGTAGTCACGGTGAGCGGCTATGTGCAGCAGTACCCGAAGAGTGGTCATCTTCGGGGTGGGAGAGAAGGTCTGAAAGTAGTCAACTCCCTGCCGCTGACTGAAGCCTCGAGCCACGTAACGCGCCTTGAAGACAGGCGGAGAACCCGGCGGCCGCTTCACCCTGAAAATCCACATGCCACTGACGATGTTCGCCCCAGGTGGGGGAACCTCGTCAACGTAGGTGCCTGTGGACTTCCAGGAAGCCATCTCTGCGTCCATGGCTGCCTGCCACTGAGAGGAGTAGGGACCCTCTATCGCCTCCGCGTAAGAGCGCAGAGTCGGGATGTCTGGTGCATCCGGGTCTCCCTCAGGGGCAAGCAGTGAGGACACAAGATGAGGTAAAGCAGCAGCAAGACACTGGAACTCCTCCTGCCTGTCCTCAAGGACGTCCGTGCTAAGAGCACACTCACCCCCGACGGACGGAGGACAGACAGACTCAGACTCAGCAACAAGACTAGCGGCGTAGTCTAGACGACAGGCAGCAGCAAAGTCAACAAGCTCAGCGACCAAGGCAGATGCAGCAGTAGACTCAAACGACGGGTCAGTGACAACAGTGGCTAACAGACGCGTGACAGTAGGGTGCTCAGCACGAAACCGGTCAGACTCAGGGTCCGGAACAGCAGGCAGAGAGGACGCAGGGGGAGACGGCAGAGGAACAGGCTGCGGAGCAGAGGAAGGACGACGGACAACAAGGTGTGCGCTGGGGACAGCCGGCTGACGCAAACGAGGAACACGACGAACGGTACGACCAGAACGAACAGGCGAGACAGGACGCGACGCAGGCTCACGACGCTCAGCAGGACTGCCTGTCTGCTCAGTGTAAGGAGAGGGAGCAGGTAGCGGTGAGCCAGTCTGTAACGGAAGACCAGTAGACGACGGGAGAGTAACAACCTGACGAAGAGCAGAGTCAGGTGGCGGCAGAGACGACGGAGCGAAGAACAGTCGTGTCGGTGCAGCTGCACCAGTACCAGCAGCTCCAGCAGCTCCAGTGCCTCCAGTAGCTCCAGAACCTCCAGCAGCTCCAGACCCTCAGAACTGGCACCTCTAGCGCCAGCACCTCCAGAACCAGCGTCACCAGTAGCAGCACCCCCAGAACCGGCACCTCCAGTCCCAGGGTCTCCAACCGCAGGGTCTCCCGCAGCAGCACCCCCAGAACCAGCACCTCCGGTCCCAGGGTCTCCAACCGCAGGGTCTCCCGCAGCAGCACCCCCAGAACCAGCACCTCCAGTCCCAGGGTCTCCAACAGAAGTGTCTCCCTCAGCAGCACCCCCAGAACTAGTACCTCCAGTCCCAGGGTCGCAAGTCTCAGTGTCTCCAGGAACGGCGCCTCCAGGCGCAGCAACCCCAGCTCCAGCAGCTCCAGCACCACCAGTAGCAGAGCTTTGGGCTCCAGCAGCGCGACGCTGACGGCGACCGTACCAGTCGTGCAGCTGCTGAGGGGTGAGAGGCACACGCGGACGAAGGCGGCCACTCCAAGGAGACCGCGCACCAGCAGTCCCAGTGCCCTCAAGCGTCTCACCTCCAGACTCAGTACCTCCAGACTCCGCACACACAGGCTCCGTGCCCCCAGTCACAGCACCCCCAGGCGCAGGACCCCCAGTCTCCACACGTGCAGGCTCAGCACAAGACTTCGCACCCCCAGACGCAGCACCTCCAGGAGCACCACCCCCAACAGCACCAGAGTCAACAGTAACCGGCTGCAGAGGCGGCGAAGAAGGTCGCGGAGGGAACCCCGGAGGGGTCTCCAAGCGTGGTGCGCGGCGGTAGGCCGCCGGGGCGTCAGCAGCAACGTCACCCCCCTCAGGTGGGCCAGAGGTGTCAGAAGTGACCTCCAAAGGCTCAGCCAAGGGGGGGGGGTCTACCTGAGACACACCTGAAGGAGCAGGACCCTGAGGGGGGAGGGGGTCTACCGGGGGGGGACCTGGCGTAAGGAAGAGCGGCGGGGGGGTGGAATGGGGGCAGTGCGGTAGGGGAAGAGACGGTAGTACGGAACCGACTCGTCAAACGTGACGTCCTGGGAGGACAGAACACGGCGCGAGGTGGGGTGGGGTGGGGTGGTGAGGCGCGTTAGGGGGGAAGCCAAGGAAGACGCAGGGAACAGCACGGGAGGACAGCTTGTCCGTAGACAAGTCTCGGACAAAAGCCCGAGATCCCCAGACACGGAACGCAGACGCATCGCCAACCTTCCCCGTCCACCTCAGAGTGGGGGAGGTATCCGGCATGGATACCCGGGGCTGAAGGTTGATCTGATGCGCCGCGTACTGAACCGCAAACGGCCACAGAAAATGGGGAGCAGCCGCATGGATCATGGACGTGCGAGCGACATCCATGACCATGCCAATGCGGCGCTCAGCAATCCCATTTTGCTGTGGAGAGGCCGGAAGCGTGAACGTCTGGCGGATGCCCCTCGCACGACAGAAGGCTCGCAGAGGGCCAGAGGAAAACTCGCCACCTCTGTCAGAGTGCAGACGCAGAACAGGAAAGTCCGAGCCGAAACTCTTCCTGAGCTGGAGACGAGCAGCGCGGATCCAGTCGATCAACACCTTAGTGACCTCATCCTTGCGGCGCAAGGGGAAGACTGTGGTGTAACGCGAGTAGTCGTCAACCACCAGTAGGAAGTAGCGCTCGTGACCCTGTCCACGGACGCGGGCTGGGCCCCACACGTCCATGTGAAGAGTCTGCAGCGGAGCCTCTGTCGGCGGAAACTCGGAGGAGTGAGGAGCGGCGCGCTGCCGCCCCTCGACACAGGGAACGCAGGTAGGGGCAGGCCCCGGAGGGAGGGGAGGGAGAGACCGGGGGAGACCAGAGACCAGGACACGAGAGGCCATGCCTCGGAGACGAGGCAGGGAGGGGTGACCAAGACGGTGGTGCCAGAGAAGAGTCTCGTGGGACAGGAGGCGACACGAGCAGGGAGCAGATTCAGGACCAGACCGAGACGCTGCAGCAAACACCTGACCCGACGCAGCTACCTGACCAGGCACAGCAACCGGAGGAGACTCGGTAGTCAGGGTGTACAGGCTCGACCCCGGCCGACGAGTAAACGTGGCCAAGTGTCGGCCCGTGTCAGCACACGTGCAGTGGGTCACCCGCTGACGCGCAGGAGTGAACTGGTCAACTCCCCCATCCTGTAGGTCAGCACCCGCCACCAAGTTCGTAGAGAACGAGGGGAGGTAAAGACCAGACAGGGAGCCAGACGGGACCGCTGGACACGGCAGGACAGTGGAGTAGTGAGCAAGGACAGGACCCCCAGAGGGGTCTGCCAGGGAGTCCGCGACCGGCCGACTGAGCGGCGTAAGAGTGGTGCGGTCTCGAAAGAAGGAGCGGGAAGCACCCGAATCAAGGGTGAAAGTGTGCGACGCCTGAGCAGACGTGGTACCTGAGAGAGCAGACTCACCATCACCAGGAGCAGGAGACTGACTAGCACCTGGAGCAGCAGACTCACTGGCACCTAGAGCAGCAGCTGCACCGCCCGGGTCGGGCGGAACACTCAGGGAACAGTCACCGGCATCACTAGTAGACAATGCATACATGGCAGTGAGGATAGCATCAAAGTCAAGAGCATAGACATCTACCCTCTGTCGTAGAAGCTCCACCCAGTCGGGGAGCTCAGCCGCGTCGCCAAACTCTGTACGCCAGGCGTCGCTCAGACTGGCGAAGCAGCGGGACTCTGTGTGACCAAACGTCCCGCAAGGCTGGCCAGTCCGAGCACCAGTGCGAATGACGTACGGGCAGCGAGCAGAACCCCGTGACCCCCCCCGCTGAAAGTACCACTCATGAAGCTGCGGGGGCGAAGGGACCGCGCGCACACGACGCTGCAGCTGCACCTGGCCACTACAAGAAGCCCCGAAACCACTCACTCCAGAACGACTCCCACTACGGCCACCCCGACAACCCCAACGAGCGTACCACTCATGAAGCTGTGGGGGCGTGAGGGACTCACGCGGACGGCGCTGGAGCTGCATCTGGCCACGCCAGGAGCAGCAGTAGCAGTAGAAAGCGCAGGAGCAGAAGAGCAACACGAGCAGCAGTAGCAGCAGGAGCAGCAGTAGCAGCACTAGCAGCAGTAGGAGTAGAAAGAGCAGTAGCAGCAGGAGCAGCAGTAACAGCAGTACGGGCAGGACAGTGCTCACCAGTGGCAAGAAAGGTAGGCGTACGACGGCTGCAGCGGCAAGGCCTGCACCACTGCAGGGCGAGGGGTCCGCGGCAGCTGCAGGGGGAGGGGGGGGGGGGGGGGGGGGGGGTCAGCTGCTCCAGGGGCCAGGGGCGGCTGCTGCAGGGGCGGCTGCTCCAGGGGCCAGGGGCGGCTGCTGCAGGGGCGGCTGCTCCAGGGGCCAGGGGCGGCTGCTGCAGGGGCGGCTGCTGCAGGGGCCAGGGGCGGCTGCTGCAGAGGGGCGGCTGCTCCAGGGGCAGGGGCGGCTGCTGCAGGGGCGGCTGCTCCAGGGGCCAGGGGCGGCTGCTGCAGGGGCGGCTGCTCCAGGGGCAGGGGCGGCGGCAAACAGCAGCGGCGGCAGCGGAAGCGACGGCAGCTGCTGCTGGGGCGGCGGCGACGGGGCGGCAGAGCGGCTACGGAGGGCCGCGAAGGGGGCCGCAAAGGGGCCGCGAATGGGGCCGCGAAGGGGCCGCGAATGGGGCCGCGAATGGGGCCGCGAAGGGGCCGCGAGTGGGGCCGCGAAGGGGCCGCGAATGGGGCCGCGAATGGGGCCGCGAAGGGGCCGCGAATGGGGCCGCGAAGGGGCCGCGAATGGGGCCACGAAGGGCCGCGAATGGGGCCGCGAAGGGGCCGCGAAGGGCCGTAGCGGGGCCGCGAAGGGCGGCGGAGGGGCCGCGAAGGGCCTCGAAGGGGCCGCGAAGGGCCGTGAGAGAGGGCCGCGAAGGGCCTAAAGAGGGACCGCGAGGGGCCGTGAAGAGGCAGGCCACTAGGGGGCCGCGAAATCTTTGGGGCAGGGCGCACAGCGCACTTCGGGCAGGTAAAAAAAAAATTCAAGAAGGTGGGCCTTACTAGGAAGTTTCCTGCTTTGATACCATGTGGAGAACTAGGCAAGAATGATGTGGATTAGGTCATGGTTGGGGTACATAGCAAAAGTGTCGAGATGATTTCTGTACCCCCTAAGGCTAGCCCCAATATAGCCTAGATAACAACATGCATATGTTTTGACAGATGTTGGGTACAAATATGTTGGGTAGTACCCCATATTGGCTACCCCATTACAGCCTACACAAATATAACATACATATATGTTTGTGTCAAAATATGCTTACATATTTGATATAATCGTTTGCAGTTGTAGTGCAGATATTGCATCATGTTTGGTGGTGCACCTCGTTGTGTTGCTGTTTGCCTATTTGTACTTCTAATTCTCATTAGTGAAGCCCTCTTTTGGCTTGCACTTCCCTCTCGTTACTCTTGCTATGCCTAAACCTCCACGTCCTAAGTTCCTAGCCTGACTTAGGTATCTTGACATGTTATCAGAGCCACTCGTTCCTCGGGTATAAGTATCTTTTTTTCCCTTGGTGAGCGCTCCGCTGGTCCGTCACGCTGTTCCCGTTCGTCGCGCCCCGTGCGCCCTCCCGTTCGTTTCGCCCTGCCCACCGTCGTGCCTCCGCGTCGCCCTGCCCGTCGTCCGCGCCACCGCCACCTGCGCTAGCACTTCGCGGCCAGCGCCAGCGCGGAACGCAAGCACCAGCGCCAGCACCTACGACCAGCACCAGCCACGAAGCGCCAGCGCTTTCGCCAATCGCGAAGCGCCAGCGCCTGCGTCATCCGCGCGCGCCAGCGCTTGCGCCAGCAGGGGACGCCGGAGCCAGCAGCTCCGTACGCCCCCCCCCCCCCCCCCCCCCCCCCCCCTCCCCCCTCCTCCCCGCCCTTCCCTTCCGCGGCTCCCGCCGTGGGTGGGGGGGGGGGAGGGAGACGTGGGGGTGGCGGGTGTGAACCACCAGCCATCCCCCCCTTCCCTCTTCCTCTGTCCACTGCAGCACTTGTTGCTATGGGGGGGGGGGGGGGGAGAGGTTAAGGGGGGATGAGTGAGGACTTGGAAGTGAGAAACTACCCCGTGCAATGAGTTGTCACGCTCATCCACGCCCCCGATCTCTCTCTTTCTCTCGCCTCCTCCGCCTCACTTGCCTGCCTCTCACTTCCTAGTTGTGCATGCAGTTAAGGGGGGATGTTAGAAGTTATATTGTTATATGTAACTGCATGTACACTAGGTAGTGTAGTATATGTCAAACTATATATGTGATGCTGAAATGTAGGCTGTAGTGGGGTAGCCCATGTGGGGTACAACACTTGTTAGGTTTTGTATTTGTACCCCAACTCCCATAGTCCAATCATTCCTGTCTCTAGTTTCTGACATGGTTTCAGAGCAGTAGGTCCGTAGGACCGTTTTTTTTTCGGGCCCACCTACCGTTGTGGTTATTAAGCTGCCCCACGTGTTGCTTCCGCTGCGCCGCCCGCGCGCACCTTGCCTTGCCTGCGCTGCGCTGCCCGCGCGCGCCTTGCCTTGCCTGCGCCTTGCCTTGCCTTGCCTGCGCTGCGCTGCGCTGCCTGCGCGCGCTTTGCCTTGTCTGCGCCGCGCCTTGCCTTGCCTGCGCTACGCTGCCCGCGCGCCCCTTGCCTTGCCTGCGCCTTGCCTTGCCTTGCCTGCGCCTTGCCTTGCCTTGCCTGCGCTGCGCTTCCTGCGCGCGCCTTGCCTTGCCTGCACCACGCTGCTCGCGCGCCCAAACCCTAATTCTGCGTGCAGCTCGCTGCTGCGCGCACGCTCTGCTCTGCCTGGCGTCGCGCGCCCACGCCGTGCGCCCCTGCAGCGTCGCGTCGCCCGTCTGCCCTGCCTCTGCCCGTCGCGTCGCCCGTACGGGCTGTCCCAGCCCGTCGCGTCGCCCGTCCGCCCTGCCTGCCTGTCGCGTCGCCCGTACGGGCTGTCCCAGCCCGTCGCGTCGCCCGTCCGCCCTGCCTGCCTGTCGCGTCGCCCGTACGGGCTGCCTGCCCGTCGCGTCGCCCGTACGGGCTGTCCCAGCCCGTCGCGTCGCCCGTACGGGCTGCCTGCCCGTCGCGTCGCCCGTACGGGCTGTCCCAGCCCGTCGCGTCGCCCGTACGGACGGCCTGCCCGTCGCGTCGCCCGTCCGCCTTGCAGCCCGCGCGTCGCGCCTCTGCTGCCCCGCGCGTCGCGCCCTACGGCAGCCCGCGCGCCGCGCTCTGCAGCCCCGCGCGTCGCGCTCTGCTGAAGCCCGCGCGTCGCGCCCTACTGCCCTGCACGATGCGCGCCGTGCTGCCCGCGCCGCCCAGGCCGAGCCGAGCCGCCCTACCCGACCCGATCCGCCCTCCTGCTCGTGCTACTACTGCTGCTGGTGGGGGCGCTGCTAGGAGTGCTGGAGGTGCTGCAGCCTAGCCTCACTGTGCCGCTCTACTGCTCTTTCTGTTGTTGCTGCTGTCTTCCCTCCGTACCCGTTATGACTTCCCTTCGTAGTAGCGGTGGGAGTGGTGGTGGTGGCGGTGGCGGCAGTGGGAGTGGTGGCGGCGACCATAGTTGCAGTCGCGGTGCAGCTATTCAGTGCGAAGTTTCTGGCGGTGGTGAGATCCAGCTGCAGCAGCGTCCGAGCGAGACCCTTCCACCCCAGCAGCTTCATGCGTGGTACGCTCAGCGTTGTGCGTCTCGGAGAGGTGGCGGCGGCCGTAGTAGCAGTCGTGGTGGAGCTGGTCAGTGCGGAGTCTCTGGCGGTGGCCAGATGCAGCTGCAGCGGCGCCCGCGCGAGACCCTTACGCCCCGGCAGCTGCATGAGTGGTACGCTCAGAGTTGGGGGTGTAGGACTACTGCTCGCTGCCCGTACGTCATTCGCACAGGTGATCGAGCTGGTCAGACCTGCGGGACAGTTAGTCATACAGAGTCCCGCTGCTTCTCCCGTCTGAGCGACGCTTGGCGAGCACGGTTTGGCGACGAGACTGAGCTACCCCTCTGGCTAGAGCTGCTTCAGGACGGAGTAGATATATTTGCCTTAGACTATGACACTATCCTTACTGCCATGTATGCTTTGACTGGTACTTCTGAGGGTGACTGTTACCTGTGTGTGCCCCCTGACCCTGGTATAGCGGCTGCTGCTCTAGGTGCTAGTGAGTCTGCTCTCTCAGGTACTGCGCCTGCTGAGGCCTTGCACACCTTTACACTTGACTCTGGTGCTTCCCGCTGTTTCTTTCGCGACAGTACCACAGTCACACCCCTCCCTGCACCTGTCCCTGTCTCACTGGCTGACCCCTCTGGGGGCCCAGTGCTTGCACGGTCTACCACTGTGCTTCCGTGTCCGGCGGTCCCGTCTGGTGAGCTGTCTGGTCTCCACCTCCCCTCGTTCTCTACAAACTTGGTGAGCACCGCCGTCCTTCAGGATCACTGGGTTGACACCTTTACTCCTGGAGGACAGCGGGTAACACACAGCACGTGCTCTCGGACCGGCCGCCACCTCACCACGTTCACACGTGCGCCTGGGTCCAGTCTGTACACCCTCACCACTGTGTCGCGTCACGCTCCTCAGCTGTACGCGTCTGCTCAGGTAGCTACCTAGTGTGAGTGTCATCGCCAATCGCACGACACTCTCCCGTGGCACCACCGCCTTGGTCACCCCTCCCTGCCTCGCCTTCGTGGCATGCACTCTCGCTCCCTGGTCTCTGGTCTTCCCAGGTCTCTGCCTGCCCTCCCTCCCTCGCCTGCGCCGCCCTGCATTCCTTGCGTTGAGGGGCGGCAGCGCACCGCTCCTCACTCCTCCTCGTTCCCTCCCACAGAGGCTCCGCTGCAGACTCTCCACTTGGACGTGTGGGGCCCAGCCCGCGTCCAGGGAGAGGGCCGCGAGCAGTACTTCCTGATGGTTGTCGACGACTACGCGCGTTACACCACGGTCTTCCCCTTGCAGCGCAAGGCGGATGTCCCTGCTGTCCTGATCCCTTGGATCCGCGCTGTTCGTCTCCAGCTCCGTGAGCGGTTTGAGCGGGACTTTCCTGTCAAGCGTCTGCACTCTGACAGAGGTGGTGAGTTCACCTTCGACCTCTTGCGAGCTTTCTTTGAGGAGCACGGCATCACCCAGTCGTTCACGCTTCCGGCCTCTCCGCAGCAGAATGGGGTTGCTGAGCGCCGCATTGGCTTAGTCATGGAGGTCGCTCGTACCTCCATGATCCATGCAGCGGCTCCCCATTTTCTGTGGCCGTTTGCGGTCTGGTACGCCGCGCATCAGCTCAACCTCTGGCCCCGTGTCTCCTTGCCGGAGACCTCGCCCACACTGCTGTGGACGGTGTAGGTTGGCGATGCGTCGCGTTTCCGGGTCTGGGGTGCTCGTGCCTTTGTCCGCGATCTCACCGCGGACAAGCTCTCTGCTCGCGCCATTCCCTGTGTCTTCCTTGGTTTTCCTCCTGACGCACCTGGCTGGCAGTTTTACGACCCCACCTCGCGCCGTGTCTTTGCGTCTCAGGACGTCACTTTTGACGAGTCAGTCCCCTTTTACCGTCTCTTTCCCTACCGCACTGCCCCTCGCCCCCCCCCCCCCCCCCCCCCCCCCCCCCCCCCCCCCCGCCGCTCTTTCTCGCTCCAGGTCCTTCCCAGGTAGACCCCCTCCCCGCGCCAGGTCCTGCTCCTTCAGGTGTTTCTCAGGTAGATCCTCCTGTGCCTGCGCCTGTTGAGGTCACTGGTGACTCAGGTCCTGCTGGGGGTGGTCCTGCTCGGGGTGCTGTCTCTGGGGGTGCTGAGCCTGGGGGTACGGAGCCTGAGCGAGAGGAGCCTGGGGGTGCTGAGCCTGGGGGTGCGGAGTCTGGGGGTGCTGTGCCTGAGCGTGAGGAGCCTGGAGGTGTTGATTCGGGGGTGCCGAGTCTGAGGGTGCTGAGCCTGCGTGTGAGGGGCCTGAGGGTGCTGAGCCTGGCTACTGAGCCTGAGCGTGAGTAGCCTGGGGGTGCGGCGCCTGAGTGTACTGCGACTGCTGGTGCGCGGTCTCCTTGGAGTGGCCGCCTTCGTCCGCGTACGCCTCTCACCTCACAGCAGCTGCACGAGTGGTACGGTCGCCGTCAGGGTCGCGCTGCTGGAGCTCGGGGCTCTACTGCTGGAGGTACTTCTGCTGACGTCACTGGAGCTGGGAGTGGTGCTGGTTCTTTGCCTGCTGGAGGTGCTGAGCCTGGAGGTGCTGAGCCTGTGCGTGAGGAGACTGGAGGTGCTGTGCCTGGGGGTGCTGCGTCCGGGGGTGCTGAGCCTGAGAGTGCTGAGTCTGGAGGTGCGGCGCCTGCGGGTTCTGAGACTGCTGGTGCGCAGTCTCCTTGGAGTAGCCGCCTTCGTCCGCATGCGCATCTCTCCCCGCAGCAGCTGCAGGAGTGGTACACTTGCCGTCAGGGTCGCGCTGTTGGAGCTCGGGGCTCTACCGCTGGAGGTGTTTCTGCTGTTGTCATTGGAGCTGGCAGTGGTGTGTCAGAGGTCCACTGGTGATCCCCGTTGATCCTAGGGAAGGGTTACAGGCACGTTGGCCTGGGGGGTTATGGGCGCACTCACCCGCCACACAAACAAGCCCTTTTATCCCAGTGGTTAGTGACTGGGCTCTGACATGGTATCAGAGCGAAGGTCTCGGGTTCGAATCCCGGTGTATGCACTTCGGGCATCCCAGTGCGGGGGGGTGTCAGAGGTCCACTGGTGATCCCCGTTGATCCTAGGGAAGGGTTACAGGCACGTTGGCCTGGGGGGTTATGGGCGCACTCACCCGCCACACAAACAAGCCCTTTTATCCCAGTGGTTAGTGACTGGGATTCTGACATGGTGCTGTGTCTACATGAGGTGCTCGAGTCGCTGGTCCCGGAGGTGCTCGTACTGGAGGTACTGGAGCTGCTGGGGCTGGAGGTACTGCGTCTAGGGGTGCTGCTGCTGGTGACACTAAGGCTGCAGACCATGGGACTGGAGGTGTCGGTTATGGGGGTGCTGCTGCTGGAGACACTGAGGCTAGAGACCCTGGGACTGGAGGTGCTGGTTCTGGGGGTGCTGCTGCTGGTGGTGCTGGCGCTGGAGGTTCTGGAGCCACTGGAGCTACTGGAGCTGCTGGTGCTGGTGCAGCTGCGTCGACTCGACTGTTCTTCGCTCCGCCGTCTCCGTCGTCTCTGCCGCCGCCTGACTCTGTTCTTCGTCAGGTTCTTACCCTTCCGTCGTCTACTGGTTTTCGGTTACTGCCTGGCTCACCGCTCCCTGCTCCTCCTCCTTACACTGAGCAGCCCGGTGGTCTTGCTGAGCGTCGTGAGCCTACGTCGCGTCCTGTCTCGCCTGTTCGTCCTGGTCGTTCCGGTCGTCGTGTTCCTCGTTCGCGTCAGCCGGCTGTCCCCGGTACACACCTCGTAGTCCGTCGTCTTTCCTCTGCTCCGCAGCCTGTTCCTCTGCCGTCTCCCCCTGCGTCCTCTCTGCCTGACGTTGCGGACCTCTTTCGTGTTGCACACCCTACCGTCACGCGTTTGTTAGCCACTGTTGTCACTGACCCGTCGTTTGAATCTACTGCTGTGTCTGCCTTGGTCGCTGAGCTTGTTGACTTTGCTGCTGCCTGTCGTCTAGACTACGCCGCTAGTCTTGTTGCTGTTCTCCGTCCGTCGGGGGTGAGTGTGCTCTTTGCACGGATGTCCTTGAGGACAGCCACGAGGACCTTCAGTGTCTTGCAGCTGCTGTGCCTCATTCTCGTGGCCATGCTGCTTGCCCCTGAGGGAGACCCGGATGCACCAGATATCCCGACCCCGCGCTCTTACGCTGAGGCAATCGCGGGTGAGTACTCCTCTCAGTGGTAGACAGCCATGGACACAGAGATGGCATCCTGGAAGTCCACTGGCACTTACGTCGATGAGGTTCCCCCTCCTGGGGCGAACATCGTCGATGGCATGTGGATTTTCAGGGTGAAGCGGCCGCCGGGTTCTCCGCCTGTCTTCAAGGCTCGTTACGTTGCTAGAGGCTTCAGTCAGCGAGAGGGAGTTGACTTCTTCCAGACCTTCTCCCCTACCCCGAAGATGACCACTCTTCGGGTGTTGCTGCACGTTGCCGCTCAGCATGACTACGAGCTTCACTCTCTTGACTTCAGCACAGCCTTCTTACAGGGCAGCCTGCACGAGGAGATCTGGCTGCGCCGCCCACCTGGCTTCACTGGGTCGTTCCCTCCTGGTACCCAGTGGAGCCTCCGGCGGCCAGTCTACGGTCTCCGCCAGGCGTCCCGTGAGTGGCAGGACACACTGAGGACTACACTTGCGGCTCTTGGGTTTGCTCCTTCGACTGCTGACCCGTCGCTGTTCCGACGCACTGACACTTCGCTGTCACCGTGCGTCGACGACTTGGTCTTTGCCACTGCTGACACTGAGGCTCTCGCTCAGGTGAAGTTGGAGCTGCAGAAGAGACACACGTGCACTGACCTGGGTGAGCTGTGCAGCTATCTTGGCTTGCAGATCACTCGGGACAGAGCACGCTGCACCATCACCCTGACTCAGTCACACATGGTGCAGCAGGTCCCACAGGCCCCTCCTCTGTCTACAGGTCACCCGCTCTCAGCTCCACCTTTGGACGAGTCCGTAGAGCCGAGTGGTCCTTACCCAGAGCTAGTTGGTTGCCTCATGTACCTGATGACCTGCACTCGACCTGACCTCGCATACCCTCTTGGCCTTGGATACTGCCAAGAGGGTGTTGCGCTACCTGTGCAGTACATCAGGCATGGGGCTTGTGCTTGGAGGACGGAGTGAGGTGGTCCTCACTGGGCACTCAGACGCGTCTTGGGTTGACGACCAGGCTACGCAGCGGTCGTCGCAGGGTTACACCTTCAGCCTTGGCTCTGGCAATGTTTCTTGGTGGTCAACACGCTCGTCTTCTGTTCTCAGCTCCAGTTGTGAGGCTGAGATCTACGCCACCGCCATGGCTGCTCAGGAGTTACGCTGGCTCACCTACCTGCTGACTGACTTGGGAGAGAGGCCTCGTTCTCCTCCAGTTTTGTACGTTGACAACAAGGCGGCCATTGCCTTGTGTGAGGAGCACAGACTGGAGCATAGAACGAAGCACATCGCTCTGCGTTACTTCCTGGCTCGGTAGTTGCAGCAGCGAGGTCAGCTTCGTCTTCGTCACGTGGCCACTCGGGCCAACACTGCTGATATATTCACCAAGGCACTTTCGTCTGGTGATCATCAGCGCTTTTGTACTCTTTTAGGCCTTGTGCCTACGTTTCCACACTTTTAGACTTTGCGAGTACTGTGATCTATATATATGTTATTGCTTGAGGACCGAGTCAATGAAGATTAGGTGCCAATATAACTCAAAATCGTTGGCTTAGAATTCTGGACAGAAAGCTCGACTTCACAAGAAATATCGTCGGCTAAAATTGCACTGTTAGAATTGTCTCAAACTCGAGTATGTTGTAGCCTGTAACCAGGGCTATCTTTCCCAATTTGAATCGTATCAAAAGGTGGAGTAAATCTCGAGTTATGCTTTTCGGCGCACTAGGGGGTATGCTGCCACATAGAAACTTAACTCACTCACAATAGTTTCACAAGTTCACAAGAGTTGCACACACAAGAGTTAGAGTAGCACTAAACCAGGTGGGAGGGAAGAGGAGGACGAGAGAGAAGGTCCCAAGGGAGTCCCCAGCCAATGAGACCCTATGCCACACAATTTCCCTCTCCATAGGCAACCCCACTTTCACTTTTGTCACTATCCCAACCCATGCCATCCACCTCAACCCACTTGGCCACACTTGCCAACCTGGTTTGGCTTCACCCAACCACATGGCAGCAATCTACAGTGATGGGTTCGAATTTCCCAACCCCAAAAGTCTATACCCCTTATGGAGTCAAACCCCACAACTTCCCATAGTCGCCGCAACCAAAGTACAGAAAGCATACGAACTCCAATGTTCGTAACTTTCTTGATATTGCTCCGATCGCGACGATTCTTGGTTCGTTGGAAAGCTCTTGAGCAGAGAAATCATTTCAGATATCTGCTCAAGCGAAATGACATTCACACACACTCAGAAAATCCAAACCGCACAAAAGAGACAAACTCTTGTACACGCTCACACCACGCATGCAACGCACGAACATATGATGGGAGGCAGACAGACGTGATTGCGAAAGATAGCATCACACAACAATATATATGCCTGCATGCTTGCTCTTGCTAGGTGGTGATCACTGTACTGTTATTGTTGCTTATATATCTCTGCATGTGAACTGGCCTTGTGGCCCTTTGCTTGTGCTCAGAGTGTGGGGTGATATTGTGATCCACCCTGAGCTTGCTTTGCATCTCTTGACTGGTCTTGTGACCCTTTGTTCTCCCCCACTTTGCCTATGGGGGTGTGTCAAACTATATATGTGATGCTGGAATGTAGGCTGTAGTGGGGTAGCCCATGTGGGGTACAACACTTGTTAGGGTTTGTATTTGTACCCCAACTTCCATAGTCCAATCATTCCTGTCTCTAGTTTCTGACGGTATATTGTTCTCTCTTGGTGGTATACCCCCCCTTGTGCCACCACCTCTTCTCTATATGTACCCTCTCTGCTATAGTGAATCCCTCTTATTCTCTTCATCCTTTTTGGCACAACCCCCTAAACTCCCTTGGGCCTAGGCTCCTAAGCCTAGGCCCCTTCTAAACCCGTCTGTTCATATATTGATATGTTATCAGAGCGTTAAAGATCCTGCGGACCGATTTTCAATGGGCTCACCGATTCCCTTGCTTATGGCGCCCGTCTTGCCTCTCAACAATGCCTTCGTCCCGCCCACGTTTGTCGCCCCCAGTCACATTTCCGCCGCTGGATCCGTCGTGACGTTCGTGGCGGACAAACCATGGCGGCGGGCTGCTTGCGGCGGCATTGCTGCTTCCGTTTCGTCCCGTCGCTTGCGGCTCTGTTGGCCGCGAGCGAGCGCGTGCGCCAGCGCGGACGCGGATGCGGACGCAAGCGCCCGTCGCCAATGCGGACGCCAGCGCCAGGCGCCAGCGCGGACGCCAGTGCCCGATGCCAGCGCGGACGCTAGCGCCATCGGCAGCACGCCCCCCCTCCCCTCCCTTCCGCGGTTTCCGCCGTGGAGGGGGGGGGAGAAGGTTGCGGGGGGAGGGTGAGGGGAAACGGGGGGAGTGTGTGAGGGTGGCGAGAGAGATTCTGCAAAGCCAGCAGCCGCCCCTCCTCTCTCTCTCACTGTCGCTCATACTGCTGTGGGGGGGAGAGTAAGAGAGGGTGGCGGAAGTCAGCCAGGCATCTGCAGCTGCCACCCGCTGCTACCGTGCCACCTCCTGCAGCCGCCCCTGCTGCCACCTGCCCTTGTTTCTGCTGCCTGCTGCTGGGGCCTGCAGGTGCTGCCGTCGAGCCGCTGCTGTCCTGCTGCACGTTGCAGCCACAGAGCCTGCTCCTCATGCAACCTGCCGCCCTTAAACCTGCTACTGTTTCTGCCTTGGCTGAGGGTGTGCTACAGCTGTATCTGCCATTTTTGCACCGGCTACTTCTGCTCTTGCCTGCTTCTGTATTCGCTGCACTCCTGAGGTACCCCATCAGGGGGCGTTTTACACTTACTCCTGCAATTACGGACAATTATGGGGGTGTGTCAAAATATGTCTACATATTTGATATAATCGTTTGCAGTTGTAGTGTAGATATTGCACCATGTTTGGTGGTGCACCTCCTTGTGTTGCTGTTTGCTATTTGTACTTTCAATTCTCATTAGTGAAGCCCTCTTTTGGCTTGCACTTCCCTTTCGTTACTCTTGCTATGCCTAAACCTCCACGTCCTAAGTTCCTAGCCTGACATAGGTATCTTGACAGTTTGACACACCCCCATAGGCAAAGTGAGGGAGAGCAAGGAGTCACAAGACCAGTCAAGAAAGACAAAGCAAGCTCAGGGTGGATCACAACATCACCACACACACTGAGCACAAGCAAAGGGCCACAAGGCCAATTCACATGCAGAGGTCAACAATAGCATCACAGTGATCACTACCTAGCAAGAGCAAGCATGCAGGTATCTATAAAAAGATCACCGTACAAGTAGAGGCTACAGCAAGTGTGGGAACGTAGGCACAAGGCCTAACAAAGTACAAAGGCACTGATGATCACTAGACGAAAGTGCCTTGGTGAATATTCCAGCAGTGTTGGCCCGAGTGGCCACATGAGCAAGACGAAGCTGACCTCTCTGCTGCAACTCTCGAGCCAGGAAGTAATGCAGAGCGATGTGCTTCGTTCTGTGCTCCAGTATGTGCTCCTGACACAAGGCAATGGCGGCCTTGTTGTCAACGTACAGAACTGGAGGAGAACGAGGCCTCTCTCCCAAGTCAGTCAGCAGGTAGGTAAGCCAGCGTAACTCCTGTGCAGCCATGGCTATGGCGTAGATCTCAGCCTCACAACTAGAGCTGAGAACAGAAGACGAGCGTGTAGACCGCCAAGAAACAGAACCAGAGCCAATGGTGAAGGTGTAACCCTGTGATGACCGCTGCGTAGCCTGGTCGTCAACCCAAGACGCGTCAGAGTGTCCAGTGAGGACAACATCTCTCCGTCCTCCAAGCACGAGCCCCATGCCCGATGCATTGCACAGGTAGCGCAGTACCCTGTTAGCTGCATCCTTGTGCACCTTTTGGTGCCTACTAGGAGCCACGTAGCGAGCCAGAAGGCCAAGAGGGTACGCGAAGTTAGGTCGAGTGCAGGTCATCAGGTACATGAGGCAGCCCATTAGCTCTGCGTAGGGACCACTTGACTCTACAGACTCGTCTGAAGGTGGAGCTGAGAGCGAGTGACCTGTAGCAAGAGGAGTGGACTGTGCGGAGGACCAGGTGAAGCCGAAGCGCTGAAGGACCTGCAGAACCATGTGTGACTGAGTTAGTGTGATGGTGCGGCGTGCTCTGTCCCGGGTGATCTGCAAGCCAAGGTAACTGCGCAGCTCACCCAGGTCAGTGCACGTGTGTCTCTTCTGCAGCTCCGACTTCACCAGGGCAAGAGCCTCAGTGTCAGCAGTGGCAAAGACCAAGTCATTGACATACACGAGGATGTAGAACGGCGGCAGCGAAGTGTCGGTGTGCAGAAACAGCAACGGGTCAGCAGTCGAAGGAGCAAACCCAAGAGCCGGCAGTGTAGTCCTCATTGTGTCGTGCCACTCACGAGGCGCCTGGCGGAGACCATAGACTGGCCGCCGGAGGCTCCACTGGGTACTAGGAGGGAACGACCCAGTGAAGCCAGGTGGGCGGCGCAGCCAGATCTCCTCGTGCAGGCTGCCTTGTAAGAAGGCTGTGCTGAAGTCAAGAGAGTGAAGCTCGTAGTTACGCTGAGCGGCAACGTGCAGCAGCACCCGAAGAGTGGTCATCTTCGGGGTAGGGGAGAAGGTCTGGAAGAAGTCTACTCCCTCGCGCTGACTGAAGCCTCTAGCAACGTAACGAGCCTTGAAGACAGGCGGAGAACCCGGCGGCCGCTTCACCCTGAAAATCCACATGCCATCGACGATGTTCGCCCCAGGAGGGGGAACCTCATCAAAGTAAGTTCCTGTGGACTTCCAGGATGCCATCTCTGCGTCCATGGCTGTCTGCCACTGAGAGGAGTACTCACCTGCGATCGCCTCAGCGTAAGAGCGCGGGGTCGGAATGTCTGGTGCATCCGGGTCTCCCTCAGGGGCAAGCAGCATGGCCACGAGATGAGGCGCAGCGGCTGCAAGACACTCAAGGTCCTCGTGCCTGTCCTCAAGGACGTCTGTGCCAAGAGCACACTCACCCCCGACAGACGGAGGACAGACAGACTCAGACTCAGTAACAAGACTAGCGGCGTAGTCTAGACGACAGGCAGCAGCAAAGTCAACAAACTCAGCGACTAAGTCAGACGCCGCAGCAGACTCAAACGACGGGTCAGCGACAACAGTGGCTAACATACGCGTGACAGTAGGGTGTGCAGCACGAAACTGGTCAGACTCAGGGTCCGGAACGTCAGGCAGAGAAGACGCAGGAGGAGACGGCAGAGGGACACGCTGTGGAGCAGAGGAAGGACGCAGAGCCATGAGGTGTGTGCCGATGACAGCCGGCGGACGCGGACGAGGCGGACGCGGACGCGGACACGACTACCAGTACGACCAGCGGGGACAGTGCGAACAGGCGAGACAGGACGCGACGCAGGCTCACGACGCTCAGCAAGACCTCCAGGCTGCTCAGTGTAAGGAGAAGGAGCGGGGAGCCAGGCTGTAACGGAAGACCAGTAGACGACGGGAGGGTAAGAACCTGACGAAGAACAGAATCAGGAGGCGGCAGAGACGACGGAGACGGCGGAGCGAAGAACAGTCTTGTCAGCGCAGCGGCACCAGCACCGGCAGCTCTAGCAGCTCCAGCACCTCCAGCAGCTCCAGCAGCTCCAGCACCTCCAGTAGCTCCAGAACCTCCAGCAGCTCCTCGAGCGTCAGCACCAGCAGCAGCTCGTGAACCTCCAGCTTCAGCACCTCCAGAACCAGCGCCACCAGCAGCAGCACCCCCAGAACTATTACCTCCAGTCCCAGGGTCTCCAACCTCAGTGTCTCCAGCAGCAGCACCCCCAGAACTGGCACCTCCAGTCCCAGGGTCTCCAGCCTCAGTGTCACCAGCAGCAGCACCCCCAGACGCAGCACCTCCAGCCCCAGCAGCTCCAGTACCTCCAGTACGAGCACCTCCGGGACCAGCGACTCCAGCACCTCCTGTAGACAGAGTACCAGCACCACTCCCAACTCCAGCGACGTCACCAGAAGTACTCCTCTCAGTGGCAGAGCCCCGAGATTCAGCAGCACGACCCTGACGGCGAGCGTACCACTCGTGCAGCTGCTGCGGGGAGAGAGGCGCACGCGGACGAAGGCGGCCACTCCAAGGAGACCGCACAGCAACAATCTCAGTACCCTCAGGTGCCGCACCCCCAAATTCAGCACCCCCAGATTCAGCACCACCGGGCTCCTCACGCTCTTGCTCAGCACCTCCAGACTCAGCACCTCCGGGCTCCTCGCGCTCTGGCTCAACACCCCCAGACTCCGCACCCCCAGGCTCAGCACCCCCAGGCTCCTCACGCTCAGGCTCCGTACCCCCAGGCTCAGCACCCCCAGCAGGACCCGAGTCACCAGTGACCTCAACAGGCGCAGGCACGGGAGGGTCTACCTGAGAAACACCTGAAGGAGCAGGACCTGGCGCAGCGAGGGGGTCTACCTGGGAAGGACCTGGAGCGAGAAAGAGCGGCGGCAGGGGGCAACGGCAGTGCTGTAGGGAAAGAGACGGTAAAAGTGGACGAACTCGTCAAAGGTGACGTCCTGAGACGCAAAGACACGGCACGAGGTGGGGTCGTAGAACTGCCAGCCAGGCGCGTCAGTAGGAAAACCAAGGAAGACGCAGGGAATGGCACGAGCGGAGAGCTTGTCCGCGGTGGTATCGCGGACAAAGGCACGAGCACCCCAGACCCGGAAACGCGACGCATCACCAACCTTCCCCGTCCACAGCAGTGTGGGCGAGGTCTCCGGTAAGGAGACACGGGGCTAGAGGTTGAGCTGATGCGCGGCGTACCGGACCGCAAACGGCCACAGAAAATGGGGAGTCGCCGCATGGATCATGGAGGTACGAGTGACCTCCATGACTAATTCAATGCGGCACTCAGCAACCCCATTCTGCTGCGGAGAGGCCAGAAGCGTGAACGACTGGGTGATGCCGTGCTCCTCACAGAAGGCTCGCAAGAGGTCAGAGGTGAACTCACCACCTCTGTCAGAGTAGGGACGCAGGACAGGAAAGTCCGACTCGAACCGCTCGCGGAGCTGGAGACGAACAGCGCGGATCCAAGAAATCAGAACAACAGGGTCATCCGCCTTGCGCTACAAGGGGAAGACCGTGGTGTAACGCGTGTAGTCGTCGACAACCAGCAGGAAGTACCGCTCGCGGCCGTGCCCCTGGACGCGGGCATGGCCCCACACGTCCATGTGAAGAGTCTGCAGCGGAGCCTCTGTGTGATGGAACGAGGAGTGAGGAGCGGCGTGCTGCCGCCCCTCGACGCAAGGAATGCAGGGCAGCGCAGGCGAGGGAGGGAGGGCAGGCAGAGACCTGGGAAGACCAGAGACCAGGGAGCGAGAGTGCATGCTACGCAGGCGAGGCAAGGAGGGGTGACCAAGGCGGTGGTGCCACAGGAGAGTGTCGTGCGACAGGCGGCGACACTCACACTGGGTAGCTACCTGAGCAGACGCATACAGCTGAGGAGACAAAGGGGCGTGACGCGACACAGCGGTGAGGGTGTACAGACTGGACCCAGGCGCACGTGTGAACGTGGCCAGGTGGTGGCTGGTCCAAGAGCACGTGCAGTGTGTCACCCGCTGTCCTCCAGGAGTAAAGGTGTCAACCCAGTGATCCTGAAGGACGGCGGTGCTCACCAGGTTCGTAGAGAACGAGGGGAGGTGGAGATCTAACAGCTCACCGGACGGGACTACCGGACAGGGAAGCACAGTAGTGGACCGTGCAAGCACTGGGCCCCCAGAGGGGTCAGCCAGTGAGACAGGGACAGGTGCAGAGAAGGGTGTGACTGTGGTGCTGTCGCAAAAGAAACAGCGGGAAGCACCTGAGTCAAGTGTGAAGGTGTGCAAGGCCTGAGCAGACGCAGTACCAGGGAGAGCAAACTCACTAGCACCTAGAGCAGCAGCCGCTATACCTGGGTCTATAATGGGGTCAGGTGTCACATACAAGTAGCAATCACTCTCAGCACTAACAGTCAATGCATACATGGCAGCAAGAATAGCATCATAGTCAAGATCAAAGATAGGTACACCACGCCTAAGCAGGTCTGCCCAGTTGGGGAACTCAGTAGCCTCAGGAAACTTGACGCGCCAGGCGTCACTAAGCCGAGCAAAGCAGCGAAACTCAGTGTGAAGACCATTGCATGGGCGACCAGCGCGGAGACGTGCGCGAATGATATAGGGGCAGCGACCAGCACCCCCAGACGCCCCACGCCCGGCATACCAGTCATGAAGCTGCTGAGACGAGGGGGCCTGGCGTTGTCGCTGCTGCTGCTGCTGCTGTTGCTGCTGTTGCTGCTGCTGCTGCTGTCCTTGGCCGCCACTGTTGCCACCACCACTAGTTCCTCCCCCACTACCGCCGCTGCCACCGCCACTGCTCCCGGTACCACCGCCGCCCCCTCCACCACCGCCACCACCCCGACCACCCCCACCTCCTCCACCTCCCCCGCCGCCACCACCACCGCCCCCTCCACCGCCACCTCCACCTCCTCTGCCAGTTCCTCTGCCCTTGACGCTGCGGCGCTTCCCACTAGGAGCGGAAGCAGCCCCAACTTCCTTAGCACCAAGGAAGTCGACAGCAGCAGCAGCAGAGGCGTAGGAGGGGGCGAGGGAGGAGGGGGAGCACCCCTCAAAGACAGGGGGGAGTGCGTGGAGTGCCACGAGCCGCACCTACAGCAAAGATGTTCTTCTCAGCTGCAAGGAGTTGCGTCTCGAAGTCGTCGACGGTGAGAGCGGTAGGGTCTAGAGCGAGAAAGTGGTCCCTGACTGAGCGAAGAGTGTCAGGGAGGCGGGTGACGAGGAAGTAGAGCATAATGCACATCAGAGGGGTGTTCTTGGCGAGGAACTCGTCTGTAAGGGCCGTACGAAAACGAGTGTCACTAGCGCGCAGGTGAGCGATGAGGTACTCAGTAGTGTGAAACGAGGACAGGTCGGGGAACAGGTAGGGTAGCATGAGACGGCCTAGCGCTGCAGTGGCCGGGGAGGAGTAGCGCGCAACTGTGGCGTCATACAGTGCCTTAGCAGTCTTGTGCTGGCTAAAATGCGCGCGCTCAGTGATCGGCAGATGATTGCGAATAGCGAGGCGCGCAGCAGCATCGCGAGTCAACCACTATGAGCGGTCAAGAGCAGGAGCATCGTCAGCAGGAGCAACGGCAGTGCCAAACACGTGATCGAACAGTGAAACGCCCTCTTTGGCATCGGTCGTAAGAAATAGTTGGAGGTCATCGAGCCACGTGGCAAACTCAATCGGACGACCATCGGGCTCAAACGCGAGAATGTTAAACGCCATAACCGCAGTGCAGACTGAGGCAATAGGCGAAGGCAGTAGGCAAAGGCAGCAGGCTCAGGCAGCAGGAGAGGGCGGTGCGTAACACAGCCGTAGGTAGTGCAGTCAGCGAGAGAGGCAACAGTAGGCCGCGTGTAGGCTGTGGAGGCGCGGCACACGCAGGTAGGGCGGTGCGTGGGGCTGCGGCAGGCCGCACGTGGTCTGCTAAGGCGCGACGCGGGCTGCGCGGGCTCGACGCGGGCTGCGCGGGCGGTGCGCGGGGCAGCTGCGGGCCGCGTGCGGGTTGTGCTGGCTCGGCGCGGGCTGCGCGGGCTCGGCGCGGGCTGCGCGGGCGGTGCGCGGGGCAGCTGCGGGCCGCGCGCGCTGGCTGGTGCGGGCTTGACGCGGGCAGCGTGAACGGCACGTGGGGCAGAAGCAAAGCGCGCGCGGGCTGCCGAGGCGCGGCGCGACCACCGAGGGCGACACGCGGGGCAGCAGCGGGCAGCGCGCCGAATTAGGTCTGCGCGCGAAGCAGCAGCAGACAGCGCAGCAGGCAGCACGCAGTAGGCAGCAGGTAGACGGCACGCGCAGCGCAGCATGTCACAGTCACAGTCACAGTCGTGGGGTAGCGGTAGGTGGGCCCGAAAAAAAACGGTCCTACGGACCTACTGCTCTGATACCATGTCAGAAACTAGAGACAGGAATGAGATGCACTAGCAGAATGTTGGGTACAAATATGAAACCCTAATGGGGTTGTACCCCATATTGGCTACCCCACTACATCCTACGCATATATAACATACAGATATGTTTGACAAACACAACACTGTAGCGGATCTTGTTGGTCACCTCATACATTGCCCCATTCACATTCAGCTGGGACAGCGGGTGCGTCTATAAGTGACAGAGTGGTAAGCGGTGGTTAAGGGAGGTGAGAGGTTGTTTGAATGTTGGCTGCCACTTCATCCATGGTCTTGTTCAGCTGGGACAGTGGGGGCATTTGTGAGTGACAAAGAGTGGAAATCGGTGGTACAGAGAGGTGAGAGGGTGGTGAATAGAGGTGAGACGGTGATTGAATGTTGGCTGCCACTTCATCCATGGTCTCGTTCAGCCGGGACAGTGGGTGCATTTGTGAGTGACAAAGAGCGGAAGAGGTGAGAGGGTGGTGAAGGTAGGTGAGAGGATAGTTGAATGCTGCCCTCCACATAGGGTGGTAATTGGGAAGATGAGAGGCAATGAAGGGAAGGAAAGGTGATGAATTTGTGACTATACATTGGCTTCCGCCCACTAGAGGATCACTCATCACCATTCCCACACTCACTTGCCACACTCATGGGCTACTAGACATTGTTGCCACAAGCAGCGCTATCAACCATCACCACTTCCACACGCACTTGCCACACTCACGGGCTACTGTTACCATTAACAGCACTATCACCCATCACCACTCCCACACTCACTTGCCACACTCGTGGGCTACTGCTGCCACAAACAACACTATCACCCATCACCACTCCCACACTCACTTGCCACACTCACGGGCTACTGTTGCCACAAGTAGCGCTATCAACCATCTCCACTTCCACACGCACTTGCCACACTCACGGGCTACTGTTGCCATAAACAGCACTATCACCGATCACCACTCCCACTCTCACTCGCCACACTCACGGGCTACTGTTGCCACAAACAACACTATCACCCATCACCACTCCCACTCTCACTCACCACACTCACGGGCTACTAGCTGCTGTTGCCACAAACAGCACTATCACCCATCACCACTCCCACTCTCACTCACCACACTCACGGGCCTCTAGCTGCTTTTGCCACAAACAGCACTCTCACCCATCACCTCTCCCACTCATACTTGCTGCACTCACGGGCTACTAGCTGCTGTTGCCACAAATAGCACTACCACCCATCACCACTCCCACTCTCACTCACCACACTCAGATGCTGTTGCCACAAACAGCATTATCACCCATCACCACTCCCACTTTCACTCGCCAGGGAGTCTGCCAGAGAGTCTGCCAGGGAGTCTGCAAGGGAGTCTGACAGTGCACCAGCTCTTACACAGGCGCAAACGAGCAAGGATGACACTGCAACAAAGTCGAGCCCATCAGACAGCTTGATAGCCAAGTCGGCAGGGGCGCGCAGGCGTGGGAACAAGAAAGGCAAATGAATGCATGCAAGCAAGCACTAGCACATGCACTCACCCGCGCACATAAGGGGAGCAGCATCAATAGAGTCCAGCTCATCGGGGAGTTTGATGGCGAAGTCAGCGGGGGGGGGGGAAGGCGCGACTGGCAACCACCCTTGTTGCTGGGATAAGCCCCTTGACCCTTCATGAGCCCTTGTTGCCCACCTGGATGAATCATGAGTTCCGTGTAGCCTTCCCCGCGCACACACGACAGGCGGCAGTGACACGAGCTGCGTAGCCATCCACAGGCCACGCAGTCACCCAGCGGATTTGGTTTGGTGCGTTCGGTGCGGAGGGGTGGATAGAATGGGGGATCGTAAAAGCCATTCGGGATGAGCCACTCGTGTTAGCCTTCCCCTCCGCACACAGGTTTTCCTCCACGCGGTCACCCTAAGGGAGTGCAAGGGTACGGATGAGTGCGGATGGGTGGGGATGGATGGAGATGGTTATTTCTCGGTTGCTGAAGCCTCTTGCCGCATAGCGCGACTTTAATCCAGGCTGCGATCAAGGTGGCTGCTTCACCTTGAAGATTAAAAAAATGAAGCACACATGTAAACATGATAGCATTCAAATACACACTTTGTGGTGCGGTCTTTTGAGAAAGCACTGGGATTGCAATGCACTCAAAAGACACCAAGCATGCCAACGTCCTAATTTCCAGCGCGTCCCAGTGTTATTTAAGCAACCGCACCGCCTCGCCTCCAATACGTTTTTTTTTTTTTTTTTTTTTTTTTAACTAAAAATTTGACGCACACATCATAAACATGTTACCATTCAAACACACTTCTAAAAAGTATGTCCACATCTTAGGCCCCAAAACTTATCATATTCCTACACTAGGTTTAGAGACCCCACTAATCATAAATCATGTACACACTTAACACACACATTTCTTTTGACGTTATATAAATACATATCCCATAAGACCCCAGGATCTTTTGTCCAGAGAATTACAGTATTAGTAGAGTTTCTTATCAATCCACACACAGCTGCCAAATGGAAACTGTGACTTGTCAATACTGAAACGTATCTTATCCTTCAGCCAAGTTGCCTTAAATAATCTGAAACATTCGCAACCTCCATTTTTTAAACCCCGCGCTCAACTCCTCTCTCCTCACAACCTCCTCCCGGATGGCCTGCATCTCGTTGGCGACATGTGCCATGCTTGGACGGGTTGCAGTGCGCTCCCAAGCGCACGAGAGGGCGAGTCGGGCCACACGCAGCACAGCATCTACAGGGGCGTCAAAGGTGGGGTCGCTGAGGCTGCGCAAGTCCCCTAAGGAGAGGCACTCCGACGCTCGAGGGAGAACAACGGGCGGAAGAAATCACCCCTTCAAGAACGGAGTAAGGTGAGCCAAGTTAATAAGAAAGTGTGGACAGAATACCCTTGCGATGCCATTGAGAAGATGCTATCCAAGGTCTCGTGTAGACATGGAATAGTTCTTAGGGTACATTCCAGCTGCGACACGTTTTTTCGTCACAATCCCTTTTGGGGCAAGTTGCGCCTATATGAGTAATTATCCTCGCATCACAAACTGGATGTGAGTAAGACGTACCACAAACAACCACTTGGCAGCAGATAGGGGTGTTCCTTTCTGCTATTGAGAGGACGCCATTACAGAAAACTTGGTCTCATGGATAGGGTGCTTACCCATTTTGTGATCAGCTGACCCTCTTATTAGCCTCCACGAATGGTGGGCGTCCCAAAAACATGACCAGCATGAGCACTCCAAAGCTGAGATGAAGAGTTTAAAAGCACATAATAATCAGGGCACACAATGAAGAGGAAGAGCCAGAGATGTGGCCACATGATGATTAGGGCACACATGAGTCTTACGACCTAAACGCAGTGTGCACATGTTCATGGACTGTACACTTGGAGCCCCAGTGTCTTCAAAATGTTTCTCGCAAAGCTTTATAAGGGCCTCCAGCCTCACCTGTACACATCCTTGCCTCACCTGTACACATCACTGGCAGTGGTGGCCTTGCAAGTAGGCTGGATCCACATAGCCCGGTGTGCCCATGACACGTGTCGTGCTCACGAAAGTTCCCTCCCCAATTCACACCAACCCAAAGTCTGCAATCTTTGCCTGGTGGATTTAATAAGAGTAATTGTAGTATGAGGGATGAACAAGATAGCATGACAAATATTTGCGAGTGTTACTATCTACAACAAAACATGGCTCGACGTGCTCGGGGAGAACATGAAGGTATTTCCACCCCAAAGCGAACAGGACAACACTACATTTCCTGAAAGTGTTCGAAACCAACCGAACATGTTCAATTTACCCAGGTAACATGTTCGACCCTGAGTTGACAAGAGCATGTTTGTGTTTGCCTCTTGGTTATGCCTACATGTAATCTCAAACATATAAACACTTTATTGTGGAAAAAAAGTTCGTGGCAAACCGTATCCGAATGTGTTGACATCGCCTAGGATAAGTTTTGTTGACGGGACTTGGCCCCACTATCGCTCGGGCGAAGCTGTGGTAGTATGCGCGGGAGGTGCAACTGACCGTATGCAGTGAGCGGCGCCAACTTAGGCGAGGAGATTGGACGAAGTTGGTCGACGTGCGTGGAACTACTGCGCGAGGGAGTTTGGCGCCGACTTGGCGGTTTCCTCGTCGACTAAGTAACCAGAGCGACAAAATTCTGCAGAGGTGCGCGACCGTCGCCCAGGTGGTTTTGGCGAAGCTAACCTCGGGCTGGTATCCCGAGGTCGACGTGGGTTATCAGGTGCAACCGTCGGCATGTGGACGACTTGGTACCTACCCAACGGTCGTGGCAGTGCGCGATGTGCTCACGTCTATACAAGCACCTGTAAAGTAGGTGCGAGCACATGCGCTTACACTCAACAGCGATTGCAACGCTGGCAGACCACTCCGCTGCAGTATTGGCAAGCCACCTTGCCGACTTGCGACGTTGGCAAACAACTCTTCTGCATCGCTAGCGCGTCGACGTAATAATAATAATAATATTGCATAATACACTCAAACCACATTACAAGGAATCCTTATACTGCACACCCTACTGTTATAGATCCTACCACTACAAACCTTGTTACGACTTGGTGCTACGTACTTTGCTGCTGCGCACCAAGCTGCTGCACAACAAATAGCCACCTGCAGTACAACCGAATTGCCACCTGCTACTACATCCCAACTTGCACCTAGGTGCTACAGTCCCAACAGCCACAATACCAACTGCCACCTGCTACTACAACCCCAACAGCCACAATCCCCACTGCCGCCTGCTGCTACAATCCCAACTGCCACAATCCCAACTGCCACCTCTTGCTACAATCCCAACTGCCAAGTGCTGCTCCAAACCTAGCTGCTGCCAATGCAACTACTACTCTAAATGCTCCTCCTAATCCAAGTGCTACCCAACCTGCTATTACTGCTGCCAAGCCAGGTGCCGCCCAGCCAAACCCGGTACTGCCCAACCTGCTAACAATCTAAGTGCTTTCTAACCTGCTCCTACCAACCCAAGTGCTGCCCAACCTGCTGCTGACAATCAAAGTCCTTCCCAACCTGCTCCTGCCAACCCATGTGCTGCCCAATATGCTGCCAAACCAAGTGTTGCCAACCCAGTTGCAGCCCCTACAATGCTGCTGGCCACCCTGCTGTTGCCCACCTTACTATTGCCACACTCTTACTGCCATCATCACATGCCCCTACTTGTCGATATCATCCACATCCATTGGTTCGGCTTCAGTGGTGGCCTAGGTGCCATGCTTCTTCTTTTGCTTCTTGTTCTCATGATGCCAAAGAGCTTTTACAAACACTCTTTTCCCAGCCCAATCCAGATTAGAACCCACTGGCACAAGGTTCCCAAACCCACTGCCAGAGATGACAACAGTACCAGTGGGTCCGAAGAGTTGTTGGGAGCGTCCACATGGATCACACGGATTCACTCATTGACCTTCTTGGGCGTAGAGGTCCCTCCCGTGAAGGACACGGCAGCCTCGAGTCGGCGGCCTCGCTCCACGTCACCCCCCGGCTTCCCGTCTGTCCCGCAGTTCCCTCCTCGTTCTTCTTTGCGGCCGGATGCTCCGGAGCCTGGGGGTGTTGTTGCGGGAGGTACTGGAGGCACTAGGGGTGTTGGTGGTGGAGGCGCTGGTTCCTGGGGGTGCTGGAGCCTGAGGCACTAGCACTGTGGTGTCTACACCGCGCACTGTACGTTTCCGGATCCGTGAGCAGCATCTCCTCCGGTTGGAGAGAGAGAAGCAGAGCGGTTTGAGAGGGCACAGCAGCAGCAGCAGCAGGAGCAGGAGCAGCAGCAGCAGGAGGAGGAGGAGGAGCAGTCTCAGTCGCGAGCGCCAGGAGAGGGTAGAGGAGGAGTCACAGCCACAGCAGGAGAGAGTAGAGGGAGAGTCAGACCGCAGCAGAAGAGAGCTGAGGAAGAGTCACGACTGATGCTGTAGCACTCAAATAGCGGCTGGTGCAGTTGCAGAGCTGCAGTGGAGTTAGAGGAAGAGTCGTTCTTCCTCTGCTCTCTTCTGCTGCAGCTCCACTGATGCAATAGCACTCAAATAGCGGACCAACCTCTTGGCCGCTTCCAGCTGCTCATGACTGGGGCGTGAAACCACACTTGCAAGCCTGGATGTAACAAATGCAGTGTCAGGCCGCATGTGGTTGGCCGCATAGTTGAGTGCCCCAACCATGGAATGAAACAGCTTCCTGTCACTCTCGCCCACCACCTCCTCATCAGCACAGGGCTCAACTGTGAACCCTGAAGGCAGTGGGGTGACAGGATTTTTTCCATCTTGCAGTCCATACTTCTCAGCCAACCCCTTACAATACTTCCTCTGATGCAACCTCAACATTCCCTTGTCAAGGTCTCTTTCCACACGCATACTAAGGTAATACTTCAGATCACAAGCTGTAATCACACTCGCTCTTCTTAAATCCCCCAGCCAGCAGTGTCTCCTCCAGCTTGTGGTACCATGCACGAGGAGCCTGCTTCAGGCCATAGATGGCCTTCTTCAGCCTGCACACCCTGCCGCTCCCATCATCCAATCCCTCAACCTGCAGCATGTACAGCTCTTCCAGGATGATCCCATTGAGGAAAGCAGTCGTGATGTCGATCTGCTTTATCTTCCATCCGCGATTTGCAGCCGTTCCCAACGTCACACTCAATGTTGTCCCTTTTCCCACAGGAGCATAGACCTCGTTGAAGTTCTTCCCCTTAGTCTACTGGAATCCCTTAGCCACAAGCCTTGACTTGTAGCGGGTCAGCTCCCCATCAGGTCCGTACTTGTGCCTGAAGATCAGCTTGGAAGAAATGGCCGCTCACACAGCTCCCACATTTCATTCTCCACCAGAGAGTCATACTCGTCTTCACACTCTGCTTCCACTTCTCAGCATCGGGCCCACTCAAGGCCTCGGTAAGCGTCTTGGGCTCAGGGACGGCTGCCCAATAGCAGTGCGCTCTAAGTGGCACAACACACTTTGCACGACTCTTGCAGCGCTTGACTTCTTTCCGTCGTATGCGGACCCGTCGATGTTCGTCCGACGTGGCACAACCCTGTTCTTTTTTTCCGGTTTACATCGACGACCTGGTGTTCGCCACTCCCGATCGACGCGCACTGGCCTTCCTAAAGGCGGAACTGTAGAGGAGACACACTTGTACTGACCTTGGTGAGGTGCAGCTCTACCTTGGCCTGCCGATCACTAGGGACAGGGCAGCTCGCACCATTACGCTGACGCAGTCGCATATGGTCGAGCAGATCCTCACGCGGTTTCGCTTCCCGTTCTCCAAGGTACAGCCCACCCCTCTTGCTGTGGATGATGGGCGTACGGCTCCATCTTTGGACGAGCCATTTGAGTCCAGTGGTCCATATCCTGAGCTGCTGGGTTGTCTTATGTACCTGATGACCTATACTCGCCCAGACTTTGCTTACCCTCTTAGCGTCCTTGCACGCTTTGTTGCACCTGGGAGACACTGAACTTACTGGTACGCTGCTAAGAGGGTGGCGAAGTATGTGGCGAGTACATCAGGCATGGGACTTGTCCTTGGAGGGAAGCAGCCTGTTATACTTACAGGTTTCTCGGACACGTCGTGGACCGACGACGCAGAGTTGCTGCGGTCCACACAGGGTTACTGCTTCAGCCTTGGGACTCGGTCCACACTGGAGCTGTTTTATGAAGGTCGATTCGGGCGTCGTCCGTCTCAAGTTCTAGCTATGAGGAAGAGGTGTACGCTGCGTCCACGGCCGCCCAGGAGCTTCGTTAGCTGTCTTTCCTCCTCACCGACCTTGGTGAGCGGCCTCGCTCTCCCCCAGTCTTGTTTGCTGACCACAGGTCTGCTTCTGCGAGGAGCCCAGACTGGTTGGGAAGGCGAAGCACATCCAACTACGCTACTTTTTTTCTGCGAGAGTTGCAGCAGCGTGACCAAGCACTTGTTTGGCATGTGGGCTTTGAGGCCAACACAGTAGATATTTTCACCAACGCGTTGCCGCCTTATGACCACTAGCGTTTCCAACACCCAGCGTGGCCTTGTGCTGGCCCGTCCTTGCTTGCTTACATGAAACTGTTTTGCCTTGCTTGTTTTGTACGGTTGCATCTCCTTATACTTGCTATATACCTGCATGTGGACTGGCCTTGTGGCCTCTTGCTTGCTCTCAGAGGGTGTGGTGACTTTGAGCTCCACCCTGAGATTTCATTTGTTCTTGTGGACTGATCTTGTGACCCTTGCTTGCTCTCAGGCTGTGTGTGTCCTTGAGACCCACCCTGAGATATGTGTTGCTTTCCATGGGACTATGGGGGTGTCAACACATATTTTATATGTGTTTTTTAGGTTAGTCTAGGTGTTACGTTCATGCTTGGGTTAGGGCATTTCCCTATATCTTTGTTGTTTTGTCATTCCTTAGTCAATTCTTCCGTTTTCATATATTCACAGGTTGTTCAGCGTGGCTCATCGGGGGGTAGTGTTCGTTGCCCGTACGTCAGGCGCCCAGACTTCCGGGCTAGTCATCTCTGCGAAAAGATTGGACATACTGAGTGTTGTTGCTTCTTCCGTCTCGAGGATGTCTAGCGCACCGAACACGAAGATCACTGTGAGATTTCCAACTGGCTAGGATTGCTCCAGAATGGGGTTGATGTGTTTGCTCTTGACTGCGATAAGATCAATGCTGCTCTGTATATTCGTATGCTGGTTCTGCTAGTGCTGAGGGTGATAATTACTTCTGTGTGCCTCCCGATCCTGGTATGGAGGTGGCTGCCCCAGGTGCTAGTGAGTCTGCTGTCCCAAGTGCTCCTCCTGCTGAGGCCCTGCACACTTTCACACTTGACTCGGGCGCATCACGCTGATTCTTTAGAGACAGCACCACAGTGAGCGTGTGGCGGTCTGTGCATGTACTCAGACCGGCCGCCACCTCGCCACGTTCACACGGACGCCTGGGTCTGGCCTCGTTTGCTCAGGTGGCTGCGCCAGATTAGGTGTCTGCATCGAGTCAGTTAGCTGAGTCTTGCTCGTGTCAACTTCTCACGCACCAGACTCTCCTCTGGCACCACCGTCTTGGTCATTCCTCCCTGCCGAGTCTGTGTAGCATACGCTCTTGTCTCCTTTTCTCTGGCCTCCCTAGGTCCCTGCCCCCTCTCCCGCGCTCGCTTACACCACCGTGCCTTCCCTACGTCGAGGGGCGGCAGCGCGCCGCACCTCACTCCTCCTCCTTTGTTTCCTCCGACGACTGCTCCTCTGCAGACTCTCCACATGGACGTGTGGGGCCCATCCCGCGTCAGTGGACCGGACCGCAAGCACTACATTCTGCTGGTTGTTGATGACTACACATGTTATATGATGGTCTTCCTCTTGCAGAGCAAGGCAGATGTCCCTAGTCTCTTGCTCCCCTGGATCCGCGCTGTCCGTCGTCAGCTTCGCATGCAGTTCCGGCAGGACTAGTCAGTCCCGTGTCTGCACTCTGATAAGAGCGGTGAGTATTTCTTCCACCTACTTGGGGCTTTTTATTGTGGGGAAGGCATCACCCAACCGTTCACGCTTCTGGCCTCTCTGTAGCAGAATGGGATTGCTGAGCACACATGGGCTTGATCATGGAGGTTGCTCGCACCTCCATGATCCATGCGGCTGCTCCCCATTTTCTGTGGCCATTTGCAGTCCAATAAGCTGCGCATCAGCTCAACCTCCGGCCCCTGTACCTGAGTTGAAGACCTGCCTACACTGTGTTGGACAGGGGAGATTGGTGATGCGTCTTCGTTTCGAGTCTGGGGTTTGCATGCCCTCGTCCACGATTCCACTGCAGAGAAGCTCTCTTCTCGCACCATTTGCTGCGTCTTCCTTTGCTTTCCCATCGATGCGCATGGCTAGCAGTTTTACCACCCAGCCTCACGTCGCATCCTGTCCTCCCGGGACATCACCTTTAACGAGTCAGTTTGCTTCTACCATCTCTACTCCCACTACACTACCCCTGTCCCCCCCACCCCCCTCCCCCCGCCGCTCTTTCTCGCTCTAGGTCCCAAGCCGGTAGACCCCCTCCCCCCCACAGGGTTCTGCTCCCTTAGGTGTGTCTCAGGTAGAACCACCCCCCTTCTTTGAGCCTTTGGAGGTCACTTTTGACACCTCTGACCCAGCTGAGGGGGGTGACGTTGCTGCTGACGACTCAGCAACCACTCGACGCTCCCTGCGCTTAAAGGTCCCTCCTGGTTTTCCACCTCAGATGCCTTTGCCACCTCTACAGGCCTGTTACTGTCAACTCAAGTGCTGCTGGGGTTGGAGGTCACACTAGAGTTGCGGACGGTGCTGGCGTGACTCTGGCGGTGCTGATTCTAGGGGTGATGAGTCTGGAGGTGCTGGTTCTGGGGGCATTGAGCATCCTGGTGGTGGTGGAGCCGTCGGTGCTTATGCCGGGAAATTATGGGGGTGGCCAATAGCAACTGACTCGTCCATCCGAGGCTCTCTCACCACAGCAGCGTCGCGAGTGGGTTACTTGGCGGTTTTGCTCTGGTGGCAATGCTCGAGGAGCTGATGCTGGAGCTTCTGCGGCTGACGCTTCCGGCGGTACTGGTACTGGAGGCGCTGGAGCTGTTATAGTCACAATAGACTTCAATGTGCCTAAAACAAAAGATAGAATGCACGGTCGGATTTTTGCACAGCGGCTTCAAACGTTCATAGCGTTCTGGTCACAGCTCCAAACGACGTGATTCAACTTGGATCTGGAGCGCCTTAACGTCGTTTTCATTCGTAATTTAGAAAGCACAATTTCATAAGGAATTGACAACGCGACATCAGTTTGAACGAACGGCACTATGGCAGCAACATAGTCTTAGAACACACAATTAGGAAGAACTAGGAAGAGTTACGAGTTGGGAATGACTCCCAGCTCCTACAAACTCTAAGAGCCGAGGTACAGTAATGTGGAACAGTGCCACACTGTCCCCAACCAAGAACGGTCTAGAAACTACCCTTCATAAGGGTCTACACCAACTGAAATGTTACACTACACAAAGTAATGTAACTATCTTCACTATCTTGAGGTGTACCCTTTTGGCAAGCTTCGAAATCACTTGAAGCTTGAGACAAAGGCTTGGGTCCCTCATAACAAACTTATCCTTGAGTTCTTGATGGGTCTGCTGCACACACCTGCGACACGCCGAACGTTCAACACAGGACAAAGTAGAGACCGCGCAGGACAAAGTAGAAACCGCGCGGGACACACAAAATAACCGCGTAATACGCGGCTAGCGATAACTCGCTATTGACTTGACACACACACACTCGACATCATGACCCATAATACTCACATTATAGGCATGAAACATACGTTATGTCATGCCCTCATTCCATTCCATGCACACACGCATGCACACACACGTACAACAAGCCGAGTGCAAACCGTAGGGTTGCACCAACACGAAGCATATCTACCTTTGGCTTCCTTCGTAGCCACTTTACATAGGGCACCCATTTGTCTGCTCCCACATGAGTCAGGGCTCAGTTCTTGACCACACACGCACTCCGCACCGCATCAGGCCAGAAATAGTCGGGTAGCCCGGCTTCAATGAGCAACCCGCGTGCCGTCTCCGTGATTGTGCGCTTCGCTCACTCGGCGATGCCGTTCATTGCAAGGGAGTATGGCATAGTAAGTGAGCGTCTTATGCCATTCTTCTTCAGCCATGATCCGAACTCCTTGCTCATGAACTCTCCCCCACGATCAGTGCGGATCGACTTCACAAGCCAGTCTTGTTGCCGCTCCACCATCGACAACCAATCGGTCTTCACTGTTTCAGCCACGTCACTCTTCTTGGCCAGCACGTACACCCAAACCATGCGGGTGTAGACATCCACGATGGTGAGGAAGTACTCTACTCCAACCGATCCAAGCTTCAGGGGGACCACCACGTTCATCACCACCTCATCAAGTGGTGCCTTAGCCGTTGCCTCCGAACTAGAGAACGGGAAACGGGTGAACTTGGCTTGCATGCATGTCGGGCAGCCAAGAACCTCATCGGGCTCCCCCTTCACACGTATGCCAGCAACTATTTGGTTCCTCACTAGCTGCTGCAAGATGGGCAAGGCCACATGCCCCACGCGCCGATGCAAAGTCCAATCACAATCCCCCGTAGCTGAAGTCGGATTGGGAAATACCACGCTCGCAATAGCGCCCCACATGCTCTCTCCGTACTCATCGACTGCTGCCTCGGGGTTCTCCTCATCCTTCTGCTGCTCCTTGGCTGCTGCACCACTCTCCTTATGTTCATTGAGCTTGCTTATACCTCCAAGATTGCAGTTCTTGGACTCGTTTACCTTAGCGCGACCGTTTGGGCCATCGCCGCTACCAACTGCTTCGCCCTTGGAGCTGATGCTTGCTGCCACTTGCCTCTCCTTTGGCATGAGGACCACAGGGATCTGCCACATCTTGTTGTAGACATCCCTATCCTCATGAAGGTCCCAAAGAATCAAATCGCCAATCCTTGCAGTGTAGGTCTTAGATCCCTTGGACTTCGAGTCCATGTCGGCCTTTGCCAAACGCCACACGGAAATCAGGCTTGCAGCAAGGCTGGGCACCCAAAGCACGTTCTTGAGGCCCACCATCTTTCCATCAGCACCCTTGAACATGGCCGCCTTTCACCTCAGCTCGCTGCCCCGAAGCCGATGTGACATGCTTCACCGGTGACGGTTCGAGTTCGGTGAGCAAGTCCGCGCGAGGTGTCATGGTATAGGTAGTTAGCGCCGCTATTGATCACCCAATAGTCCAGAGGATGCAGGGTGACCTTTTCCATGATGGTGCTACCCTACGGTTTGCACTCGGCTTGTTGTCCGTGTGCGTGCATGCGTGTGTGCATGGAATGGAACGAGGGAATGAAATTATATATATTTCATGCTTATAATAGTGTGTGAATGATGGGTCATGATGTCGAGTGTGTGTGTCAAGTCAATAGCGAATTATCGCTAGTCGCGTGTAACGCGGTCATTTTGTGTGTCCCGCGCGGTTTCTATTTTGTCGTGCGCGGTTGTCGCTTGTCGAACGTTCGACGTGTAACAGGTGTGTGCAGCAGACCCATCAAGAACTCAAGGATGAGTTTGTGATGAAGAACCCGAGCCTTTGTCTCAAGCTTCAAGTGATTTCGAAGCTCGCCAAAAAGGTACAGTTCAAGATATTGAAGGTAACTACATTACAATGTATTGTGTAGCATTTCTGTTGGTGTAGACCCTTGTGGAGGGTAGTTTCGAGACCCTTCTTGGTTAGGGACAGTGTGGCACTGTTCCACATCACTATAGCTTGATTCTTGGGGTTTGTAGGAGCTGGGAGTCATTCCCAACTTGTAACCCTTCCTAGCTCTTCGTAATTGTGTGTTCTAAGACTATGTTGCTGCCATAGTGCCGTTCGTTCAAACCAATGATGTGTTGTCATTTCTTAATGAAATCATGCGTTCTAAATTGCCTATTGTATGTGACGTCAAGACGCTCCAGATCCAAGTTGAATAAGGTCATTTGGAGTTGTGACCAAATCGCTATAAAAGTTTAAAGCCGTTGCACAAAAATCCGATTGTGCACTCGATTATTCATTCTAGGCACATTGACGCCTACTGTGACTAACAAGTGGTATCAGAGCGCCTTGGAGCAGCTTGGACTGTGGCTGAACCTGACAAAAGGGGTTAACGTGTTGCTGGAGGCAGTGGAGGACGCCAAGCACAAGGTCAACTCCATGAGTCAACCGTGGCGCCCGTGCAACCTACTGTTGGACCTTCAAGGGATGAACCAAGAGCGTTTGGGCTTGACAAGTTCAATGACGACAACTTTGTTGAGTGGTCCTTCAGAATGGAGAATGTGTTTGACCATTATGACCTGCTGGAGGTGATGGAAGGAACGGAGAAGCGTCCCGAGAACGACCCGGAGAAGAGCTCGTGGGTGCGGAAGAGCGCACAAGGGTATCTCGTACTTTGGCAAGCGTTGGGGAGCAGTCAGATCCGTCACATCAAGCCTTTCCAGCGTGAACCAGAGAAGGGACCAAAGGCATGGGCTGCTCTCAAGGGTGTACACGCTCCTGCAATAGCGGCGGTAGCTGTGGTGTTGGAACGGCAAATGGCAACGCTACGAATTGAAGAAGATGAACCCGTGGAAGAAGGGGTGCAGAAATTCTTCGACTTGTTGACGCGGCTTGAGGGAGCTGATTTGAACTATAGTGATCTCCAAAGAAGACCAAGTTGCTGGCCATACTCCCCGAGTATTAGTCCTCGCTCATCATCAATTTGAATCGCGACTTGCCCCGCCTCTCGCTTGAAGACGTGAAGCAAGGAATCCTACAAGAGGACTT